>CM077348.1:9812156-10422647 GCA_039655645.1 Ammopiptanthus mongolicus | reverse complement strand
TTTCTGCAACAAAGTTGTAAATTCGATGAAGGAGAAAGAAAGAGAACTTCACATATATGGGTGGGTGGAGATAAGAACTCAGTTGCAAGTGAGGCTCTATTCTTGAGATCACTTAATTTGAAGATCCAAACAACAGTGAAATGTACTGTATGACATAATCATTTCATAACTAAGGCACAACACTAGTTTTTTTTATAAGAAGGAATCCATGCAATTTTTGTCTCGACACTTACGTTTAGAACCAACAAAAGGCAAGCACGCCAATTGATCCTATTGTTTGTATCCATGCTTTAAAAACTGAACCGGTGAAGCAAAAGGGTCAAGGGTCAACCGAGGGCCTTAAATATATACAAAAAGTATATTAATAAATAAATATAGGAGGTGTTCATGTGGATACATAATAAAAATTACACTGAGTTTAATTTTGATACATTGTTAGTGTCAATTTTTTTACACAGTCAACCAATCGCAAATCATAAACTTTTAATGACGTGGCAATTTATGAATGGGTGACAGTGTAAAAAAATCTTTACACTGACAGTATCCTGTACACCAGTTAAATTCAAATACAATACATTGATGTGCCTTCCATATAATACAAAGCATGTACATAATTCTCATGCAGATAGAGTAGAAAGTATGTCAATATATTTTGTACTAAAGTAGTTTGTACATCTGCAGATGAACTCGCCTAATTCAAAATTGTTTGGGAAAATCTCTTGCATATATTTAAATCCTTTTATACACAACAACTTTCCGACTTATGAAAAGACTTTTTCCACTAATATCCTTAGTACCAAAGAAATGAATAACTTTCCGACTTATGAAAGCTTACCAACTGAACATTTACACAGAGACAAACAACTCTGACTGAACAAAAATTATCTTAAATTTACCTTGCTTCTTGTAGATCCTGCTGCTTCATCAATAAAAGGCCATAAGCAAAAAGAACACCTGTTTTCTCTCTAACTCCTACAAAAGAATCCATTACTCCATAAACTGGCCCAATCAAATCAAGTGCCTGCAGCCAAACTATCATTTGATCAAAAAATATGTCCATGGGGATTAAATTACTCAACAAAAGTACTTAGCACCAAATCAATTGTGGTTACAGGTACAGTTCCACCTGTGAGGAAGATTCAGCATCACCAATGCAGATATAAGAGACAGCTGCATAAACTTGGCACATAGCTTGCATTGATTTGCTCTCTGTAAGCTACACAGAAATTTGTAGTTATTTTTGGATTACCATGAAGTTATCCCCACCTACAATTTAATGCAATCTCTAAACAGAAAACCACAAATGCGGTCTTAAAGCATGCCAAACCAGCAAATAATTTATCACAGTTACCAAAACTGCAGAGACTACATCTTGATCACTAATATAATATCACATCTATGTCATAGACATATCAATTATATACCTTCATTGCTTCAATAAAATGAAAAGCAGCTTCGTTATAACAACCAACATAATGAGCATATTGGCCTCTAAGCATCTCAATGATGCACTCACATGCCTGTAATATAGTTGGAAACCGCATGAACCAATTTTTCATCTGTACCAAAGCCTGAAAATTTGCAGCAAAAACCATTGACGATTTCAATTCAAGAAAATAACAGGATGCAAGTTCACTGCCAACTTTTATATCCACTACTACCAGAAAATTATCACCATAAGCAAGTCAGCTAATAGGATGGTTTATTAATTGAGATTTGAAATTTTAGGGAATTAAATTAATAAAATGCAAGTGACCACATCTTCTCATAATCTCATCCATAGAGCTGACAAGATATAGCAGAGGAATATAACCAACCTCTTGTGCTTCAACAAATTCTGCTCGTGTGAGCTCTATGGCCACTTTGTTTTCAAGAAACTGAATTAGTAGCATTAAGTACACACCAGCCATCCAGATGGAAGAGTGTTGCAAGTCTACTTCTGCTCAAAAAAAAAATTTCAACAGGTTGTGTAAGGACTTCTTCCCATGGCAGCATGAGCATCTTGTGGACATGACAGGAATAATAAATCTCACCTCTGACACCATCAGTAATTCCAAGCTTCACTAACTCATCTGCAAGGAGAAAATATTATTTCAAGAGGGAAAATAAGTCCAGAGTGGATAGGACTATTCAGTCTCCAAAGTAGTGCAAAACAGCAATGAATAATATGGAAATCCATTAGTGTGAACAAAAACATATATTAGACATTAAAGCCTAGAGGCAAACAGAAAAGACATGTTATAGCTGTGATTGGACATAGAGAATATCTGTTGACAATGTTAGACAGTGGAAGTGCAGCTTATTTGGACAGCTTAGGTCAACATCAAAGATCATTACCAGGCTATTTGGACAGCTTATTCCTACACATTTGTTTTACATAACATAACAAGCTATTACTATTTTGGATTCAAAATCAGCAGTACTTGAACTTGTTATCTAATGGTTTTGCTTTTATATGCCAACCAAAAAGTTGAGACCAAAGCCAAAAGAAGAAGAAGAAGAAAATATACAAACACAAACACAAAAACAGCTGCTGGGCAACCTTGAATTAAACGCATTCCAGACTGAATTCGCTTTCCACACTCCTTAAAAAGTCCCTTCGGGCGCCCAAATATAACAACTATTAGATCGACTAATGCATATACAGCACTTTTAGGAAGCCATTCGCCATCAATAGGAGGAGGTGCTAGCTGAAGCTTATCTGCTAGTGTCTTTCTGACATTCCCAAAATATACTGGTTCAAGAGATTCCGGCCCAACTGAACTCAAACCATTCATGTTTCTCAGCTTCTCTTGAAGCATTGCTTGCTTTTCAGATAGTGCTACCCTATCCCTGTAGTAAAGGTCCGACCGGGAGAGACTTTGATCTAAAGCATCGAGCTCCTTCATTAGCTCTTGCATCTGCTGTGTTTGCTGCATATCAGCCTTCATGGCAGCATCCAGATTGTCTACATGGGGTGCAGCATTCTTGTAATCGCACAGCCGCAGTCGATAGAATATGTGCAGTAATTCATTATAAAAGAGCAACCCAGGGCATTGTCGTCTCTGAGAAGTGCATGGAAGCAAGGGGAAGAAAAAAAAATTAGGTCTAAGAATAACAAGAATCATGGTACAGGTCAGATGAAAACATGCATGTGATTGTGAGCGAGCATTGTCTACACAAAGACAGAGAAGCAAGAAGCTAAAGAATGCACTCACTTTATCTTGTCCAATTGAATCCCAAATCTCATTGCATTTATTAACAGCTTGCTCAACCAAACTATCATCGTCCCATTGCATGAGGTGGACATGCAATATTGAAGTGGCGAAAAACATCTGGCCCATTGTGATAAAACAGGAAATCACAGACAGATCACAGAATTGCTGGCAATATCATAGTAATCTCAGCACAAATTAAGTAGCCTTTAGCATACTAGAGAGTTGGCGCATGCACGCACACACCCATGTGAAAAGAAGTAAAAAGTGGGATAATAGCGGCAGTTAAAAAAGATGAAATGAGGACTTAGAACGAGGAAAAAGTAGAAAGCAGAAGTGAGAGTTTATTTGTTTTAAAAAATTAATTTAGTTTTAATTATATTTGTGTTACAACATCATTTCTGCTATCAATTTATGACAAAAATTAAAAAGAGTTTCTTTAGGATTTTTGGTACATAAAGTGTAAGACAAAAAACTTTCAGAAGGTTCTACCTATCAGTGGTAGAAATTCACCAAAGAATGGTGGCAAAGAGCAGAAAAGGAAGCAAAGGACATGTCGTTTCTTGTAACCTTTGACAACATACCTGCAACTCCGGATGGCATATTTCAATAGCACAGACATATCCACACTCTAAGGCAGAGATTGAACCCCGGTAGTCTCCTTCAATTGACAAAGCATTGGCAAGCTGTGAATTGAAGTTGCAAGACCACAACTTCATTGAAATCCTTCAAGAAAATAAACTAGAAACTATGAATATGCTATAGAAGCAGCATTAGTTATTAAAAGCAGCACTCATTAGAATTGTACTGAAAACACGTAAGATATATAGTTTACAACGCCTTTCCAGCGGTTTACCAAAACCAAATATTGAACACCTCTGACACATATTAGACACACACATTCGTGTAAAAAAGTAAAAGATAATTTTCAGGCTGAAAGTGTACATAATAGGTACATTAAGTGCAATAATTACAATTAACTATCTACAAGTACTATTTTCATACTCCCCCTTGAACCGGTACATATAAATCATATACGCCAAGCTTGTTATGACTTACGAATGGACCATGTTATTACTATTTACCATCTACAGCTACTATTTCTATACTTTGAATCTTTATTGATTATGGTAGAACAACCATATGACAAGAACACAAAACGGGAATCAAAACATGGCCCAAACTGATCCAAAGTAACCAATACATCATAGTTATTCATTCAAGCATAGAAGTAAGGCTAGGTAGCCCTTTCTACATAACCTACCAGTGTTGTTAAAACTAGACCCTCTGACCGGTCTAATCATGAGATCGACGGTCATACCACTTTAAGCAAGTCAAAACCTGATAGAATCAATCAACCAATAGTATAATTTAAACAAAATTGATAGAATCAATCAACCAATAGTATAATTTAAACAAAATTCAATCTTTTTTTCATATTTCATAAACGTTTTTTTTTGTACATTTCATGTTATTGGATGTTAATTATTCTTATGACGTCATCCAATTCGACCATACATTTAAGTGTGTTTGGGTCCAAACGTGGGTTGAGAAACCCAAACTTACTTTTGCCTTTTTTTTGTGATGTTTGGTTTACCTTTGAACCCAGTTGAAAAAATTGATCCAAACTGAAGTTTGGGTAGAAGCAAAAAATGGTTTCTTTTGCGTTTGTCAAAACTCAGTTTGAGTTTTTCAACTACTACTCTTACCATATTACCCTTAAAAATTAATCACTTCTCATAACCGTCTAAAAGTTGCAGGACAATTCATAACCATACATCTAAAAGTCAGTTTGAATCACACAAATCCAAACAACAATCATTCCACCAAAACTACTTTTAATTATAAAGTATCCAAACATAAATCAGTTACAACAAACAACTCACTTTTAATAAAAACACAGTTTGTAAAACTCAGTTTTGCAAACGCGTTCCCAAACACCCCCTAAATGGCTGAACCTGAACCGGAAGTCCGACCAGTTCATTGTTGAGTTTTAACATGATTCCAACCTAAATGGCTGTAAATTAAGCTTAATATCTCAAAAACAGTAGACCCTGAAAAGATGAAATCTGAAAAAACAATGGAATACTAATAATAAGTAGTGGTTAACAAGTAACGGTGGTTATGCATACTCATATCCAGCAGAAGCAGTAAGATCAAGGGCCTTGTGCAAAATCTGTTTCTGGGGAGGAATAGCTCCAACAAGATGGTAGCACTGACTAAGAAGGCTGTAGGCTCTGCACTTCAATTGGAAGCAAGAGGGTATTGACTTGAGGAGCAATTGGGAGCGCTCGAGGTGGGAACGGGCGTGGTTGACGTTGTGAGAGTGGTGGAGTAGTAGGGTGGCGATGCGGAGGCGGGTCTTGACCTCAACGATTGGGAAGAACGAAACGTGGCTTTGACAAATGGCTTCTAAGCACTTCACTGCTTTCCCTATTTCACCTCTCTGCTCATGGTAATCTGCTAATCCCCATAGCCCCTCTGCCACTGCCTCCATCGATTCAAATTTTCCAATCTTCTTCTTCTTCTTCTTCTTCTTCTTTACAACATAAGACAAATAACCAACCCTTCTTTTCACCCTCCCTCCAACTATTATCATTCAACAACCAATTTTTCATTTTTCTAATTTTTCTTCTCTTCTGTTTTTTGAATTATTATTATTGTCTTTGCTTGCTTGTGTAGAGTAAAGTAAACAGTAAAGTCAACCCACGGGTAAACAAGAAAAAGAAAAGATAAGAAAATGGTTTTTTTGGGCTATTGGCCCTAAGGGCAGCAAAATGGATTAACCCGATGAGCCAACATATTTAATCCGTTTATTTTGATGGGTTAGGTTGGGATTCTCAACCCACTAATTCATTTTGATCCGTCCCGCTTAACCCATTAAGGCGGGTCAAGGGAAGGCGAGGCGAGAGAGGCGGCAGGATTAAAAATTTAAAATTTATTATTAATTAATTTTTTTTATTTTTTTTTAGTTTGAGGTAGGGGGGGAGGGTTGACCCGCCAACCCATTTTTGCTTTTTATGCTTAATTTTCTATCTTTTATAATTATTTTCAATTTTTTTATTATTTTTTGACGGGTCAACCCGCTAATCCACCAACCCATCAACCCATTTTTATAGTTTTTTCTTTTTGCGGCCACCAACCCACAACTACTAAACGGGGTGGGTTAGGAGGTCTAACCCATTTTGTTAAGCGGGTCAACTCGCGCTGCCCCGTTTTAGGCGGACCAACGGCGGGGCAGGACGAGTTGGCCCGTTCTGCCACCCCTAATTGGCCCTATCACGTTTTAAAAATCCAAAACTACTTTTCCCTATCACGTGTTTCTGTATGATTATATACGGTAGTTTAAACAAACAAACAACCGTATAAAGATATATGGTAGTTTGTTTAAATAAATAGACTACCGTATAATCAAATACGGTAGGTTGTTTAAAAGCTTAAGCTACAGTATATAATTACGCGGGAGCTTGTTTACTACACTATCTTGTATAGCCATACGGTAGTTAAAGTAAACAAACAACCGTATATGACCATACGGTTGTATAAAGTTATATAAATAGTCAACTGTATGCAATCATACAGTAGTTGATGCTCATAAATAGTCCACCGTATACAACTATATGGTAGCTTTGTTTAAATAAATAAGATATCGTATGCTTCTATACGATACATATATTTTGGAAAAAAAATATACTACCGTATGGAATCATACGATTGTATATCAAATTTATCCACATGTATGATTCCATACGGTAGTCTATACCATTTTTTTGGTACATTACCATATGGTATCATACGGTTAGCTAAAACATCAACTTACCATATGATTCCATACGGTGGCGTTACAAATTTTTTTTTACATATAGTTTCCGTAAGGTAAATGATTTTCAATACGTTTCCGTAATGTATTCAATTTTTAATACATTGCAAAAACTATAGTTGTCGTAATGTATTAATTTTTTTACATTACGGAAACTATAATTTCAGCAATGTATTCAATTTTTAATACATTACGAAAACTATAGTTTATGTAACGTATTCAATTTTTAATGTATTCAATTTTTTACAACATTACGGAAACTAATTATTCAATTTTTTTACAATACGAAAACTATATATTTCTACCGTATGTAATCATACGGTTGCTTCATATTTAAATTCACCCGTATGATAACATACGGTACTGTATTTGGCTTCCATATACACTACCGTATGCTACCACACAGGGGTGTAATCAATGATTACACCCCCGTGTGGTTTCATACGGAGCAATCGCGAACCAGAAAAAAAATATCCGTGAAAAACATGCAATGGATGGTGAGTTGGTAATTTTGGTGGGTTAAAGGGGGTATGAAAATTAAAACTCATTGAACGAACTCATTGTTCTGACATTTAACGAGTCTTTCTTGGGCTTGCATTTTCCCTTAGTGGGTCTTTATTCTTTAGCACAAAAAAAAGGGTGTTGCTTTTAACACCACAAATATTTCTAATACACCACCAATTATTTTTAAAAAATTAATATCCCCAAAATACCCTTTTAACCTCCATCCCTCACCATCATATATTTCGGAAGCTTTCTTTCAGAGTTCCAATAATTTCCGGTATGCTAGAAAGTGGCTTTCGAAAATTTATTTCCGGAACTATAAAAGAAAGCTTCTAGATATTGATTTCTGGAAGGTTACGTCATGTGAACAAAGTTCCGGAATTTAATTGCCGGTATGCTAGAAAATGGCTTCTGGAAATTAATTTCCAGAACTATAAAAGAAAGTTTCTGGAAATTAATTTCCGGAAGGTTACATAATTTGAACAAAGTTCCGGAATTTAATTTTCGGTATGCTAGAAAATGGCTCCCAGAAATTTATTTCTGGAACTATAAAAGAAAGCTTCTGAAAATTAATTTCCGGAAGGTTACGTAACTATGTACTTCCGGAATACAATTTTTCTGTGTTCCGGAAATTAATTTTCGGAACACAATTTTTCTTGTAGCCCCAGGTCGTGCTCTGATTCAATTGTGTGTTGGGATTCAATTTCCAATGTGTTGAAACCTCCATGCCTACAAAGTGAAAAGTGGTGCAGAGGTTCAAAAGATGGAGTGGTGATCTTGATTAGTTGTCATAACAATGCCCGTTGTCCGGTCTTCTTCGAGACTGAAATCCTAGTCTTTGTGTAGATTGCAGGAGAGGGTGAGGTGCTGGTTGGTATTTTGATGGTGGCACAAGAATTTTGAAAGAAGAAAGAAGAAGATGAAGATGGGTGATGTATACATGAATGAGTAAATGCGGAGGAGTAAATACTCAATTTGGTCCCTGAAATTGTAGGATCGTATCAATTTAGTCCCCCACATTATCAATATTCCAACATGATCCTTGAAATTACAAAATGTAGTAAGCAAATACATCTGACATTATCCACTTAGTTTCAAATAAATCCCTGACATTACCAACTTAATGTCATTATAGTCCATGCAAATTTCAACGGAGGGACGAATCTGACTAACTTTCTGCAATTTCAGGGATCATTTTGGAATATTGATAATGTGGAGGACTAAGTTGATACGATCCTACAATTTCAGAGACCAAATTGAGTATTTACAAAAATGCGGAAGGAAGTGTAGAAGGGTATCAGGATATCCATTTTTTAAAAAGTAAATTGTGGTGTATTAGAAATTTTTATGGTGTAAAAAGCAACATCCAAAAAAATGCATCATTTTTTGGTTTGTTTCAGTTGAATTTATTTTTTTTTTTTATAAGAAGAGGCCTAAGCCCACGCAAAAAAATCAAGATAACTACATGGCACTACGATAGGGTAAGGTAGCCCCAAAAATATCATCAAGCAACAGAAGAGCCAAATAAGGTGGAGGAAAGACCACCTCATCAAAACCATAGTCCATGGAGAGGCTCCAATTAGCAAGTCAGTCCACGCAACTACCCCCCCCATACTGTGTGAGAAAAGGCAACCTCCCATTGGCGAAGAGAAAGCTCCTTTACTTTTAGAATAACTTGTCATGCTTATCAGGATCAAACTGCTTCTGCAAGGTTGAAATAATGCCCTGAGAGTTCCCCTCCACAATAATTTTTTACATGTTTGATTAACTGTTGGAAAATTGCAAACGTACATTTGAGGCAAAGTATCTACAGAGTCCCCTTGAGGCAAACATACGTTTGCAATAGTAAACCAAACATAGCCTCTTTTATAACCACACTGCCAAGCGAAACAAAGACCCACGTACAGACCCCAAAGCTTAGCAACATAGGTCCTTTTGACCAATTTGCTATTATTTTGGAAAGAATTTGAGGTAATTTTGAAACTATTTATCAGTTGGGGTGGTTTTTACCACATGAAATTTTTCAATTTTTGTCAATGCTGACATAGAAGGCGCTACTCCACGTGGTGCCACGTGGACTAGTGCCTCCCCTTTAAAAAAAATATGACACGTGACGCAACTTGGTTGGACGATTCAATTTTTTTTTTAAACAAAAAACAAAAACTACAGGCATCACGTGACGCACCCCATTTTATTTTAAACAAACGACCAAGAAAGGCACCTGATTTTGTTTAGTGGTAGGTCTTGTTTTTTATAATGTCACCCCCGTGTTGCCTCTTAGATTCATTCATGTGGCGCACACCATCGAAGTTGTAGATTTTTTGTTTTTTTTCTATAAAAGTTAAACCATCTAATCAGGTTGCGCCACGTGACACATTTTTTTAAAAGGGAAGGCGCTAGTTTATGTAGTGCCACGTGGATAGCGCCTTCCATGTCTGCATTGAAAAAAAATTGAAAAAAAGTTCACGTGACAAAAATCACTCCAAACTGGTATATAGTTTCGAAAATAACCCAAACTGATAAATAGTTTTCAAAATAATACCAAATTCTTCAAAATGCTGCAACATAGCCCCCTCCTTGCCAAACCCTTGATATATTTGGAATTTTCGATGGTAAAGAAAGAGGGGAAGGACATTTTTAAATAAATATTCCTTTTGTGTGAGAGTTTATGTGTCCCTACAAAGACTTTATTGTTATTTTTTTTTTTTTCATATGGTATGGTGAGAATTTAAACAACAGAAGAAAGGAACAAATCCTGAGTAAACAAGACTCCAAAAGCGGAGTCCATTTGTTGGTAAAAAAAGTTATGAACTGTTCCTTGAGAATAAACGAATAGATAAATATAGCATCTTGGTGGAGATCAGGACTTGGAAGCTGGTTGTTTAAAGCATAATTATAGCTTCCTTGCTATTTGTGTATCTTACCCATGAATAATTCTGTTTCACGTGTTTCCTATTTCTGTGTCCAAAACAAGCATTGAAAGAACCGACTAATTCATCTTTTTGTGCACCTTGCATCTGTTTGGTTACATCTCTTGACAGATCTATGCCAAGCTTTGTGTGAAAATTCTTCCGTAGTTTCGTTGAATAGACAAGCTCTAAGTGTCTCATATATATAACTGGTTATTGATGCATCCCATGGATCTTTAACCTCATTCATTAAAATAAGGCTATATAAACAATATACATTAAGAACTCACATTTTTTTTAATAGATTAACTCTGGATCACATCATTGATCCATATCATTGAGATTCCACAAAATTTTATGTGGGTCGTCGACTACCTAACACAACTCTCACCTTTTATCCGGGTCGAGAACCGATTATGTATAACTTTGCAACAACGCACAACATAAGCAGGGTTATCACTAATCAGCATAAAGGGTAGATCAATTGGAAGTTAGGCCAATTGTCAAAGCCAGATGGAGACCGAGAAAAATTATAGACAACGCCAATGGCTAAAAGAAATTGCTGAAAGGTTAAAAAACTTGTTAATCCTCAATCACACAATCACCCCAACCCCTCCTCATCCTGCTTACAAAGGATCTCATTCGCAAATGAGGAGCCAATCCTAAATGGAAAGCTTATTGGCAAACTAAACTGCAACAGCTTCTCAGTAGTTCAACCCTGTGTTCACAAAGAGTGAAAGAATGCAGATCTAAATGAAGGTTATTCCCTTAGACATTGGAAACAACTTCAGACATTGTGAAGTGAGTTATCCTGCTTCAGATTTCATGTTCTCTGGGGCAATGGATGGTGATAAGATGAAGCATAAGATAACAAATGTATGCTTTAACAGTAGGCCTTTACAAACTCATGTATATAAACTATAAACTTACAGTTGAGGTAAGTTCATTTTATATACAGTTATATAGAGTTAATTCAGGCCCTTACATTCAGATCTTATATGATCTGAACATGAGTATTTTTGAAGTCAGATTATCCAATAGACTATTATTTAAACCTATAAAACAGCAGACCTTCATATGCAATTCTTACAACAGAGAACAGCAATTTCATAATATTATTTCTACTTTTCTTGTTTGAGCGATACAAATGCAACTCCTAGAACTTAGATCCTAAGGGCAACACTTCAATCTTATGTAATATACTTGCCTTCCAAAAATTACAAAACCGAATGCAAATGTAACCAACTTCAACTAGCAGCCAATCATACATGAATAAAAATCCTTGGATAAAAAGATTTATGAAGTAGCAAAAAAAAGTGAAAAAATATCTTAGGTCTTCACCTCATTCTGTCCAGGGGGTAAGAAAGGCTCCCACCATCCAGATTCATACTTCGGATAGGGTGCCACCCATTTGTCTGGTTTCTCAAACTCCAGGTTGGTAGGATTGGAGGCTAATGCTTCTTCTAAGCCTTCAGCTTCAAAGCTGTCTGATAAAACTCTGTCCAGTCTTAACTTCATAAATCTGCCAAAAACACAGATACCAGATAGAGAATGAGCTACAAGTTAGCTAAAAGCCTAAAATATCAGAAACTCATTTGATGCTATGTTGACAACTTTCATGGCAGAAATTTTGTCTAACTATCATACGCTACATTTCCTTTTCAAATCAGTGTTGTTATATCATTTGAAAGGATGGAGCTCCTCATCAGCCAGACCTAGACGCAAAAAGTAGAGAAAAACAAGTATACAAACCCATTTTCATTCTTCAACATACAAAACTGACATTGCCAGGAAGGAAAAATGAAAAGTGAAGCTTATCACTAACTCTTGCTTGAGAGGAAGTTAAATTTCTCGTGATGCAAACAAATAGAAAGATAATTTACTTTTAACCATCTGGGCTTAGCTCAGGTGGTTAGCTTTACGTGCTAGGAGATTTGGGTGGAGGTTCATGGTTCAAGTTGTAGAATGTCTTACAATAAATGGGAAAGAAGTTAGTATACTTTTGGTCATGCAGATGACAAGAAGAAATCCTCTTCCTTTAGTAGTTTATGACAGCCACTCCAAGCACCAATGCATCATCAGAATTTCATGCACTCCATTGTTAACAGAAATTGTAGAATCAATCACTAAAAAAGTTAAAAATTAATGTCCTTACGTGATCCAGGGACCATTGGTTGATACAAGAGCAACAGCTGGTCTCTTTAATCTCTTGGTAATGTCAGGGAATCTATCCAAGAACTTAGGTTCAACCACAAGCCAGAAATCCTGTTCTTTGTCCTGCTCTCCGTAGTATCGAAGCCTTTCAAATAATTGTTCTTGGAAATGCTCCTCCTCATCCAGCATGAATTTTGCATTTGCAACAACAAAATAATACCTTTTGGCTTCATTCTACAATGAATAAGAGAAAAAGAATTAAACTACTTACCATCAAAACCAAACTTAAGTATTGAGACATGAATTGGATGCTCAAAAGGACAATGGTAATATTCATAACCTAGAAACAGTCAGAAGATGACATTCTAACATGGTCAAAATAGAGCAAAACGCACAATTATAGGCATCCTCACTACAAGAATTAGGAATAAAATGTGTTGAAACCACAACCACGAAACCAGAAAAGCTTATGCTTTTGGACAAGCAATGAATGAGTGTTTGGGAATATTCCCAATCAATAAGTATACTCTCAAACTAAGATCAGCACCAAAATTGCAAAAATCAATATTGAGCACTAATTCTAAAGTGGGGTTTGAGTGAAAGAGAGTAAGAAACCTCGTTGGCAGGAGGAGAAGAACTGAGCTGGTCAGAATCAACAGATGCGACAGCTGTGGTAAAGGGTCTAGTAGGTCTTGATTCCTTGAAGGAGAAAGTAGAATGCAACAAACCCATAAACAATGAGTCTGTCTTATAAGAAAGGCTTTGCCTTTTGCCATTGAGAGAGGCAAGAGTGGGATGTTGAGCTTGGCTCTGAACAACCATTGCAGTTGATGAGCCCAAAGATAGAGTTGACACACCCAGCATTGTCAGTTATCACACTCTACCAGAGGCACCACCACTTTTCTTCTTCTGGTGATAATAACCCAATAAAATTTGCCCACAGTTTTGTTATTGGTGTCACAGTCTATATGAAATTATGAAGGATGGGAGAAGAGTGAAAGAGTTTATTATTGGGATAGGAAGCGAAGCCAACTGGGATGCCAATTGGTGTGCGGGTAATGGACAAGTTCAGAGATTTCATAGACAACCTTATCTAGTTACTACTTATCTGTATCTGGGTTACTTAACATTACAAGTTACTTGGGTTCCTTAATTTACCAATACTAAATATGTTTTTGAGTTTTTTTTATGTATTGTTAGTGTAATTTTTTTTATATTATTAATTATATAATATTATATATATAACTGTTAACATAGTTAATATAAAAGTTAACTATTTATTATAATATGATAATACACGATTGAATAATAGTTATGAAATTTATATCAATAATGCGTATTATTAAAATATTAATTAACATTTTTTTTCCTTCTCCAAGTAAGTAATATGATTTATAGGAAGATTTGTAAGAAAATATATCATATATAAGTAAATATTTTTTTTTTTGTAACCATGGTATAAATATGAAGTATCCACTACTGTTAGCAGTGACTAATCTCCGTTGGACACACAAGGTGAGTTCTCCTCTCTCAACCAGGTATTCTCCATATACAAGAGTCAGGATTCAAACATATGATCATTTGCTGATGTCTGAGTCCCTTATCATTAGGACTGTAACACCCGGGGCTGACGAGGGCGGGGAGTGATCGCCGGTGCATGAGGCACGGACAAGGAGCGGCTCCTGGCAGGCTTCTAGGCGGAGGGATATATGAATACCAACAAGATGCATCTTTTTTTCGGTAGCCCATCACTTAAGAACTCCAAAGTTAAGCGTGCTTGACTTGGAGTAATTCTGAGATGGGTGACCTCCTGGGAAGTTTTCCTAGGAAGCGTGTGAGTGAGGACAAAGCATGCTGAAGAGACTCGTATTGGTTTGTGGGAACAGTCGGCAATCCTTAAAGCAGTCCTGGCCGTTACAAGGACCAACCACATATTGGTTATATACAAATAAGTATGAGTTTACATTATCATTAATCATTCATATATCACTAATTAGAGGATGCTAAAAAATAAAAATACTAAATTATACTATATTATAACTCAATTATTCTAAAATTGCTTTTCAAATATGATTAATAAAATTTAAATTCATTCTTTTAACATCAATCAACTTTTAACTTATTGACTAAAAATAATTTGACCACTTTATTACGATTAGTATAAATTAAATGATTTTTAAATAATATGAAAAACCAAGCAATAAAAGATAATAAATTTATGCAAATTACTTGTGCAACTCTATAAAACACAAAAGTTGTATTATTTGGACATTAAGTTTTTTTTTTTTTTTGTTTTCTAAGGTATCCTCGCGTGCAATTGCGGAGACTAATCTCACGAGTTATTGGACGATATTGAAGGGTTGACCTCTCCTAACTAGATTTTCTCCATACATAAGATCCAAATATCAAACCCCTGATCACTTGCTTAAGGAACCCAAGTTCGTTACTACTCAAACAGTCGGGCCAACTAAATGTTGGTATTTGGACATTAAATTTTAAATATCATATTTGACACTATATACATTTATCTCTATCTTTCATTTTTTTTTCTCTTCTTTATATATACTCATTCCAAAAATATATAAAAAAAAAGTAAAGAATCACCCTATGATGTCCTTATTTTTATGTTTAAGAATGTTTTTTCAAGACACGAACATTAACATAAATACACAATGTAGATACAAGAAACATGCAAAAATTTAAAATATTGAATTTTATTTTAAAAATCCATAATTTATAATATTGTAATTGTCTTGGACAAAAAAAATAAAATTTTGATCCATATCATATGCATGTCCTTATGGTCATACACTCATACTGGTGTTAGAGTTCAAAACATGATACGACCCAAAAATTAAAGGTGCTTAAATCCAAACTAAATCAAAAACCAAATTAAAAAATCGAAAATTATGAATTAGAAACAAATAAATTTGGATACTTTTTATTTGATTTTGAAAAATCAATTGGATTAGATCGATTTTTAGATTTACTTTTTAAAATTGATCATATTCAATATAAATCAACTAATATTATACAACATATTTATTTGTTATTAAATTTATACATCTTATAATTTTCCAATTTCTTGCATACTTGTTTTACTTTATGTGATCAAACATTATTTTAGACATGCAAAATGAGTTATTCTTATTTTTTTTCTTTTTAATACACTGTATTGCTTTTAATTCACAAAATGTTAGACAATTTTATTTTTAGTCAACCTATTAGACCAATACAATTCAAACCGATTTAAATGGTTTGGATTGATTTGATTTTCAAATATAATCAATGTAATTCAATCTAAACCGATGTAAATAACATTATTAGGATCGATTAATTTTTTGACTTAATTAATTCAAACCAAACTACAATATCCTTAACCCAAATGATGGATGACGTCGGATGTTATTCCTCTAAATCGTTTGTCTCTAAAATAAATAAATAAATAAAAATATATCCACCTTTAAATCATTTAGTATATTGAAATCTAAATGCACTTTATTGAATCAATTGAGGATACATTCTTATTTGCTCACTTTAAAGGAAAGTTTTGCTTGTATTTTATATGTCCATCTTCTTGTAATGGTGTTTGAAAAAGAACAGGCCAGACCAAAATAGACGTGGATAAATTCAATCGAATACTAAAATCATAGCTTAGGTGATTAGGGTGAAAGAAAATTTAAGGAGAATCTAAAAATACTTATTACTGAAATAAAGTTTATGAGCTTAATTCCTTGAAATCATAGAAAAATTGTAAAATGAATTCTATGTATAAATAAAAATACAATGGCAGCTCCAGCATAGAACCTCCCACCATTGCTGAGTCTCAAAATAGTGCATGTAATTAGCTTAACAAAAAAAGTGACAAAATGATATATCCAATTGGATCATAGGATGATAGGAGTGATGAGGTGGCTTGGTAGTGATAAGGAGGTAATGAGTTCAACTCCTCCCACTACCATAATAAATACTAACAAACTAACATTTGACTATAAAAAAAAAAATTGATATATCAAATCTTATAGGGCTAGATTGACCGAAGACCTTGCTCACGTGACTGGTAGAGTAACAATGTGCCATCAACAAATGGAAGAGGATGTGATTTTTTTTCATATTTAAAATTATATAAAGAGCAAAAGGATGTGAGCCAGAACAGAAGTTAGAATAAGCTTCTCCCCACCAAGATGAAAATGGAGGAGAACAAGGTTAACTGTTAAGACTTCGTTTTTAAAAAAAAAATGTATAAAGCATAAACCCGCCTGAAAAATGTTATTCCCTATGTAAAGCATCCTCCAGATCCATTTCCACCCCTATGCGATTTTTTAAAATAGTTTTGGCATGTAAAGGTGTTTTGCACTTGCACTGGAGCTCCTTGAATCTCTCAACATCAAACTTATACCTCTTATGAAGCTTCCTTTGCCTTGAAAGAAAGAGCCTCTTCATGAAGTCTTGGTAAGTAGGGTCTCTTGAAGTAAATAAAAAGTAGGCATATCCTATGACTAAGCCAGTGGTTGTGGTGAAAAATGCAATAGGTTCCATTACATCCCATGAGAATTCCCAGAATGTTAACCTGAAGAAAAGGCCAACAGTAACTACACCAAACCCCAGTCCAGACCAGAGGATGCGCCGGACCTGCTTATGTGCCAACACATCAATTTCTTCCTTCTTCTCCTGCAGCGTCTTTAACTCCTCCCTCACAGGATCATTCTCAGCAGTCAGTGCCAGAGGAACTGCTCTTCTAACCAGTTCCACCACCTAAACACATGATATTGACCATGCAAACGAATCAGCGAGTTCAAATCGACACACAATAAAGCAGACAATTAAATTCCATATTATTTAGTCAAACTCCAAAATGCATTTCAAGGACCATTTGCTTAAGGGGTTGATATCAGCAAACAAGATATTCAGTTCAGCAGGTAAAGTTCTATCCTAGCAAGCTTACTGCTAGTACTCGCGAATGGATGCTAGGCTTCCAAACACACCCTAGAGAATTGAAAATAGTTCAGAAAATTGAAGCATTGCAGACAAGTATTTACTGCCAAACCACTGAGCTTGGCATTGGTTTGAAATATTTTGGCTGGTTCAAACAAAAATAACAACATTGAAAGTATTCATGAACACTACTTTCAATTATGTCTCATTAGTCCATGTTGCAGCCTTGAATCAGTAAGGTTGTTCAAAGAAAAATCTAGACGGAATATGGGCAAATAATCTTTGGAGATTTTAACATAGGGCAAGAGAAGCACTCATCATCATAAATCATGAAGTAGTGAAAGAGCATTCAGATACTGAAACAATTATACGCTTGAATATAATCTGACTATAGGATCACCACCTTCACCATCACAATCTCTTTGTTATCAATAGCTTCCACACAAGTCTAACCACCAAGGCCCAGGCAAACCAGAGTGATAAGCCAGGAAAACATTAATTATGAAGAAGAAAATTTTGGGAAATTCAAAGTCACTTTAGTTCAACATTCTTTACCGAACTGCTGGGCAACTGGGACCAAACTTTCTACATATAACTAATACTATTAAATCCTGAAATGGTGACTTTGTTGTCCAAACTTTATCAGCTCTGCTAGCTAAAGTTACCAAGAAAAAAGAGAAGGGAGGTTCAAATCTTTTCTGGCTATGACTGCAGTTGAAATTCCATACAAAAATTCAAACCTAAATCATTAATCCATAGGTATACTTACAAAATGAAAGCAAGGAGAGTGATTTTTAACAGAGAGACTCCATTCCACCTGCTATGGAGTTGAGCCAAAGGGGTGATTCATGAATGTATTGCTGAATATAAAGGGTGATAAAGCATAGATGCCCCGGGTAAAGTTTACCCAATGTCAAGTATTTTTATAAAAATGTTTTCTATAAAAATTAAATTAAAATGAATAGATTTATGGGTAAGTGGGATAAATGGCCATACAAGAGCTGTTTAAACAGGCCATAATCTGTCTTTTATGTGGCTAATGGTTACTTAAGTTACACCCTCTATGAAAAACATACACTTCAAAATAGTTGTCATGTTTGTGTTGGACACGTATTCATATTTAGACACTCTTAACTGTATTCTACAATATTTTTACTTTTACCTTTTGAACTTTTATACCATTATAAATAGAAATGACATAATAATTAGATAATGGTAAATAATTTATTATGTTTACAATGACGTATGCTAACTTTTAAAACATTATTTCTTTCGTTTAATTTAACATTTGTGCTGTTACTTAATCTTATACTAATTTTGTATCCAGCATCATAGTCGTATTGTATCCTATAATTTTTAAAATTTGTTGTATCTCTGTGTCTCTCTGTCATATCGTATCTTATCCATTCCTCGTATCATATCCGTGATCCGTACTCCTCCATATTGAACAAATCAAATGATCATTATGTGTGAGTAAGAGTGAAGTCTACAACACGTGTTTTCAAGGACTCAGATGTGTGAGTTATGTGTTAAAGACATGAATGTGTATACACTATGTTGAGCATAGCTTGGGTAGAGAAAAGGTGTGATTGGAAAAGAGTGAAGTTGTGTCATGATTCATGAACAACACAACACTCACAATCCAAGTAGTATTTACTAATTTTCAATCTAAGGGCAACAACACTCACAAGCCATGAGCCACCACCAAGACTATTATTCGAAAAGGGGTATAGCAACGCAACATAAGGGCCATGAAAAAGTCAAAAGGGGCAATAGATGGGATCTAAGTGAAATACAGGGTAATAGACTTTGATCTAGTCATGCTTTATGTGTGGCCCCACAATTACAAATTCGGCTCTTACGCCAAGCATATACAGAAACAGGATAAGTCCTAACTCCTAAATGGATTTGAGTGTAAATTGAGCAAATAAATGTATAATCACCCTTGATTGGCTAGAGTGATTTGAGATTTCAATACACTTTATACACCACCTTACTTACTCATTTTACGCTCAAACTCACATGAGCTTTTTCCGCATAAACAAGTCAAAAGGGTGAAGTTAAAAGGAAAAGGGAGGAGCAATCGAATAGTAAAAACTCACCTTATCAGGATGCAGATAGACCTTGTCCCGGAAGAGGAGAATAACCCCAGCCTCATCCAGAACCTTGGCACATGCAGCAGCCTCCTCAGGATTCTTGGCGACACCCATGCTCTCACATGCTTCAAGAAGCTCAAGGTAGGAGATAACTTCCTTCTCATCCATACCAATCTTCATCTTAAGAGATTCCACATTCACCAATCTCATAAGCTTCTTAGCTTCAGGGAAGGTTATAGAAGAGTCTTCTGTTCCATTGCTGACACCATCATTACCAGATAAATTTTCGGAGTTGCTACCACCATTAGAGGAAGAAACCAAAGTTGAAGATACACCCCTCACGAACAGGTTCCCCACAAAAACTGATAAAGATGCGACCCCTCCTTTCCTTCCACCATTTTCCACCGCAAAATCCCTCAAACCCAACAATGGAGGATCAAAAGGATGAAACTTTCCACCATAACCATGGCTTACATTAACAATAGCGGATACCCTTTGCCTCAATGATCCAACACCACGCCACCATCCACTCCACATTTTCAAAATCCCAGAAGAAAAAAGTTGAACTTTATGTGATAAATCACAAAGATCACCAAAAATAAGCACTACCCACTATTGTTTTCACATTGAAAATCATATATAACCGCAACACATGTTGTCGTTTACCCTCTGGTTCCTTAAAGAACTATGAGACATGGAAAGTGATGGAGGAAGCTAGCAACTTTGGAAAAAGGAAATAAAATTGGCAACAATGTCGGATAGTTTAATAGGAAAAGGGAAGTGCGGATTCGATATTATAAATAAAAAATATATTATCTTTTTTTGGTGCATTTTTTCCCTAAAAATAAAAAATAAATAAAATAAAACAAAAGAGGAAAGGAGGAAAGAGAGGCAAAGACAGCGGAGAAGGGAAAAGAGGAAAGCAAACCAAAACCAAAAACAAAGGATTCGCAGTAGCAGAAGGGAAGGTAGATGTTGACTGAGAAACTACACCCACAACTCATGCTTCACATTCCGTCTGAATAGCTAATGTTCTTCTCTTCTTCCTAGTTAAAGGTTTTCAACGGAGATATGTCCTGGGATCAAACACGACTAAGGTGTCTTTTGTTATAGAACATATTTTAATCGACAAAATAGTTGATTGTTTCCATACCATTATTTAAATTTTTATATGGGCTTCAAAAGTTTTATTTTTTTTAAATTAATCTTATATGTTATGATTTGTTTTTATGTTAGTCCTTTTCACCAATTTCGACCTTACGGCATCAGATTAAAAGCCACGTGTCACACTAATATCATAGTCACGTTAGGTCAAATCTGATGGCATTAGATCGAAATTGACGGAAATGACTAATGTGGAAACAGAATATAACGTATACGACCAATTTATAAAAAATAAAACTTATGGGACCAATGTGAAAATTTAAATAAACGTATAGGACTAATCAACCTATTTTGCCTATTTTAATATTTTCGGGAAAGTGACACAGAGAATAAAACTTTTTCATGTTCGATGTCAAAAAATTTCTCGTGTTTGGTGTGAATGATAAAACATCATTCTAAGGTATAAAAGATGTTCAAGAATAAATTTGGTGAATTAAAGTAGAAAACTTCATTCCCATACGTCAGGGTGGAAATAACACATTTCTAGGAAAGAGATTTCCAAAAATGTATTTTTTCTAGGAATAAAACATTCATAAACTAAATGCATCAATTTTCCTTTATTTATTTTTTTATCGAATCCCATAAAGCATATAATATAAAAGAAAAATTCTAAGGAGAAAAATATTTCCCACTAAGATGTGTTTGGTTCAAATGAAAGGAAGGGAGGGGATGGATTTTAATTACCTATTATGCTTGGCTGGGAATGGGAGGGGAGAAATTTTAATAGAGGAGAGAGAAAATAACACTATTTGTGTTTGATTCACAAGGGGAGGGAAAGAATTTTAAAACTAACTTACTTTTATATCTTATAACACAAGGGGAGGGGAAGGATTTTAAAACTAACTTCCTTTTATATCTTATAATTTTAGATTTTAAAATACATAAGTAAGAATATTTTAATCATTTCATTCAAAATGTTTTAAATCTCCTCCTTTCCTCTCCAAATCCCCCCACTTTTGGAGGGGAGCCAAAATTGGGTGATGATGGATTTTGCTCCCCTCCATTCCCCTTCCTTCCAATCCTAAAAAATGAACCAAAAAACAAATGTTTAAAAAAATCTCTTCCCTCCTCTCCATTCCCCTCCCCTCCAACCAAAAGCTATGTAAATCGATATAGATTGTTCTAAAAGTAAAGTGTAAGTGTATTATTAGCAGTTATGTCACACAATAAAGTCACACAATAAAAAGGAATTTATTTAGTAAAAAAAAAAAGGAATTTATAGTTTTTTTTTTTACTGAAGGAATTTATTGTTGTGGGAAAATTTTGGAAATAACCCAAAAAAAAAACTTATTCTCCCCACCCTCTCCTCCATTATATACACAAATACCCCTTTTTTCTCCCGCTCACTTTCCCCTCCCTTTATTCCCGACTTCCCACCTTCTTCTTTTTTTTTTGGGTGTTAAGAAGTCGGGTTTGGGAAACCTGACTTCTCAATGGGGTTTTTATTTTTAAAAAAAAATTGTAGTTAGGAAGTCGGGTTCCCTTAGGGTTTTTTTTGCGAAATTTTTAAAAAAATAATGATTTTGGGTTTTTTATTAATTTTTTTTGGATTTTTATTTAAATTTGATAGGTTTTAGGGTTTAAAAATATGCGATTAAATTTTTAATTAGCTAATTGTGTTGGTTGTTAATTATATGATAACAATAATCGTTTTATGATTTTAATATTTCATTTTATGAAATTTTAATGAAATTTAATGATTTTTAGGGTTTAAAAATATGTGCTTAATTTTTTTAATTAAGTAATTATGTTGGTTGTTAATTATATGATAACAGTAATCAATAATGTGATAGTAAACATTAATTAAAATTTATAACAAAAAACTATTACAAAAACTAGTACACTGAAATTGGTAGTGCCTGATTTCTGCGCTATGGTTGCGTAGAAGTTCCAACACGATGAGGACAGTTCTTTCTTGTATGTCTTAGTTGTCGACAAAGTCCACAACATTTTGGGTGACCCCTTTCCCTGAGGTCCGTCTCGGTACGAATGCGAGTAGACTGTGGACGACCACGTGGATCTCTTCGCATGACAGGATTGTGGCACACCTCAACTCCATCATAATGTGGCCAATAAGCTTCGTTGGGTACCACGCCGAATTCTTCGTTGTAAACGTTGAATGCGGACTGCAATTTGTATTTATCAGCCACGTCATGTAGTCATGAGAAACATGCAAACAAGCAGCGATGACATGTGAGCATGGGAGGTGTAATGCCTGGAATTTTTCACAGTCACACCACTTTTCAAGTAGTTTCACCCTAAATCTCCCCGTAGGTCGGCCTTCGCGTGGTTGTATTGTTTCCTGGATCGAGAAAACTTGGTTGTCCTGATGAAAAGTAATGACTTCGTGAGAGTTGGATGCTGCTCGTTCTTCGTTAATGGCCTTAGTGAGAATCTTGATATAAACACGGTCGGATCTGATCATTGTTTCCACCCCTACACAACAAGAGGCGCCCCAACCGCCTAGACATTGATTTGCTTATACCCCTACATAACAAGAGGCTTCCCCACACTTTGACCAAGGTCGACACTCTTTCGCATCCAGTGAAGGAGATTTTTTGAGCAACCTATTTGGCGCAGACTTCAGAACGCCACAGTCGGCTGCTGCATACATGCAAAGTATGTACCCATTTGGCGTTCCATCATTCCCAAACCAAGCGACCGCTAGTTATTCAACGCCTCCCGCGAATCTTAAACTAAACGAGGCTCTGCAGTAACCCGAGCAACCCGCTTCAGCTGATGAGGAACAGCTAGATCGACGATGTCCATACCGTAACCGACAACCTCCACGATGGGGGACTGTATACCATTTAGGAGATTAATTTTGTGTACGTGTCATTATCGCCCTTTTTTCATAAGTAATGATGATATCATAAATTTTTTTAGCTTTTTTCATACTTAATTATAATTAATGTATTTTAATAATATTATTGATTATATTAGTCATATAGGGTTGCATAATATTATCCATTGAACCTTAACCCTAATTAATGATATCTTATAATTAACAACCAACACAATTAGCTAATTAAAAATTTAATCACACATTTTTAAACCCTAAAACCCATCAAATTTAAATAAAAAACCAAAAAAATCATTATTTTTAAAAAAAAAATCGAAAAAAAACCCTAAAGGAAGTCGGGTTTAGAGAACCCGACTTCTTAACGCAAAAAAAAAAAAAAAAAGAGAAGGTGGGAAGTCGGGAATAAAGGGACGGGAAAGTTTGAGGGAAAAAAATAGGGTATTTGTATATGTAATGGAGGAATTAGGATATTGGGGAGAATAATTATTATTTTTGGGTTATTCCCAAAATTTAACCTATTGTTGTTGATTACTTGAAAATTAAGATTTCATATCATTTATCCACCTGAAAGTTTGTAGCATGATCTTTATTCTCCCTCACAAAATAGAATTTAAAAAGGTGCAAGTAGTTGAGTGGATTTAATTTTGTAAATGTTATTATAACAAAACTAATAATAAATAATTGAAAAGAAAAGAGAATCTTGTTTATGGAAAACTTCCTTATACATAAAGTTCTTAGTTGTGTTACTGTTACCTGATTCATCTTCGTTCTGTTTGATCCAAACCTATAAATCCCTGCTCTTTACTCTTGAAAGTTCTGGTATAGTTTACACATATTTTTATAATTTTTAAACAGAGCAACGAGTAAGCAATTGGTAGTTTCACGTGGACCGATTGCTAAATATGCTTTGTTGGTGTTGGATTCCAAAAAGTAATGCTCTGATTCCAAGCAGGCGTCTTGTGCCAAGATCAAAGTTGGATTCCATCGAGAAATGCATGCATTCATTCACTTCAAGTTAATTAATTTACGGTTAAATATATTTTTGAATGGAGTTTGATTTTGATCCCAAAAAAAAAAATTCTTTATTTTCATCCTCTAAAATATGAAATTACTAATTTTGATCCCTATAAAATGAATAAATTTTGATTTTGGTCCTTATAAATTATTTTTCTTTGGTTTTTATCCCTGTAAATTTAATATAACAGTTTTTAGTCCCTAACATTCATTTTAGGATAGATAAATATAATTCATTTTAGGGTTCAAGAAAAATTTTAGGAGAAGCATATCTTAACATAACACCACGGAAGTCATTAGATATCACTTGGGATGACCATATGACATTATGTTAGACATATAAGTAGTTAATAAAATGTCACTTGATAGTAGGGACCAAAAATAGTGATTTTGGATTTTAGAGGAACAAAAACCAAAGAAAAAAAATTTACTGAGATCAAAACCAAAATTCGCTCATTTTACGGAGACCACAAACATATTAAACTCATTAACTTATCATACAAGTGATGCTATCTTGTACCCAAAAGAAAGCAAGTAAATTTTTTTTTTTTTACATTAATATATTAAGCTTTTGTAATTATGCATAGACATAAAAGATATAACACAAATATAAAAGATATGCAAAATATGTGATATATATTTATTTTAAATAAGAAAATTTACTTTCCATAGTTTCATGTTTTTAAATTATTCCTTTTCTAATTTTTTTTTATGTTAACTTTTCAATTAACTGTAATGACAATGTAACACTTCCTAAGATTACCCCTTACACTTTGGTGGCCTCTAGCATGAAGCATCTCACAATGTGGTAAGCGGATGTACCACCAAATAGCCAATTGGAAATTTTTGTTTTCTTGATGAAAGTGCATTTCTACCCTCATCATCATAAAATTTCTTGAAATCAAAACCACCACCCCCATCGAATCCGGGCATCGCGCGACCTCGCCTTCTTCGCCACCCCTCTCCACATCTTTTCTGGCATCAGGGATAGAAACACACTAGAAATACCCTTCACCACCAGCCCTAACAAATCCAACCACTGCGCGACTCCGCCTCCTTCGCCACCCCTCTCCACCCTTTTCTTTTCTGACATCAAAGTGAGGAACACACATAGGAATGGATCGAGTTTTGCAAACAAGTGATTTACACTTACAGAGCGGATTCTACTGTGCACAAGTATGATGGGTATCCCTATCGTGCACAAGTTATGATGACCGGTTATTCCATGTATTCTCAGTTGGAGATGGTGACTTAATTACAAAGCAGGATCTTCCTATCACGCAAAATTGCAAAAATGCCCCTTGATGTAATACGCAATGATTCCCTTCCTTTCACCGTGCACCCTCCAGCACTCAGCGCCATCACCATCGCCCAAAGCTCCTACATAGTCCATCGCGTCGTCTCACCTCTGTCGTGTCTACATAGTCCATGTGCGACCGTTTGCAACCCAGCCATCGAAGCACCGTGCGCACAAACTCCATCTCGCCACCGCGTGCCTCTCGTACCTCTGTCTTCACTCTCTAACAACTTCACAGTGAGGAGATCGGTAGAGGGTCCCCCACCTAGTGTAATCATTGGACGGCAAAGGGAAGCTCGAGAGGTATCAAGAGGAATCAACATCTCTGGCGAGGCAAGTTTTTCCTGGAAGATCATGGAGGAACCATCGCATGCTCCGGTGATGAAGGGGTTAGGGCGAGCGACTCCGATCTTATGGCGGGCGCAGACGCTGGGAGGAAGAGGAGGTGTTAACTGGAGAGGACAACCGGAGCTCGACGCGGAGGTGCTCGGAATGACGTGCAAATGGGCCGCTAGGAAATAGAGGGACAAATTTGCAATAAATCTTTTTTCGGAGATGACCGGTTGAAAGAAAGAAATCACAGCCGTCGATTACATTTATCTTTTATCGGACGATTATAACTTGTGCACGGTAGAGGTACCTATCACACTTGTGCACCGTAGAATTTGCCACACTTACAGTAGTCAAATAACTTCTATAATGTTAAATATTGATTTTATTTCTCAATTTGGTATATGATCCGTTGGTAATTTGTATACTTTGTTTATCTGTCAAAACTTCATTTTTTTTTTCATTATTGTTATTGTTAATATCAAGTGTTTGTTGAGGTGGAGATTCAAAACCACGTGAGAGGCGATGATTCCGATTATGTCGGTGTCGGAATTGAGCTTGAGGATCCTCAATGGACAGTGATTTTTGCCGCTGCGTGAGGCAGAGAGGGTGGCTGAGAAGGGGTTGTTTGTAGGGTCGATGTGGTGGCTGTCGAGGAGGGAAACAAGGGTGGTGGCGGAGGGCCAAAGTTGGAAGGAAAGATCGTCGGAAGGGAGCTGGCGAATCACCATCGTCGATTGAATCGAACGGAGATGATGATTGTTGTGCAACAGGTGTTGATGTTGTTGATTCGATGCACCCTCATGTACAGTAACGAAGCCATTCGGTGTTTGCTCTTGGCTTCGATCATCGATTAGGAGACTGCTCTAGTGGTGATGGTAGGATCTGATGAGATGAGGATAGGGATAATTTTGTAATTTGATTTTTTTGAGTTACCTGTATTATTAGGTAAAGGTTTTTTTGAAAATGTTACAAGTTAAAAACCACAGACAGTGAGAGTGTAAAGTAAAACATTAAAATGTTAACTTAAACCAAAGATGAGAAGTTTAACTGACACAAATAATAATAATAATAAGTAACATGAAGTTACTTGAAAAAACGTGAAAAAGTGAAATTAAATCTAAGTGACTAACTTGTAAATATATTTAAACTTAATGACTAAACTACAAGTAAAGAATAATCTTGGTAACTAAGTTGCTAATTTTCAATTGAGTAATTCAAATTTCAAAATATACATTTGGGGTAAAGCTTGCAAGTAATACAAATGGAAATAAAAATGAAATTGCAACTGTACTAAAGCAATTAATGGCCATCTGATACGTCCAATATACTATGGATGTGTACATAAAGTAGAGCAGTAGGCTCACTTGCTGTGTTTTGCTATTGTAAGAGTTTTAACCAATCCCTTGACGATCTTCCAAAACCAAAATATGTTCATCATT
The DNA here is from genome assembly GCA_039655645.1 of Ammopiptanthus mongolicus. Taxonomy (NCBI): domain Eukaryota; kingdom Viridiplantae; phylum Streptophyta; class Magnoliopsida; order Fabales; family Fabaceae; genus Ammopiptanthus; species Ammopiptanthus mongolicus. Next base: position 10,394,985 of record CM077348.1, on the reverse strand, counting down.
GCCAACACAGGAGGCACCACAAGCAAGCAGTAAAAACCCAACGGAAAGACCTCCTTGACCTGAAATTACCGAAAGAGTTTTTTATTCAGTGGCAAGATGAAGACATAAGCAATAGGAGAATCACTGAGCATGTGCTAACCTCGTCAAAATGGGACCACATGTGAAAAAAAAGGAACATGAACAAGATAATCCTTGCAACCTGCCGGACAGTAGATAATAATTTAAGCACAAAAAGTATAAAGGGATAAAAATCACTCTGCACATAAAGCATAGTAACACCTGTAACTTGGAACTACCAAAAAAAAGTAGTTCCATTTCAACAACTGGAACTGAGAAACATCTAAGGTCACGACACAGTTTGAAACCCTTGCTTACATGTATTGTACATAAAAAAACTAATTTCTCCATCTGTTGTTAAAAACCAAATAGCTTCAGCATTTAAAAGCATGTCATGTTTTAGTTGTATGACACAGCCCTATCTCATCATTATCATATTCTAGACAGTATAATTAACCTAACAAATTACTAAATGGCATTTGCTCAACTGAGTTACCCACTTGTGAAATTTTTAAGAAAATAAAGCATGAAGAAAGTGCCTTCCCAAGGCTTCATACTCATACATGCAATTTTCTGTTTTCATTTTGTCAGAAACCTTCAAAATATCTTTGTCGCTCTAACTTGCACCTTTTGCCCGAATATGGCTCATCCAGAACAAGAGATAAAATTACCAAAAGAAAGCACCAAAATAAAAATCATACATGGCCATAAGGCATTCCTTCAGGTCATACAGGAAGTATTTCATGACAGTGGAATTAGAGTTGAGATCAAGAGTATATTAGACAGTACCAACCAACCAAGGAACAATGCAATGCCATTCACAATGTAGAGTTTGGAGCTCTTAAGACCAGCAGCATCCAAGTACCTGTATATGTAATTAATGTAATAAGTAATTTTGACAAAAATAGATGAATGTAAATGGATTTCTGAACAACTGATTTACCATCTTAGATTTACAAAAGGAGTAGTCATCTCAGAGAAAAGAACCATTAGTATGTAGATCTGAACTTGACCACTTAGCAGAGACAGTATAATTGAAAACATGGATAGCCAGTGGTGTAGAACCTAAATGTAAAAAATAAGTAAGTTGGTTTACCACTTACAAATCATATAACTTGGATATTGAGTTCAACATATCATGAAAGTAAAAAGATGTCCACAAAAAACCTATGGTATCTCATAATGTATTGACAATATCGTATAAGTTTTATTTTCTGATGTATCATATATTCTTTCAACAATAGCAAGCAAGGTTATATCTTTCCCACTTACATATTCCAGACCCCCTAAAGCTGGAAAATGCCAAAGAATCATCGCCAAATCTGTTATGAAATATCCAATAGAAATCTGCACAAAGAAACATATATTGAAACAAAAGAGAGCAAGTAAGCCAACTGTCATAAATATACTACAAAGAGAGTGGGATAAACAGAACCTTAATAATGCTTAACAATGGTGTAGCTATTAAGATTTCTTTGAGACCAACAAGTCAAACTTTGCTATGAGACCAAGAACCAAATTTTGCTTAATTTTTTATCAACTTACCCCCAATACTGTATTTGATAAAGTTGAAGATCTATTAATAACTAGCTCTTCATGTGAATCCTCATTGAAGATATCAGATATGATCAGGAGGTATAAAGATGCAAATGATACTAAAAGAGCGTGAAATGTAGAGATTCCCCTGCATTACAAAATGTGATGATATTATTACATAATATAATTATTGATATAATCAAACAGGAATCATTATGCAAAGGCATTTCACCGGTTATTCCATTCCATTTTCTTCGCTCTGCTCAGATTGCCATATCCCTTGAACAACAGAGAACTCAATAAAGCGGTTGATTTATAAACCTTAAAGAAGGGAGAAAAAGGATCAAGCTGAGAATTGCTAAAAAAAAAAACTTCTGTACTAGAACTAGACCTTTTCAGAATTGTCCCCTTGTAGTTAAAACTGGAGTAGTGGACATATATTTGACAAAAAGAACAAATTGAAAAGGGAACAAAAGCACACAGTGTTCATCTATGTAAGCCTAAAAACTTGATCCAATCTTAAATCACCCTCTCATATAACCAAAAGAGCAAAGCTTTCAGTATCTGAAATTACAAAAACAAGCAGTTGGAGCAAATTTCCCCTAAACCAAAATACACAGTCAACCAAAAAAATACTGTCAAATCCAAAGAGGTATGAGAGCAATAAGAAAACATAATCTCAGTCATTGGAAGCTCAAAATATAAAGTACATAGAACAAATTAAGTGGATGCATAAAATGCAGTAAACACCAATTTAATTGTTACCTCAACAACCTATCCATGACATACAATTCTTATGAAAATTATTTTGGAGTAAAAATTAGACTGAACCGTATCAATTCAAGCTGAAGAGGCAAATAGAGAAATTAAAAGAAATATTTCTTCCCAAAGCAGAGTAAGCACAATTACAATTTCAGTCCAAGCACATTCCAGAACTACCCAAATATTGACCTCATATGCTATTACCAACTTCCCAACCCTTTAGTTCACCAATAACATCATCTCAAAAGTGAAAAACTACAGTCCTCAAAAGAAAAGCCATATATTTCCATAATGTTAAGAAGAAACATAAACCTCAAGACCAAATAATGAACAGTTGAGTTTACTTACAAGAACACATAAGATGATGCCTGAGAACACAGATGCCAGCCAATGGTTTTCTTTGCTTGGACTAGCATAGCCATAGTCATGAGAAGAAATTGAAGCAAGGGAAAAACCAAAAGAAGAAGAAGCAAATTCCATGAAGCCCCCTTGTTGAAATTTGGTATATGAATCCCAAACTGCATCAAAGACAAGACATGAAGCGTAATAAGTGCCTCAGCTCAAAGTGTATGAAAGCATACAATAATAATATAGGTGGACTCTTGAAATTTATTTATATTTATTCTGTCGTTTCTTGAAGACAATTTTGTATGACTTTGACCACCCATAATCATAATCAAGTTATGGAGACCCATTTCGCATACCCAGTTGGCCAAACTTCTTGGAAAACAAACAAACAAACATACCCCACCATAGAAAATGGAAAAAGGCCATTTTTTTTTTTAAAAGAAAAAACGTTTTGAAGATAGAATTCACAAGTGACCATGTAATCTATGTGTACGTATACCAAGAAGGTAAGTGGAGATGAGAACTCACACAAAAAACGGGTTCTTGATTCTTGATTGTTGTTGGGTTGGGAGTTGGGGGTGAAAGAGAGCAAGGAGAAGTGTAGTGATTATGATATGAGGTGAAAAAAGGAAGGAAGGAAGTGAAGGGAAATGGTTACTTACTGCAGCATTCAAACTTGAGAGAGAGGGTAAGTGAGCGTTTTGAATAAGGGGAAGAGAATAATAATGGAAGGGAAGGAAGCAGAGGTTGGAGAAGAGAAGACTAAGGAAAGAGACAAAGATGCAGAAACTTCTATTCTCCTCTATATATTTATTTCCTTTCTTTTGTTCACTGGAATCACTGCTATTAATAATTCAACCGTAATTACTTTTTTTTTTTACTCTAAATTCTATATTAACGCGTAAAGAGTTTACCTTTTGAAGCATATTTTGTCGTTGTCAAATTTAGTACTAATTTGTGAATATATTATGATTATAAAAGAGCATAAAATAATTAAGTTTAAATTTGATATATTGTAAATATAAAATTTAATAATATATTTAATAAAAAATTAATTGATATATAATATTAGTGTAAATATTTTTACATTATCAATCAATCATAAATTATAATATCATCAAAAATGATTGATTTTTATGCTAACCACATTAATAATTATATATATTGTGATTTGTGATATTATTTGACGGTGTAAAAATGCTTACACCAACTGTTTATATCAATTAAACTTATTTAATTATATGATGAATAGTTTTTTTTTACAATAATATGACGGATAGATCAATAAAATTATAGGAGAAATCATTAAAATTGTTTTATGCTTGAATGGCCTATTGGATTATTTTTTAATAAAATATAATAATGACATTGTTTGATTATATATTCGATCCAACCAAATGGAGGGACCTCAGTTTGTTGTTGTATCTAATAATATGTTAGCATATTGTTAAAAAAGTTGATTTTTTTAACTGATAATTGTGATAATTAAACTTTTTTAATAATTGACCATATACAAAGATGAAAACACATAAAATTAAGTTAAAATGTTTAGAAGGACAATAAATGAAAATATAAGTTTGATTAATTTAAATTGTTGATAAGATTAATTTTTGTTTGGAGAAAATCTGGTTAGGAGGGAAGAACCCACATTGTGTACTCAACTGGTTCCCTGACGGATATTAGTCACTGATAATAATGATGGATATTTCGTACTTATGTCATGATTATAAAAAAAAATGGGTTGCTATTTTTTGGGTGCTTAAGTTGTTTGCTATTTTAACACAATCTTTATAGGTACAAAAATGATATTTGTACATTCAGACTTCAAATAACATAGTTAATGAATGTATAAATTGTGGTTTTGATGACAGGTGAGTATTTTTCTAGTTGGTTAATATTGTTGGTATTGTGATTAATAATATAGAAAATGTGGTTAATCTTTCTTTTTAAAAGTAAGGTAGTGTCTGGGATATTATTGTAAACTCACTTCAGTTAATAGGGTAATCTTTGGCATATGAGGGGTGTAAACACGGTTGGCTTTTATATCAGGGTTTATTCTCTGTAAAAATGGGACCTTATTCTCCCTATTGCTCGGTGCTCACACTGTCAATTGGGCAGCTTCACTCTTTGTCAGCGCATCTTGGAATACCAACACCGCCTCACCGCCTACACCGTTCATCCCCACCTGCACCGATTTTTTGGTTTTTTGGTTCCTTTAAATAATCATAGACGAAGCGGCTTCCATTGATGCTGGGTAATTTTCGTTTTTCTCCATGGACCGTTCCTTTAAATAATCATAGACGAAGCGGCTTCCATTGATGTTGGGTAATTTTCGTTTTTCTCCATGGACCGTCTTCTTCTTCTTTCTATTCTTCATATTTTCCCTATTTTCTTCGCATTCTGAACATGCGATGTTTACTACCGGGTTCGCTAATATTTCATCTTTTTGCGAGATCTGGGTTTTTGTTTCCTTTAGTTTTAATCGCACCCTCTGGCATCATCTTCCACATAAAGCTGTATTTTTTCAACTATTTATCAGATACCATTATTTTTTTATTAACTCTTGCGTTCTTAATGGGGGAGATAGGAGTTTGTGATTCTGAAATTATGTTGATCTATACATTGATATTTGTTTTGATTTTTGGTTGAAGGGATAAGAATTGAGAAAGTTGATTGGTACTCCTTCCAACATCCACAGAGAGGCAAGTGTTATTTCTGCCCAAAATCTGAGGCTTCTTGCTGTTATGGAGTATGTATGGTTTCTTTCTAAAGTAATATTTTGATCATAATGTGTGTAAGTCTATCTTCAAAGAAATGTAAAATCACTTTTGAATGGCAAATTTGTAAATTTTGCACCAATTGGTTAGGTCTTGATATTCCTGCACAGAGACCAAGCTCTCCACTATCGAAAGTTTGTGAATGGTCAAAAATAATCGCCAGCTCCTCATCTTCTTTGAGTATGTGACTACATTATTTAGTTGTTTGTTCATTTTTTCTTTGAATTTGGTTCTATGGTGTTTTTTAATTTTTCGTTTATCTGTTTTGCATGATGAAATAATTTGTTGAGCTTTTGAAAACAAATTTAGGTTTATTACCTTTTAGTTTAAACTTCATCTTCTTGGTTGCCATTTCACCTCTTTCTGTTTAAAGGTAACATTTTTTTATGATTTTATTTCATTATATACAGGTATACTACCTTTGAGGCATTATCCGAGAAGAGGTAATTTTATTATTTTAAAGATGGAGATAAATCTACATCTTTCTATATATGACACAGGTAAACACTCTTAAGTTATGTATTTACTATTAGCTGATAATTTAAGTTAATTGTTAGGTATAGAAGAGAATCCAAAAATCATATATGAGGTTGTAGATAATGATATTTCTATGAGTCTGCATAGTTTAACTACTACATGAGTTCTGCATATTGGGGTTTGAATCTGTCTCTAATATTTTTTCCATTCTTTTTATTCTTTTGTCTTGCTCTCAATAATGTGTGTTAATTTAAGGTTCTACTTTCTGCTATATATGTCTACTAACATCTGCGGCATGTGCATGCTTATGTGTGTGATTGGTGAGTTTCTCCCTTGCTATCTCCCTTGCTTGCTAACAGTTTCTCCCTTGCTTTGCTTGTGTGTGTGTGTGATTGGGTTTTAATATACTCTGTGAAGATTTGTATTTGGCACCTAACTTTGAAAGGAAAAAATATTGACTTCTGGACTTGGTAGCTTATTTAATTTTTGAGTTTCTTCTCTTTTGCTTAGGTTTCTTTGATCTTAAATGGATGGAGCATAGCCTCACCTTGAGCTGGCTGTAGCAAAAAACTTGTGGAAAATCTGAGACAAAAGATTGCTAAATGATGTACGAAGGCCCAGAATCCAACCGAATCAAAAGCACTTGAAAGAGGTATGTGCATTCTAACAAATTGCTTCATTTTTTTTGCATTCATATTTTTTTTATTGTTCTTCTCATTTTTTGTTAGCATTCTTCTCACTTTCGTTTGGTCTTATTTGATTTCAGCTTCTTTGGAAGAACAAGTAACCTTTGGCTTGCTCTCAATAATGTGTGTTAATTTAAGGTTCTACTTTCTGCTATATATGTCTACTAACATCTGCGGCATGTGCATGCTTATGTGTGTGATTGGTGAGTTTCTCCCTTGCTATCTCCCTTGCTTGCTAACAGTTTCACCCTTTCTTTGCTTGTGTGTGTGTTGGATTGGGTTTTAATATACTCTGTGAAGATTTGTATTTGGCACCTAACTTTGATAGGAAAAAATATTGACTTCTGGACTTGGTAGCTTATTTAATTTTTGAGTTTCTTCTCTTTTGCTTAGGTTTCTTTGATCTTAAATGGATGGAGCATAGCCTCACCTTGAGCTGGCTGTAGCAAAAAACTTGTGGAAAATCTGAGACAAAAGATTGCTAAATGATGTACGAAGGCCAAGAATCCAACGGATTCAAAAGCACTTGAAAGAGGTATGTGCATTCTAACAAATTGCTTCATTTTTTTTGCATTCCTATTTTTTTTATTGTTCTCCTCATTTTTTGTTAGCATTCTTCTCACTTTCGTTTGTTCTTATTTGATTTAAGCTTCTTTGGAAGAACAAGTAACCTCTGGCTTGCTCTCAATAATGTGTCTTAATTTAAGGTTATACTTTCTGCTATATATGTCTACTAACATCTGCGGCATGTGCATGCTTATGTGTGTGATTGGTGAGTTTCTCCCTTGCTATCTCCCTTGCTTGCTAACAGTTTCTCCCTTGCTTTGCTTGTGTGTATGTGTGTTTGGGTTTTAATATACTCTGTGAAGATTTGTATTGGACTGAAATCAACCAACTATCAGAGGCAAAACATACAAAACTAACATTCTATGGGAAAGGGAATCAAACACTATTTTTGGGTATTCTGGAAAATAATGAGATTGAGAAATCTTCATAATTAATTTTATTAAAACTGCCCATGTTTAGTAGATGTGCAATTGAATGATACATGAATGGTTTATCTTTTCCAGCATGTGCTCTGATATGCAATTCTGACCATGTTTCTTTTGGGTTTTCTTTCAAGCATTAGTTCTTCTTGCTAGGAAAGATAATTTTATTTTTTACAGGAGTAACTTTATGCCAAGAGTCATGTCTATTTTTGACTTTATGTTTGTTTACTCTGTCTATTTCATTGTTATGACCTTTTTAACTGGACTTAATTACCTTTATATCTTTGTTTTTCTATTAACCTCTTTGCTTCGGTTTTTTATTTTTCATTTTCTATGGACCTCTTTATTTTGTCAAGCTAATGTTGACAGTCAAGTTGTTATCAAATGATCCAGTTATTGGAGCTATTCAGCGGGTAACGCAACGATCCTCAAGCCATCAGAAATTTCTCAAGCAACATCATCACTACTTGCTAATTTGCTCGAAAATTATCTAGACAAATGTGACATAAGAGTTGTTGACGGGGCTATTCATGAAACAACTACACTGTTGGAGCAAGAGTGGGATGAGATACTTTACACAGGTAATTTGCCTTCAAATATCCTACAACATCATAGCATGTCAGTCTGAGTCTGGAAAAAATTTAAATTCTAAGAGATGACTGTTAAGGTACAATTGTTGTATATCCATTTTAATTTAATTTTACTTTTAATCTCAAGGTGTTTCATTGTGCTTTACTTTTGCATTGACTCTGGTTGTCTATAATTTATATTTTTATCATTAACAAAGAATTACTCATTTTTCATTCTGAACCTCCAGGTTTAGCTCCAGCTATTATGAAGCATTACTTACATGGTCTGTAGTTAGAAATTTGGGTCTATTTTCAACTGATTCATACAAAAGTCTAATGTAAGATTTTAATAATCATTTTAACTTGCATCAAGAAATTTCAAATTTGAGTTGACATGAGTGGATCTTCAAATCACTTGAACCTTTCAATTTGTAATAAAAAGTCACAAGGTATTTAGCCCAATTAGCATGCCAACTTTCACTATAAGGTTAGAATTACATGTATAATGTATCAATTTTTATGCAGGTAGTGCTAGAGTATATCATATTGTCATGGTTGTTGCTGCAAAGCACCTTATACCAGTGGTTGCCAATGTTGGAACTGATTGGAGAAGAGCCAGCTGAGATTGTTCTACATAGCATCCTCTTGGTGAGGCTGCAAGGGGATAATAATTCATTATATTCTCTCTAATGAAATTGCAAAGATGAAATTAAAGTAGATGTTTGAGAGAGGAAGTTGCAGGGAAAAAGAATAATGAAAGTCAAGTCAGGTGTTTTATTGAAAAACAAACATTACTATAATTGGCTTTCAATTTTCTTCTTCCCTAAACTATTTTTTCTCTCCCTTTTTTGTTGTTTATGTTTTTTCAAAGTTGATGTTGCGAGTGCGCTGCCACGACGACGCTGTTCTGGCGCTGGCTTCAATAGAGGGAGAGCAGGTGTTTGTTTAAGGTTTGGTTATTCTTGATAAGGTGAATCCTCCTCCAAAGATTGAAAGATTTTGCATTCTCAAAGCTGCAGTATCATTGCGGGGTTTTGGTTTTGAATATCTTGGGGTTTCAATTTTTTTTTAAACTATAATGGGCTACATTTATTTTTGTGGTATTATTATTATTGGTGTTTGTTATGCGGCAAACTTCAAAATTAACCAAATAGGAAACCCAATTTTATTTTAAAATGTTAGCACCTTACTTGATCATTTAAGTAATGTTTCGTTTTCTAAGCTAATAGATCTAAGATAAGGACAGCAGGGGGGTTAGGGATGATACCAATTTCTTTACTTGGTTTCAGAGCTATCATATCTATATTTTATCCTTTCTTTCAAAATTATATGGCAAACTAGAGACGTATTATTTGATTACTTGGCTCTTATTATGCATAACACCTATTTCAATTGAAAATCTATTCAAGGTATGTCTGAATTATTACCATCTATTTTTTTTAATACATAGTTCGAAGACTATAACTACATGTTCCATGAGAAATGATTGACCTTACTGGGATTTGTTTTTGTAGTAGCATGTCTTGTATTACTTTTACACGCTACTTCTTTTGAAGGTTATTGTTAGTTAAAAAGTTATACAACAGGGAGGTAAATGCATGAGTTGATGATCGATACATGTTTTGTTTTGTATTATTTCGTTTCAAATACCATGTTTCATTTTGTAGGATATATAGGATAATCATATTACTTCCTTTTATTAACTTTTTTTGCACCCAAAGGGTGTGGGTACTTCTATAAGCCATTTCTATCATCGAAGACTTTGAGTTGAGTTATTTTATTCGGTTGTATCTATTGACTTTATTTTTTGGCTTAATTGCATTTTTTCGTCCTCCAACTTTTTTAATTGAGCGATTTTGGTCCCTCAAAATTTTTAATTGCACTCTTGGTCCCTCATCCTTTTCAATTGTGCGATTTTGGTCCCTCAAGAAATTTAATTGCACTTTTCAACCCTCAACTTTGTGAAATTGTGCAAACTTAGGGAATCAGTGAACCTGCCTGTTAGATCTTTTTATCTCCTTAATGATTTTCCTTCAAGTCTGCCATTAGATGTGAGTTACTAAATTATTATGATTGAAATTTGTGGAATGTGATCATTATTTTAGTTTCGTTAATAGGATTGAATTATTTATTTGGTATTGTGAAGGTTACACTGGTATGGATGATTCATATGAACCATCGAGTAGTTATGAGGTGTATATTTTTTGAGTTGTACATGTCAATGTTGTTTAAGAGGAACTGACTTATAACTAAACCATTTTAGTTCCCTTTGACTGGCACCTAACTTTGAAAGGAAAAAATATTGACTTCTGGACTTGGTAGCTTATTTAATTTTTGAGTTTCTTCTCTTTTGCTTAGGTTTCTTTGATCTTAAATGGATGGAGCATAGCCTCACCTTGAGCTGGCTGTAGCAAAAAACTTGTGGAAAATCTGAGACAAAAGATTGCTAAATGATGTACGAAGGCCAAGAATCCAACCGATTCAAAAGCACTTGAAAGAGGTATGTGCATTCTAACAAATTGCTTCATTTTTTTTTGCATTCATATTTTTTTTATTGTTCTTCTCATTTTTTGTTAGCATTCTTCTCACTTTCGTTTGTTCTTATTTGATTTCAGCTTCTTTGGAAGAACAAGTAACCTTTGGCTTGCTCTCAATAATGTGTGTTAATTTAAGGTTATACTTTCTGCTATATATGTCTACTAACATCTGCGGCATGTGCATGCTTATGTGTGTGATTGGTGAGTTTCTCCCTTGCTATCTCCCTTGCTTGCTAACAGTTTCTCCCTTGCTTTGCTTGTGTGTGTGTGTGATTGGGTTTTAATATATTCTGTGAAGATTTGTATTGGACTGAAATCAACCAACTACTAGAGGCAAGACATACAAAACTAACATTCTATGGGAAATGGAATCAAACACCATTCCTTGGTATTCTGGAAAATAATGAGATTGAGAAATCTTCATAATTAATTTTATTAAAACTGCACATGTTTAGTAGATGTGCAATTGAATGATACATGAATGGTTTATCTTTTCCAGCATGTGCTCTGATATGCAATTCCGACCATGTTTCTTTTGGGTTTTCTTTCAAGCATTAGTTCTTCTTGCTAGGAAAGATAATTTTATTTTTTACAGGAGGAGTAACTTTATGCCAAGAGTCATGTCTATTTTTGACTTTATGTTTGTTTACTCTGTCTATTTCATTATTATGACCTTTTTAACTGGACTTAATTACCTTTAGATTACCAGTGATGATCATCTGATTTATTGTTTGTTCTTTTGTGTACTCTCTCAACTGTTCTTTGATCTAGGCAGATGATATTCATTTGTTTGTAAGATGAAACAATGTAGAAAATCTGATTTTTTTATATTCATTTGGGTTATGGTTTGTTTTCCGATGGGCCATTCTGGCATGATAACATGTAAATTTGACATCAGTTGAGCTTCATTATTCTTTTACAAGTCTTTCCCACCATTAGATCCAGATTATAAATACATGTCTCCTTTCTTTGTGGCAACTCTACTGTTGACGTCTTTCCAGTGTAATGCTTCTTTAAAAAGTTTAATGGAAAATGGTTTATGCATGAGTGTGGTTAGTTTTGTGCCGTAACCTCTTCTGCTTTTATTATTTTGCCAAGATATTGCATGAATGACATGTTAATTGGCTAAATGCATATATTAGACTATCACATGTTTAACTACTGATATTTGTGAATCACATCTTGATTCAAAGGCTTTTGGATGGAGTATATGTCTGATGGCATTGTCTAATGTTATGAAATATAATCACATTTCCTGAATTGCAGTATGTGTTTATTGAAAGAAAGAAAGGGAATTGCAGACAAATGAGAACTAGGTCTATAAAATTTGTTTAAATTTTAGTTTCACCTTGTGTTTTTTACTATTTTTTTTAACTTCATCTTCATGGTTGCTAATTTTTTTCAACAAAATTTTTGTAGATTGAGTTTCTGTTATTCCCATCGTTTGCTGTTAAAAACTGTTCTTCCCATTTTCGGAACTTAACATATGTTCTTCCATTTGAGTCATGATATACTCATACTTTTCCCGTATGTGTAGATGGCAAGTCAAAATATATAACAAATAGCAGACAAGTATAGGTGGTACATGATGGAATATGACCCTGTCTCTGTAAGTATTCGGTTTGCATATATTTGTTTTCATCCTTTTTTTCCCTCCTCCTCTTGAGGAACTATGGCTTTCTGGATGCAACCAAGTGATTGAACTCCCCACAATATCAGAGCTTTATCATGATTAAAGGTTCTTTACTTAAGGAATTGCACAGGGATCGGGTTTCTACTTAAACTTCCACCATCTGTTAGAAGTTTAGATGCCACTAACTGCACAACACATGAGATAGAATTCAGTTTAAATAGGAAATACATTTCATTGGAAAATGGCATATGATTGGACGAGGATTCACTCAATTGTTGAGCAATGAGTGCAGTATCTCTCCATTGAATTGGGATTTCAATGTGAGGGATAAGTTGACCACCTTATGACTCCTAATTATTATTATTATTATTATTTGGTCATTCTACTTCAAAACCAATTTTCAAATGGTTTCTTTGTAGGGTGTTGATTGAGTTGTTGCTTCTCTTAGTCTTTGAATTCAATTAGATAAATTGCAAGCTGTACTCATATGCTTGGGTGATGATTATCTATCTATTGTTGACTTGAGATTTGGTTACCTACAAGTGTTTTGGAACCTATTGACTTTGTTTTGTAGTACTAACATTTATTTTGAAAAATGCATGTTTGACAATAGGATATGAATGAACTATGTTAAAATTAACTTGGGATGGTGAGATGTCTTCAACAAAACTGTAAGACCAATGTAGAATATCCAAATCAAAAATGAAAAAACACCCTTCCAATGATTGCTGCTGCTGTCAATACGACACCAGAGCATGAACAAGTTTTTTTTTTCATTCGATAGATAAAAGGTTGACTGTTGCTCAAGTCTGTGGCTCAAGATTGCTATGTTTAAAATCTATTTTTGCCTATTTTATAGCATGCATTTTATGATATATAATTTAAGTCTAGATAACTAATACAAAACATCACCTCTTATTGCTTCTAAATGTTGCTTTCTATTCCACGGCATTCCTCTATAGGCGATCTACATGTGTGTTGGAATGAACGGGGTGAAACTTGGCAATGCCAGCTGAGCTGGGCGGATTATCTTACATCCGAATGGCAGCAATATACGAGGGATAAAAATTTACAAGTTGGGGCAGTGGTTCGCTTTAGGCTGTCACCGTATACGCAGGGCACTATTTATCTTAATATCCTTACTTAGTCGTTTTATTGTGATTGGATCATTTTAGTTTGGACTGCAAATTTAAAATATTTGTAACATTAGTGTTTTTGGGAAGGACATCTTTAGTTGACTTTTAAGTGATCTCTGAAATCTGTTTTTGTATTTCATTTTGTTAATACATTGCTTCTTTATAGTTTTTCATGCTCTATACTAAAATGTGTTTCTGTTTTGACAAAATATTAATATAAAATGAATCCATTATTATACAACTTAGGAAACATAAATCTGAGCAGTTCATGGTTAATTTTTTTGGGAAATTAAATTGTTTTTCTAATACTTAAATGCAGACATATGAAATGGGGTGGGGTGGGGGGTTGCATCTTGCCCTTGAAACTGCTGCCATCTTCCTCAGGTGTGTATCTTAATGTCATTAAGAAGGTCAAATATCACTACATGATAGAGGTGTAGTAATAATAATAATACAAATACAAATGCAAGATTGTTTAGGATTAGCTCATACCTCATGTGCTTATAATTATATTGAAGTTTTGGTGATGGAATGCAATATATCCTACTAATAGTAGACACCCTTTAGATGTAAATGTATCTCTTTAGTGTTATCCAACAATTGGTTGGTGCGTATATGGTCGTCTTTTATAATTGTTTTATATTAATTGAAAAAAATGATTAGTGGAAATGTCTAAATCACTAGAGATGACTAAAATAACGGTGCGCATCCTTCAAACAGAGCATGTGCTGGGTATTAGCTTTTTTTTATACATATATGTATCCAAGAAAAGCAAATGAATTAGTGGGGACTAATAAATTCTATACTCATAGTGTATGAAAAAATTCAGTGTGCTATCTTTATGTCCATGTGTCCAAATTTTTTAGGCTTCTATTTGTAAGTACATCATTTTTTAAAGTAGAATAACCCAAAACCTTTCCATTTCCTCTGTTTTTTCTATACCTTTACCAAATAAGGCTAATTCCATGACCTCATACTCTTCTCCACTACAATAGTTCAATAGTTGTGAGGGATATATAATTTTGTTTATTGTTTATATGGCTTTGCGGGTGGAGGTTACAAATTTATGCACAAGTTTAATTCCCTTTATTACTGCAACTTAAATTGTTATGATTTAATATCTATGAATGCTATTCATTGGGTTGCAAAGTAACATATAGATGGACGTATGAATTAGCCTCATAAGATAAGAAGGGGCCAATCAATGCATTGAACAGTTACCAAAAATTAAAGATTTGCAGAGCACTAATGATGAAGGAATTAATTTAATTAACTTTATTTTGGAAAATGCTTTGCATAACCTTATAAAAGCTAGAAACTTTGGACTATCTGTTGTAAAAGACACTGCATCTCAGATCGTGAAAAGTTAGCAACCACTTGATGTAGGATTTAAAACCCCTTTGTTCCTGATTTTGTCAAGTGTTTGAGCACATTTTCGTTGGTGTTCTGTGTTTGGCTTAAAATTCTGATCCATTCCTTATTGGTCAATTTTAAGTACAAGTTACTTGAAATTTAAAAATTTTCTAAGTTATTCCTTAGAATACTCTTCTACTCCTTTAATTATACATTACTTTTTGTATTATTCTGCTGTTATAATATTGTATCTAACGGGATATTTCTTTTTTGGCAGACAAAGAATGACATCGAAAATTACATTACTTGATGACATTGCTCCTGGGAGGATAAAGTGGATCATAAGGGTACGTGTCATAAGTATTTGGAAGATTCCAAATTTCAAGTACCCACTTGAAACAAGTAGTTTGGAATTGTTGTTGCTGGATGAAAAGGTTAGCACTTAAATTTTAGTCTTCCAATATTGACAGCATTGGGCATTTTAGTGCTTGCAAATAAAATACATTGTTATTTTGATAGCAAAGACAGACCATGTTTTACTTAAGACTGCATGCATATTATTAATTTACATAATAATAAGAAGAGATATTGTATTTGTCCTGATATTGTTTTTTTTAGTGTGTTTGATATTTTGGTATTATATGCTGTTTTTAAAATTTATCAGCATTACGCTTTTAATTCATTATAGATAAAATTAATGTTGTTTGAATAGCACGTCCTACCCAATTAGATAAACTATATGACTTTGTGATAATAGTCTAAGGTATTATTTGTTACCAAAATTAGATAATAAATTAATACTACTTTTATGCCATACATATATGTTACTTTCTCAGATACTTTTTTTATTTTGAAGTTTTAGATAATCAACTCATAAAACATCACATATAAAATTAATGCTGCTCTCTTATATTCTATTTACAACTGTTCCAACATACCTTTATGTCTTCTAATGAAATTGTGTTTCTTTCAGTTAACTAAAATACATGCTACTATAAAACGAAGCCTGATAACACAATTTGAGAATTTGGTTGAGGAAGGATCTTCCTATCTGTTTGAAAATTTTGTGGTCGGCAAAAATGATACAAAGCTAAGGACTACAAGGCATAAGTTCAAACTTAATTTCATGGGAAACACAAAATGTGAAAGTAGCGAAGCAGATAATATACCAACACATTCCTTCAGCTTTCAAAGTTTCAAACTGATTTTAGATGGAATGGATGATGCTTTCTTGATTGGTAAGTGTTTGTACAATTACAATTACAATCTATATTATATATATATATATATGCAATAATCATAGTTTTATGCTGTTTGGATTCTTCATGTTCCAATCAATTCATGAAAAACATATTATTAGATATCATCGGACATGTCGTTGAAAAGGATGAAATGAAGGAGCTGGTGAAAAATGGCAAGACAAACAAACTAATTGAATTCGTTCTTGAAGACTTAGAGTAAGCAAATCATACAATCTTCATTATAGTCATCAATACATATATCAATTTAATGATGTCCCCTTAAATTCCTCATGCAGGAGCAACAAGTTAACGTGCACACTATGGGGAGATTATGCAGAAAAAATGCATC
Source organism: Ammopiptanthus mongolicus (assembly GCA_039655645.1). Taxonomy (NCBI): domain Eukaryota; kingdom Viridiplantae; phylum Streptophyta; class Magnoliopsida; order Fabales; family Fabaceae; genus Ammopiptanthus; species Ammopiptanthus mongolicus. The sequence goes on along the minus strand of CM077348.1, from coordinate 10,378,535 downwards.
AATATCTCATGAACAATGACTCAGGTGTACCTATCATTGTCATATTACATCAATGCAAGCTGAAAACATTTAATGGTAAATATTTTTCTGTACATGTGTTAAAACATATTATACCTTTTATTCTTTGCAATGTTTACTAACCCGCACATTAAAATTCATATTCTAAGGTCAAGTGGGTATTTCAAATGCATATCATGGAACCAAATTGATGATAAATCCAAAACTGAAAGAGGACCGTGAATACAAGGACAGGTAACCCTACTAATATCTTATTTCTCCTAATTAATATTATAATTTTTCAATATGGCTAATTCAAATTAGTGATATATTTTTTACATTTGTTAATAGACTGCAAAGTGGCAATCACTCTTTCACTCAGGCGGTCAGCCAGATGTCGAGTCATTCATCTTTGTCTTTGACTGACGACCTACTCCAAACTCAAAGAATGTCAATTTTAGACATTTTAGAGGCTGCAGAGGTATGTGAATTAATTATCCGAAATTTCAAATTATGTGTCATCAACCGTTTGTTAATTTATTTTTACAAAAATAATGAACTATTTTTTTGGATAATTCAGGAGTGTTCATGCGTTGTGCTGGCCAATGTTATTGACATAGAAACAGACTGGGGATGGAACTACCAGTCATGCAAAAACTGTTTGAAGAAGGTTGAGGCGGTTGGGGATACTTACTATTGTGGAAAATGTGCCAAGAAGGTCACTGCAATTCCAAGGTATTTAACTTTCTACATTTTTTAAATCATGATACTTTTTGCAATAAGATAACCAATATGTGCTTTTGTAATATTGAGTTTTTGATTTATATCAGTTTGTATTATGATAATTAACCACATTATTAAACCAAACTTTGCAAATATGTTTTGCCATTTATTTTCAATGCAATACTCAAACAACCATTACTGGGAGAATGGTACTTCTACTCAATTATTAAACTATAGGATTTCCAAAAAGATTTTTCTTTTAATATAGGTGGAGGGAATAAAGAGGTCACTGTAAAATCAAAATGCATCCTACTTTTGAACTTCACAAGACAATCCTACTTTCATTTCAATCCAATTTTGACATGAATAGTATTCTAATATTAAACAATTTAAAATACATATTGTGTTAGTATTTCATTTTATATCATTATTTTAAAAATTTTGAAACATTAAATCACAGTTTTGCCCACAATTTGTAGGTACAAGTTGCACATTCAAGTTATTGATGACACTGGATCAGCTACATTTGTAGTGTTTGATAGACTACTGACCCAATACTTGGGAAAGTCTACAAAAGAACTCCTCGAATCAATCGAAAAGGTCATACTAAAATTTTTGGTCACTTATTTTAAAAACTTCTCGAAGCCATACTCAACTAACTTATTTAATTCAATTTGTATTCTTATCATGCAGGATAATGATAGTGTTAATTATCCAAAGGAATTTGAGGCACTGTTGGGAAAAGAAATGCTATTCAAGATTGACATCACTCAAGGAAATATTGACCAGAAATGGCAACATTATGTAGTAAAAAAAATGACCGATGCAAAAGACCTAATTAAGGACTTTAAAAAGCAACATTCCTCTCCACATTTTGGGACCACCATTTGTATTGAGGTGGACGGCAATACTAAGGTAGTTATCAAAGAAATTATAAATGAATAAACTAATATATTCGAACATCTCTTTCAATTATGAAATCCATTCTTCAAAACAATAATTGTAATAAATTAAATGAATATTATTGATGATAAAAATATATTGGTGTAGGTTGGTTCTGAGAATGGTGATTGTCCCATCAAGGATGGTTTGTCACAAAAAAAGGCAATTGATGTGGTAAACATTATGACCAATTTGAACATCAATTTTGTAATACTGAAATCTTTGATTATAATCTATTATTAATCAATTTTACAACAAAATGTGCAGGAAGATGAAATGGCACAAACTCCAATCATTAAGAAAGTTGAAAAGAGAAGTGTTGATCCTTCTATGTCTGGAAGTCAGACATCTACCGCAAAATTGCAGAAACTTATGGAGGTTAAAAAGGAGCCACTTTATTGAATAATATAGTTGTAATTTACAATTTGGATTTTGAAGTCTTGGGTTTTTAGGTTGTTTTTAATAATGGTTTTATGCTATCCTGCCCATAGGACGCATTTCATTTCAGACAAAAGTTAAATTATATGATTTATATTGAAAAGTGTGAATGGTGTTGATTACAATTATGTTTGATGAAAATATATTATTATACATTTATGGTTTACAAATATATTGGTGTAATCCAGGCTTCCCTTTAAGAGAACCTAGACTTAATGAACATAATTGTGTGACATGATTCCACACTTGTGAGTATTGTTAAAAGCTATATATATCAAGGCATTCTTATGTTGCAAGCAATTATCACATTAGGCTTCTAAAATGAAGTTTGAATGAATGAAATCAATACATCCTCCTTATGGACCAATAGAGAAAAACATCTGGATTACATCAATATTCAATATATAACTAAGGTTAAAATTATCTGGATGGCATCATTATATATCTACATGAACACCTATCACATGAGTAAATATAAATTGTTCGAATTTTCTTCATAAGGCATTTGTTCACAATTAAGCACTTGAAATAACATTGAATTTGCTGGTATAAAACTTAAGCTATTATTTGTATCACAAACAAAAAAAGGACAAGGATTGTAATGAATCATTTAGTAAGTTGCATGCATAAAATAGGGAAATATTTCTTCACAAAAAAAAACATCTACTTTGCTTTCTATTTATATTTTTGGTGTGATACATCATTTTCACCCATTTTAGTCTTATTACACATGGATAACTACATCTTCTCACTACAGTTAGGGGAACTATTACTGCTGCATGAAAAGCACCCAAGCCATAGTTAAAATTTAAAACTTATTTCTTCATCACCCTGAATTCTATTGCATAAAATTACTCTTCTGTTATGTATGGGTAAAGCATTGGTTTGTGCTTAATGATACATATCTTATACGGTGAATGTATTTTCATTGATTCTATATTTAGAAAATTAGTATAAATAGTTGTGTTGTTGTGCCTTTGTCTTACAAGATTTGCAATATACATTTTGTTGTTGGGAAGCATATTATTTTTTAAAAAATGTCTCTTGCCAACAGATGTTGGCTATGCCACTAGGGCTTAGTTTTTGTGGTTAGGGCTTTAGGTAGAGTTTGATAAGGTTCAAGCAGTGAAAAGTGATAACGTACCACTCAAAATTTATCATAAAAAGCATATTTATTTTTAGCAGTTCAACAACATGAATAATGTCCCATCAGGTGTTATTGCCTGCATAAGAATGTTACATTAAACTAACTTTGCCAAGTCAACAAAGAATGCCAAATCAACAAGTTAGTTTACCTTTTGAATGTTCGTTATGATAAAAAAGATCCATTAAGTAGCATCTTTGTGAGGCTATGTGATTCTTGCCTTATTTATCTCATCATAAACAAATTCTTGAAACAACAAAGGTTGCAAAAAAGGCATGGATGCATAACATTTGAAATACTGAATGTCTCAAACATATGCTTGAAAAAGTAAATGCCTGTATGCAGAACACTATACCATTGTATTCATGAAATGGATGACTTTTCATTTACTCTAACAATGTTGATCATAAAAATGACATTTACAAGGGTATATTAATAGCTCACTACTGTTACAAATATGTCAAAAACTGCCACTTTTTAATGATTTAAAATTAATTCTTCATCTATTATGACAATAGGCCGGTATTAAATATAATAATTCAGCTGTTCTGACTGTTTCTAAACTTTAACTAGAATAGTCCCTTTATTTTCTCACCATTCAAGAAATTCAAATGCTACCTTAAAAAAATTTATGCTTTAGGTTAACTGTAAAAAGCAAAGATTAGTAGCAACAAGTACATTGCAGGGTAGTTTTAGAGCCTTCCAAATACAGGCAACATGTGCTTCAATGATAAATGGTCATGGCCATCTTAAGACTTTGTAGGAAGATATCTCCTCCACATTCGGATTGAAGAAAGTTTGGGCAGGTATTACTTATGCTCATAATTTAAAAATTCTTGATTGGTAGTTCAGTGCTTAAATTTGCACTTGGTGTTCTCTTCAACTTTTCAAGCACCAAAATTGTACACTCATCCTGTACTTTTTTTTGTAAAAAATTTTTTATGCTATGTTGTGATTTGGTTAGGAACTAAGTGATTTCATTCATTTAACTGATTGATATTATATGCTAAGCTGGATGCTTCTTTCATATGGATTGGATGTGCAAAGAAACACACATGTGATGCCCTCAAATAAAAGGAATTAGAATAGGAATGGTTTAAGAAGCTCATTTCATCAAACCAAAATAAAAGGTACATTCTCATCAAAAATAACGTCAAAACTACGATAGTTTGAATAATAAGAAAAGAGTACATGTGTGGTGACTTTAAAGCTGTGTTGATGAAGATATGTTTCAATGTGGTATAACTTATAGAGGAAATCTGATACTTAGCAATTAAATATTAAACTCTGTTATATCTCAGGGTGGGTATAACATTTTTGGTTTAGGAAAAAAAAAACTACCAGTCACATGCTATTCAATTGTTTAAGGCTTACTCTTGGAAGGTTTATGCTGTTGCTAATTGCTGGTTTACTAATTTATTAGTCATGACCAACGATATCATCATTAATAGGATTGTATGATAAACTGGATCGGTGGAGCGATCAAAAGTACAAATATATAATTGGGTTAACCATAAAAATAGTAGCCAGGTTTTCTTCTTTATGCTTAAGCTCTTGATGGCACCCTTTATGCTGCAACAACTTTGCTTAATTGGGATCTGCTATGTCATTCAATATTCTGTAATGGATCCAACAATCTCTAAGCTTTTCCGTTTACAGCACTTTGGTGTTTTTTGCAGCTTCATGATGCTAGAATATGACATGGTACCACCTTAAGTATAATTTTTACAGTTAGAATACGACTGATCTATAAAATGCTTTATGCTGGGGGTTCATTTTGTCTGTCTCAGACTTCAAATCATTGACAGTGCACAAAATTATTTGCTAGGCACAATATGTACAAAATTTTAGATTCATTCTTCAATAAGCATACATATAGCAACTACTCTAGCATATTTATGGATTGTATGTATTATTATTGGATGTTTCTGAGCCTTAAAGGCACCCTGTTTTTGGAGCCCCTATTGGAAACTGTACAACCAACCTTAGTGTTTTAACTTTTTGATATCTATGTTTATTTCATTGTTACATCCTTTGGTTTTATATGGATTGCAGCTAATGGTCATCTATTTTACCAGCACTATAATGAGTATGTAATTCATATTTCTGACAGTAGTGGATTTTTCTTAATTTCTTTTGTGATTCGAGGTTTGAACATATCTGGCAAATTCTTTCTTCTCTATATTTTTTTTTCATTTTTCACATAAAAAGGGTGACACACTTATCTCACACATAATTGAGTTACTTATATTTCAACCTTAAGTTGACAATATATCAACTGGAGCACCATTTATTGATATTAACTATAATTCTTCATATGTGTTTTTTTCTTTCTATAACACTTACTGTTTGCTATTATTGTTTCACGACACATTATTTATATCATAATTTACATTTATCTTTAAATTGTTTAGCCGCAATTGTTGCAACTCTAATGACTGAGAGTGTTCGCCAAAGGTGCAAGAATATTACAACACTGTTTGGTTCCATTAACGGTGAGGTCCTGCTATCAAATCAAGCGTCCAATGTTACAGAAGGTATGTTATATATAACTATTTTTAAATTAAAGTTATCATTTAGTTTGATTTTTAATTTCAACTTGTATTATTTGATAAAGTTTTTATGGCACTAAATTTAAACTTCACGTTGCATAAAGTATGTTCAATTCATGCCATTTATTAGGAAGTGATGTCTATGATTTAATTACTCATATTTAGCATGCAAAACCAAAGTGGATAGGTGCAACAATACTAAGTACTAACAATGAATCTGTAAACCAAATTCAATAACGATAGTTGTTTACATCTTTCCAGCAATGACGTTTGCTAGATTATAAACTTGACAGCTTATTTAGGCTAAAATGTTATTGATATATTTTAAAAGCTAAAAACATGCAAATACTACACCTGAATGTTTATATATTTTGACTATATTATTGTCTGTTTGATTGTTTAAGATTTTGAGGAAGAACCACAACAAAATCAATGTTTAGTTGAAGATGAAATTTTTCCAGAGAGCACACGTATTCAATCAAATGGTATTCCTATAAATCCCACCAACAGCACTATTTTTTCAATTTAATTAATAATATTTTTCACACATAATTGTAGCATGTACATCTCAACCAAACACTTTTATTGGACGTGATATCCACAGTGTCCCTGCTGACATCATTTCACAAACTGATAATAATGAAGGTACACCATATACTTCATTTTATTATACCTCCATTGTATATAAAAATATTCAATACAATTCATTGATTTTGGTATGTTGCAGAATATCAGGATATTGGTGATTTATCATCAAAATGCCAAAATTGCGGAGGATTGATGTGGTATGCCGAAAGAGTTCAAAAACGATGGAATCCAACTACCCCAAAGTTTTCTCTATGTTGCATGCATGGTAAAATACAGCTTCCGCATTTAAAGGACCCACCACAACCATTGAAGGATTTATTACTCAACAGTGACAAAAGAAGCAAATATTTTCAACAAAATATTCGATCCTTCAACATGATGTTTTCATTTACGTCCATGGGTGGTAAAATTGAGACCTCTATGAATGATGGAAATGCACCACCAATGTTTGTTATGAGTGGTGAGAATTATCATCGAATTGGAAGCTTGCTACCGCCAACAGGCTCTAAACCGAAGTTTGCTCAATTATACATATATGACACCGACAATGAAGTTGAAAACAGGATGTCTGTTGTCAGGTAAACCTATGCCATAAATTCTTCTAAAGTTATGCAATGTAAATAATTAATCTATAATATAATAATAATTATATGGCTCACACAATTACTAATTTTTGGATATCAATGGAATTTAAATTACAGGATGGATACAGATAGTTCAGCATTGAACACATCCATCGTTGAAGATATTAAACAAATGCTTGATCAATGTGATCCATATGCACATATTTATAGAATGATTCGGGAAAGGTTTCAAAGAGATGATATGCAAAATTTGAAATTGAGAATTTTAGGAAAAAGAGGGCGAGATGGAAGGAGGTATAATCTCCCTAATGCATCTGAGGTTGCTGCACTCATTGTAGGGGATTTTGATACAGCTGATGGTGAGAGGGATATCGTTGTAGAGACAAGATCGGGAATTTTAGATCGCATCTCTATGTTAAGTCCAGCATATCTCCCTTTACAATATCCATTATTGTTTCCACGAGGGGAAGATGGATATCGAGGAGATGTGCCATTAAGTGAGAGCTCAAATGCAGTATCTAACAAGAGGCAAAAAATTACAATGAGAGATTTTTTTGCTTTTAGAATTCAGCAAAGAGAAGACCAACAAACAACATTATTGTTCTCCAGAAGATTGTTTCAACAATTTTTAGTAGATGCTTACAGTATGATAGAGTCTTCTCGGTTACTATTTGTTAGAACTCATCAAAAAGAGTTAAGAGCTGAGATGTATAAAGGTCTTGCAGATGCAATATTAAGGGGAGAAACAGATCCATCTACAACTGGAAAAAGGATTGTGTTGCCATCTTCCTTCACAGGCGGTGCGCGTTATATGTTTCAGAATTATCAAGATGCAATGGCGATATGTAGATGGACAGGATATCCAGATTTGTTCATCACATTTACTTGCAACCAGAAATGGACAGAGTTACAAAGAGTCCTAACAAGTCAAGGCCTCAAATCTGAAGATAGACCCAACTTAATTTGTCGAATTTTCAAGATTAAACTTAACCAATTGATAAAGGAGATAAAGCAAGGAAAGGTTTTTGGAAAGGTTAAGGCAGGTATATATCTCAAACACACATTTGTTTCTTTTGTAAATTGAATGAAATTCCATTAATTTAAATTTACAAAAAAAAAAAATAGAGTCCATGTCAAATTTACGAATGTAATTTATGCATAAATTTTAACATTAAATTTAATACAAATTATAAAAAAATAAGCACATCCATAACTTTTTGTCTTAAATTTAACAATACGTTCTACATGCTTTATTTCATGTATCGTATATAGTTATACAGTTCTATTTTTTTTAAAAATATTTAAAATTTTGGAGGTCAAAACATTGGTTTCATTATTCAAAATTTGGAAAATTGTTTAAAAATTGTAGGGCAGCTATACAAGTATATGAAACATTATTTGTTCTCTGAATTGTATGAAATAAAATTTAAAAATAAAGAATATAAAAATTATTAGAAAGACAAATTATTGCTTTGTAATAATGAGAGACCACATAGTGATTGTACTCCAACAACATTTTTTTAATACCTACACCTTTATACACTGACAGTGTATACCAATTAAATCCAAAAAATTATGTATACCATTACAATAAATAACTTTACCGACCTCTTTTTGTGCATTTTTTGATGTTATATTATTAGGTAAAATTCTTAAATTTTGGACAAAATCATTGGAGGATATCATTTTATAGGTCGAGGCATTGTATTAATTTTTAACACTTATAATTATTTAACGTACTATTAAACTTATGTAATAACTACTTGATTATGCAGTGATATACACAATTGAATTTCAAAAACGTGGATTGCCACATTCACACATATTGATTTTCTTGAGTCCGGAATTTAGACATCCACATATTCATGATATTGACAAAATCATATGTGCTGAGATACCAGATGAAAGAAATGACCCAACACTCTATAGAATTGTATCAAATCTTATGATTCATGGACCGTGTGGAGCCCAAAATAGGAGATCTCCATGTATGCAAAATGGAAGGTGCACAAAATATTTTCCTAAAAATTTTGTGGAGACCACAACTATTGATGCAGATGGATATCCTTTATATAGAAGAAGAGACAATGGTAGAAATATAGAAAAGGGTGGATGCTTAATTGATAATAGATATGTGGTACCTTATAACAAATATTTGCTATTGAAATACAATGCACATATAAATGTGGAGTGGTGCAACCAATCACGGTCCATAAAATATCTATTCAAGTATGTCAATAAAGGACACGATCGTGTCACTGCAAGCTTTTATGATAGTGCAAAGGACCATATGAAATCCAAGTGCATGGATGAAATTAAAATGTATTATGATTGTAGATATTTGTCATCCTGTGAGGCAGCTTGGAGAATATTTGCTTTCGACATTCATTTCAGGGAACCGTCAGTAGAAAGATTGTCTTTTCACTTGGAAGATGAACAAGTTGTTATCTATGATGATAATGAACCGATTGATAAGGTTGTCCAAAAACAAAACATCCATAGGTCAAAATTCCTAGCATGGATGGAGGCAAATAGGAAATATGACGACGCAAAGAATCTTACATATAATCAATTTCCTACAAAGTTTGTTTGGAAGCAAAGTCAGCGCGAGTGGACTCCAAGAAAACAGGGTTTTACAATTGGAAGGCTCCATTTTGTGCCCCCTGGAAGTGGAGAAATGTACTATTTAAGGAATTTGCTTAATCATGCCAAGGGACCAAAATCATTTGAAGAAATAAGGACAGTTAACAGTGTCACCTTACCCACATTTAAAGATGCTTGCTATGCAATGGGTTTGATAGACGATGAGAAAGAGTACATTGATGCCATCAAAGAAGCAAGCCATTGGGGAACGGCAAATTTCTTAAGAAAGTTGTTCACAACTTTATTGCTGTCCAATCAATTATGCAAACCCGAATTGGTATGGAATAGTACATGGGAATGTTTAAGTGATGACATATTGCACAGGCAGCGACGACTTCTACAATTTGATGGTAATACATTTATTTAAGTTTTATTATACATTCTCTCTCAGCATTAAATTGTCTCTATCTATCACTGTTCATCAACCATGTTTATGTATTTATTTGCTTACATTATTTATGTATCATGTTGGAAAATTTTCAATTTTCTTTTAGTCTGAATTAAGCCTTAAAAATTGTGCATATCAAATGATACATTTTTAACATGATAGAAAAATTGATCAACTAAAAGGTAATGCCAAACTTCAGCACCTTTTCAATAACCAGTTTATATCTGTACCATGGAGGCTCATTGTCTAATGTCAGAGTACTTTTCTTGTGCTTTGTTTTAAACCATGTTTAAGAGATCATTAAATCTTACTACATATTTTTGTTAATGTTAATCTGTATAAGAAGGAATAACTTATGACATCAATATTGACTCCTCTAACTGCTAACTGTTTTAACAGGTAGTTGTTGTAACACCAACACCTGGTGCACTTTTATTTCTTCCTTTTAAACACACGCAAGTTTACAATATCAATAACTTCGAATAATTTTGTTCATGACAGGCTTGGTTTTGTCAGAAGAAGAATTGAAAAGTTTTGCTCTGACAGACATAGAAACATTGTTGCAAAGCAACAATAGGAGTCTGTTCGATTTTCCATCTATGCCTCAGCCAGATATGTCATTCATTACTGAATCACAAAACAGACTCATTTATGATGAACTCAATTATGACAGGCCACAACTTCTTAGAGAACATAGTAATTTAATGACCACAATGACAACTGAACAAAGAAGTATATATGATAAAATCATGTTGTGTGTCCGAGAAAACCATGGAGGGCTATTCTTCCTTTATGGATATGGGGGGACAGGAAAAACTTTTATTTGGAGAGCAATTTCAGCAGCAATTAGATCCCGGGGAGAAATTGTACTCACTGTTGCTTCAAGTGGAATAGCAGCATTGCTAATTCCTGGTGGTAGGACGGCACATTCACGGTTTGCCATTCCAATAAATGTTGATGAAGATTCAACTTGCAACATTAAGCAAGGCAGTCCTTTAGCAGAATTGATCATCAAAGCAAAGCTTATCATATGGGATGAAGCACCAATGACTCATAAGCATTGCTTTGAAGCAGTTGACAGAACCTTCAGGGATATCCTTCGATTCAGTAATAATGGCAATTTAAATCTGCCATTTGGAGGAAAAGTGGTTGTATTGGGAGGGGATTTCAGATAGATTCTTCCGGTCATACCAAAAGGAACCAGGCAAGAGATAGTCCATGCCAGCATCAATTCCTCATACCTTTGGGAATTTTGTCAAGTACTACAGTTGACTAAAAACATGAGACTACAAATTGGGTCTTCGTCTTCTGATATCAACCAAATGAAAGAATTTGCAGATTGGATATTGAGTATTGGAGATGGCAGTTATGGAGGAATCAATGATGGAGATGCCGACATTCAAATACCAACTGATATGCTAATAATGAATTCAGGTGACCCTATTGCTTCTATTGTTCATAACACTTATCCATCATTACTAGACAATATGAATGATCCATCATTTTTTAAACAAAGGGCAATTTTGGCACCAAGGAATGATATTGTTCACATCTTGAATGATTATATGTTATCCTTGATTCCTGGAGAACCTACAACATACCTCAGCTTTGATAGTCCCTGTTCATTGAATGAAAATATGGACGCACCAGATAATATTCATACACCAGAATTTCTCAACACCATCAGTTCTTCTGGCCTTCCCAATCATGAACTCAAACTGAAGATTGGTGTTCCAATAATGCTATTGCGGAATATAGATCAAGCATCAGGATTATGCAATGGGACTCGGCTTATAATAACCCAGATGGGCAAGTATGTTTTAGAGGCAAAAGTCATTTCCGGAAGCAATATTGGGCAAAAAGTATATATTGCTAGATTATCATTGACTCCGTCTGATAAAAGAATACCATTCAGGTTTCAACGCAAACAGTTTCCCATTGTCCTTTCTTTTGCAATGACAATAAACAAAAGTCAAGGACAATCTCTTCAACATGTGGGTATCTATCTTCCACAACCTGTTTTTTCACATGGACAATTATATGTCGGACTTTCAAGAGTAACTTCAAGACAAGGATTAAAGATACTTATATGTGACGATGAAGATCATGTCACCAACATCACCTCAAATGTGGTTTACAAAGAGGTCTTTCAGAATTTAAATTAGGTAACTCATACTTAATCCCATATATGCTTTAGGACCTGGATCCTTCATTAACTGAAATTTAAAAAACCATGCATTTTGCACAATACATAAATTTTTTATCATTGACAAACAAATTAAAATGTTTGTAGATCACGTGCTAAAGCAATGCCTGCCTCTTGGAGTATAAGTATCTATGTTGTCTTATTATTAACAAATTAATTCATTTTCACAACCATATATGTTGCATTACTGTTCTCTTCACTAAAGCCACAATTCTATACATAAAAGTGTTCATCTATGGGCTAAAATTGTTTTGACACAAAAGTATTGGAACCACATGTTTCTCATTTAATTGGAACGTTCTGTGCATACATTGAATGGCAAAAGTTTCCATCAAATTTGCATTTGTAATTATTATCACTACTACAAGGTTTCTGACAGTATGTGCGATTTTTACTATCTTAATATTGAAAAATATATATAATATGTCTTAAATTGAAAATTGCAATGAATTTTATGTTCATTATTAATTATTACTTTACAGACATAATGTGCTAACTTTCCAACTGACACAGGGATCATGGCTCTCAAGATAACTGTTTATGATTGGATCCTAGATGCTATTATGCATTGAAGATGTTAAGCAACTGTACTCATTTTAATCAAACGCGTCTATTTCATAACATGTGGAGAGTACGTACTTTTGGCATTTTGCAGTTTAGAATCTTAGTTCTTAATAACTCATGCTCACACAATTAAATTTAACACCATTTTGAATCTCATTTCTGACTCTAAATTATGAATTCATCTTTTGGTTTAATATTGGTCTGCAAGCTGTCATGTGCTTTTATTTTTATGTAACAACTTTGAACTATTGTACTTTTCTTAGCGGATATATAGCTCAATAATAATAAATGGGAAACTACAGATACATCTATTAATTTTTCCTGTTCAGTGAGTTATATTTCCCCGAACAATTAAACTTTCCACAACCAAACGTACAAAGCACTCTCCCTAACCAATCAGATACAATACAAATATGAATTCGTCGATCTTTTAATGTATTAATTTCTACATTTAAGAAAAACCAACATAAAGAAGAAAAAAACATGATATACCCGTAAATTTTACATTTTCCCAACTATTTAGCTTATACTGCTCAAACATTATAAGCACTATCCCAAACAATCTAAATACAACACATATATATGTATTTCTTCAACTTATAATGTGTTACTATCAACATTTATAAAAAAATGCAAAATAAAAAGAAAAACAAATGATACATCCGTGCATCGCAATATTGGCACCTACGAATGATATTGTTCACATCTTGAATGATTATATTTTGTCATTGATTCCTGGAGAAACTACGACATACCTCAGCTTTGATAGTCCCTGTTCATTGAATGAAAATATGGACGCACCGGATAATATTCATACACCAGAATTTCTCAACACAATCACTTCTTCTGGCCTTCCAAATCATGAACTCAAACTGAAGATTGGTGTTCCAATAATGCTATTGCGGAATATAGATCAGGCATCAGGATTATGCAATGGGACTCGGCTTATAATAACCCAAATGGGCAAGTATGTTTTAGAGGCACAAGTCATTTCAGGAAGCAATATTGGGCAAAAAATATTTATTGCTAGATTGTCATTAACTCCTTCTGATAAAAAAATACCATTCAGGTTTCAACGCAAACAGTTTCCCATTGTCCTTTCTTTAAAAATGACAATAAACAAAAGTCAAGGACAATCTCTTCAACATGTGGGTATCTATCTTCCCCAACCTGTTTTTTCACATGGACAATTATATGTGGGACTATCAAGAGTAACTTCAAGACAAGGTTTAAAGATACTTATATGTGACGATGAAGCTCATATCACCAACATCACCTCAAATGTGGTTTACAAAGAGGTCTTTCAGAATTTAAAATAGGTAACTCATACTTAATCCCTTATATGCTTTAGCACCAGCATCCTTCATTAAGTCAAATTTTAAAAATCATGCATTTTGCACATTACATATAATTTAATTCAATATTTGTCATATATTATGATTAATCCTTCGTACAAATATTTATCATTGCCAAACACACTAAAATGTTTGTAGATCACGTGCTGAAGTGTTCATGTATGACCTGCAAATGTATTGAGACAAAAGTATTAGAACAAATGCTTCTCATTTAATTCAAACATTTTGTGCATACAATTTATGGCAAGAGTTTCCATTAAATTTGCATTTCTAATTATTATCATTACCACAAGGTTTCAGACACTATATTGGATTTTTACTGTCTTAGGATTGAAAAACTATATAATATGTCTTAAATGTAAAACTGAAATGAATTCTATGTCCTTTATTAATTATTGCTTTACACAGAGGGATCGTAGCTCTCAAGATCATTGTTTATGATTGGAGCCTATATGCTTTTATGCATTGAAGATGTTAAGCCGCTATACTCATCTTAATCAAACGCATCTGTTTCATCACATGTGGAAGGTAGATAATTTTTTAATTTAGCATTTTACAATCTTAATTCTTAATAACTCATACTCACTCAAATTAATTTAACAAAATTTTGTTTTCGGTTTATGACTCTAAATTATGACTTGATCTTTTAGTTTAATGTTGGTACAAAAGTTGTCATGCGCTTTTATTTTTATGTAACAACTTCAAAGTATTGTACTTTTCGGATAGTTCAATAATAAGAAATGGGAAACTACATATAAATGTATTATTTTTTCCTGCTCGCGGCACTACATTTCCCAAATAATTAAAATCTCCACATACAAACATATAAAACACTCTATCAAACCATTCATATACAATACAAATATGAATTGGTTGATCTTTTAATGTATTGCTTTCTACATTCAAAAAGAAAACTAAATAAAAAAAAACAAAAATATGATATATCCGTACATTTACATTTCCCCAACAATTCGGCTTAGCCCTCTCGCAGACCATCCAAATACAAAACATATATATGTATTTGTTCAACTTATAATGTGTTACTATCAACATTTATAAAAAAATACAAAATATAAAAGAATAACAATTATTACATCCCGTGCATCGCACGGGTACAAGATCTAGTGTTATTAAAATGTGTGTGTACAAATAACATGGTTGTATGAATATCGTAGTTGTTATTATAGTTAAATGAAGTGTTAAGATGGCCAAACTGAATTTTACGCATGGTTTGGATGGGATGATTTTGGGGAGAGAGAAATGAGGGAGAGGGAAGTGGAGGAGAAGAATGTAAATATGTGTGTTTGGATGTGGAGAGAAAATAGGAGAGAAAGAAAAAAGACATGTGGGACCCACACAAATTAAAATCTCTCCAAAAGTGGAGAGAAAACTCATGGAAGTGGGGACAACATTTGAAATACCAACTTTAACCTTTTATTTTCAACAATGGTATAAAATTATTATTATTATTTATAAGGGTAAAATTGTCATTATATTAAAATTTAACTTTTCTTTCTTTTCTACTTCTTTTCTTTTTCTCTCAATCCAAACAATCTAAAAATTTACTCATTTTCTATCTATTTTTCTCATCTCTTATTTTTTTCCTCCCTACTTCTCTCATAACTGAGACAAAGGGTTAGTGAGACGAAGAAAACTTTATGTTTGACCTTTGAACCCCAAATAGTCAAGAATGGGTCCATAATTGAGAGGTTGTGGGGCCGTGAAATATCCTGAAGCATTTTTTAAATTAATTTTTTTTTTTATTTTTCGATGTATGTCACATGCAATTATGAAGACTAATTCCTTAATTCGAATAGGATCATAAGGGTGATGAAACTCTCTATCAAAAGTTTTAATACTGTTGCATTTCTAAGACTAAAATTTGAATTCGAAACCAGTGGTTAAGCTAGTAGAGACTTGTGTCATCTCATCCAAATAGTGTTGAGTAACATTTCTTTTAGGTTGTGTTTGGATAGAGTGATGTTTGAGGGTAATATATTTTAAGAGGGTAATTGAAATACTTTGAATTAAAATATGTTGTTTAGATGTTTTATTATGAAGTATTTAAAATTCTTGGAATTTAATGAGGTATTTGTTTTAGTTAAAAATGAGGGAATTCTAAATTCCTTTCCTCTCAATCATCATCCACCACCGGACCACCGTCGTCGGTCGGCCACCACCGACAGATCACCGTCGCCGGTCGCCGCCGCCTCAAAATTTTAAAATTTTTGAAAAATGAAATTTTATAATTGAATAAAATTAAAATCATATATCCAAACAAAGAATTTTAAATATAAAGAAATTGAACTATTTTATCCAAACAAAATATTTTCAAAATGAAGGTAATTCAAATGAAGCATTTCAATTGAATTGTATTTTAAATATTCTGAAATTTTGAAATACCTCATCCAAACATAATCTTAAATTTAAAGTTTAAACTAATAAGCTATAATAAAATGGACAAACAAAAAAAAATTAACATGTCCTTTTCTAGGGATGGCAAAGTGGGTTGTGACCCGCGGGTCAACCCGTCAACCCGTCAGAATTTGGCGGGGTGGGTTGGGGTTCTCAACCCACCAACCCACTTTGACCCGTCCCGCTTAACCCACCCGAAAACGGTTTGGTGGCGGTGCGGGGCGGGTTGACTCGCCAACCCGCCATATTAAAAAATAATTTTTTTAATTAATTTATTAATTATTTAATTTAATTTAATTTAATTGTTACGTAGAATTATTTCATACTACAAAAATAATGTCTTTACTTTTGTAACACAAATTATATGTTATAAGATAAGATTATTTCAATTTTTTAATAATAATTTAAGAAAGGATATGAAGATTACCCAAAAAAAAGAAATATTATATGATTTTTTGTTAATTTTTTTTTTATAGCGGGTCAACCTGCAAACTCGTCAACCCACCAACCCAAATTATGTTTTTATGTGTTTGGCGGGCCAACCCGCCAACCAGCCAACCCACCATTAGGCGGGGTGGGTTGGGGGGTTCAACCCATATATCTAAAACGGGTTGGTCCGTCCCATCCCGTTTTGAGTGGGTTAATGACGAGACGGGACGGGACGAGATTGATTGAGCCACTTTATCATCCCTGTCCTTTTCTATTTTGAAGTACAGCAGGGGTGTTTGTGATCGAGGAGGTCACGAGTTTAGTTTGACACATGTATTCCATAGCCAATGAATGGGTTTTGTTTTTTACTGAAACCAGCGAATGGGTTGGAGTCGACTCAACAGAATATGTTGATATAATTAATAAATTTAAGTAAATCTTGTAAAATCAAAATTAAAGGACATTTTAAAATATGTTTCAAAGCAAGACAATGTTATTTATATAAATTTTATTTATATAAATGAAAATTATTTATCAAATAACATCTAAAATTATTTTTTCTTTAATCAATTTCCCTAATATAATTTGGATCTTGACAACTCCTATCTCCAATCGTTCTTTAGCTAAAGTTCAATCATTAGATACATACATTAATTTATCTGAACTATTAAAATACTTGTGAAGATCTTAATATCCATAACTACTGGGGCAAATTCTAAGGTGAGAAACCCTCACATATCTCTCATCATGAGCAAGTCTTTATATACAAATTTGTTATTATTTTAAAATTTCAAAAATTTTCAAATTTAAAATTTTGACCCCATCTTCTTCTTTCTCACCCCTTCTCTCTCACACACCTTTATCAGAGGAACACTGATTTTTCTTAGAAATGTGAAAACCCCCAAACTCAAAGCATCACAGATCGAGCCGGTGATCCAGCCCCCACCGTGAAAACCCCCAAACTTAAGGCATCACAAAAACCAGCCCCCACCGTGATCCAGCCGGTGAAGACAAGTCCCCACCGCCAACAATGCCGCGCAGCACCACCAGTCCAACCGCATCGCCGCAAGCCAAGTCGTTTACTGTCGTTCCAGACTCGTGGACCGCCACACAACCGTTGCACCACCATCCCGTCGCCGCGCACCCCCTGGTCCAGCCACCCTTCACAATCGCGCGCACCGCCCTAGCCGCGTCATCCACCGTCACACAAACCACCACCATAACGTGCGGTCCATGTAACGCCCTAAAAATTGAAAGTTGATAAAAATAGATAATAATAAATTAGAAATATTAGAATTAATTAAATAAAAATTTTAAAGTCAAAAGTTTCAATTTTTGGCTTGATTAGATCCTAATAACAATATAAACCAGTATCGAGTAAGTGTCAATCCAGGACCATGAATTAAAGCACCCCCTCTCACTCTATTCTCTTCTCTGAATACTAAAGCACCGCCCCAATCTCTCTTTTATTTATATTTTTTTTTCCTTTTACTGAAGCAACCAAACACCACCTCCCATCCTCACTTTCATCTTATTATTTTACCAAATTCAGAACCCTTCAACGTTTCCTTGCACACCCACCGCCTCTTCACTTTATTTATTCCTTCTTCCATTTCTTCCTTCTTCAAAGACCCATTTTCTAAATTTATGGGTTTTAATCCTCTTCTCCTTTTCATAATTGCTAACAAGGTAAGAAAGTGTTTGTTCATCATTCTCTTCCTCCTTCAAAAACCCATTTTGAAATTTAATCCCTTTGATGAAGCTACTGATTTTGTTTTGCTTGTTTTGTGGTGATGTATAGAAGTGGGAAGAAACAAGGAAGCAAGAGTGTGTGTGCCGTTGAGTGGACTGAATTTCATCAGAAAAGGTGGGGAGGAAGATAAGCTTCATCCATGGTGGTTAGAGTAGATATAGTGTTTTATATGCTTTAAGGGAAAACCCCAATTCCCTTTTTGATACTATTTGTGTTTAGTAATATTGTTTTTTTATTTTTTATTTTTATGATTAAGTTAGTTTCTCTTCTGGGTTATAACATTCAACTTATCTTGTTTCTGGTTGTTGCTTCTCTATTAATTTCCTATGATGTTACACTAGTGTTCTTCTTTATGCTTGTTATCTTGATTATGTTTTTTTTTAAAAGCATACTTGTGGGTTATTATTCAAACTGCTGTTACTCTTTAACTTGAAAGTGCTTTATGATTTTGGTTAGTTTGCTTTACATACTGATTTTAAATGATGTTACACTTTAATTTGTCCTGTTGATACAAGGTGTTGATTTTAAGTGATTTTTACACAAGGTACAAATTTTTAGTATATTTACACTTCATCTGTTGTGATTTTCTTGTGCAGTATTGTTTAACTTACTGATTCCATGTTTGCTGCAAACCTTTACATTTGCTACAATTTTGATATTTATTCTTGTTCATAGATTTAGATTTAAGTTTGCTAAATTTTCATTAAGTTTCCACGAATAGTTATAATTCTAAATCCTTGATTGATGATGAAATTGAAGAGATTTTTTTTAAGAGATTGTCTTGCTGGGAGCCGTGTTGAACATGTGAGCAAATAACTTTTGAATGAAAATTCAAAGTGTGATAACAAGCCTTAGGCATGAAAGATTTATGATTTCAAACATTCTTTTCTTGATTATAAATGGCACCGGATGTGAACAAGTTCTTGGGCATCAAAGCATAAAGCATGAAAGCATGTTGGACGTATAAATCGAGAGTGAGCTACACCGAAAGTATGGGCATGAGTACAATAGTGGAGGTTGTGATAGACCTTGGGGATGCATGTTGAGCGAAATTCCACAGAGGGCCGGGTGGTAGCTCCCCCGAGCCATGGTAAGTCGATTCCCACGCATGGCTATCCCGACGAGTCACTAAACTACTCAGAATCAGTTGAGTGTTCCGTGATGCGCGCCGATTTATTGAAAGCACTTGATGGGCTTAGTGGATACGGAACATGTACTCCTGATCACTCCTCCTCCGATGTCGTCACTCCATGGAGTTGAGTCAGCTTGAGTGTCATACATGTGCATAGTCTTTGCATTTGCATTTCATTATTGAAATATTATGATGAATTGTTATTCAATAACTTGTTTAATATGCAGATTAGTTGTTCTGATGCAAAGTATCTGCACTGTTTAGCATCCTATCATGTATCTTAAGTTGTTTTCTTTAAAACATTATTTCTACTTTGCTGCCGTTTATTTGGATGATAGATGTCTTACCTCCTGTTTGTATTTTGTCTCTTTCTATTGTATTGTGAATGTTTAGACGCACCTATACGGCTTAACTTGGAAGGCACCGACACAGATTCAGAAGCATAAAGACATAAGAATCTTTGACCAGCTCTAATGTTTGTAGTTGTCATTTTGGTTTAGTACTTGGTAGCTGGTTGTACATATAGTCAATTATGTTACTCTTTAGTCTTTAGAAGAAAGATGGTTTGTATTTTGTTGAACTTATAACTTAATTGATACCTGAAATGATACTTAAGACTTGTCTGACGTGAGATATATTATTATGACTATATACTAGTCAGACAGATGGATATGCATGTTTGAATTATTGATATTGTGAGTTTACCACGTCTTGGAGTCCGAAGGGCATTTATATGTTGAATATAGGTTTGGATTATTGTTGTTGTTGATGACAAGCTAATTGGGTACGGAGCCCAGAGGGCATATAAGAAATGTCCGAGAAGACGATTTTAATATTTAGCAGATAAGAGAAGACACGAAGGGAGGAGTTCCGCTTAGCCCTTGCTCCTCTTTGATAGAAGTAGTTCTTTAGAATGGCTTGTTAGCAAGAACATGTCTTATTTGGGGTGATAAATACTAGGACAGGTTATAGGCAAATAGTGAGATAATAGAGGGTGTCTCAATCCACCCAGAATCCCGATTACCATCCTTCCCCCTCCTTATGCTGGGCATATTGCTTCTCTCCCTAAGGTTGGGGTTCCTCCAAATAAATATTTAATTGCAAAAAGCTCCTCACATCTGGAGCGTCCAATTATTTTCCACATAATCAGATGGTTATAAGTTGTGATGCACCGTGAGCGACTTGATAGAATAGCTCACGGTAGAAGTCACCTAACTACAGGATGTGATACATGTATAAAACGTTTTGGCTGCACAGAGGATCCAAATCCTATAATCAACCTGCCCAAAAGATCTTTACGAATATTTTATTTCTTTTTGTTAAAAGTACTTTCTATATATTTGAACTTTTTTTATTGACAAAAACATCCCTTTCAATTATAATACTCTTAATTAATAATTTCAGAAAGAAGCTGGTACAAGCATCTTCCAAGTTTATTTGGTTTTAATTCTTCGAATTGGTATTCTTATTTTAAAAAGCTGCATTTTTTTTGTACCCAAGAAAAAACACTGCATCTTCATAATTCCCTAGCCCTAATAACAACTTGCAGCACAAAACCCCCCATTGCAAACTGTGAAAGTTAAAGATCCATGTACTAGTGAAACAAGGTTCAGAACAGAAGAGAACAGATACTCAAAACAACATCCGGTTGTTATTAATAACATGCTACTTCAAGGGCTAATGTCCATAAAACTGAAATTCGGAATTAACAGAAAAGCAAACAAGAGGGGTCTCTGGCGAAAACATATTTACAAGCACTCAAGCTTATTACATACTCCAAACAGGCTTGAGTGCCCCTTGAGGGATTTTCATCATCATCATCATCATCATCATCTTTGTCATCATCGTCTAATAACCTCCTTGAATATAAGCATTCAAGCGCTCAAGCTCTTGTCTGTGCTCACTCACAACAGCACGAACCACATCGCCAATGGACACCATGCCAATCATCCCATTTTCATTAATGACAGGGATGTGTCTGATTCTGTTATCTGAAAAAAGAAAAACACAAGAATAAGAAAAGAACATGAGTTATATAAGCTTATATGATCTCTTTTTTAGTTTTGCTAAGTTGCATGATATCCTTTATTTAATCTTCCCTTTAAAGGACTAAAAAGCACATGAGTACCAGTCATCAGTTGCATTGCCCGTAGAACTTTGGTATCAGGCGTGACTGTGATAAGTTTGTTCTGCAGCCATCATACCCAAATTTTAGATATCATGAATGGTTAAATTAACAATGCTAGAATTTGTAAGAGATTTCTATGTTATCCACCCCTAATTACTGATACCCAGCTCAATTGGCACTATGGATGCTGAGCTTTGCATCCAAAATTAATCCAGCATACAATAATGCAGGTAAGTACAACAGTTTATACCTCTTCGGTCATAATATCCCCAACCTTGGTGGACTTGGATGATCTTCCCTGCACGATGATCTTCCTGAGGTAATCTGGATAAGAAGATGACAAAAAAAGATGTACATAAATGACCCAAATGACAAATATAATCAGCATACATGCTGTTTATATTTGGACCATTTAACTACTGAGACAAACTGATACAGTTTTCCTCCAGTCCATTATGCCATGTAATTAACTAGACCCTTAGCCAGTTATCCAATTTGCTTCTCCAACATAAATCATCCTGTTCTATCAAAGCACATGCAGGTCTTTACAGCAAATAAAGCACCTCCAGAAATGCCAAGAGCACCACTGAGTAAAGATCTCGCATCCTTATCCTATCTTTCATGTAATTTACAGGGTGAGAACTACCAATCATGACAACCTTGTTTTGCCAGTGATCAATTATGCATCCAATGGCTTAATTTTGCGAACCATATGGTACGGTTGATCTTATTCCTAACAAAAGTCTTTCTCTATGACTTTTAAGGAATTTTAGGACTTAGATGGCAAGGATAGGAAAAAGAGCATAAAAAAGTTGTTCCCCCTCTCCCTCTTTGTTTATAACACAGAGAAAATTTAGGTTCACTACTTTGCATTGTCTAACGATTTTTATGGGGGCACATTAGCATAAAGAATTAAAGATATTGTACATTCATGTTTTAATTCCTTACAGAAACTCATTTCACAAACTCCATAAAAAAAACCCTAAAACTTCATTTGGATTAAAGGAGTCAAATTATTCCCTAGCATCATTGACAATTAATTATGGAATTCCTTCATCGCTAATGTTCCTCATCCAATTAGTCAGTAGTCCACTACAGCTAATAGAGAAGCTTGTTTTATTTTCAAAAAGAAAACCCTGAGATAAACCAATATCTTGGAAATATAACTCACTTATCTATTAGACAACGTACCCAGTACCAAAAAAAAAAAAAACTGTGCATCCTATTATCAGGTACCTCTTTCTGTTATAATTCCTGCAACTGACTTCTGCTCACCAGGTTTCACAACCACCAAAGCTCCAACATTGTTCTGGGTCATCTGCAATGGATGCCAATTTAGTGATAAACACCTACAAATTTATTGCAAAAACAGATGCTATGAAACCAAATCTTCATACCGACTGAACAGCATCATAAACAGTATCATCAGTGGTGCACCAAAGCCAGGAGCCATCTGCACCTTTACCTTTTGCTTTGAGGATGTCTGCAATTGTGGTGCTCTCAAAACCATGCTCCTCAATGCGAGAAGGTGTAACAGACTCAAACCTTGAAAAGCCAGGTGGCTGCAATAGAGGGTTCACCATGCGGATTCGTTGCAAAACAGCATTTTTTATGACATTCCCATGTGAGAAAAACACTCGCAATCCTCCTTGCATTTTCACTGCCTAATATCAAGAGAGGTTATACCTCTTAATAGCTATTAACTTAAAAAACGAAGTATGCACGAGAACATCATTTCCCAAGTCACAAGAATTACAAGTTGAAAAGTAAAACATGTCAAAATATTTTATTTTATTTTTTTACAACGAAAGAAACAGAATCAGAAGCCATGGAATCCGACCCCCAAAATAAACCAAAAAAATTTGAACCACACATTTACCTCTGCTCTACTAAACTAGCAGAAATGAGCAAACTTTTATATATTTCTTTCTTTGATGATGATCAGTGAGCTTCAAGGATATATAAAAGTTTGCCCAGAAACTTACAACAATCAGGGTAGTTCATCACAACCCCACAAACATGAGCATCAATTTAATAGCAATAAACTTAAAATAAATATATGAAAAAGACATCATTTCATTTCATTTCACAACCCTGATTGTATATCTGTAAACTAATTAAATTTAGACAGTAAGTTGTGGACCCATAGACTTTATGATCATCCAAGTGCAGTAAGATTTTCAGGGGTGACGACTAAAAAACTATTCAGATCTTTCATTTACCAACTTACTATTCAAATATTCAGGTGCCACAGTCCTCCAAATCTAGCAAGTAAATCAAAGAAAGAAAGAAAAATGAAACAGGGGATGGAGAAAAAACGAAAGAAGCAAGAGGTCTGTGAAAAGATAAGTGTGAAAAAATAAGATATGGTTTCAGAGATAGGCCTACCAGAGAAAGTGAGAGTCTTTGAGCTGAGAGACAGAGCGGCGTCCGGATAGAATGCCTGACTTCATATGAAATCTGACAAAAACCGTGAGAGTGGGGTCCGCTCTGAAGTTTTTGGATTAGAAGTCATCCATTGAGAGCGTAAAAATTTTTACACCATAGTAATTAAACGCATATTATTATGCTCACATTTTAATATTGTATAAAGGGTTTAATTATTATGTATTGTGTGTGTAAAATTTTATATATCATTAATTAATCATAAATCATGATATGAATAATTTTTAAGGTGTTTAGGATAAGACTCAAACATTTTAATTCTTGTGTCAAATTACGTGTGTGTTTGGGTGAGCGTTTGTCAAACGTGATTTTGAATTGGAATTGATTTTGTAGAATTGATTTGAATACAATTGAGTTTGAAGTGAAGTGATTTATGTTTGGATGTTTTTATTTTGAAAGCAAGTTTGATATAAAACTTAGTGTAATTTTTCAATCCAAAAGCAGAACTACTCCAAGCTGCTTCTGTTAGAATTGATTCTGGATGCAAAATTGCTTTATCAAACGTGTAACCAAACACCTCTTTTTTTGTTAGAATCACGTCTGATAGGTGAAAAAGCACTTCTAGTATCTTCAGAAGTGGAACCAAACATACACTATGATTGGTTGAGAGTGTAAAAAATCTTTACACTAACAATACATATCAATTAAATCCTTTTATAAAAGAAGTTTACTTATATATGACTTTTAAGATAGTTATGATAAGAGTCAAATATTTTTATTGATATAATAGTTTATAATTAATTGATTGTATAATTTCTTTTTGTTATATCAATCATACATATCAATTGAACCTTTTATAAAATTTTAAATAAAGGTGCCTTCTATGTTACCTTCTCATAATTTTGGGGTAAAAGTTATCTTATCCAATCAAAATATGTCACCTTCATTATATGGGTCAACAAATCTCATGTAGGAATAAACTCTCATCATATGATTGAGCCACCTAGGCAGGTTAAAAGTTATCATAAGGGTACTAAAGAATTCACTTAAATAAAATAAGAGTAAAAGCTCAAATTGGTCCTTGACAAAAAAATAAGATTGCATTTTGGTTCCTGAGAAATGAAAAATATTAATTTGATTCTCAAGAATGTAAAATATGGGTCAAAATAATCCATAAAAATTATCTTTAAAATGACTATTTTGATCCATATTTTAAATTCTTGAGAATCAAATTGATATTTTTATTTTTTAGGGATCAAAATATTACTGTATTATTTATTTTTTTGTTAAGATCTCTTAGGGCCTTTACTCATAAAACAAATTGCAAGGAATCCTCACTTTTTCCTTTTTCGAAAAATAGGTAGCAATATCCAAACAAAAAGAAAAGCTAACAAAGTAATTGTAACACGGGATTCTAAAATCCTCCAACTATTAAGTTGTGTCTGGATTAGGAGGGTATCCGTAAAAAATACTCACAATGGATATGATAAATATTGACTTTATGGGTATGAATAATTATACGTAAATTTGAATGAATATGGGTGCGAATTCGGATACTCTAATACTCACCCTGTCTCGCATCCGCATATATATATATATATATATATATATATATATATATAAATTTTAAGAATATAATTAATTTAAAAGTAATAAACCTAGATAGTTCATTAGTGTTTTTTCTTTTTTGGTTGAACTCTTCAGCCATTATTCATCCTCGAGCTAGCGCCGTTTTGGATGTTTATTGTGATATTTACTAGTTTTTGATATTTTAGATATTTTAGATATTTTTATTAAGTTAAATATTTTGGTTTGTAATGTTTTACGAGTAGATTTTAAAGATTTTTGGATGTTTTTTAATTGAGTTATAATGATTTTTTGTTATTTTTTGTTTTTTCTTAGTTAAAGTGTGAATAACGGGTGCGAGTATGGATATTTCGATATCCATAGGATACCGATACGGACACTAAAATTATTATCCATGCAGATATGAATAAGGATACAAATATTTTTTTCAAACACAAATACGAAGACGGATATTATAATATCCTATCGATCCATCGTCATACCGTATATTGATACTCCATAATTTTTACCGGTTGCAACATGTAAAATTTGTAAAAGTAAATAAGCTATAGGACAAGAGAGAAAAGCTTTTTGGTACCAAACCAATGACGTCATTTCTCCCTCGTTATACTCTTGTTCTTACCCATCTCCCTTTGGATGTTCTTCTTATTGCTTGCCATCTTTCTGCCCTATTTTTGGGTTTCTTTCGCTACTGTTCTTCTTTTTGAGGTTTACACTGAGGGGAAAAATATTAGAGGTGTGGCGAATATGTTGTCGATTTTGGGACTCATGTTCAAATAACTTGTGATCAAACCCTTGGTGATTTTGAGAGCATCGTGAACCAGTTCTCCTCTGCATAGACGCCAAATCAGGGAAACCATGCGGTCTATATTTTGCCATGCTTTTGGGTGCGTTGTGCTTCGCATACGACCAACCATTTGAAGATTCGCGTCATTTTGGACGGAACATTCGTACAGAGTCCTCTCCCACTGAAGTTGCTTCCCTCTGTATATCAAACACTGCTCGATCACCGGAATCTCTGTCATTGTTTCGATGCTCTCGTGGATCGATTTCACACTGTCTTGTGGAAAAGCTTGCATCACCACCGTGTTCCCTTTCGACATCATTCGAATGAAGAACTGTAACCGCAACACCGAACGAGTCGATTCGGAAAGGAAAGTCATGTAATCAAAAGGCGGCGCGTGCAATAATCAGAAGCAAAAGTTGTTAGGTTTTTTGAGGGAAATCAGCATATGACAATTTTTACCCTATTGTTTGGTTGAAAAAGCAAGAGCGTATCTATTAGCTCCGTTAATCTGAACAACACACCAACTGATAAGAAAAAAAAATTATCCCAACAATTCAATGTTATAATCCAACATCAGGAAATCGGTGAAGAGAACATGGGAATGTGAGAAAAATCGTACATTGAGTACCTTTAATTTAAGGTTTTGGGTCAGTCGAAATATGGTGTAAAACTTAGATATGTAATTCTTTGTTTATGTCATTCATGGCTTTGGGGCTCCCTCGTATGATACAATATTGTACTGTACTCGGTGTCGCATGCTTGAGGCAGATGACCTATCACATTTTCCCTGGAAGACCGGTTACCCTTCTTTAATCATCACAACTCACTTATTTTATTATTATATCAAGGGCCTATTATTAGTGTGTTTCAATCCTCCAACACTTGGAGTGAGGATTGAAGACATTAACAATTGTAATTGCATAAATGCAAGACAAAATGAGTAAATACTCAATTTGGTCCCTGAAATTGTAGGATCGTATCAATTGAGTCCCCCACATTATTAATATTCCAAAATGATCCCTGAAATTGCAGAAAGTTAATCAGATTCGTCCTTTCGTTGATATTTGCATGGACTATAATGACATTAAATTGGTAATGTCAGGATGCATTTGAAACTAAGTGAATAATGTCAGGGATGCATTTGTTACATTTTGCAATTCCAAGGATCATTTTGGAATATTGATAATGTGGGAGACTAAGTTGATACGACCCTACAATTTCAGGGACCAAATTGGATATTTACTCAAGACAAATTAGGAGATACCAGGCAGACAGGCAGGAGTAGGCCAAGTCCCATGTATGGAGTATAAGGGTGTTTGGACTCGGTGGGTTTTATAATTTTATTAAAGCTCTATTTTACAAGAAAACGCCTTCCATCCTCCCATTAAAAATGTGAGTTTCCATCCTCCAGTGTTTTGTGATCATGGATATAATAATAAAATAAAACGATGGATGAGATTTAGTTGAACTTTAGATGAGATATCAGGAGAGGCCGTCTCACTTGGAAACAGGATACTCGTCAAACCGGTTAATGTTTTTGGAATTATGTTCACTTGGAAACGCGTGATATGTTCATAAACCGTTGACGAGGAAGTCGATCGAAGGGGCGGTGGAGATGCGGTGGATAGGGTTTGGACGAAGCTATATGGGTGAGCCGATCATTCGCCTGAGACGCCGTAGGTTGAAGACAACCTACGCATTTACCCATCCTTTATTTTAGAGTTAAATTTATTTTTTTCTTTGTTAGTGTAAGGCATCGGAGCTTGAAAGTGTAAATTCGGCAGAGTTATCTGAAAAGAAGGTGCAGGACATGGATAACAGGTTTGTGATAACGAAATTCCAACCACAGTCACTGCCATCGAAACCTTCCCCTCTGCCATTGCCGCCGTCACCAACGAAGATCGTTTCCTCCACCGTCGGTTGTAACCAAACACTTACCTTCCTCTTCTTTCTCCTGCATCTCCCTTCTTCTCCACCGTTATGTGCTCCTCTGCATCAATCGAAAACCTCCATCGAGCAACCACCGGAAACACCTTCGCTCTATTCAACCCTCCAACATGCCAACAGAGATTTAATTCCAAAATAATATCCAGAAGCAAAAAATAATAGAAATTTTCAGCAAAATCCAGAATAATAAAAGCAAAAATCCTCAAGGCATACCCAAAATTGTACACCCCAAAAAAACAAGGAGTACAAAAAAACTGAAAACAATTTTTGGGCTTCCTTCTAAATAACCGTTTACAAATAAACTTTGATAATCGATTACAAACTTTGGTAATTGATTACACTGCGCGTGTAATCGATTACATATAATACACACACACTAAAAAGTAATCGATTACAAATAAAGTTTAGTAATCGATTCACTGCGCGTGTAATCAATTACACACAACACACACACACCAAAGTAATTGATTGCACACAACACACACACACTAAAAAGTTCGGAATCTGATTGGAATAACCGGCTAAGAAATTCATTTTTCATTAATTGGAATAACCGGAAGACAGGTTATACCTGGTTCACTACCCTAGAGGACGCAACCTCAAATTCGTTGTTGGAGGACTAAAGAATCGCCCGTTTTACAAGGCTAAACTGCTAATTTATAGCCAAATAATTTATAAGGGATAACTTTGTAGCTATACTTGGCAAATGTTTCTGGAATTGGGATCCTCTCTATTTCTCAAAAGAAATGGACGGCTATGTTTTGAAAATTTCAAAAACCAAATCTAGTTTCAGTTCTGAGTTTTGAATTTCAGTTTTGAGTTGAGTTTCAATTTTTTTTTAGTTAAGCCACTCTCTTTAGCTCGCCTAATTATGAATTCACCTAATATTTAAAATATTGACACATAAAAATAATTAAAAATGACAAAAAAATATTTAAGTCTGGAAAAATTAAATAAAAAATAAAAAATTTTAAAAAAATAAATTTTATAAATGAACAACCACGGTGGTGGTGGCGGTGGCTGTGGAGAGGGGGCGATGGTGGTGGTGGTGGTAATGATGGTGGTGGCGGCGGTGGCGCTAGCTGTGGCGGAGCTAGCGCTGATGGTGGCGGTGGCGATGGCGGTGGTGGTGACGGCGGCGGCTGTAAAACAGAAACAAGAAATGTAAAACCTATTTTTATGGTTTTTGGGTTTTAACTGAAAACTGTTTTCAAATTAAGTAAGAAACCGATTTAACCTCATTTTATCCGAACATATTTTGTTTTCAAATTTAACTTTTAAAACCAAAAACCAGAAACTTAGAACCATCTGGAACGACCCAAACTAATTTATAATTTATATACATATTAACCCGTTCCATAGTGTCACTGTGTCAGCTTATTAAATTACATAAATAAGCTAATTTAAATAACAGTATAAGTATGCTTAAAAAAAAAAACATAACAATATAAGTAATGAACCCCAGATAAAAAAAAAATCAATCAATATAAGTAATGAACCCAAAAACAAAGAGGCAAAATAAATTGTAGTGTTGAAGTCTCACAGTCTCTTCAGTTCTCCCGCTGCAGCATGGTACCATCTCTAAAACACTGAGAAATTCAAACGCTTGGGGGAAAAAATGGCGGCAATATTAGGCGCCATAATAGGCTTGGCTGGTCTTCCTCGACCTCTACTATATAATAAACCCTATCATCTCGTCTCTTCATCTTCATTCACGACACCGCGTTTCCTTCGACTCCAATTCCACGTTCTCAGAATGGCCCCACCAGCGTCTCAAACTACCACTTACACCAACGGCTCCGAGATTCAAGAGCCACGTCCCAAGATCCGTAAGCTCCACCAAAACGGCGACGTTTCTTCCGACCTCCCTCTTCTCCGGGTCAAGAAGCTCTCCGACAATGCCGTTTTGCCCTCTAGGGCTTCCTCTCTCTCCGCCGGTTACGATCTCTCTAGGTACCCCTTCTCTTTTTTTCTCTCTTCTAAATATATATCTTCAAATTCCGAGTTATTTTTAGTTAATTAAATTTTT
Organism: Ammopiptanthus mongolicus; assembly: GCA_039655645.1. Classification (NCBI taxonomy): domain Eukaryota; kingdom Viridiplantae; phylum Streptophyta; class Magnoliopsida; order Fabales; family Fabaceae; genus Ammopiptanthus; species Ammopiptanthus mongolicus. The sequence continues at coordinate 10,347,819 of CM077348.1, read as the reverse complement.
TTTTTGTTTGTTTGTAGTGCGGTGGAGATGAAGGTACCAGCAAGAGGAAAGGCAATGGTGGCAACTGAAATCAGCGTTTCGATTCCAGAAGGGACATATGCACGCGTTGGTAATTTCCATTTTTCTCTCTCATTCTGATACATTTGTGTAATTTTAGGTTTTTTATTTTCTGATTTTGTGATTTTGGGAATTTTGTAGCGCCCAGATCAGGATTGGCGTGGAAGCATTCGATCGACGTGGGTGCAGGTGTGATTGATGCGGATTACAGGGGACCGGTTGGGGTGATACTGTTTAATCATTCCGATGTTGATTTTGAGGTGAAGGTTGGTGACAGGGTTGCTCAACTGATTATAGAGAAGATTGTGACTCCGGATGTTGTTGAGGTTCAGGAATTGGATTCCACTGTTAGAGGTGAAGGTGGTTTTGGATCTACAGGTGTTTGATTTTCACCCTCTGGTTATTCTGTTTAGGGTTAGTGGGACATGGAGAAAAGCTTGTTGGTAATTTTGTATAACAGTTGGTGGGTGTAGTTTTGCTTTCTTTCTTTCCCACATAGTACGCACTGTTATTATGGCTGTAAACAAACCTCTTTGATTTCATCAAATCAAATTTCTTTCACTCTTTGTTGAAGCGTTTTTTAAAGTTTTCAATTCTGGTCTTATTGGGTTGAAATACGTTTGCTAAGAGAAAAATTACTACACGGGAAAAACTATGTTATTAATATGCATGATTAGGTGAAAGGGGATCCGCTTTCTATATTATCCAAATGCAAAGAACAAGGTTAGAGGCTTAGAGCTATCAAGATAAATGTGTATGTACTAGAGAAAACTCGTAAACAAGCAGAACTATAAAATCAGTAGAGCAACACTGATCGCAATAAAACTGACCACATACACATATAATTGCTTGCATAAATAGATGAGTAAGTAACATCAACACCCAGCTACAGAATCAATCATTTTGGCTCCAAAGGAAAGATATTAAGCCTAAGTTTGGAGTTTCGTTTGAAGTGTCAAAAGTTAATTTGAAATGATATTTTGATAAATAAAAGTGTATTCAACATGAAAGGAAAAAATTATTACGTTAAGAAAAATTAAAATTGTAATTGATAAACAAACGCACACTAAGACGAAGATGAAGTATTCATTAATTTAAAATGAAAATGTATTGCAAAGGCCAGTTTTTGATGCCCTCAGCAATCAGCATCAGGGACTGCTGCAACTGCTAGTTAGGCGGTTACTCTTCAATCTAGAGCACCTTCAGCATCAGCTGTGTTTCAATCTGCTGTCACAGCAGATATACCTGCATCCAAAGTGGAATCAGCCCCAGCCACTAATGTCAAAGATGAAGTGGAAGAAAAGAACCAACCCCAAAAAAATTATAATCGTAACATGCAATCTCGTAGAGCGGTGTCAACTGGTTCAGCTTGCCAAAGAACGCCTTGCTAGTCTTGCCATGGATGGGGATTTTCGAGCTTCCTTATTCTTGTAGTATCTGGGATGAGTATATATCACTGTATTATGTACAAACTTTTTCATTAGTTGCAATCTCAATCCACTTGCAGACCAAGATCATGTTGGCTGCCAACCAGGTTTGAACTGGATGGAGCAAATGCAGTAGTCAATTTAGAAAAGAGAAAATGCCATCTTCATCCCTCACGAGCCATGACTCATAATTGTCCCTCACTATTCATTGTCATTGAAATCTTTGTGGTGCCTTACTGCCAGCTTGAAAGATGGAATGGAGTCTCCCAAATGTAAAAGATTCTCATGAAGTGATGGCTTTTAAACTTATTACTAATAACAAATTTCGTTCTAAAACAATCACATTCATAAGTAATGGCTTCGTCGAAAAATGCATTTTAGTATTCCTCCTTTGCCAGGTTCTCTCTATGTTCAAGCACTTACATCTTAAGCCTTCAACTCTGCTCCTGAACTCATATTGTGTTCTTTTCTGTCTACATGCTTTCATTTGCATTCCATGTACGTATACATAGATAACAGACAAAAGTAACTAAGAACTACTGAAGGACATCACACATACGAAAGGCAAGATAAAAATTATCAATTCTAATATAGGTGAAGGCAATGGTGCATCAACAAAAAAATGGTGCACCATGCATCATAAATTGTGTTTGTTGTGGACCAATGGGATTGAAACATGGCAGCAACTTTTTGGTTTGAATATTTGACCAAATCAAATACAGTCAAAGGAAATATAAGATTTTTAGTATTTATATATTGGGTTTTGCATTGATTGTATTTGCATAATACTACAAATTTATTTTATTTTAAAAGAAAGGGAGCTTCCCATCTCCAAATCTTTATCCCAAAATTCTGAAATCCCTAATTTTTATCACTAAAATTTGATAAAGGATGTTGATGGTGGGTGGTACACAGCCACAAATCACCATGGCTAGGCAAACGATTTATGCAGGAACGCAATATCTGCAAAACAACATTGCACACTAGATTAATAGATTTGTACCAAGATTCATATATTTACATAGGACTCCACACCAAATTAATATCTTCAAACAATTTGTACAAGAAAATAGATTAATCTGTTTAAAAAAAAAAATTAATTGAGACTGAGATGAAGGATGTGTGTGAAACCCTTCAAACTACTGTACCACTGCACAAACCACCACTGCTTCCAAATGGGAAACGATCGCCGCTATTAGGCAAGGTGCCGCCCACATCAATCAGTTACTACAACTGACAAAAACCGCTCGTCGGGGTTCCTCTGCTCGAAGGTTTGTTGCCTTTTGCCTCTTTCCCTTTACTCCTCAAGCTCTTATATGCAAATAAGCTGACTTGTTCTCCGTCAATGACGCATCCTTTTCCACTTGCAGCACCTCGTATAGTCAACTCGGCTATTTAGTGGTGGCGGCAATGGCAGATCTTTGCTCTATGATGGTGGTGGTTTTAGATTTGTGCTCTATGGTGGCGGTGGGCATGGTGGGGCAGAGAGGGAGAAGAAGGAGGTGGAGAGAGAAGAAAAAAAAAGGAGCGGTGGCGGCAGCACAATACATCACGACGGTGGGAGGTTATTGCCGGATCTGCTGCCCAGTTCCTATGAATCTGGAAATTTGGGAGAATAATTTACAAAATAAATACGTTCAAATACAACAATGTATGGACTTATAGTGCAAATACAAAATAGACTACTAGAGGAATACATACACTTAACAAATTGTTTATGCTTGGACCATGTCAAAAAGTTATACAGTACATGTATTAAATTAGAGGGTTCAGATTGATTCATATAAATGGTGCATGGTTGCACCACTTTTTTGGTAGTGCAACCTAGACGGAACCTTCTGATAATTACTTGTTGATTAAATTAACTCATCCTTTACTTTTGCATAAAACTCAACTTGACTCTTGAACATGGAATAGTAATAAAGTACATATTAAACATAAAAAATGGCACACAAGATCTCTAGGAGCCCAAATTCAAATCCATACTCCAGATATTCCCAAATGCCTGAAATTAAAATTGAAAGAAACAAAAATAATCATTTTCCTAGTGCCAAGGGGAATAGCAAGACATACTAAAAAGAAGACCCATTTTCCTTTTTACTACAATGTAATCATGTTATACAACAATGTTCAATTTCTTTTATACATCACTTTGTGCTCGATCATACAAAAACATTCACATACCACTGACAAATTCCAAATAAAATCAGTACTCCACTCAATTTTAATCCACACTACAACAAACCAAAACTACTCAGCTAAATCATAATTTTTATCAACTTACAAACTGGTTAACCGCTCACACACATAACCGACATTCAACTTTTACACATCAAACATTTAATATAGCGAAGTTCTGTTTCTCTCATAAATTGATAATTTGATATAATTCAAAGTATTGTAAAAAAATTTAATTTAAACTAAAAAAGGATTGTCAGGTTTTCTAATAGTTTTGTTTTTCATGGTCTCCATAGCAATGTTCAAGAATCATTTAATACCCCAACTTCACCACTAGCCCTACACAATTCATGTATAGTTTAATGTGGGCAATTAACCTATTTATTTTTACTAACAGATTATGGTTTTTTTTGTGCACGGTTGGATCCTAAACTTTAAACCCTAAATATATATAATACACTTTATTTTATTAAGCAATGTTAGCAATGTATTCTTTTTCACACCTTAAAGTAAATCCTAAATCTTAAGCTAAACGCCATACTCTAAACTCTAAATATATTTAACACACCTTATTATGTTGAGCAATGTATTCTTTTCGACATTTTTTTATCGTACTCCTTATTATTAAGTGAAATTAATATAAGACTCTCACTAAATAAAAAATGGACTAATGTGATTTAATGATTCTAATGTGAAAGAGGGAATTAAAAAGTGTTCAAAGAACATAAAAATTATTAGCCATTGATTTAATGACTCTCATTAAATGTATGCTGCTAGCATTTTTCATAAATTATTAGCCATTGATTTATTTTTCACACATCATATATGGCTCTCATCATCTAGGGCACCGGATGATCACGAGATATTCATTGAATATTAGGTGCATGTTTGGTTAAACTTTTTGTCAATGCAAACGGCAAAATAACATGTCCCAATGCACTTATATTGAAATTGAAACTTTCTTTAAACGTGAATTGAAATGGAGTTTTGTCAAGATTTGAATTTAAAACAAACACATTGCTAGTAACTAAATGGAGTTTGACTGTCCTCTAGTGATCTTCTAGTTGTACTCCTGTATCTAGTTAGTTGTGGTTGGTCGGTTAAACCAAAAGTCAATGTAAAATGCTGGTAAATTCTTTCCATGTGAGTAACTCTAAACATTCTGGTTCATGGCTAAATTAGTAAATTCTATTGGAATACCAAACAAGAATCAAAAAGCATATAGCCGTTGCTGCTTTTTCAACCAATATAAAACAGAAACAGTGATAACTTTTAAGTTAACTTTTTTGATGATCCGAACAAATGTAGCCGTTGTACAAATTTGAATCCGGACAGAATAAGGACAAACAGAAAATGTTACATTAGAGATTAGAGTGGAGTCTGGAGATACCCATCTGTCTGCAGATCCAAATTGTTTTGCACATAATAATAATTTAATTATTTAAAGAAGGAGAATGCTAATGAGTATCTTAAGGTGACGTTTGGTATAAGAGATATTTTTATATTCCAGAAATGTGACTTGGGAGTTGACTTTTTTCACGTATGGTATAAGAGAAAAAATATATTCCCGAGCATAAAAGATTCCCTGGAATGGAGTTTATGAATGAAAGTTGAAAGTTCTATTCCCATGTATAAGGGTGGGAAAAAAGTTTTCCGGAGGGAATGTGAAACTTTTGAGAGGTTAAATTACTTTATTACTCCAATTAATTTCTGTAAAACTAAATCTCTGTATTTTCCCTCTACACGTTTCCTCTTTGTCCCTGCACATTCTTCCTATGGGAGTGTGGGTCTCTTTGTCTTCTCCCTTGAAAGAACATACTCTTTTTCTTCACTTATCTCACTTGCTCCCGTGTTTCCGGTGGGTGACGTATAGCAATTGTAAGCTTCTACTGACATACCTATATGAGACCTATAAGAGCATGTCTCATGCATTGAATTTAAAGCATTTGTTCATTCCTGGGAACCTCATTTTCAAGAATATAATTTATCTGACAATAAAATATTTCCTGTATCAAATGTCATCTAAGAATACTCTTTAATAAAGAAAGAAAAAAAGTTTTTCATTAAAAATTAATATATTTAATATTTGAAGAGATGATATATTTAATTTTTAAATGAAAAATTAGTTTTTTATTTTTATTTTCTTAAATAATATCCTTTAAGTTCGACGTCAGTTAGTGACTTAGTGGGGCCTGTGGGCCAGACAACACAGCATAGCAAGTAGCATTGGCCCCTCCAAGGGATCTTATCAGAGAGTGACCTTGCATTGCAGCCCGCTTGCTTCTCAAAATTTGAATTCTGTCCTCTCTCTCTCTCTCATTAAACTGAAAGCTACAATTTTTTATTTTTTTCCTTAAAAAAATGTGTCTTGGGCAACGTCCACTTCCACTACCTTTCTCAATATCTAATTGAAATTCAAATTTCCTTTTCTCTCTTCCTCTACCCACTTTCTTCATTTATCTGATTATTATTATCTTCCATTTCTTCAACTAACTATCTCTCCCTTTTCTCTAATTAACTTGATTGTTGCCACAAACCCCCATGGGTACATGTTTGAGCAAGAAGAAAAACTCTTGTACCTCCTCCCCTTTTGATGGATCCAAATCAGTTTCCACAGCACCCTCTCAGCTAAAGAATTCTGGGAATGGTGTCACTGTCACTCACCCAGAAGTGAACCTAAACAAGGAGAACAAGTTAGTGCAAGAGAAACAAGACCAATTATTAGTACAAGAAGATGAAAGCCAAGTGAAAAAAGATATTTTTATCATCAAGCACAGGAAGAGCCATGATGATAATAGAGAAAGAAGCTCCAAAATCCCAACTTTAACTGCTCAGCAGAATGTGCCATCACAACAAATTGATGGGTCAGCCTCAGCTTCATCTACTTCCACCAATGATGGGTTAGCCTCGGTTGAATCAATGGGTAATAACAAGATTGCACCTTCCACTCCAAACATGGGTGTGGTGGGTTTGAGGACTTCAAGCTGCACCAAAGAAGAGGTGGATGCTATTCTGATTCAGTGTGGAAGACTGAGCAGGAGCTCTTCTGGTAGAGCTGCTTCTTCTTCTGCTGCTGCTTCTGGTGGAAGAAAATACTCAGGTTCCAAGAGAAGTTTTGATTTTGATCACTGTGACAATGATACAACTTCTGCTGATGATGATCAAAAGAGGGCTAATGCTGCTGCTACTGACAACAACAATGATCTGTTATGTGAGGAATATGATGGAGTAGCTTCAGAGAAACGCCACCACCAGCACCGGCAGCGGCACCGCCAATCTCCGAAGGGTTCTTCTTCTTCTCAGGGAAGGAGAAGAACCCCAAGCAGGGAAAGAGATCAGCAGCAACAAAGGTCAAGCAGCAGAGAGAGGAGAGTGAGTAGATCTCCTGGTAGAAGATCCTCAGATACCAATGCAAACAACAACAACAACAACAACAACACAAGTTCTAGGCCTGGAAAAATGGTGTCTGTTCCTCCTACTGTTTCATCATTGGTTATGGATAAGAGTAACAATGGTGTTGGTGTTGGAGAATCTGCAGCATCCTCAGGCATCAAGAGGATCAGTGTGAAGAGAAATGGTGGTGATGGTGGGGTAGTTGGTTCAAGGAGTGCAGCATCACCACGTTCTCAATCACCTGCAAGAGCAAATGGGAATGGTGCAAATGCTAAAGTATTGAGTGAGAATCAGCAACCTTCCCTTAGCCGCAACAACTCTTCAAGGAAAGCAGAACAATCTCCTTACAGAAGAAATCCACTCAGCGAGATTGATCCTAACTCCCTTGCTTATCCACAATCAAACACCAATAACAGCAGCAATAAGCTGCAAAACAGGCCCAAAAAGGAAACTGAAGCCGAAGCTAATCAGGTAATCACTTTATTGCTCCACCATTTCTCTATCAGCTACGAAGAATTGATTTGTCTGACCAAATTGTTTCTTCTACATATCATATCTTACACCTAGTTACTAATTATTAGTTACCACGTTTAGGGTGTAACGGACTAACAACATTTTTTTAACAATAAATTATAAACATTAGACTAATGTTGTGTTTGTTCGGAGGGAAAAGAGAATTCAAGAAAAAGAGAGGAAGGAAAAGATGAAAAAAAGTCATTTTCCCTTGGTTGACAAAAGGAAAGGGTTCCATGTCAAAAAAGTTTTCCTCCAAATTTGAGAAGAAGAGAGAGAAGAAAAAAATGTGTAAAGATGTAAACACATCTCACCTTATTTCATCTCATTTATTATTTAAAAGTATTTATGTAATTTCATATATATATAGAGAGAGAGAGAGGATCCACTTAGAGGTTATTCCCAATCTCATCCATCCATTTATTCTAATCCAATGGAATATATTAATTCATTAAAGAACCCACATGACCTTTGTTAGATTAGAATAAATGGATGAATGAGATTGAGAGTAACTCTCTTCGAATTACTTTTGGAGTAAGTGGATCCCCTCGCATATATATATATATATATATATATATATATATTTTTTATTTTTCCCTTTTCTTTTCCCTCTTTTGATACATAATCAAACAAAGGAAAGAGAAGTTAGTAATCAATTGTCTCATTTTCTACCTTTTTCCATCTTCACACTTTCTTTCCTTTCTTTTTCTTTCATAAACCAGACAAAGTGTATGTGTAAAATTCTGAGAGTGACTGATTTTTCTGTTTTGTCTTGTTGATGTCACTGATAAGTGATCATTGATATGATTATCTTTTGCCATCCCAATTGCAGAAGCCAAATGTTGATAAGAATGTGAACAGCAAAATTAGGACCGGCAGTAGGGTTGCATTGGAGAAGGGTGTGAGTGTAAAATGTAAGGCAAAGGAGCAACAAGAGGAAGAGATCAAGGTGTTGTCTTCAGTGACTGACAATGTTGTTGTGAAGACAGTGGTACCATCAGGTGTTGACAACCTGAAACAACCCCAAACATTAACAAGAAGCAGATCTTCTAGGAGATCAAGAGACTTAGACCTCAATCCTGAAGCACTATTGAATCCTTCACAGACCTACACCTCACTACTGCTTGAAGACATCCAGAACTTCCATCAAAAGAGCACACAACAACCTTCTATCTCTCTCCCAGCTTGTCTCACCAAAGCTTGCTCCATCCTTGAAGCTGTTGCTGATCTCAACTCCACCACCACCAGCTCAAGTCCACCCACATACGAAACTGTTAGGAGTAATGTTCCATTGAGTGCCAATCATTATGGGAAGAGGGTGCCGGATAACAAGGACCACCCATTTATGGAATCTGAGGTAGTTGTGAGAGATGATGTGATGGAGCCAAGCTTACACAAATATGTGACAGTGAAGAGGGGTGGTTCACTTGGTGGGGTTGACATGGAGGACCAAGAGTCTTCAGGAAGCAACAGCTTCACTGTTGTCAGTAATGGTCAACAGCACTGGGGCAATGTTTCTTCTTCTTCATGGGAACCCAATTCTGCTGATTCAAAAGATTGTTGGACTTCAAGATTGAACTCCAGAGAGGAGTTGGAAGGTAGTGATATGAAGACATTGAACAGCAAAAGGAGAGAGTGTGATCATCAACACAGCAGCGGGATAGGGCGTGGAAAGCTTGGTTCTTCTAATAAAGCTCTTTATACCGTACCTGTTGTCACAGCTGCTGCATCAACATAGATGTGAATAATGTGATACATGAATTCACCTTTGTGTTGTACCTTTAATATTCAATGTGTTTATCATTCCTTCTGTTTCTGGGGTTGCATACATCTTGTTTAATTAAGGCCAATTCTGAAGATGGACATCATCTTTGCTATTTTTCTGTATTATGTCCACCAACAACACTCTTAGTCATTCTTCCCCCATTTGTGGCATTATGTTATGCTCTTTATTTCTTCGGAAATAAACAAGCCGTCAATCATTTTCAAGCTCCACAAGGTCTCTCCACATCAAATGATCAAATCCCATGACTAGCATGCTTCTTCACCTTTGTATTGTTTTCCCTCATTTTTTAATTTCTTTTTCCTTGGCACATTGTTTACTGTTAGTTATGTGAGCCAGTGGGGGAGTATCTGAAATGGGGTTAGTTAAGTATTTATTTAATGAAAGTAATTTATTAATAAAAATGGAGTGGTGAAACTAAATAGAGAGTTGCTACTTGCTGAGTATTTCTTTCTTGTGGTAGGAAGAAGATGGAGTTTGATACAAATAATGTAGTGTAAATACAAATAACATAGTTACATACTAAAAAACACTATTACTTAAGTATTTATTTAATGAAAGTAATTTATTAATAAAAATGGAGTGGTGAAACTAAATAGAGTTGCTAAGTATTTCTTTCTTGTGCTAGGAAGAAGATGGAGTTCGATAGAAATTATGTAGTATAAATACTAGTATTTCAAAGAAAAAAACACACCATTATTTCTTTGTGTTGGTTGGTCCAAGTGGATATGTAGTCCTATTTTTGATATTTGGATCCATGCGCATGAAAAATACACCCTTGAGAACTTAGGTGTATAACCGTATTCTGAGAAATCAATCTCTCACTTGTCGGATTAAAATATATTTTGAAAAGTTAACAAAAAAAAATATATTTTGAAGGAAAAAAACTTCTTGGGCCAAATGAAGAATGAATGGTTTTGGGTCCAAATTTCTACCCGATCCTTTGGGGGTGGTTCTACCTGCACCATCCCAATTACATATCCACCACCCCACTTTTTACTTTTATGGGTGAAAAGACACAAATACCCTTACACATCCACCACCCACATTTTCTTCTTCTTCTCCTTTCTCCGGCAACTCCGCCCCTTCTCTTTCTCTTTCTTCTTCTTCCCTTCACCTTTTCTTATTCTTCTTCTTCCTCGAGCATCTCCACCCACTCTTTGCCCCTTCTTCTTCTTCCTCCTCCGTCCCTTTTTCTTCTTTTTCTGCAATGGCTTCGACTTTCGGCAATTAATCGTAGCCCCATTTTCATCTCCGACAATTAATTGCCGAGATATAATATTTTTTCTAAATTTTTTTAGCTTCCGGCAATTTAATGTCGGAACATATTTTTTTTCCTTCAAGGTTTTACCTACCGACAATTAGTTGTTGGAATACATTATAAGAAAAGGTGATGGGAGATGGGGACGACTGATATGCGTGGTGGGTGGCAGGGGCGAAGAAGAAGAAGAAGGAGGAGGAGGAGGAGGAGGAGGAAGAAGAAGAAGAAGAAGAAGGAAGATGAGGGAGAAGATTAGTTTAAGGGTATTTTTGTATTAAACTAAGTTTTTAAAGATGCGGGATGGTGGATGTGTAATTGTGGTGGTGCAGGTATCACCACCCTCCTTTGGGGCTTGGTCCAGAGGCCTCTTGCTTGATAGATGGAATGTATTTCACATTTTCACTTGTGTATACTACTAGTTGGGTATTTTACCTATGGACAGTTTAATTTTATTTTATTGTATTACCACTTTGACATAAACATTACAAAGTGCAAAACAATACAGACAGAGATGATGGCATCCATGAGATCACAGGACCAATAGCTTTAGTAGCTTCTTGGTCAAGATTAAAATTAAAAATTGATTAGCGCATCCTTTAATTGTCCGCGGATTTCATTAGAACGTGTGATATGATAATAATCATAATCAAAACTCAAACGTGAAGGCTTTGACTTGGTCTTTCTTTAGAACGTACACGTATCAAAGGCGGAAAAAACATACGCCACACAAGGAACCTTCTAAAGCAAAACATGTTTGTATGAACGTAACGTTTTACTTGTAAGAAAAAGTTGATGTATATCTTGTTGAAACTTCAGAGGGACGGTTTAGCTTTTCGTCAAAGTTAAGAAAACAAATAATGAATTAATTGTTAGTGAAAAATGATGTAGAGTATTAATACATTGTATAATATAATATCTAAAAATTTGGTAATAGAATAATTATTATAATGGTGTGACATTTATTTGTACGGTGAGAAAGCTTTATATGCTAAAAAATTATTGTCACATGTAATGTGCATTTTAACTATTTGGTTACGTCTTTCTTTCTTTCTTTTTTTAATATATATATATATATATATATATATATATATATATATATGAGTTTGCTAACCTACTCACCAAATATCAGCGAGTTTAATTTGTACACAGTGATAGCTAAATTTTTAGGATTGCATTTTAATTTTTAAGAGATAAGAATGAGAATGAAAAAAACAGCGTATGTATGAAATTAGAGATTATTATTCAAACATTTTCTGATGTTCCGTTTCAAACTATAGAACATTGATCGCACACAGCTACTACTTTTCATTCAACAACGGCTTATACACCAGGGAATTGCTTCGCATAATAACTGGTTTTTCAAACGAGGGATTGACTATTGTTGCCTTATATAGATGCCGTTGTAATAAAATAATATATAATAGTGCAACAAATCAATCTTATTTTTTTTATCATATTACAGATATAAAGTATCCACCAGTTTCGTTGATTGCGAATTTCCGTCACAGAACTTTGCTGACCACCTTTAGTGGGATCTCTCTTCCCAATCACGTTTTTTCCATTCACAAGACTTGAACCCACAATCTTACTTAAGAAATCGTAACTCAATTCCACTCGTACCAACCTAAGCTTGGTATCAATCTTTTTATTTGAGTTCATTTTTGGATTTAATTCATGCTTTAACATATCATTCCATCTGTATTATATTACTTGTCCCATTTGATTATGCACAATTTTTAAGAAAGTGATTAGGTTTACTAATTTTTATGATAAAATGACTCTCTCTGCCTAAAATACCCCTATTTAAATTGTGTAGTTGTATGTAGCTATAATTACACGCCTTCTCTCATCAATCACTATTTAAAAAGGGTAGTTTTGGAAACAAAGCAATTAATACTCCTTGCTTTTTTAAAGGGACAAGTAATTTGAGACAGTTAAAAATTTCAAATGGGACAAGTAATATGGGATGGAGGGAGTATTTATTTATAAAGTTCTTTAAAATAATTGTTTTGTATAACATAATAACTATAAAAGGGCAATCATTTTATTGATATTTCTGTAATACTAAATCTTTTAACAACAAAATCTCAATTCGTTAAGATTAACCACATTTTTTTTAATTTTAATGCTTAAAAGTTTTTTATACTACCATCAAATTATATATTGTTATCTTATTAAAAAAATTTATTCTTATAACAACTATCTTAAAAGTAATAAATATGATATTATATAATTAGGGGATAAAATTTTTTTTTGTTAAATTCTCAATACATGACACTGTAAGAGAAAACAACATTTATGTTTCCGAGTAATTGAAGGTACAAATTAAAATGTCTAGAAATCATATCATAATATATGGAAAAGCAAGAAAGAAGCTTCGGCGGCATCATTATATCGCATTTCTATTTCTATGAAAAGACACAAATATTGACTGTTGCGTGACACGTGATTGGGAACAAGCCTTATTTACAGATAGTGACACTTTTACCCATTCGAGTCAACAATAGGAGGCTTCAAACCCTTCAACGATTCTTATATGCCAAGACCTGCTAAAATCAAATTAATGTCTTCATGTTAATTAACCTTCTACATATTAATATATATAGCAGAGGAACCAAAAGGGAAGTGAAAAAAATCTACAACTGCATCTCCCATTTGCAGTAGTGAACATATTTTTCTTGTGTGATTTTCTTAAACCAAATATGGCAGACCCTCAGAAAATTCATCCTGTCCATGATGTGGAGGCACCACACCAACCTACAGCACCTTTGGTGCCAAGGAACATGTCTAAATCTGATAAGGGTAATCCACAGGAAGTGGAGCATCACCCTCCTCCTCTTCCTCTACAGCACACCCCTCCTGTGATGAATTCCAAGCCACCAAAGAAAAGAAGAAGCTGCTGCTGCAGGTTCCTGTGTTGGTTGATTAGCATATTGCTGATTCTGATTGTTGCAATAGGCATTACTGTTGGGATAATATTCCTTGTGTTTAGGCCAAAGCTTCCAAAATACTCAGTGGATGAACTGAGAGTTAGCAAGTTTGAGCTTTCTAACAATAACAGCCTATCTGTTACTTTTAACGTGACAATTACTGCTAGAAATCCCAACAAGAAGATTGGAATAGACTATAGAGGTGGAAGCCACATAAGTGCTTGGTACATGGACACAAAACTATGTGAAGGGGCTTTGCCAAAATTCTACCAGGGTCACAGAAACATTACAGTGCTTAGTATCCCTTTGTCAGGGCAAACACAGGATGCAACTGGCCTGCAAAATGCACTGCAGCAGCAGCTGCAACAAAGTGGTAATGTTCTCCTCAATCTCAAGGTCAAACAGCCTGTGAGGATTAAGCTTGGAAAGTTGAAGCTCTTCAAAGTCAAGTTCAGGGTTAGGTGCAGGCTTGTGGTAGATAGCCTTAATGAGAATAATTCTATTAGAATTAAGAGCAATAGCTGTAAGTTCAGGTTTAGGCTATGAATTCATTAGTGCATATTCATCATTCTTGATTAGTAGAATATGCATGCCGATTGCTATATTACTATTTGTTTCATTTTTTTATGGTCTCTGAATCATACTTTTTCATACGATGGAGATTTAGATGTTGGTTTTTTCTTTCCATTTGCACTTTGAGCTGCAGTTCTTGTACTTTTGGTTCTGTTTCTTCGGCCACTTCTCTTACTCACATATATAGACATCATATATTATAATATTACTAAATAACACATTTATCTATTCTTCCGATTATCCACAAGAATGCACGTGAGTTTGGTAATTTTTGTCTTTTACTCTTCGTTTAATTCTCAAACTCAATGTTCAAAAGGCATCTTTTGTTTTCTAGAGTATTACTTACATGATAATTTCGGACTAATTTCTCGGGACAGTCAAGCGTCTCCCAACAATGTATTTTTTTTCATACATACGAATTTCGGAATTCGACCCACAAGACCTAATCCTTTCCGCCCAGATCCAAAATAATGAGAAGTTTATCTCGTTTCATTCTTTGTTATTTTGTTCCTAACCACTCTAGCTAGGTCTAGGTACAACACATTTAAATTGATTTCTTTAATTGTTATCAAAGATAATTAATTGTAACAGCTGATTTTCATGTTAGGAGCTCATAAGTATATAACTCAACAAATCATTATGTTATAAAAAATAATCACCCTGTTACTTTAATACCCTCCTTCAGTCCAACTTTAGTCCAAGAGTCTTAAAACCACACGAACACGATATATACATAAATGAACTCGGATCCCCTGCATTCAATAAAACACACATTCACTAAGTGTATATCATTGGATCAATCTTAGATTTTCTCAAACATTTTTAGTAATTGATCCAACGATACACATTTAGTGAATATGTGAATGTGTGTTTTGTTGGATGCAGAAGATCCATTTCCATACATGAATGGCTTGTGGCTAGACTTAAAAGGCAAAATGATAGATCAATGCGAGAGATATGCATAGAGATCAATGGAGCTGCATTTTTTGGGATAAGAAAAATACTTTGCTATGTGCTAGTATGAGAATGTGTCCTAATGTTATTGGTTGTAGTACAACTACTAAGGGTGTATTTGCTTTTGCATTTGTAAATCCACGTTCTGCAACGCAACAATTTCATACTTTCACGTTCATTTACAAACGCAGAATCAAAATGCTCAACAATTCGTCATTGGTTGGAGTGATATGGCAATTGTGATATATATATATATATATATATATATAGCAGAATTAAAGTTAAATTTATAAGAACAAAAAAACATTAGTTGTTTGGGCTGGTTTTTAAAGCAGATTCTCAATTCAAATTTCTCAATACATCCATGAATTCACTTATTCTTGACTGTAAAGTTGCATCGGGAGGTTTTGCTCTTTGAAATGCTATAAATTTTTGCATAATGGACTCCAAAAGTGAAATGGAATCGGTAAGTCTTGATACGACTACTTGAGCTTTGGCTACGACCTAAATTGTGATTGAAGAGATATCCATACGATATGATAGATTGTACTAAGCCAACAGTAGCAACAGAAATGGAGGGCATATTCTAAAGACAGTTCTACATCTAGTCTATTAATTCATTTTTAAAATATTATATTAAAATAGTACTTGAGTGTTCTCAATTCAGTTCAGTTAAAGGAAATGCATTTCCTATCTTAAATTCAAACATTGAAGCATCGCCTAAGAGAGTTCATGTAAGAAGTGTGCTCTTAAGATCGTCCGGAGGAAAAATTAGTCTTAAGTAGGGTAATTTTTGTGAGTTCAATCATTTTAGAAGGGAAAAACTCAAACCTAATTAGAGAGAAATCACACAAACAGGGCTATTGACTTGCATGAACAAAAGGGAGAAAGAAAAAGAAAATAACGAATGGTTATAAATGGTTCGGTGTAAGTTCTATATGCTAAATTGTTTATATACAAATAACTAACTGCTCATTTTGAATATCTTCGGTTATCAAGAAAAAGGTCCATTTATAACTCTCCATCAGTTGGATAAATGGATCGCTGAAAACGATAACAGAATGCATGTATGTCATTAATTAATTTATTCTCAAGGTTAAACAAAATAGAATTAGTAGTCTCACTATTTTTTTCATTCATATTTTTTTGTTTAACTAGGGTGTAGTTCTTCCCATCTCTCCTCTCCTCTTGTGCACAAGCACAAAAAGAATAAGAATGATGCAATAACAGGGTCTGTCTCTGACATAGGAAGAAAAAGAAATATGATCTACCATACAAACTTAATAGGTAGGAATGTGATTTATATCAACTTAATGACTGAAATCTTCACATGTCGAACACTCAGCATTATCCAGTATCTCCTGTCCAACAGTCAGAGATGTTCATCTCAGTCAACCTTTTGAATATGAGCTCTCCTTTACTTCATATGCTAGCTAACAAGGCAAACTAGATAGGTACTTCAAGCGCCCTCTCAGATAACAGGAAGAGTCACCAATTATGGTCAATAACCTCTTTTCAACAATGTAACCTGCAATTGGGACACACATCAAATGTGCAGTACGTTCAAAGTCCATATCTTTGGAGAAAGCTGTCTGCTACAGCAAAGCACCACGTCCACTTGTTAGTTGGAAAAAGATTGCAAAATATAGCATAAAATAACATTATTTAACCATTGCATCACACATTTGGAGAAGTCTAGGCCAAATAAATTAAGAGAAAAGGTACAGATGGCCATAATTCTATACATGTTCAACCATTCTCTATTTTATACACATTTTCCATATCCGTATATATTTTTCGTGGATAAGTCACAGAAGCAACACAAAAAGTATGTTAAACCAAAATAGATAAATGAACTATCTTGAAATAGTACCATCAAGCTTTCTTACAGGATCAAACCCGGTAATGTAAATTATCTCACTTCTTTCCTCTGCATAATGACAATAGGTTCTACTTTCTGGAATTTATCACATCAGTCATTTTCTTGTTAATGATTAAAGCATTATTTTGGTAACTTCAGTTGGAAGCACAAAATGATTTGCACTAATTTAAAGTTTCATCAATCTATTACAAGTTTGTAAGAAAAACAAATATTGAAACAGAGGTTTACCTTCATGAAATAAGAATGCCACGAAGAGAACCAGCTGTGCCTCGCTTTCTTGCCTGCAGTGGGATGTGTAAAAAGTTAAGGCAGATACTCAATAAGCCAAGCTTAAATATAGACCTGATTTCTCTCTCTTTGGGGGATGGGGGAGATTATTCGACTCGCCTTCTCATTATTAAATAGGTCTTCTGCCACAGCTTCCCTTTGCTTTCGTCTTTTCTCCTCTTTCACTGACTCGGCGATCTCATCATTCCCATAGTCAGAGTCTCTGGGGTAGAAAACAAATGAAATACAACATAACCTATTACTAGAACAAAAGGAATGAAGTATAGCTAGCCAGATTTTGTTTGAAATAACATTCAGAAAACAGATTTAATATTATGCTTACTTGTATGGATACTTTGCAAATGGAATAAGATTGTCAAAACTATTACCCGATTGAGTTTGTGCCTGCAATTCCATTTCAAAGAAAACTGGACTAGTTAAGCACGTGTTTCATGAACCATGACATTATAAATTGACTTGCATGAAGCAACAAGGTTTATCGGAATTTAGAAGTCAGACAAGCCCCAAAATGAATTCAACTAGATAAGCAAAATATGTGTGATTATGCATCTTTCAAGTTTCAACTACAACACATGATAAGCTCCTTATAAGCAAGAGATATGGTACCAACACCATACCTTTCTAAAGCGTTTAAAATTTGGAACGCTGCTGTTTGGTACTGTACTTATGTTAGTATGCATTATGTCTCGAACAACTAAATTTTGGCTGTAAACTATATCTGAATTTCCACTTTCATGATCATCCACCTTGTCTTTCCTCACTTTCATACCACCACTACCATCCCTAAAGCTGGTAGCATGAGTATCCAATCTGACACAAGCACCATCCAAGGATGTTTCCGTTTTTGCACGTTTTATGTCATGCAATCTGGTAGAAACATCATCTGCGGATGCTTCCACTCTCTCATGTTTTCTCTTATCCAAAATGCCAGAATCATCATCTAATTCTTCTGTTTTTGCAAATTTTACATTATCTCCTGTGCAAAATGTCTCACTTGCATGGGCTGATGTGGCTGTTTCAACTTCAGTATCCGAATCTGCTACAACTGTCTCGTCTGTAGAACATGAAGATGAAACAAGTACTGCAATAGTACATACAGCTTGTTAGAGTAACTCAGTAAAGTATAGACTTCATCAATAAGCATGGAGTTTAAATTTTTTATTTTCAAGCGAAAAACATATCGAGAAAATATTCTAAAAAAAACTACATAGTAACCTTTTCAACATTGGACTCATAACCAACTGTTTCATTAATTGAAGCAATGCATCCCATAAACCATGCCAATCTTTCAATTAGCCCCTTCCATCAGCACTCTGACCACTCCATAACAAAAGGAATATGTGCCGCAAAAGTGCCCATTTCATTAAGCCAACAAATGTGTTATTGTTTGTTACGTGGTTCAGTGAAATGAGATATTGGTTAAGAAAAAACCTAGCAGAGGAGCTACTTTGCTTGAGAAGATGCAAATAAAAACTCATTTAGAGGTCTACAAACACTGAACTGACAAGCAACTTGAGCTACCCACGGTGGGATTTCTGATGTTTCAGAGCTGGTTAGTGCCTAAGTCAGTGTTATAGGCAATTTCTTGAAAAGTCAGCCATGCCAGCATACCATAATGCTGTTATTGTTATAATTGTATTCAGAACCCCCAAAAAAATTGGCCTTCGGTGAAATCATGAAGAAGTGAGCTTGGAGATGAATAGAATTGTATTAACCTAGCATTGGTTTGATTACTGTAGACATTGCACCAATTGACAATAGTACAATAAAAAATGGAAACAACCTTCTACCAATCATTGAAGCTTTTGTATGCATAAAACAGCAAACAGGTACCAGAGCCTATCATTAGTTCTGGCGACCCAGAAATAATCTGAAAACCTTCTATTGAGCAACAGTTTCTCCCTTTTCCTCAATTGCATTCTCATTATGCAATTACATTACATAGAGCCTCAAACACCATTTTACATTCAACAGCAAATAAAGGTATAAACATGCAAGAAAACAGCCTTAGCTGGAATATTCGTTGTGCAAATAGTTGATTGGTTAATGAGATGGCCACTTGGACACCAAGACCTCCTGCTATGCTATCTACTTGGACAGAAAGCTAACATAGAGGGTTACCTGTCCAATGGCATAGTATTTGTTTTGGGGGAGGACGAAGGCAGAGATATTTGTAAACACAAAGGTTGAAGATGATTTTAATGAAATTTCCAAAGCCATATTCCAAGCAGTTTCATTAATGGGGGGAAAAAGGTTTGGACAGCACAAAAATATTACTTGGGATATAAAGAATACTTACCACACGGTGATTTCAATATAGACAGATCTAGCTGTCCACTCAAAGTAGCAAATATTACATCCATCTCATTCACTCTAAGCAAGGAACTTAATTTATTGAAGCGATCAGATTTGCATGCAGGCCCTCCTGGGGCTGGGATGACATAAACCACACGATTATCATCTCCATAATTTGAGCCCTGCATGAAACAAATGAGAATTACCATACTGAACCGAAGTACATAATTTTATAATAGGAGATAATAATTGGCCTGCGAATATGTCTGAACTCTAAAGATAATCATAAATCAGATTTGTCAACTGAAAAATTCAAGTCTTTTCTTATTTGACGATAACTTTATTTCTGACTCAGGTTAATGCCAGAAAGAGAAAGTGGACTGAAGGATAAAAGATGATATTGATCAGCAACCTTAAAATAACTAAGGATAAGACACGGGCTAATCAAATGCATGTTTATAGCACAGAGAATGGCATGTAAACATTTAAGATGTTATAAGTAAGTGTGTAAAATAGTCAACTCAACCATCTTATGTCATATTAGAAATACAGTATTTACCTTGTAATCTACAGAATTTATTAGTAGAAAGCAAGAAATGAAATACATACTTGGCTGTTCGAACAAAATTCTTCAAAGGAAACAGTTTTTGCACCAGCCACTTCCAATAAAGACTTTAGCTGATCCCTGAACTTATACTGTAAGTAGGGAGAAGAATAATATAAATATATTATCAAGATGAGCTATGCTCCAAAAGTATCTAGATGTTTTTATCATATAGTTTCAGAAACTCCGGCATGTCTGTTCCTGCATTTTACTCGTGAACATTCAAACAAAATTTCCAGGAATAAAGTAAAGAACCATATTCTTTCAAAACGGAAATTTGAATAAAACCAAAACCAGCTATTAATCATTTAAAGTTCCGTTTCAGAGTGAGTATAGAAAGCTTCGGAAAGCAAATACCAAATGTACTGATTCCAACAAAAAAGTGTATCCTTTCAAGCAGTTTTCACGAGTTTTAGGGTCAGCTACTTTGATAGATGCTCCTTCCACTGACACTGTTGGAATATATCTGCTTGAGAAGGAGGAAAGGATAGAAAATAAAAACAAGAGAAAGAAAGCTTCTTTAGTTAGCCTAACTGGTGTCTGGGTCACAGAATATAAAGCTGGATCAACCAAATTCCAAAGTTAAAGCAATACTTACGAATGACAACATGGAAATTCGTTGCCAATGTTCTTTTCTGCAAAAAGCTATAGGGGGAAATAGTAGTCAAAACTCAAATTTTCAACGAGTGGAATAGTTCTCTACTTGTTCTAGAATAAATACTTCAATCAATGCTCATACTTCTATATTATAAATTAGATAATACATTTGTGCTTGTTGAGTTGTTATGAGAAATTCATAACTTCAATCATATGCCAGAGTTTTATCTTTTTTTTTTTTTTTTTTTTACTATAAACAACAACTAGCATTGCCTTTGGTCTAAACTCAGAATACCAATTCTAGCATATAATTCAAGGTCTAAGCAACTAGCATAGACACAAGAACTAGTGAATATGAAACATGTCCCAGACCCCTAGTGCATGACTCTAATCTTGAAAATAATGAGATCATGAGACTTTGTATGTCAAGTACAGGGTCCACTAGCTACAAATTATGATTATGCTTGTACCTTAGAAATTCTGAATTGATACTTAGCAAATTATACCCTTAATTTAGGAAGGTAACAGAGATTGAAATATATTATTGCTTTGTATAAAATATATTATTGCTTTGTATAAACTGTATAAGATGTGTTGATACTTGAGACATCAACTCTCCTTTTACATAGTCACCATTCTATCACAGAAAACTGCTATGCCAGACTTAAAAGGCCAATTTATTTAAGATGCATCGAAAAAATCAACCGCAAAAATATGAATATGACGAGTATGTAAGCAACTAACTATCATGTCATCAAACTATGAATACAAGTATGATTGATCACTTGACTGTTACAAATTAATAGCATAAAGAAAACCTGAAATAATCAATAGAGAACACTGAATGCTTCTATACCTGAAGCCAAGTTTTGAGAACACAATACTTTTTGGCCACAACAGCATCAATAAGATCCTTCTTCAATGGCATGAGCTGATCTACCAGCAAGTGTGTGCACTCTTCACCTAAGGTATGGGTAATCCCAGCACCTAAATCGAATGTATAAGTTGGTCACTATTCGCATCAAGACAAGAGCCTAATACTTCATCAAGCAAAATGATTTTTCCAGTTTAAAGAGCATAGGACAGTAGTGGTGTTCTAATATGTCATAATTTGAGTGGCCTAGGACTTCTCTTAACAAATTGAGCCTAATATAGCCCATGTAGCAAGATAAGCTGAGTGGCCTAGGACTTTCCTGGACATGCCATAATTTCAATTTACATAACAAAACCAAGTTTCCAAGTTAGTATCATCAAAGCACGTGCAAACTCTACTTCCTTACAAACATATTTATTAGTTTCTTGCCATGATTGTCAATATTAGTTGAAGCTGCCAAAATTTAAGCATTCGATAATATCAAAACCGCATCACTAGCATGGGATAAAGCAAGTTAGAAACGGCCTTTCAAAACCTATGATCTCTGATGTCTGATCACACTGCAAATCCTGCTTATGGCACAAATTTCTACTATTAAGTGTTTTTCTTCTTTACTAATTGTAGGGAAATGCAATATTATGTGCCAGTAACTACATATAAAGCAATTTGAAAGCACATATACTCATGAATTATAAGAACTGAAGAACCTTTACAAGTGTTTTCCCCACTGACCAATTGATGAAATTTTCTCTTCAAGAGATTGATCCAATTTATCCGAAGAACATATGAAAAAAATGAGTGGGACATGGCAAAACCTGCCAGATCAAAATTAAAAGTGTTTAAGAGCACATAAGTGGAAGCCAAACAAATGTTATGAGATTGCATGTACCTGTATAAACCATTAAACCTAGATCCAGAAAGGAAGTGCAACAAAATTCTCTAATAATTTAAAGTGAATGGCACAAAAAAAGGAATAGAAAACCACATTGAGAGATAGTTAACGTACTTGTAGGTAGCACTACCAGTACCAAAAGAAACAAGGTCACCATCCTCTAATGCTGTTTCTTTGTTCGGTAGCTCATGAACTTTATGCTTGAGCCTAACATTCTTGCTAATAAATGTTCCATACTTGGAGCAATCTCTAATCCTTATACCGGGTGAAAGATGAGAACGTTCATTTGGTAGAGGATTTAACAGGTTCATTGCATTAACAACTATTTCTGCATGAACCCGAGAAACCCCTTTATCTTTAGTGACGATCACATCACAACCTGTATGCAGATACAAACAAGTTCTTATCAAAAGTCATCATGAAACCCAGAAAACCAATAATCGGTAAAGATTATTTATAAGAAAAAACTTCGAAAATGTGAACACAAAGCAGCAAACTGTTGTTACGGACCACTTTGAAAAGCCTACCAACATGTCTTTGCACTATAGAGACAAACTGCGTCCAAGTTTACACATTTGGAAACTTGAATGAGGGAAACTTAAGAAAATGAGGCAAAATTAGCACTAAACATGAATGCATCGAGCCAAATTGCCCTTTAATCTCACCTAGAAGGTTAGAACAAAACAATTTTAGGTTTAAATCTAATTATAACCTCCCTCACCCCTTAGAATAGATGTCTGAAAGAAACTACTATTTCAGCTGATTGGCTTCAACTGTGTCAACCCTTTTATTAGTGATACTGTTATCTTTCCTGAATCAGGACAATGAAAGGCATTGCTGTAATTTATGAAGCAAAGTGTTGGAGATATATATGATTCCTAGGCTTCTACCTGACATCATAAGCTTTCGAGTCAAATAAGTCTTTGAAATGGTACGAGAGTCTATTTGACAAGTTGCCAGGAGTTTCACATTTAACACCCTCTCTAAACAAATTATAAATTCAGCACAAGGTTTGAGTGTGCCTTTACATTGTCTATGCATCAAGCCCTAAAGGCTTTTGCATGAGGGGACATGTTAGAGGTAAAAATCATTTATGGGCCTCGACTTAACAGCTCTCTTGTGCTGAATCAATCTTTGAACGATCATTCATACCCAATTTATACATAATCACTCTATCAAATGTAAGCCAACACCAAAACCCATACATGAACATATAAAAATCAGTCTGCTCCATACAGTTTTCCTGAAGTGTTAGTAATAATGGAAATCAATTAAGCATTTATAGCTGCAGTGTCTAAATAATTATTCGGAGAAGAAGATATTTAATCATCAAACAGCTTTACACAAAATTGTGCTAAGCCAGTAATTAGTAGGAACCATAAATTTTTTTTTTACCTTTTCGGCCAACTCTGTAAGTTCCAGTTTTGAAAATGTAGTACTTATCTTCACCTGTCATATAATTTGAAAGATAAAAACACTTGGTATAACAAGAGCATAGTAATCAATCGACACAGTCACAGAGTTCTACATAAGCCAAAAAAAATGAATTGAAAGGTACTAATAACAGCATCTAAGAGCTAAGATACGAAGTACTATTCACTGAATACGAGTACCTGGAAGAGGATCGATGGGGAAGAGTCCCAACACCATGATTCTTCTTTTTCTTCTTCGAAACTCTTTCTTTTTTTCTTTGGTAACGCAAAACCTTAGCTCTCTCTTAGAACGGATTCAGCACTTTGGAGGGAGAAGAGAAGATGCAATTAAGCGACATGCCGTTTCATTGCCACCCAAAACGGCATGTATCCTGAACCTGAAGTTCTCAAAAATAAATCAGAACCGTCAAAAGGGTCATCCGAACCAAGGGGAGAGGATAAGGTCTAATTGTATAAACATGAAATAGTAGGAGTAGGACATGCTGATAAAATTTTAATATTATAAATATTGTATGCGTGTAAGATAATGTTATCCTATATTTACTGATAAACTATATAATATTTGAATTTGATAGGACAAAATTTATCACATTTTGAAGAAAAAATTATTAGGGTAGTTTGGGTTTTCATGAAAAAGTACATTAAAACTCAATCTTTTTTTTAAAATAAAAGACTTCCTACATTTCATTTATAATCAAAGAAGCAATATAAAAGGGTGCATAACTATAAGTATTGAGACTAGCTGTAAAACTCGCTTATCGCCTAACAAAACTCGCACTAAAGTTTGGATAAAAAGAAAGATGATCATAACAAGCTTTAATAATAATCCCAAATTCAGAAAAATCATCTTTTGGCCTCTAAACCAACAACCACCCTGCAATCCACTTCAAAAATAACATGCTCAAAGTTCATACTTTGTACCCATTGGATAGCCTTAAGCAAACTTGTTGCCTCTCCTTCAAGAGTTGGGAGACAATATGGACCCAATCAATTTTTGCAGTAATGAGCTGGTCATTTTCATTTCTCACACACATTCCAAAGGAAGTTCTCCCAAGATCCACCAAAAACTTGCATCAACATTACAATTCAGGAAGCCAGGACTAGGGGGACACCACGCATGTTGAGAGTCACTGGCTGCTATCCCCAAGTTTTGTTCCTCCAGATTTTTTTGCTTGCAACCAGTCACAAAGAAAGGATGATGCACGGTGCATATGTTGGTTGCAAGACACCAAAGTATTCTCCCAAAGTTGTTCATTTCTGCCACGCCAAAGACTCCAAAGAGTCATCACAAATTTCGCACAAGCTACTTGATCCAATGAAGCCAAAAGCTGGAAAACAAGTTCTTTAAAGGATGTGGCTGTATAAAGCAAGGGTTGAATGTGTGACCACAAGTACTGTTGTATCCAGCAATCTACACCCACATTTGACTCATAAACATAATATGCCAAATATTCTCCACCTCACGTTCACAAACCACACCGTTGCATCTGCAAGGAACCCTTTTTTATGGAGTTGAAAACGGGTAGGAAGACAGTCTTTGCATGCACGCCATAGAAAAATTTAACCCTTGGAGGTACTTTGAGCTTCCAAATTCGAATCCAATCACCATCCTCACAAAGATGAGAAGAGTCCACCAACTCATTCGTAACCAATTAATTGATACACGATCTTCACAGAGTATAAGGCTGTGGAGTTTGGTGAACAAATGAGTTTGTTTTCAACAACTGTGATCTTACTCTCAAAGGTTATTTTAATATATAAGAGGGGTTTAATAGATAAACTTATAAAATACAAAGATTACACCCTAGAGCCTAGGTAATGTTGTGATGAGGTTATTATGATTGCCCTAAATTTCTTAAAAGTCAAATTTTTCATAAATAATTTTTAAATAAATACAAGTTATTTAACTTTCCTCCTTAGATTGGCTAAAGGAAGGGATTTCTCCCATGTGGAATTGCAAGTGGATTCAAAGGTTGTTGTGAAGAATTTGAAAGGTGATGGTACGAGTAGTTACATAGTTGGAGCTTGGTGCATCGTATTAGGTTAGACATGTCTGAAGCTAACCCCGTTGGGTTGATGTGTTAGCTAATCTGGGGTTGTGAGCTTAGTTCCTCTACAGTTCTTTATGAGCATATTGTTCAAGTGTTGCTTTCTGATATAATGGGAGTTCCTACTCCATGTTTGATTCCTATATATCTAGTTTTCTCTTTTTGAACTTAAGCCTCGTATTTAATAAAAAAACCATATTGTTCTTTTCTTCTTTTGTTTTTTGGTACATAAGAGAACTAGAGGTCCAAAGCTATGACAAAAACAAAACAAAACAAACTAATTGGACTAACACTACAAGGTAAGGAAGCCCCGGAATATATTTATTTATACGAAAATGAACTTTATGGCCTACGAATAACGTGCATTTTTAATTATCCGATTTAATCATTGATTAAACTGGTTAAACTATAACCCCGAGATTTCGCTGATTCGATCTCTGCTTAGTTTCTTAAAACATTAGGACAAATGTGGTGGGAAACAAATAAACTACCATGCAAGAGAAGAAAAAACGAAAATCACCGAAAATGTATTTTATTCTCCTTCCTTAAAAGTATGCAAATTCCTTTTCGTAAAGTGATTTATTTTTCTTTTAAATGAGTTTTCGTTAGGGATGATAATGGGTAGGATCTGGATAGGGTACTTAGTACTCGTCCCCATATCTGCGTTTGAAAAAAAATATTCGTACCCGTACCCGTGTGGGTAGTAACTTTAGTGCCCGTACCCGTATCCTCTGGATATCTAAGTACCCATACCTGCACCCGTTACCCGCCCTTTAACTAAAAATAACAAAAAATCATTATAACTCAATTAAAAAACATCCAAAGATATTTCAAATCTACTCATTAAACATTACAAACTAAAGTATTTAACTTAATAAAAACATCTAAAATATCTAAAACGAGTAAATATCACAATAAACATCCAAAACGGCACTAGCTCGAGGATGAATGACGTCGACGCTGGCTCGAGGAAGAAGGCTGAAGAACTCAACCAAAAAGGAAAAAACACTAATGAACTATCTAGTCTTATTACTTTTAGATTAATTATATTCTTAAAATTTATATATAATCATAATTATAATTATATGCAATAATATATATATATATATATATATATATATATATATATATATATATATGCATGCCTGTGGGGGGCGGGGTGGGTACTAGAGTACCCGTACCCGTGTTGAGACTTGGTAGACTAAGAATTGCAAAAACTGATTATTACTCATTGAATGACTGAAGCTATATAGGCTCGGTACAAGAAGTCAGTTAAGAAACTAACTAACTTATTAACTAACAACTGAAAGCTAACTAACCAAATCAGAAAGCTAAACTAACAAATCCTCCCTTAAACTAAATTGCACTTTGCAATTAGTTTAACTCAAATTGTGTACACATTCCTAACATACTTCTGAACTTTGAAAATAACTCCAGCTTCAAAGGCTTGGTCATGATGTCTGAAAGCTGCTCTTGAGAAGCACAATGTACCAGATCAATAGCTCCATCTCTATTAAGATCTCGCAAAAAATGAAACCTCACATCTATATGTTTGCTTCTACCATGCATTACAGGATTTTTTGATAATTTTATTGCTGAACTATTATCACAAAACACTGTAATACATCTCTTCTGACCATGCCCCAATTCATTCAATATTCTCTTTAGCCACACTGCTTGACAAGCACAAGAAGCAGCAGCTGTAAATTCAGCCTCTGTGGTTGACAAAGTCACAACTGGCTGCTTCTTTGAAGACCAATAAATAGCTCTAGAACCCAGCATGAAAACATAGCCTGAGGTGCTTTTTCTATCATCCATGTCTCCTGCATAATCACTATCTGAATAAGCTAAAAAGTTTTGCTTTCTGTCCATGCTTGTACAAAATACCAAACTCCAAAGTCCCCTTCAAGTATCTAAGTATTCTTTTTGTTGTCATCAAATGCTTGTCTGTTGGTTTCTCCATATATCTGCTAATGAGGCTGACTGCAAACATGAGATCTGGTCGAGTAGTAGTTAGGTACATCAAGCTACCTACTATCTGCTTGTAAGCTGTGGCATCCACTATATTTCCTCCTTCATCTCGAGACAGCTTAGACCTAGGTACAATAGGATTGGTTACTGCATTACTCTTCTCCATGCCAAACCTGTCCAGGATCTTCTTTGCATGCCTATTCTGACAAATAAAAATGCCTTGAACACTTTGAGTTACTTCTATTCCCAGGAAATGTCTCATCCTCCCAAGATCAGTCATATCAAACTCTCTGCATTGAAAGTTTGAAGTCTTCAAACATTTCCTTGTTATTCCTTGTGAAAATGAGGTCATCAACATAGAGACTTACAATCAACAATTTATCTCAAGCACCTGTCTTTATGAACAAAGTATGTTCATAAGGACACTTCACAAATCCCTCCTTGTTGAAGTAAGACTCTATTCTGCTATACCAAGCCCGAGGAGCTTGTCTTAGGCCATACAAGGCCTTATGCAGCTTGTATACCTTATCCTCTTCACCTTTCTTCAAGTAGCCTTAGGGTTGATCAACATAAACAACCTCATTTAACTCTCCATACAGAAAAGCACTCTTAACATCAAGTTGGAAAATACTCCAACCCTTGAGGGCAGCAAGAGCTATAATGCTTCTGATGGTATCGCATCTAGCAACATGAGCAAAAACCTCATTGTAATCAATTCCATACTGCTGAGAATACCCCCTTGCCACAAGCCTAGGCTTGTACTTTTCCACCTTGCCATCCTCATTATATTTAGTTTTATACACCCATTTCACACCAATTCTCTTTGC
The DNA here is from genome assembly GCA_039655645.1 of Ammopiptanthus mongolicus. Taxonomy (NCBI): domain Eukaryota; kingdom Viridiplantae; phylum Streptophyta; class Magnoliopsida; order Fabales; family Fabaceae; genus Ammopiptanthus; species Ammopiptanthus mongolicus. The sequence continues at coordinate 10,319,039 of CM077348.1, read as the reverse complement.
ATCTGATGGAAGAGAAGTCAGTTCCCTTGTTTTATTTATTTCAATAGCACTGATTTCAGTATCCATAGCCTTTCTCCACACATCATGCTTCACTACCTCCTCAAAAAGGGATGGGTCTTCACAGCAGAAAATAGCCAGATTATATAACTCCTCATCAGCATACAACTCATTTGTGATTACATAATCATCTAACCAAGCTGGCTGCCTTATACTCCTCCCTTGATTCAAGTTTGGAGTGGCAGCAGTTTCAGCCACTGTTTCAGGTTCCACATCCCTGGCATTTTCTATTGTTGTCTCAGCTGCAGCTTCATCGGATTCAACATTTTCATCTATATCACACTCCATTGTCCCATTCTTCCTCTCAGTTGCTTCTTCATTCAGCCAATTCCACTTTTCAGTTTCTGAAAACACTGCATCTCTGCTAACAATTATCTTCTTTGTATTAGGATCAAAGAGTCTATCTGCCTTAGACTGCTCACTTACTCCCAAGAACACACACTTGACACTCTTGTCATCTAGCTTCTTCCTTTGTGCATTTGGAATATGTGCATGTGCTATGCAACCAAATATTCGGAAATGATGCACTGAGGGCTTAATCTCACTCCATGCTTCCTCGGGTGTAACATTTTTAACAGCCAATGTTGGACTTCTATTCAACACATAGATTGCCCATTTCACAGCTTCTGGCCAAAACTCCTTAGGAACATTTTTTTCAGACAACATGCTTCGTATCATATTCATAATGGTCCTATTCTTCCTCTCTGCTACTCCATTTTGTTGTGGAGTATAAGCAGCAATGAGCTGCCTTTTAATTCCATTATCAGTGGAAAATTTAGAAAATTCAATTTAGGTAAATTCACCACCTCTATAAGTTCTCAAACAACATATGACACCTCCTATTTCCTTTTCAACCATGATTTTAAATCTTCTCTTGTTGCTATTTGATTCTGGTTTGATGGGACCACATATATCAGCATGAATAAGCTCCAAACTCTGAGAAGCTCTCCACGAACTGATCTGTGGAAAGGATTCTCTGTGTTGCTTCCCAACCAAGCAAGCTGAGCATATTCGGGCTGATTCCTCAAGCTTTGGCAACCCTTTCACCATTTCTTTCTGTTCCAGAACCTTTAAGCCCTTAAGACTGAGATGTCCATACCCACAATGCCACAAGTGTGTCATATCTTCACCAGTAACTTGCAGGCAGGAAGGAGAAATTGCAGAGGCAACAATAGCAAACAATCTATTTGATGCCATCTTGGAGGACACGATAAGGCCCTTTTCATTGTGATACACCTTGCACATATCCTGTTGGAAAACAATAGTCAAATGCTTCTGTTGTAGCTGCCCAATACTGAGAAGGTTGTTCTTTAATTCTGGAATATAATAAACACCAGAAATCACTTGAATCAGTCCATTGATGGAAAGCTTCACAATTCCTCTTCCCATTACTGTCATCCGAGAATTATCTCCAAGCTTCATTGATTCTCTAAAGTCTTCTTCAAGATCAAAGAACCATTTTTTAGTGCCACACATATGGTTGCTACAACCTGAATCCAGAAACCACACCTTGTCTCGAGTGGAATTCTGATTTTCTGCATAAGACATTAGTAGCATTTCCTCTTCTTTATTAAACTCAGCATAGTTTGCAACATTCTCCTCCTCCCAATTAGGACATTCATATTGAAAATGACCTAATTTAGGGCACTTGAAACACTCCACCAACTCCTTATTGAAAGGTTGTCTGCCTCTGCCTCGTCCACCTCTATAACCTCCACGACCCCTTCCTCTTCCTCCACTTTTTCCTTCATATGCAACTTTTAGTGCCTGCTCTTCCTCCTTGTAACCTTTCATCCTATGCTCATGCACCACTAAACTACTTTGAAGCTCATCAATGGTCATGGTGGTCACATTGTTTGACTCCTCAATTGAGCACACCACATAGTTGAATCTTGATGTCATGGATCTGAGGATCTTCTCTACAATCACGGTCTCTTCCATTTTCTCTCCATGAATTGTCATCTTGTTTGCAATAGTAAGAGTTCTTGTAAAATACTCATCAACTGATTCTCCCTCCTTCATTCCAAGAATCTCGAACTCTCTTCTTAGAGCTTGCAGTTGAGCTCTTTTGACCTTTGTTGACCCTTAATATTTTTGCCTCATGGAATCCAAATATTCTTGGAGGTATCTCTATTGAGAATAGTCTCCATAATGCTTCTATCTATTGCTTGGAATAGGTAGTTCTTGACTTTCAAGTCCTTCAACTTGCTTTCTTCGACATTCTTGATCTGTTCTTGGGTGGGTGTGGGTGCCACTGGCAAGTTGGGAATTCCATTTTCCACTAAGTTCCAATACTCCTTTGATCGAAGGAGGTTTTCCATAAGCATCGCCCAATGATCGAAGCGGCCATCGAACCTCAGAATTGCTGGCTGCACAAAGTTGCTCTCTGCCATATTCCCTCACTCTATTAGGTGTTTCTCTCTTCTCTCTGTTTTTTTTTTTGTTCTCACACTCAGAACTGCAGTTCTGTATCAGGCCCCGTTAGGAGCTCTGATACCAATTGTTGAGACTTGGTAAATGAAGAATTGCAAAAACTGATTATTAATCATTGAATGACTGAAGCTATATAGGCTCAGTATAAGAAGTCAGTTAAGAAACTAACTAACTTATTAACTAACAACAGAAAGCTAACTAACCAAAACAGAAAGCTAAACTAACAACTGGCACCCATATCCATTCAAATTTGTGGGTAATTATCCGTATCCGAATCTATACCCATAAAACGGATATTTAGCCTATCCATTATGGATATTTATTGGCCAACGGATAGGGTCTAAATTATCATCCAACGTCTTTCTCTCTGAATAAATCACACAAAACACGATGAAGAAAAAAGAATAACAATCCGTGCATTACATGCGACTAGGTGCGGCTGCCAAGGATCCCATAGCTTGAGCGTCCATTCTCAGCACGTACTTCTGAACCTTACCCGTAGATGTTCTCGGCAGCTCCTCCTTAAAAACCACCGTCTTCGGCACCATAAAATGCGGCAACCTCTCCCTACAAAATTCAACCATCTCCTTCTCCGAAGGCTTCTTCTTCAACCCACTCCTCAAACTCACAAACGCACACGGCGTCTCTCCCCAAAACTCATCCGGACGCGCCACCACCGCCACCTCATGCACCGCCGGATGAGTATAAAGCACCGCCTCCACCTCCACGCTACTCAAGTTCTCTCCACCACTTATTATCACGTCCTTCGACCTATCCTTGATCTCCAAGTAACCATCTTCATGCATCACCCCTACATCACCGGTGTACAACCACCCATTTTCTCTAATGCACTTCGACGTAGCTTTTTGATCCTTAAGATAACCTAGCATCACGCACGCTCCTCTCACTACGACCTCGCCTGAGGTTAACCCATCTCGTTTCACCCTCACTCCGGATTCCCCATCCACCACGTCCACCTCCGTCATAGCCACCGTCCTCACCCCTTGCCTCGCCTTCAGCCTCGCCCTCTCCGTCGCCGGAAACCGGTTCCACTCTTTCTTCCAAGCGCACGACACGATCACCCCGCACGTCTCCGTCATTCCGTACCCGTGGCTAACCACAAACCCTAGCGACTCTGCACGATTGAGAACCGTAGCCGGAGGAGGCGAACCGCCGGTCAGGATTCGAACCGGGTTCTTGAGCGGTTCGGTTCTGTTGTAATTAGTTAACATGTTGAGAACCACAGGCGCAGCGCACATGTGCGTCACGGCATGAGTTTCAATCATACGGTAGATGGTTGGCGAGTCGATTTTACGCACGCAGATATTGATTCCTCCAACGGCAGCGATCCCCCACGGGAAGCTCCACCCGTTAGAGTGGAACATCGGTAGAGTCCAGAGGTAAACCGGGTTTTTCTGTACGGACCAGTCTATAAGAGAATCGAGTGAAATGACGAAGGTTCCTCTGTGGGAATGAACTACACCTTTGGGTGACGACGTCGTTCCGGAGGTGTAGTTTAAAGTTATTGGGTCCCACTCAGAATTAGGTCGGACCCACTTGAAGTTAGGATCGCCCTTCGTTATGAGACCCTCGTAGGTATCAAGGAAATCGAAGGTAATTAGGGAAGGGTTTGGGTGTGACGCGACCGCATCGTCGGTGATGAGGATGAGGGGAGGTGGTTTGGTGGTTCTCGGGAACAATGAGAGGGCTTTGAGGATGAGAGGGAGAAAGAGGGCGTCGACAAAGAGGAGTTTTGATTCGCTGTGGCGGAGGAGGAGGGAGAGAGTGCGGTGGTCGAGGTGGAGGTTGAGGTTGTTGAGGGTGGAGCCGGACATGGGGACGGCGAACTGGAGTTCGTACATGGCGGGTGTGTTGGGGGAGAGGACGGAGACGACATGGCCCATTCCAATGCGGAGGGAGGAGATAGAAGAAGCGAGTTGGAGGCATCGACGGTGGGTTTGAAACCAGGTGTAGGAGTTGTTGTTGTAGAGGATAGAAGGGGAGTCACCGTAGACGGTGGCTGCTCTTTCCAGGAAAGTGAGTGGGGTGAGGGGTGGTGAGTTTGCAGGGTTTGGCCTTAGGTGATGATCCATTGTGACTGGCTTGGAGTGGAGATGCAGTGATATTGTTTTTGCTCAACCCTCGAGTTTCAACCGACACAAGTATATACTCATCTCTGCTTTTTCCTTAAATAAAGGAAGGATGCACAAGTAGTGTGGTGGCAACTCGTAAGTTTTTAACTTTTTAAGTAAAGAATGTACTGTATTAATTTAGGGTAAAAGAGATCGAAGAAAAAAAAAATATTTTAACCCATATACAAGTAATAAAAAATAAAAGACAAAGGTCCTATGTTAATATCATACTATCATATGTATAAACTTTACAAAAGCCTTATCTCGGGATTTTTAACAAACTAGTATAATTTAGTTATATAATTAAGGAAGTAGTGTAATTTTTTAAAAAATAACGTGATTGGGATAAGTCGTATTGAAGAACAACGACTTACTTATCAAAATCGTACATCTAAAAAACAACTAAATTTTATCCATTTTTTTTAACACAAGTCGTATCTTTAAACTACGACTTTCTTTTTATTTATTTTTTAAAAAAAATTCTTGTAGAAGTGGTAGGTTCAAGTTACAACATTCCTTTTTATTTATTTTTTTTAAAACTTTTTGTAGAAATCGTTAGTATCATTTACAACTTTCTTCAACACTTTGGTTTTTTTTTTTAAAAAAGTTAATAGGTAAGTGGTAGATCATGTATATTTTTTTTTAGAGTAAAGGTTCAAATTGGTACCCGATAAAAAATCATAGTGATATTTTGGTTCATGAAAAATGAAAAATATCAATTTGATTCTCAAAAATGTAAAATGTGGATCAAATTGATCCTTTTTAGGGTAATTTTTAGGGACATTTGAGTCTCTGTCAGAGACTATTTTGATCTACATTTTATATTCTTAAGGATCAAATTGATATTTTTTATTTTTCAGGGATCAAAATATCACCGTGATTTTTTGTCAGTGATCAATTTGAATCTTTACTTTTTTTAAAAAAATGAAAAAAACCAAAGTCATGGACTGTACCTACCACTTGGTCATAAGATTTTAAAAAAGAATGATAGTCGTGTTTTAAACCTACGACTTACCTTTTTACGTTAAAAATAAAAATAAAAAACAGAAATCGTATCTTTGATTTACGACTTTTATGAAAATTTTGTATTTTTTTAATTTAATGATGATAAAAGTAATTCGTTATTCGGATATACGACTTCTATAACTAAGTCGTTCATTTAAAATATGACTTATTCTACATGCGTAATTTTTTTTAAAGTTACACTAACTCCGTAATTTTTTGAAAAGTGAATTAATTTTGATTTTGGTCCTTATATATTTTTTTGGTTGATTTTGTTTCCTATAAGTTCTAAAATTTTGGTTTTGATCCCTGTCGTTACAATTCATCTGTTAAGTGTTGACGTGGCTAGCGTACTGCCACGTTAGCACTGTTATGTAGGTTATTATAATATTTTTATTTTTATTATAATGTTATTATTTATTTTTTATATTTTTATTAAATGAATGAAAGGCTGAAATGATAACATTCAGGAATATTTATAGGGTTTTCGAATACTTCTGTAACATTAAATATTATAAAATTAGCTTACATAACAATATTGATGTGATGGTCCGTTAGTCACGTCAACGCTTAACAGATGGATAATTATGACAGGGATCAAAATCGAAGTTTTGGAACTTGCAGGGACCAAAACCAACAAAAAAAAAAGATACAGAGACCAAAATCAAAACTGACTGACTTTTCAGAGGTTAAAAACTTAATTAAATCTTTATTATCCCAAAAATTATATTTCGAAAATATCATTTTTAAAAATGTTTTTTATCCACCTTCCTTAAAATAGAGTTTTCACCTTCACTCACTAAATTATATTTATAAATATCTTTTATGTTTAAAAATAACTTTTTAAAATTTATATCAAACAAAATAAATTTTTATTCTTATGTTTATATTTTTAAAAATATTAAAATAAAATTTATATCAAATATATATATATATATATATATATATATACTCGTGTTATGGGAGAGACTATCAAAACCACCGCCTACTCCTAAATAAAAGTTGCTGTGTACTTCAAATTCATGGAAGATAAACTGTGTGTCGGGCCAGGGAAGGTGTCGTACTGATAGCACCGCCGTAAATTGTGCTGTCAGAGAGTGGACGATCTACTTTATTACATTTCAGAGTCAGTAGTTGTGTTCTATTCAATTCAGAGGATCTACTTTATCGGTGTGTCATAACTATATTCTCAATTTTTTTTTACACATATATTTAAATCTACCATTATTTTATTGAATTAGATTAGACTACTCAAACATAAACAGATATGTAAAATAAAAAATTTAGGATTATCAACCCTCAATTAATTAGATTTTAACTCACTTTAAATGAATTTTTTTCTATTTTGTTATCATTGTATTGATATTAGTTGTCAAATTTTATCCACTAATTTTAATTTAATGACTTATACTTATCATTTTTATAGATAAAATAATAATTAAAGGTAAATTTAATAAGAAGAAAAAAATAAAATATATTTAATAAAAAATACTTTATATTAAAATTATAAAATTATTTTTTATTTAATAAATATTTTATATCTTAATTCAATAATATTTATTATACAATAATTTCTTTTACCATTCATTGACAACTTGACACTATAATAAATGAATTTTAGCGTACACAAACATTAATAGAAGAGTTTAATTGGTGTTGACCATCAATTTAAATTTTTTTATGTTGTTAATCAATCACAAATTATTGTATGAATGAATTTTAAGATAGTAAGGATAAGAGTTAAACAAATTTACTAATATAAATAATTTATGATTGATTGGTAGTATAAAAAATATTTACACCAACAGTATTAGTGCATACTAATTAAATCCTTAATAGAAGTTATATAATTTAATATTTTTTACCAATAAATTTATTAGGTAAAAATTTAAAGTACGTATCTTTCTAATACTTATCTTTCATTAATAGGTAAAAAATTAATTTAATATTAAATAAATATTTTATATTTTTATATTTTTAGTAAAATATAAACATTTTTGTACCAAAAAAAGTATAAACATTTAGTAAAAAATTTATATTTAATTCATCGATATTTATTGTTTATCTAATTTATTTTATAGTCTTTTTTGTAGAATCTTTTGTAGTCTTTGTCTTTCTTTATTAAAATAGTTATGATAAAATGCATATCAAAATAATTCTTTATGTATTAATGAAAGATATTAGGGGTTTAACCCCTTTGTATTCATAAAAAAAATGAAAGATATTAATAAAACATTGATAAAATATATAATAAATATTGGCCTACAATAGTTTTATGTCAAAATAATAATTCTCATTAGTACAAATTTATTGACCAATGATTTTTTTTACATTATTGACCAATGATTTTATTAGTTAAAATACATATCTTTATAATGTGTAAATTTCATTATTAGGTAAAGGATTAATTTAATACTTATTCATTAATAGGTAAAATACGTATTTCTAATAATTGTTTTAAACTTTGAATTTAATAGGTTTTGCATTTTTCTTTTACTACAATTTGATTTTAGCTAACATTCCTCTTAAAGCTTGGCGCATTAATTCTCTTTTACTACTGTTCAATGTTTTTTAGTTACATTACTGATCTTCAATTTCAAATTCCTACTGGTTGATTCTAATATTTTATGATATCTTATATCTCATTGAAAACTAATATATTTTAATTGTTATGCATTGACAATATAAAGTTTTTTATACTATCAACCAATTAGAAATCATGATTTGAATGACTTTTAAGATAGTTAGGATAAAAGTCTATCATTTTTGCTGATGTGGCAATTTCTAATTAGTTGATAGTATAAAAAAACTTTATACTGTCAATACATATCAATTAAATCCAAACTAATATGTCATGTTAAAGAATCTGCAAATGCACAAAAGGCCTTAATTTATTGATGCCTTCTTCGATACTTCCAATAATTTTAGAAAAAGTTATCATGCAGAATTAGAATGTGACATCTCAATTAAATGAATCATATTAATAAATCAAATCAAATAATTTTACCATCTAAGATTGGATCACTTAAACAAAATAAAGTTATAATTGGAGTACCCAAGATTTCATTTTTCTTGATAATAAAGAATTGATGAGATGTTAGAGCTGCTGCTTCACTTTTATTTCGGAAATCTGTCTGTTCTGCATGGCCCATCCGCCTAACCATCTGTTTTTGAAGAAACCTGCTTGGCTACTTCTCAATAGAAATTTTTAGTTTGGAACATCTGAATTTTAGAACCACTTTTATTATTATATAACGACTCACATAATTATTTTTTTTTAGGTTAAAGTAATATTTTGGTCCCTATATGTGATATCGATTTTTCATTTAGTCCCTATACATAAAAAGTTATTAAAAAGGTCCTCATACATGCAATTGTTATCCATTTGGTCCCTCCCGGTATGTTATCGTCTTTAATGATCCGTTAACTACTATGTATAGGGACTAAATGAAGAATTTGTGACATGTATAGGGATTAGATTATTACTTTAACCTAAATTATTGGGTCCCTATATGTGACACAAATTCTTCATTTAGTCCCTATACGTAATAGTTAACGGATCATTAGAGACGACAACATAACGGGAGGGACCAAATGGGTAACGATTGCACGTATGAAGACCTTTTTAATAACTTTTTACTTATAGGGACTAAATGAAGAATCGGCGTCACATATAGGGACCAAAATATTACTTTAACCTTTTTTTTAAATTGGCCTCTGTATATTCAACTATGAAAAATGTTGATTAGTGCGAAACGGTACTCTATGAACGTGTGCAAAGTTTTAATTAGGAAAAGTTAAAACCGTTTAACACCCTCATGCATGTTGATAAACTGCTTTGATTGGTGATTAAGGGTCCATTTGGTGGTCAGGATAAGGGAGATAGGATAGCATAAGCTATCTTATCCTGCTTTAATTTATAGTTTGATAAACCAGCATGATAGGATAAGTTTATCCTGTTAGCTTATCATATCCTGTTACTTAATTATAATTCTATCCTGCGGAAGGAGCTAGGTTAGAACTAACAGGATATGATAAGAAAATGTTTTCTTTTTTATCCCTTACTCTTGATATTATTATTATTTAATTATGATTTCAAACCTATTTAGTCAACTTTATTACTAATTATAAAATATGTGATTTAATTAGCAATTTTTATAAAAAGTGAAAAAAATATCACAAGTTAAATTTTTATTTATTTTTTATAATTTCAAACATGGCCTAATTTATAATTAAAAGGCAAAAATATATATTATCAAATATTTTTTAATTTAAATGTTTAAAAAAATCACATAATATTAAAAAAAAATTTGAAAAAAATAATGTGATTTTGATAGAAGAGTAATTTTATCATTTGTGGATATTTTATATCATATCCTATCATTATCTGATACGCATCAAACATCGGATAGGATAAGAGCTTATCATGCTCATATCCTATCCTATCCTATCATATCCTTATCCAGCTCTCATATCTTACCCGTCCTTATCTTATCCTGACCACCAAACGAGTCCAAACGTGATTCGTGATTTTTATCCCACCATCTTTCGAACTAAATTGCATGCCTGTTCAACTATTACGAGTTTATTCTTATAAAAATCCAATACTAATGATTTTAAGTTATGTGTCATGTGTACTCTCACTGATACTCTCTTTGCAATCTCTCTCTAGCACCAGACATGGTGTTGGCCGACTATGCTGGAAACATTTACTCCTCGACCGAATGCTCTACCACACCAAGCCCAAGCTGCTTGGAAGTAGTTCAGGACCCACATACATATTCATCCAACATCATAGAGAGAAAGATATATATACCAAACACACAAAGGTGGGGTGGAAGAATAAGCGTGTTTGGAAACGGGCAGGGCCTTGACATGTGTTTGCCAAAAGCTAGTATGAGTAGCTTTCACGTCCAAAACGTAATTTTGCATTTATCCTTCGTGGTTCCAAACACGTACTATATAACATGCCATCTCCTTTTTCATTATAGTTTTGAATCATAAATCTACTATACACAATGTTTGAAGATTGGTGGCAAAGTGAAAAGAGGAAGAGACCTTCCAAACCAGCCATACACATATCACCCCTCAACCACATCATCGCGTCGCCAGCCACTAGCAGAATCGCCATCACCACCACCTTGTCACCACCAACATGCATGGTGGACCATGTTATTGTATTTTTGTAAGAAAGATATCTTTCTTGGAATAACTAAACATGTTACAACTGAGTTATATCTTCTGTGAAACTGTAAAACACTCGCTGAAATTGAATTACCCTGATATGCTTATTCAAAGAATCCAACCCCATATTGTTGTCCTTGACCATAAGGCAATAAATTAAGTGATGTCTACTTCTGATACATGAGTTGAATATTTATGTTCATTGTGTTTAATAACAGTGACTAAAGTCATCATGAATGTGAACAAGTTATTTATGACTTATCTCCTTTCAGTATCTTATGTTTTAATCCACAAATAATCTTGGTAGAAATGCTTGGCCTTACCACATCCACATGCACATACCACTAGCAGAATCACCATTGGAAACCATGTCACCACCACCACCGTGTCACCACCAACATGGTGGACCATTTTATTGTATTTTTGTAAGAAAGATATCTTTCTTGTAATAACTAAACAAGCTACAACTCAGTTATATCTTTCGTGAAAATGGAAAACAGTTACTGAAATTGAATTACGTTGATATGCTTATCCAAAGAATCCAATCCCATGTTGTTGTCCTTGACCATAAGGCAATAAAGTGTTGTCTACTTCTGATACATGAGTTGAGTATTTATGTTCATTGTGTTTAACTTTAATAACAGCGGCTAAGGTCATCATGAATATGAACAAGCTATTTATGATTAATTTATCTCCTTTCAGTATCTTATGTTTTATCTTTCAGTTCTTCCTTCCCCACCCTCATGTTCTTCATCTCTTTAGAATCGCGACCTGCACATTTTTCCTCTCTAAAGGAACGTGAGACGTTCTTGCTCTTTGTAGAAATGGGACTCTACGCGTTCTTGCTCCCTTCAGAAATGCAACTCCGCCACTTTGACTTTGATTCCCCACCGCCAATGAGTTTCTTTCATTTCCTATGGTTTCTAGAATAACTTAAGTTTTTTTAACTAGATTGTTTGAAAACACAAATTTCATGCATTTTTGCTTTCTATTTCATTACACCTTAGCAACATATAATCTGTTTGATGAATGTTCTGACTCACACATATGCCAAGTCACACCAGAGGAGTGACGTCATTTCATTATAGGAAGGAATGATCACAAGGTTAATCTATGGACCATCGACAAACAAATCTCTTTATTGCCTAGTCACCAGTGTGATTGTTGCCTTTGCTTTTTTAAGCATTTTGGTTATGATATCGATACTGCTAGACCTTTGGCATATCCATTTTAATGAAGGGTCTTTTTTTTTATATACTACTTGTAACACCCTGCTTTTTACCCCTATGTTTATATGTATTAATCTGTGCTTATATATGTTGTTTATGCTTGCTCTCGATGCCTAAGTTCATAGTTGGGGCTGCTCAGCTTTAAGGAATGATCAATGCATTCGAGTCCAAGAAACCTTTTTACGGTTTTGTCCATATCTTGACTTCTAGACGTTCAATTGAGGTGATCTTAGATGCGTTGGAAAGCTTAGAGAATTATCTACAAGTCTTATTTCAGGTCTCAGTGCCAAATTTGGCTTCTATCAGTTTTCCTCACGAACGCAACGTTGCCTCACGAATCTGGCAGACAACTTGTTGGAGCTCTTTGGTTCGCCTCGCGAAAAGTGGTTCGCTTCACGAATCGGCGGGCAACAGAAACGTGTTTTTGGGGTTCTAATCAGCCCATAATGACCCAAACTCATATTTATACCATAAGACTCAACCTAAACCTATATTCTAACTCGAAATACTTTTAGAGACTGTCTCTTTCTCTCCATACAAGGATACCTAAACCCTTTTCAAGGATTCTTGAAGGAGATTTCACCTTTATTCATCTTTCTTCATTGCATTGGCTTAAAGAGCATCGCTGCCATCACAAACCCTCTTTCTCGCTGTTGCTCTTGAACCTTTTTGGGGCTGTGATCGTTAAATCAAGTATCGTGAGGTCGAGCGTTCGTGAGACGCAACCTTTCCCGGACCTTTTCCCTTATTTTGTTCATTGTGATCGTCATACCAAGTATGGGGGGAAGGAATAAATCATAAGTATGTGGGTTTTGGGATAGGTTAAGATGAATGGGTTAACCCATGACCCCTATATGTATGTCTATAGGCGTTATAAATGCCTATGTATATGCTATGAGTGTATGTTATGAATATGCTATGCGCCTATAGTGCTATGATCATGATTGTTGGTGTTTGTCTTAATGATATGATTGAAATATTATGAGGTGCAATAAATGGTATGTACATACACACGATATGCATTGATGAGATTGTATGATGTGCATTGATAATGATGACTTGATGATGATGTGCGTTACGATGACGAAAATAGGATTAGTGAAAGAATATAGTTTTAGGACGTCTGGCACCACATAATGACTGAGTTGTTATGAGAGGTGAGATTGATAATATTGAATTAGTTTTGGAAACCCATAGGAATGATTATTGAGAGATAGGATAATAGGCATAAGGATAACTTAGAGAAATTTTTAAGATTCCCACATCTATCACGATTCGCCTAGCGAATAGGAATTCGCGAGGCGAGACAGAGAGACCATTCGTGGTCTGACGCGATTCGCCTAACGGATTGTAATCCGCGAGGTGAATGAAAGAACCAAATATTGGGGCTTTCGGGCTCGCCTTGCGAGCCACGATTCGCCTAGCGAATTTGGGTTTCCCACCTAGATTCCGTTATGAAGAAGTAACTGAATAAGGTAATAAGAAAAAAAATGTGAGATCATAATTCAAGTTGATAATCTAGACAAGAACGTTAATACTAATAATGACGATGTGATGATATTGGCAATGTTGATAAAGGCAATAACGATGGTTAGCGCCTAGTTGTTTGATGGTCATTGTTGATAATTAATGTGATTGATTATGATAGTGGATGGTTGGACATGTGCTTGCATGTTGCTGAGCATAGCATGCATCATACGTTGACGTTGATATGTTGGGTGGAAAGCAAACGATGAATCGCGATAGTGGAGGCCACGATTGGTGTCATCCTGGCCTTGCGGGTACATTGGGTATGGAAGTTTCAGGTGACATGGGCTAGCTATCTATTGTCGGAATGACCTATGGAATAAGCTTGAGTACCCTGACTAGCCATTGTACGTTATCAGGATTGGTGAGAGTGTTCGGGGATGGCCCATGGTTTGGCATATCATCCACGTTGATAACTGGACATCTACTCCTAATCGTCTTTCCAGAGTTAGAGTTGTTGGCCACATGCAGACGAAGTAGTGATGTTGCATTCGCATTAACATGCATCTTTGATATATATTGGTTATATCTGTGTTGATTGATATATGTTGTATGCCATCTTAATTATTATTCCATTCCGTTTACATATATTCATCATTGTGTTTCTTACCCCTCTTTTATTATTCTTGTGCATTTGTTGTGGTATATGCAGAGGAGGGTGAGCATTTTGACGAGGAGTGATCCCGAGGATATCTCTCTCGGTAGTTAGGATTTATGTTTTACGTTATTCGGTTTTATTCCGATGTATGTTAGGGATACTAGCTCTGATCATGTGACATCGGGATTTAGGTCATGTTTTATGTTTTTCCGCAGTTACTATATGTTAAAGGATTTTGATTTATTCAGATTCTCATGTTATGTTTTTGGATGATGTGATACACTTTACCTTTGAGATTTATAATATATTGATATTATTTTAAAAAGCATGTATGATTTTCTTATGTATTATCGTACGCGGGGTAAAGGGTGTCACACTACTTGTTTATCCATTTATGTTATTCTATGTGACAGAAGGATTTGTTTTCAATTGATATTAAATGATATTATTAGTTTTACTATCTAACTTAATTCTTTCAATTTCCCAACTTCGAAATTGAAATATATGAAAAAGAGAGTGGAATGTAAGGAAGCAACAAGATAACAAGGGGCAAAGGAGGAACACCTAACTGTTAGTCTTTCTTTTTGGATTTATGTTACCCAGCTAAAAAGATTACAACAGAAAAAGCATAGATGAGTTTAATGAATTGGCATATGTGTGAATCGGAACATATTCATCAAACAATTTGTGTGTTGCTAAAGAATAATGAAATAGAAAGCAAAAATGCATGAAATTTGTTTTTTTACAAACGATTTAGTTAAAAAAAACTTAATTTAATTTGGAAACCATAAGAACCCGGAAACTCACGGATGATGGGGAATCGAAGTCAAAGTGGTGAAGTTGCATTTCTAGAAGGAGGAAGAACACGCGGGTTGCGATTTTGGAGACACTACAAAAAAAGGTCAATTAGCGACCGATACTGTTTGTCGCCAACGGCAACCGATAATATGATTTTCATATTTTATATAAGTCATGTGTTTAGCGACGGATGTTTATGGTCGGAAATATATCGATCACTAAATCGATCGTTAAGACAATTAATTTCAAAGTCAAAATTGTTGATTATTTTGCGATCGATATAGTGACTGATTTAATTGCAACGGTAATATTAATTGGAGCTAGTTAGCGATCGAAAATAAGATCGGTCGCTAAGACGCGTTGATTGAAATTATAATGGAGCCATATAGCGACCGATATGCTACCGAAATGTTCGGTCGCTAAAACTAAAAAACATAAATCGTGTAGTCCATTTTTCTTCCTTACTTATGCATTTCTCTTCTCTCTTCTCTGCTCCCTCTCCTGGCCCCATCTCCTCTCTGCCCCCTCGTTCGGCCACCGTCACACTCTGGTCACCGTGATAAGTTCCTCTTCTTTTCTCTTCTCTTCTCTTCCGTTCCCTTCTTTTCCTCTCATCTATTCTCTTCTCTTCCTCTCAACAAAAACTGCCACCACAAGGACTTGCCAAAACTCTGGTCACTGTGATCTACCACTTCCATAGAGAGGGCGAGACCATAAGGTGACCACAGCAAAAGACGCTTTGGGTGAAGACCGCGAGCTACCTCCGAAAATGACGCCGCGTTCAGGTACGTGGTTGGATAGCCATCCTTTCAAGCTCTGAATTTTTATTCTTGTGTTGTTTCTCCAGTTCTAACTTTTTACCTTCTTCTCTTAATATTGGATGCATCCAAGCATGTTATTTTATTTATGCCTTTGTGTATTTGTTTTTTTGACTCTATGTATGGGACCTAAGCTATAAAGGAAGGCTGTGAATTATGAATTTTTCATTTTGCGTGTGAGGTGTGTGACACCCTCAAACCGGTATCACGTTTGTAACCCAAAACACCAATTAAAACGTCGAATTAAAACTAGTTGGTTTTACTTTCGGAAAAATGGACTATTTAATATATCTTATTAAGTCCTGAAAATCGTGATAAATTTTTTTTCTTATCTAACAAACATGATAAAAGGCTGATAAAAGGCTAAAAAACTAGGCAACGATAGTCTGGAACCTTATCTCTAAAACTCATGGCTATCAGTAGCCGCTAACAAATTACTCAAAAATCGCTGCCTCAAAAGAAAGGTCTACTCCCTAAGCTGGTCAATCTAGTGGAAGCCATTGGATAGTCCCCCAAAGGAGGGTCCAGCAGATCCATCGGAAGAGTGGTCGGGGGAAACTACATCCCCATCGACCATCCTTGAGTCCCCGGCTCTCTCAGCCGGAGCATCCCCGTTTTCCAGAGGATGATACTCGGGAGTCGGAATGAGCTCCTCCTCCTCGGGATCCTCCTCCTCCCCCTCTGGTCCCATGGGGGCCAAGACAACCGAAGGTGAAGGGGATAAGGGAGGCTGCTGCTGTGGCTGCTAGGCGGTTGGAATATGGTGCTGTAACTCCCCGTGATCCATCAAGTACTGCAGCATCAGCCAGACCGGTGGCAACGGGATCTGGACAGTGTCGACAGTATGTACCCTCTCCTGAGGTCCCACCTCAAATTTCCCTCTCAGGGTGCAAACTGGGCCCGTATACGCCGCGCTGGAAGCCCCAGGATGTATGACCCAGGCGACAGGGTCCTCTTTATGCTCAAAGATGAGGGAGCAGACTCTCGTGTGCACCAATCCTTCGCTCCCCAAGCTCATCTCTACATATAGTATATATATACAACCAGAAACAGAACAGTCCAGAAAATATGCAAGGGTGAGAAACTAATATATGAATCCAAAAACGACAACTACATGCCTAATCAAGAACATTAGATTCATACAGTATATCTCACTAAATATTAGTATGCATCACATAGTACTATATATATATATATATATATATATATATATATATATATATATATATATATATATATATATTTTCATGTACTGACAGTAAAATACATGGGTTTCGTACCCCACAATCAACATTATTCTCTAAACGTATGCATGTCATTTCCATATATCTCAACTAATATTCAATTTAGATTTCCGGAAACCCCATCACCTTAAAACAACAAGTTGATCAGACTCAACGTCATTGCCCTGTAGGCAAGAATAACAAACGTCGGAATTAAAATTCAGCAAAACGTGAGCACGTAACCTCCCAGGAAATAATACATGGACGCGCATGTCAGTGATACTCACGATGTTTAAGTCATACTGTATTGTCCTCTTCACTGGGCACAATACGCTCTCCCATGACATGTATGACATCATTGTCCATCAAGGCATAATCTTACATGATGACAATAAGTCATCTCAGGTTCTTTTTGCCACCAAGGTCCCCCGATTTCACGGCACGTCTGTCTAACACATAAATGCATGAGAACACTATTTAGTTTTCGATAATTGAACTTTGTCGTATCAATATTTCTTCGTTGTAGCATCAACGCTAACAACCACCATAATGTCTTAGACTCTTTTAGCCTCAAAAACATTTTTCTCAAAACAGAACATCTAGTCCAAAATAACTCGAACTCAACATCCTAACTGATGCACCAGTTTAGGATTTTGAATTCAAGAGCATAAAAACATCCTCAAGCTTACAGGACCACAAAGATCGTCCATAAGCCGACAGGACCACAACTAACACGGATCCTTGATTCACGTGTTTCTACAGAACCCTAGAATCCCGACGTCTCGGTTTCTAGTTTCTAAGATTAAAAACCATTTTTCTCAAAAACCAAAACCTTAATCTCCGACACTTACACAGAATCCTCGGGATCGATTTTCTATAAAACAAAACTTGATCTAATGACCATTCCTTTTCCTTTCATCGTTTTTCGGTAAAACACAAACCTTGAAACAAAGCTTGTAAAAAATCTTTTTCTTGAATAAAAACTAAATAACTTGAAAACCACGTTTCTCAAAACGCTTTTGCTCCAATGGTTAACTTAACTTAAAACTAATAAAAGTTTCTAAAAACACTATTTATCTTAAAACACCAATCGTTATTAAAACACATTTTCACAACTTTGCCCTTTTAAGTTAACTTTTCCTTAAAAGCAGCTATTTGTTATTATTTTATTTCAAAAGAGATAATTATTTATTTTCTCTTAAATTAAATTGAGAAACGATGAAACATATTTATTTTTTTCTTAATTCTACATCTCAAGCTTTTAAAGCTTTTATGTTATACGATATCGGATCCTAATCGATATTAGGTCCTCTAATGCCTTAAATCCCACAGCAGGGCACACGATACATCCATACAACAATTATATCATGTATCCACATACATCAGCAATTATATCATGCATAGTCAAATCAACAGTAATAAATAAAACATTCCACCAATAATCAGATACAGACATTTATTTATATTACAAACACACCAATGTAGCATATAGCCATCGGAATTGGAATTCCTCAGATTTATCCCCTTATCTTTTGAAGTTCCAAGGTAAGCAGCAAACACCCGATCGATTCGAAAACTTGTTCGACTAGCTACCGATCACTACATACACACAATCAATAGGGGCATTAACTAAAAAATACAAAGATTTCTCTTATTGCACAACCCCTAGGGTTCGGTCCTATAGTATGAAAAATAGTTAGGGAGCTCCAAAAATTCTCATTTCTTGGATAACACCCTGACTAAGAGAGATAACCCTAGATACCAACTCAAAACATAAAAAACCAACCAAAAACCCTACCCTACACTTAAGGGGGTTTCGGCCTCTCCCTAATAAAATAGTCTAGAGAGATTTCTTGGCTCTAAGCTCTTGGACCATACAAGTATGTCATGAGCATAGGCCATAGAAATTGGTTTGGTATTAAAATGATTTTTCATGGATTTTTGAAGATTTAGGGACAAAACCCTAACATCTATGATCATGAAAATTTAGGGGAGATAAATGAGAGATCGAGAGAGATAGAGATGAGGGTCTACCTCCTAGGATGATCTTCTTCAAAAACAAGTGAAGAACCTTCCAGAAATCTCATGGTTTTAAGCTCCAAAAATGGAGTTTTGTGAGGAGAAAAAGAGAAAGAAGAGAAAGGGTGGAGATGGGGGTTTGGGGCTGGTTTTGGCCGAGAGAGTGAGGGAGGATAAGAGTGAATAATGAGATATTTTTCTTAAGTTAGACTTAAGAGTTAAGTAATAGGTAAAAAGATAATTAGTAAAATTTAACTAAGGGCATTTTGGTCAATTCACGTCTCGACATTTTGAAATCATCACGACATTGGTATGAGTCCTCAAATAATTTGACACAGTCTTCATATGAAGATTATCCGTTCGTGGGTCTCGAAAAACCCTAACACGGCTCGAATCGTCTCTCCGATTGATTATCAGCCCGAATATAATATATTATTTTTATTTTCGGACGTCAGGACATATTTTAGCAAAAAGATAGAGGATCAAATTCTAATATTAATGGTCTCGTCCGTTAGTCAAGATTAGGTCTTGATAGTAATAAAACACTATCATCCGTATGACATAGATGAGGCTCCGTTTGAGTTTTCGGCCCAAAACTTAACCGTATGCTCCTACAATTATATCAAGCATGACCATGATTTTAGTTTTCCCAAAATCATTTTCTAAATCATAAATAAAAATATAAACTTATTAATTGAGTTTATCATTCTTAAAAAATATGAAAAATCGAGATGTTACATGGTGCATGATAAAAAACCCAAATAGTGAAGCCACGAAAGTCTGTGTAAATTTATTAGATGCCAAAGGAAAAGGAGATCCAGCTGTGATGATGACTTGGAATGATATAACTCATGATTGATGCTTGAGAACTCATATATAAAGAAATAAGGGTTTTTTTGTTATGATGGATCATTTCCAGAACTGAACCTTGATCACTTGACCTTCGATCTTGTTACTTGTGAACCTTAAGTTACCTATATTATTAATAATATGTTCGGGATAGCGGTGAAAACAACAAGAATCACGTTTTCATCGCATAAGCTACATTATATAGCTTCTATAAAATCACGGTGGGAACCAATCCACCGTACTACCAAACATGTAGTAAGTGAGGATAAAAAGTAACTTATAATAGCTGCACTTGTTTCTTTCCTTGTATGGTTTATTCCTTGGTGTTCTTTTCTGTTTTATGGGATTCAAACAAAATAAGGATGAAGACTAAAACTTTAAGCCAAATTTACGGTAGTGAAATGTGGATGACTTGGAGTGATAAGCTAGAACGGCCAATTGGACACAGTGATGAAACAGAGACTTGACTTTGAAGGTTTGAAAAGAGATTTTACAGAAATAAAATTGAACCGTGACTTTTAATACATCTTTTAAACGATGGGGGTGGGGAAGGAAGAATGGAAAGATAAGAGAAAAATAAGGATTCAATTTTTAAAATTTTTAATTTAATAAAATTAGTTTAATTCCCAATATGATGTGGCAAGAAATTTTGAAAGGACAATTTTTTGTTTGTTTTATAGGATATCTTTCGCATACAAGTACAAAGACTAATCTCAGGAGATACTGAACAATATTTAGCATTGGTTTGAAACGCGAGAAAAACACGCGAAAGAAAATGCCATCATACAAAATAGATTTATCAACCTCTTTTCCATAAATTTGATTCAGGTGATAGAAGAGAGAAGGAAAGAAAAACATAGGGCCCACATGTTTTTTTCACCTCAACTTGGACGGAAAACTCACTTTGGAATGCAACCTGACATGCAATTTGATGCACCTAATATCATACCAAATGCTATGTGCTGTAAAAAGATCAAAAAACAAATCATTTTTAATTTTTGAAATTATTTTATGAGAATATTTATGTCATTTTATATATATATATATATATATATATTTTCTTTTCATTCACTTTCTATCCAATCAAATCAGAAAAGAGAAAAGTTTCAATTTTTTTTTTATTTTCTCTCAAACCAAACAATTAAATAATCATCTCATTTTTTACCCTTTTTTCTTTCCTCTCCATTTCTTTCTTTTCATTTTTTTTCCTCTCATTTTCTTTTATTAACCAAATACAGCATTAAGGGTAGACATTTCTCAATCAGATTTTCTCCATACATAAGATTCAAGGATCGAATCCCTAATCACTTGCTTAAGGGATCTGAATTTGTTATTACTCGAATCAACCACATGTTTCATAAATGACAAAATTTATTTGAACTTGTGTAAAGTAGTTTTACATCAGTCAAACAAATTATTCTCTAAGTTTTATATGTATCCAAGTAATAATAAAAAATTAATTCCTAATTGTATATTAATACTGGACAATAAGTAAAATTAGTGCTTTGATCCCTTAAGTTAATTTAATTTTTTAAATTAGTCCCTTAAATTTTTCTTGTGTCAAACATGTCCCTCAATTAAGTGTTTTTGTGATAAACAGATCCCTTAAATTTTTTTATGACATCATAATTCACTGATTTAATAGCAAAATCATATACTATCATAATAATTTAAGAGACCTGTTTGTCATTAAAAAAATTTAATAGATCAGTTTATCACAAAAAAAACTTAAAGGACCAATTTAAAAAATTAAATTAACTTAATGGACTAAAATACTAATTTTGCCCGACAATTATTTTCACAATAATACTTATACGATCGAATACCTAGTTATATACGAAAAGATAAATAAAAGATTCGTTTCTTGCTGTATAAAACAGCCAATGATAAAGATAGTAAATGGATAGAACCACTACTTATCGAGTACCCCCACAAAATCAATGATAAAAGATTCATTTCTTGCTGTATAAAATCAATAGTCACATGTACAATACAAATGAGATAATATTCAGATAACACATTCAAATTTTAATATATATCTCTATTTTATCTTAAAATACATGATATTTTGATATTTATTTTCGCATTCACATACATTTACTATTATCCCTGATGTGATACATAATTGTTCAAATAAAATTTTCCTAATGTCAGTTAAGATAAGGGAAGAAGAGACGTCCACGTGAAAATCTGCCCATCAGTCACCTTTGATGTTTTATCTTTTCAAATAGAATTCCTTTTGGATTTAATTGTAATTTATTATTTGTATAAAAGTTTTTTAACCATTATATGTAGTATTGATACATCATAAAAAAATATCTCTTACAATAACTATTTTGAGAAAATGATGAGCAGTATGAAACTAATTTCTGATCTTATTATAAGTGTTTTCTCTCTTTCCAATTTTACAATTCATTTTTCACTCTTGTATTAATAGTTAATATTTGATTGATTCAATTTAGATTCATTAAAATGTGTGTAGAATAATTTCGAATAAAATAGCAAACCTATAACTATTTTTAAAAATTATTTACAAAATCATATATGATTGATAGACAAATTTATACTCCTTTTGATCCTATATATAAGAAACATTTGATAAAATTGTCAAAATCAAGGAAATATATTAGAATCTGTTGATTTCATTTAATACTCCCATACATTTAAATTTTATTCCATAACTATCCATATATTAATTACTCTTAATTCACTAACTTAATTACTTCTAATATTTTCTGTCATAATAAATAAGGATATAATTAAAATTTAACATTAAATACATTAAAAATGAATCAATGTTTCTTATAAATATGATAAAAAAAATACTTTTTTATTTCTTATATATCGGATTAAAGGATGTACAGATTAAAATTAAACTTTTAAAATTTTATTTTTTACTAAAATGACATTATTCTTCTGTATTTCATTCTCTCTCTAGTTTTTATTAACAGAACTCGATTAAGTGCGGTCACTCCTTTTTGCAGTTACTATAATCACTCCAATGTGAGTCATTGGATTTGATGCATTTTTTATCATGGCTGTTGATTAAAATGGGACAGGGGATAAAGATCTCTGGTCTCATTTTAATGTATCACATCATGTCTCAATCAATAATATTTTGTCATATATTTTAATTTTATAATATTAAATAAAATTTTAATTTACGTAACAAAATATTATGGTGAATTCTCTGATAATATAAAGGTAACTTTATTTTGTCTATATGATCCAATAAAATAATGATAATTATTTAACTTAGTTTATTAATATTATTTATTTAATTGAGATAACATATTTTTGATTAAATGAAATAATTTTTACTCAAAATTATTAAAATATCAAAAAAGATATCAAATATAATTAATTGGGACATTATGTAAGGATGAAAATCCTTATCCAACAGAGAGAGGCGTGAGTGCTGGGAATGTGCATCCTTTATTAACACATATTTTATTCTCTATTCCTATCTCATCCTGCAACTACAGTACAATCCAATCCTAGTAGCAGGAAGCCAGGAAGGTAAGAATAAAATAAGTACAACTTGTGACACGTTGCTCAAACAACCAAACTAATCTGGACAACTGTGTTTTTATTTGAAAATAGCATTTATATATAAAATAGCATTCATATATATATATACACTTTATTTTTTATTTAAGGGAGACTTACAATAAGAGGTGGAGAGCAAAATAAGGAATAAGAAAGTGAGGGAGAACGAGTTTGAACTCAAACACTTACCATTATTATGTCTCCGATAGCTAGCTACCAACTGAGCTATCTGAAGTGTATAATGAGATACATATTTGGGTGAACATGTTTGTTAATTAACTTTGGGTTCACATTCGGCTCTTGTGGTCAATGGGTCCCATGTCCTTGGCAATCTTTCTGAGCACAAACTTCTGAATCTTCCCCGTAGATGTCTTAGGAAGCTCGTCCTTGAAAACCACAGTTTTTGGGACCATGTAACGCGCCATGTTCTCTCTACAGAATTCAATTATTTCCTTCTCCGTAGGTTTCTTCTTCAACCCTACCTTCAAGCTCACGAAAGCGCACGGCGTCTCCCCCCAAAACTCGTCTGGTCTCGCCACCACCGCCGCCTCGCTCACCGCCGGGTGACCATACAAAACAGACTCCACCTCCACGCTACTCAAGTTCTCACCACCACTTATAATCACATCCTTCGACCTATCCTTAATCTCTAAGTACCCATCTTCATGCATCACTCCTACATCCCCAGTGTAAAACCACCCATTCTTAAAACAATTCGAAGTTCCCTCAGGGTCTTTCAAGTACCCTAACATAAGACACCCACCCTTCATAACAACCTCACCTAGGGTTACCCCGTCGCGCTTCACGCTCTCACCGGTGGGACCCACCACGTCAACCTCCGTCATCCCCACCGACCTCACCCCTTGCCTCGCCTTTAACTGCGCCCTCTCCGTCGCCGGAAGCATGTTCCACTTACCCTTCCACGCGCACGAAACCACCAACGCTCCTGTTTCCGTCAACCCATACCCATGGCTCACCACGAACCCTAACGATTCTGTTCGGAACAGAACCGCGGGGGGCGGAGGAGCTCCGGCGGTTAAGATATGAACCGGTTTCTCGAGCGGTTTGTTGTCGGGTGAGTTTGTTAGCATGTTGAGAACGACGGGTGCGCCGCACATGTGAGTGACGCCGTGGCGGTTAATCAGAGCGTAAACCGTTTCTGCATCAATCTTACGGAGGCAGATGTTGGTCCCACCCACGGCAGCAATCCCCCACGGGAGGCTCCACCCGTTAGCGTGGAACATCGGGAGAGTCCATAAGTAAACCGGTTGCTTCGGTACGGCCCAATCGATTAAAGTATCTAAGGAAACGATGAAGGATCCTCTATGGCAGTGAACAACTCCTTTGGGAGACGACGTCGTTCCGGAAGTGTAGTTTAATGTTATTGGGTCCCACTCGGTGTTAGGCCGGACCCATGTGAAGTTCGGATCACCCTTGCGGATTAGTCCCTCGTAGGT
The DNA here is from genome assembly GCA_039655645.1 of Ammopiptanthus mongolicus. Classification (NCBI taxonomy): domain Eukaryota; kingdom Viridiplantae; phylum Streptophyta; class Magnoliopsida; order Fabales; family Fabaceae; genus Ammopiptanthus; species Ammopiptanthus mongolicus. The sequence continues at coordinate 10,294,164 of CM077348.1, read as the reverse complement.
ATCAAGAAAATCAACGGTAGATGATGATGGTGTTGCGGACTCGACTGTATCGTCCTCGATGAGGATGAGGAGAGGGGGTTGTGAGGGGAAGAGTGATATGGCTTGGAGGACGAGATCACGTGAGGCGATGTCGACGAAGACGAGTTTGGATTCGGCGTGGCGGAGGATGAGGGAGACGGTGCGGGGGTCGAGGCGGGTGTTGATGTTGTTGAGGATGGCGCCGGAGAAGGGGACGGCGAAGTGGAGTTCGTACATGGCTGGGATGTTGGGGGCGACGACGGAGATGACTTGGCCGCGGCGGATTCCGAGGGAGGAGATGGCGGAGGCTAGTTGGAGGCATCGGCGGTGGGTGTGGGACCAGGTGTAGGTGGTGGTGGTGTTGTAGATGAGGGAAGGGGTGTCGCCGTAGACGGTGGCTGCTCTGTCCAAGAAGCCGAGTGGGGTGAGAGGGCAAGAGTTGGGAGGGCTTGGTTTGAGTTGTTCCATTGAGATTGAGGATTAGACTACGCTGCTTGCTGATCCTCTAACTAAACAAGGTGGGTTTCCGAACAAATGAAGACACTGGCGAATAATGTCAACGTTGATTAGAGATAAGAAAGAGGAGCTGGCACAATGGATACGGACGGTATCCCCGTAAGAGAATTTCTATGGTCTCCATGAAAATTTAATTGCATCAATGTAGTTAAAATCTGATCAATAATTGAATAGCATTTCATTTAATGAAGTCATACTATCCTTTGACCATTTTACAGGATTTTCATTCATTTTTTTGCAGTTTACTTCCTGTTATAAAATATTTTTTCACTTATATATTATTATTTTAAATTTTAAATGTTAATATTTATTTAAAAGTTAAAAAATATTGAGTTAATTTTTTCATCATTCAACTATCGTACAATTGAAGCGGTTGTCAGCACTGTCTTCAATTAACACAATACTCGGCAATGGGTTTGCTTTCGTCAATAAAATGAGTTCTGCCACCGTCCTGTAATTACAGTCAACATCAATTTCATGATTGAAAATTGAAAATTAAGACTCTTTAAACACGCAAAATTGGCAAGTACTCTGTAAACAGAGACGGATAAAATCTCTGAATAAAATCACTGTTTTGCAAGATTTGTAGTTTAAGGCATCGAAATTCTAGAAGTCTTTCACAAAAAAAAAAAAAAACATTTCGTACTAACAGTGATGAGACATTTTACGGTAGAGAATATCAAGGTACAGTAGAATTCACAATTCATCTACAACATTTCCCAGCCTCACAAGCTTGAAGGATTTTTCAACAAAATACATGAATGGGGAGAGAGAGTGAAACTACACGAAGGAAGGACATGATAAGACTTCTAGGTTTGATACTTTGGGGTCAAACATTTTAAATTTAAGAAAAATTTTTAATTTCAAATAATGGTTATTAAAATTCATTTAGGGGTAAAAAAATGTTTTACTGTGGAGGACTAAATTGTAATATGTTTAAGTTTTATTATTAAGTAATAAATTTTATGATATTGCTGCATTAATGGAACCTATTCAACTATTGGTTTATTGTCCAACGACACCAATGCAGTTGAATTTCTTACCACACCATAGCAACCCCCATCCACGTAAATATAAGGGTTTGATATTTGGGGATTAGGTACCATAGTATTAATTGTTTTAGTATTTTGAAATTAGTTAAAAATATTTAAAGGTATTAATGGATTCAAATATTTTATCATCTTGTCTTTTTTATCGAGAAATACAGATTAATCTTCTTTTTGCTTTAATAAGAATCTCTTGCTCTATATCTTGAAGATCCATATTTTTTTCGTGTAATATAATCCCTTCAAAATGTTTTATCTTTTTTCTCAGATAATTCATTGCTTCATTAATGTCGTATATTAGGATAACATCAAATTTTTCTATAAGGGTAATTATTTTTCCCGACATATATAATCCTAGTTCTTCTATATACTCTATCATTTTCTTAATTGATTTTCTAAACGGATTAATCTATTTTCTCTGTAAAGGATACTTTTTTCAATTAATTTTCTAACATTTTCATCTAAATAATTTTCTTCTTTATTTTTTAACAAGGTAGACAGATATGCATATTCATCTTTGAGTTGTAATTTTATTACTTGTATATTTTCTTTTATTTAGGTTTGATTCATGCTACAAAATTTTCTAATTCGTTTTTAATTCTTTTCAGCATTTTTAATTTATATTCTATTATGCCTTCTATTATGCAGTCATCAATAAAATCTCTAGCTTCTTGTTGTTTCCAATATTTAATTTCTTTCTTGATTTCTTTTAACCATTCTTTTAACATAGTAATAGTCTTCATGCGATTAATCTTTCAAGTCTCTTTTTTTATCCATCTTTCTAATTTTAAATGATGTTCTAACATGCTTTCTTTGAGCCAATAGTCTTGTAAAGTTGTTGGTTTATCTTCTTGCCAATAGATTATCTTTTTGCGATTAGTTTGTAATCACTGTTTTAAAGTGAGATAAGTTCTCATACTATTATTATTTCTAATCGTTGTTTAAAAAATCTGAATACGTGTTTCAACTCGTCGTATTTGATCTTTAATTATAGGGTTAGGATTTTCTTCATCTAATTCTTTTAAAGTTTTGAAATAATTTCGTAAATTATTTATAGTTATTTTTATGTAGCTAGTCGTTTTCATTATCTAGCTCTGATATCAGTTTTGTCCCAGAGTTTGTTCATTTTCTTCTTTTATTTTTCTTTGGCTATCTCGTATTTTTATCATATTTTATTTTTTATGTATAGTGTTAAATCATTAACTTGCGTGACTAATTTATCAATATTTTCACTTGTACTTTTTCGGGTTCTATTAATTGGATGGGTCTAGGAATATAAGGTATTCTTAATGATTCAGGTCTCTTTAAAAAAGTTCCTAACTCAGTTATTTCATTTTTTCGTGGATAATAAATTTTTTCAATATCTTCAAATAATTGAGGGACATCTATTCTATCATTATTTCTAAAAGTAATACTGTGATGGGAATTTGTTAAGGCCTAATTTACACAGTATGTTACCGAAAATATTTTATCTCCAGGCCTCATTAAATTCTTTCTTAAAAATTTGTGTTCTAGAGTTAAGGATTGATCTAATCTTTGAGTACTTAATGGGATTCCTATATTAGGATGAATTTCAAACTTTAATTTTACATATGCTAAGTTTCCTTCTATAACTCCTAGTATCTTATCACGGACATCATTTATGCGTTCGTCTTTTAAGATTAACTCTATTGAAGAATCTATTCCTTCTTGAAAGGTTGCTTTAATTAGAATCTGGACTGCGCCTATATGAATATATCCTATTTTTCTTCTATGTGCTTCTATTTTTAAATTTTGTCTTAATTCTGAAATCTTTTTTCGATTTAAGAGTTGGATATTTGTACTTCCTTGGGCTTCCATTATGTCTATGGGAGTTTCAGTAATTATTTTACCATAGTAAATGATATTTTCTTTTTGAATAAATCTTTTCATTATTCCTCCTAATCTTTCTTTTCCTTTCATATTTGCAGTTTTAGAAAGATCTAATTCTTCTTTTTGTATTTTTTGAAACAAACGAGGGTTAATAAGAATACTTCCGTGATAATTTTCATCTTCTTCAGTAATTTGAACGTGTTCTATATCATCATTAGTTTTCATTATCTCAGATTCATAATTCATAATTAACCTAGTTTTATGAAAGCTTATAGAGTTGCATCATACCTGATTGGGTTTAATGAGCTATAGTGCTTCTTAGTCCACTGCTGCTTCCGCGTTCCGAGTACATGATGGATCTACTTCGCCTTTTCTGCTTCTGAATTCGTGCATGATTTGGTGTATAGAAAATTGAACGTTGTAAAGTAACAAATGTGAATGAAGATAAGCAAAAGAGTAATTTATTTAATGGAAGTAGTTACAGGGTGGTATTCGCAGATACTTAGTATCCTCTAAGAGGAGATTAACTGCTTTCCTCAACTTAGGGAAGCTCGGGTGAGAGTTTTCTCCAACTGATTCACTCTGCTTTGCCTCAGCATAAGAGGGCTTATTTATAAGCTAAGAGATTATTGACTATTTACATTATTGGCCCTATAGTACGTAAGTGCTTACATCAGAAAACTAATAATTTACATGCTGTCGTCACTGCCTACATCATTCTTCAATTATTGCTTCGTCTTCGGAATCTTTTCCTTGTGGCGGACAGTTAGTAGTGGCTTCTGACTTGACTTGCTAATGATTCTTTTCCAATGGTTTGACATTGGGAATATATGCTGGCTAATTGATGAGCTATGAAGTTATTAATTTGGTCTTCATCATAATCTACTTCAGTATATTCATCCATTAAAGGGAAATTATTATTGCTGATACCAATAAAAACTAAGTGCTTGGCTGGTTGCTTGGTGATGAAGTCTGGATAGGCTGAGTAAAATTTTAAGAAAATAGCTCTTTCTCCAGCAATATTCTTTCGAAACATTTGGACTGCTTCTTTGAAGTAGTAGCGAAATAAGTTACTTTCTTCAAGATTGAGACTTAAATAAAGACATTCAATTAGTCCGAATTGGAACAAATTGAACGTTAAATTGATGGTGTTCTAGGTGTAAGTACTGCCTTAGTAGCGAATAATTTTCGATCAACCATATACATGCACTTGCTTTTTTCTTTTTCCGTCCAATGGATTAATCTTTTTGAGGTGTTCATAAAAGTTTTCTTTTGAAAATTGGACGTGAAGTTCATGTTCTTTTCGCGTTATTATTGGGAAATTGTCTAGGGAAGAAAGAATTCTTCCTAGGACTTTTAGAGCTTTCTTGGTTCTAGGTTTAGAGCGGTGGTTTCTGCAAAAGTACTTGGTCCAAGATAAATTTCTTTACCTTTGGCAATCTGAAACTCCTTTAGAGCTTTTTCTGCTTCTTCCTTTGTTGCATAGGATTTATGAATAACTCCTGGAACTTTCTGACAATGGGGAGCTGCTTTGTGCCACTCGTCATAGATTCCGGGAAATGGTCCGTTAAAAATAGCGTACCATTTTTGATTTCCTTCTTTTTGTGTTTGCAGTTTAAGTTCTGCAGGAATTGCTTGTTCTAAGAAACCTTCAGTTTCTAATTGTAAGTCCAATACCTTGATGTCTACTTCGAGCAAATCTAATTCTCTCAAATTTTTGGTCTCTTAATGCTTTCTTGAGTTCTCTTTGTCTTTTTAGCATTTCTGTGGTTCCGCGCTCCATTCTCTGGATAGTATATCTGCAAGGACATTCTTTTCTCCCTTAATATGGGATGTTGAATAATTATATTCAGATAATTTCATTTGCCATCGGATTGACCTTCCTTGCTTATAAGTGCCTTTATGATTAAAGTTTTTAAAACCTGCCACATAAGTGGAATCGGTTGTAACAATAAATTCTTTATCAAGCACATAAATACGATGTTTTTCCAACATCCGAATAAGTGCTAAAGTCTCTTTTTCATGAGTAGGATAATGAATTTCACTGTCTGTAAATGTTCCAGACATGTATCGACAAAGTAATTCTTTCTTTTGTCTTGGGGGTTTTGCTTTCATAACACCTCCCCAACATTCATGTGATGCATCTGTTTCGATAATAATTAGATCATCATCTGCGAGATGATATAATTCTGGAAGCTGTTGACATAAGTTTTTTAATTCTGTAATAATTGCTTCATCCTCCTCTGTCCAGGACCAAAGAGCATCTTTCTTTAATTCTGTTGCAGTACTTTGCGTTTTGCTGCAAGATCTTTAATAAAACCTTCATTTGAAATGTAGGTTAGCAATCCAAGAAACCTTTGTAATTCTTTTTTATCCTTTAAGGCTACAGGAAAGTTGCTAAGTTTTTCTAACAAGTGTTTCTGCATTACTAATTTTCCTTTTTCTATTTCAAAACCTAAATAATTGATTTTATTTTGGGGTAAAACTAATTTCTTTTTACTTAAGACTACTCCGTGTCTAGGAGTTTATTAAGTATTAAGGTTACTTTATGATAATGATACTTTAAGTCTTTATTAGTAAAAACTAATATATCGTCGATATAAATAAGGCAAAAATCCTTATATTCTTTGAGTATTGAATCCATGTGTCTTTGAAAGATTCCTGGGGATTGCTTCATTCCCATAGGGAGTACATTCCATTCATATTATCCTTGAGGACAACTGAAAGCTGTTAATGCCTTAGATTCCTCGGTTAATGTTAATTGATAAAAACCTGATTTACAGTCAAAAGTACTGAACCAGAACATATTTCTAATTTGTTCGATAATTAAATCTTTTCTAGGAAGAAAATATGCATCTCCTTCCATTGCGTCGTTTATTTGTTTATAATTTATTATCATTCGTCGTTTGTCACTCTTAATTTCACTATGATTTTCTACATAAAAGGCTGGAGCTGAGTGCTTACTTTTAGATGGTCTGATTAATCCTTTTGTGAGCATTTGTTTAATGTCTTCTGCAAATTCATCTCTATCTTATTTAGTGTAAATCATGGGCTATGACTTCTTTAGTGGGGTCTTTTAATTTTAATGTGATTAGTTCGATGTTTTTATTATTTATGTTTCGATCTAATGGGTGTTCACTACATATCTTTTCTAATAGATTTTCAATATGAGCTGGAATTCGTCTATTTGGTTCTGCATTAATTAGAGCATAGCGAATTTTTTGATTAACTTGGGCCCAATACTCAGTTTTGATTAACGGCCCACTGTGTTGTTTCAAGTGAGACCTTAACCCCTCTTTATCATAATCCAAATTAAGAAGAGGAATTTGGGCTTGGCCCATTAAGTCAAAAAAACGGACCTAATTTTTGTAATTCCATATCTGCCCCTTCTCCCTTGTGCCCCTATTCACGATCCTTCTGTTATTTGCAGCTGCCATGTCCTTATGCTCTGGAACTGCAATCGCCCCAAGGGCAGCCACACGAGGCCATGGGTCTGGTCGCTCCGGCAACTCTAGCGGTGGAAGCTTGGCCGGCACGTATGGAACCCCAAACTCGACTATTGTTGATGACCCACCTTCCTCCCTCGACGCACCCAATTTCGGAAGTTGTACAAGTTCACTTCCAAACCTTGTCTCCACCCAACTACCTCGGCCGCCACCCTCATAATGTCCATCGTCGCCTTTGCTTAAGCCTCTACCATCAACACTACGATCATCGTCGCTTCTGCTGCGGTCACAACCTATTCCCTGAAACCCATCATTACCGACCCACTTTTTCGGCAACTCAATTTCCTCTTCCCTTGCATGGCGGTGATTCACTATCTCGGAGACTGTCTCTAACCTTGGTCTGTAACTTGTTATCTGTGTGGGTTGACCTGCACCCAACATCTCCTCTTCCACGACTGCCACCGCTTTAATGTTCGAAACCTTTACTCTTGCAAATTCCAGCACCTCCATTGTCTGGTAAATGTTGATTTCTATCTCTGGTTGTGGTTCATAGTAGTCTGATTCTCCCCCACTGTTCTGGTCCTCAATCTCTCGGCCTTCATCCTTGCTCTTGCTTCCTGGCTCCTCCGGTTCGAAGTCATCATCTCTTCTCCATCCAGTATCGGTGGAACATCCTTGTACTCCGGCTTAAAGCGCCACAATAGTGCAACCGAGAATGTTTCCCAACTTGCCTGTGGATGGCGTGAATCCCACCAATGCCACCATTTGAGAGCACGACCTCTCAGTGCTTTCACAGTCTCCGTCAACTTCTCCGCCTCCGATGTTCCTATCGCCTCAAAGTACTGCTGAATGCATATAAACCACCCATATGCATCCTCTTTTCCATCAAACATCGGGATCTCCATCTCCGGATTTCTCTTCAGTGCGGCTGGATCCCCTTTTCCTCCACTTCTTCTGGGGCGACTGGGAGCATGGTCATGTCGAGATCGATATCTGGTGTCCCGCGATGCTATGGTATTCATCATTCCGGCTCCCGGGACCGAGAGCTTTAATATCATTGATAGGAACCAAGAATTAACAGGGAAAATTAGAAAGGAAATATGTTTTGTTATTACTATCCTCAAGCCTGTATCAGCTGATATCAGTGTTTGGGTATGAAAAAAAAGAAGACAAATACAGAGAAAAAGAAAGAAGAAAGATAGCCTAGGCAAATTGGAGAATGCCTAGTCTCTCCCAAGTCCTATCCCAATTCCAGCCTACCCAACATTCCCTTCCCATTCTGAATATAACCTCACCGAATACAGCATCACACGCACACTCCCCTCCGCTACTGCCAGTTGAGCAGTTAGTTACAAATTTCTCTCTCCTAGGCCTAATCAGGTGCATTGCACCTCTTGGGTCTCCTCACATAAACTTTAGTGGACCTTGGAAGTCTTGGGTTCCCATCAGGTTATTTTTGCTGAATGATGGCTCCTTGTTTCGAGGAAGGTTTCTTCTTATGGCCTTCATCAATAAACAACTATGAAAGATCGTCTTAAGAGGGAATAGGCTCTTGAGGAACCTTCGAAGGGTATACCGGGAGATGATTTCCCTCACATAACTCACATGACATCTATCAATATCAATTAACGTCATCAAAATCAATAACCCATCTCACTTGATGTGAATTGCACATGATGTGGAACTAACTTAACTCGCTCTACAAAACTCAGTTGACGAACCGTGGGATAACATTGCGAGTAATCTAGACAAATTTGGACTGCTTGCCTTGAGGAAGTCACATAGTATCATTGAAGTTCCACTTATGAAGAAGTTTTTAGTTTTATAGCAACATACAAAAATTAAATTAAATAATCTAGTTTGTCTTGTCATTCTATCACCGAAAAGTGACAAGAGCTTTGATCTGGATAGAATAATACACAGTCATCCCTTCAATTTCAAGCCATTTGGCTCGCGTCTGTAATCTGGTTAGAATAATTCTAAATCTTCCTACAACATTCTCCTACTTACTAGGTAAGGAATTATTAAATGTTTTTTTAATATATTTCTAAGACATTGAATTTATTTACTTTTTCATTTAATACTTTCTGTATTTAGAATTAGGTGGACTATTGTTGTAGAAGGATATAACAAAACTCGGTTAACGCTTCAGGTTAGCCATGGCGAGCTGCACATATCCATACATAATTTAAGAACCACTCACCGAAACAAAAACACAAACTTCCGTGATTAGAAATTCTAATGGAAGCCAAATTTCCTTTCAAACTTACATTTTGTACTCATCTAAGGTGCGTATAATGTTTCCAATCAGGAACCCACCTGTGTAGAGTGACTCTATTCAAATGAGAATATGGTGGTTTGGGTTAGGGAAATGTAACAGACCTAATGCTGTTTGATAACAGAAATCAGCTTTATAGCAATCCAGTGTATTATATATCAACTAAAGAGAATTGCCGCAGTTATGTTTACATCCAAATGACAGAATCGTTTGTGAAGAACATCTAACATATATAGAAATTGCACAAAGGAAAACAGCAGATATTGGAGGGGCATGAAGGGAACTTCACCTGTATACATTTAACAACGAAGGCATTCACACCACTAAGCAATCTTAACATTATATATGACAGTTTTGTTCAACCAACTCTAATCTTCCTTGGCCATCTCAGCTGTTTTCTCCGGTTCATCTAAGGCAGGTGAAGCTATAAGCCTTTCCACTGGAACTTTGGATACATCACGGCGTACTCCAATATCAGAAACCAATCTGCTGACACAGTACATGCCATAACCAACCAATGCCAAACCACTAAAACTGGTAGTCATAAAACGAAGTGGTGTAGAAACCACAGTACTAGCAGCAGCTAAGCAAGATGCTGCTTGCCCACTCCGGCCTACACTGATGCTTGTGAATACAAGCAGACCTGTTTTGCAGTAAATTGCAAAGTCTTCACAGTTATTCTTGAAAATATTGTAGCCACCAAATCCATTTTCAAGAAGAAACGAAGCACGGCCAAGCACATCTTCAGCTGGATCAGAAGAAGCAAGGGTGCAGGTACCTCCTCGAGCTTTGGCTAGAAAAAGTGCAGGTGAGACTCCATACTCAAAGACGTATAGATTACCCCCAGAAAGAAAACAATCCAAACAGGAAGAGATGACACCAGTCCTAGTTTGGTCACCACATCTTGGGCATGGACTGTCAGTAGCATGAGCAGGAGATGAACTAAAAAGGAGTTTGTCCAGCACAGTTCCTGTTCCAATTTCTTGGCCTGCTCCCCTGGTGAAGTGGATCACCATTCCGTCACCAACATATATTCCTGGTATCTTGCACAAAAGCAGTTTGCAATATCATGATGATAATTTCAGTATCATACATAAGATAAACAGAAAGCATAGGTTCTCAAACCAATCCAGTTTGTCCTTCGACAAAAAATTAACTGGCCTCGCTAAACATTCAACATCAACATTATCTGTCCTCGTTGATATTCAAATAATTCACTAATATCAATAGATTACATAATAAATGCAGCTTTGAAGTTGGCTTAGTTTCTACATAAATCTAATGTCAAATAAAACATTGGCTTGCATTAATAGCTAAAGAAAGTGTAAGTGATTAACATTTAACATATAGTAGTACCAATAGTTTCAAACATTTAACATATGTTTGTTCTTATGTATCAGTTTAAAATATCCTAGTACCCATAGTTTCATGCTTCCATTATATTTAAGGAACAACAGCACAATAAAACTACAAAAACTGAAACATTTGCCCAAGACTGATCATACAGATGCATAAATAACACAGTCTGTTCAGTGTTACCTAAATACATCAAAGGGAGTGTGACATTGACTATAAAGAATTTTTAAACTTTTGGATGTCAAATATGTGATAAGCACCGAAGCACTTGGGGAACTCTCCCTTAAAAGCTAGCTATCAAAGGGGGAGAACCAAGCCACTTAAGTACTCCACCAAGCAGCCCATACTACTTGATGTGAGACTTAGACACCCCATAATACCCAAGTCCCTATCAATATGCAATTAGTTCAAAACCATGAAAGTTGAATATCATATATATAAGCTTGCTTTCAGGTTCCAATGCATATTTTGTTTAAATAACAACTTGCAAGCCACATTCAAGTGGCCCCTAGGAGAAAATTAAGAAGCCAATAACTAATTCCATAGGAGTTAACTCATTAAATCTTGGGACATAACCAAGATGAAAGGCTTTCTTTAAAGAGACAATTGGCCAAATGTACTCTGACTTAAAAAGTAAAAAAAATAAAAATACATGCACTAGTGAACAATGATAAGTGCCATCCATGACTTGCAATTCCACAGAGAACAAATCTACGAAACAATGCTCAGTAGTAAGTAAATATCAATGAAATTCATGAGTTTTGCAAGTAGTATGAATTAAACTTTGAATCTCAACACTGTAGGGCTTGGTTAATAGGCTCCCAAAACCAACTCAGTATATAAGATTGTTAGTTATTTGGGCAGTGGGGCTTGAATAAATTCTAAAACAACAAGGTTAAAGGTCTATATAAGCCAGATAGTAATCAATTTTCTGTCTCCTTTAATACAGCACACCGGCGTGAGGTATTTTACAGGTTCAAACATAAAAAGAATATTTTTAACCATTTATGTCTCTATTAAAGGTTTAATTTATGAGTTGTGACCAATTTCACTTGACTTAGGAACATAATAGTTACGCGACCAAGCTTGATCCAATAATAACTATGTATAATAGTTAAAGTCACATTCTAAACTGAATAAATATCACCAAAACAACAACCCATCATCTATTTCAAATTTTCTGATATAACAAAAGATTGATAAAAGAGAATGTATTGGGCGTCAACGTGTCAAGGAAATAAAAAAAAAAAAAAAAAGTGATCCACACCTGTCTGTATATGAATGATTTTAAAAATAAAAGAGAAAAATAGAAAATCCCAGTAATGGATGGATACCCAGAAAGGGAAATGAAATAAAGATGATAAATTTAAAAAGAAAAGAAGAGAAGAAGAGACCGTGATGTGCGTAGATGTAAGCATCCCTCCATGAATAAATATGATCACCGGGCTTCACTTGTTCCCGATCGATCTTATTGGAAAACAATCCCATCTCTCTCTCTTTGACGTGTGTATGAATACAATTAGATTAATTATCTCTCTGTCTTTTCTCTCTCCCAAAAGTACCAAACGCAATGAAAAAGAAATGGCTTCCTTTCGATTCACCTCTACTCAAAGCGTTTGGGGTTTGGACGACGAGAATCTTCAGATTATTCTCATTATATCCCCGTCGGTGACCAGGTTTTTTAGGACCTTTGTTGTGTGCTTATTTTTCTTCAATTAAAATTTGCGTCAATTATAAAATTTCGTTTTTAAATATTTATTTAAAAAATTATAAATTTAATATAAAAATTGACCAATAAATATACATCACTCAATTTTAAATAATAAAGTATTTAAAAATAATATAATTTTTTTTAAAATTAGGCAATTTTATAAAAAATAATTGATTAAGTATATCATTTTTTCATAAATAATTTATAATTACAAAATTAAATATCAAGTACTTGAAATTCTGCTTTCTATTTAATTTGTGATTACGAAATACTTTTTATCAAAAAGAAAAGGCAAATATTGATAATTTTTTTATCAATAGTAAAAGAGCAACTTATACAAAATTATAATAATTATGATGTTCTTCGTTCCTTTCTAGGATTAGATTTTAAAAATGATGATGACTTTGACGTCATCATGTTCAGGCCATGTACATCAAATGCAAGATTGATCGATTGGAATTGGATTAATTGCGGTCGATCATCTCTTTCTCTCTGCTTTTATTTATTTTATTTTTTTTGGATAAAATAAATCAATAACAAAGAAAAAGAGTGGGAATAATTCAATGGTGGTGAGTTATTCTGACTACAGGAAAGGGTAATTACAGTGAATTCAGGTACTGATCGATTGCACTATATATATATATATATATATATATATATATATATATATATATATATACCAATTAATTAATTACCTTAAAAAGTAGAAATATGCTACACAAATACTTACGAGATCTCAATCCATTTTAACTAATTAAAAATAAATATATTTTTACTTCCTCATTTTATAATCAAGCTTACTTTAGAGGAGACTTATGATCATCTCCAACGGCCTCGAAAAATAAGGTTCTTGCCGATTAAGAACCAATGCTTATAAGCACCTGTAGTTGGAGGAATTTGAAAAATAGATGTTTATCAAGCTTGGATGCTTGTAAAAGCACAGCTGCTTATTTCATTTGGTGGCCCAGGTTTTAATATTTATTATAAAACAATTAAAACAAAAAGTGTGAAAAGTACAATTTTGAGTGATTGGAAATAAATTATTAACGAAATATAAGGATGTAGGATCATAAGTGGGATCCATTTAGGAACATTTTTGAAGTTGATGGGTTGGAGAGATGAGGTACTTAATTTATAAAAAATAAAAATGAGTGATGTGTAAAGATGAGACCCATTTAAAAACTTCAAAAAGTAAAAACATGGAATATTGGGATGGAGATGATCTTAATTTTTCGAAAAAAGTTGTTTAGGAAAACTTTTTTCCTCAGGAAATATATCCCTTTATATTTGTATAAATAATCGTATGAAAAACAAGATAAAACTAGTTAAATTAAATAATAAAAAATCTTATTAACGAATGTCTTAAACGTATTTATTCAAAAATCAATAAAAGGAAATGTTATATGGAAAATTAAATGTAACATTTTTTTTAATATGTTAAATACATCATTTTCTTATACATGATTTCCTTTCTTATTTCCTTATATAATGTCCTAACGACATTTGTTAGTATTCCCCATAATCAAAACTCATAATTCAGATATAAACTACCCAAAAAAACATTCCAGATATAAATGTACAATTAACATTTACCTTAATCACAACTCATAATAATAAATAAATTAACCAAAATAATAATAAATATTTTAGAATTGGATGATTAGATTTGATTGGATAATGGAGAATGAAGAAGAGTTAAAAGTGGAAACCGCTCAATTTGACTTATAATTGACCAGAACTTTATATATTTATTCCATATATATTTCCTACTACTTCACTTCACTTCACGCGCAGCAGCATTCATTCCTTTCCCATTCCCATTAATCTCTCTGTCTCTCTCTGATGATGGCCCCACTCCTCCGTGTTCAGTTCGCCGTCCTCCTCGGCCTCCTCTTCCTCTCCGTCACCGTCACCGCAAGGCCCTGCCGCACCTTCCTCATCTCTTCCTACTCCTTCTCCTTCCCCGCCAACGCCGATCGAAACCCTTACTCCGTCACCACCTTCACCGAGATCCGGTCCTTCATTCCTCTCCACATCGCCGCCGTTAAACCCTATTTATCCGGCGATTTCCTCGTCGATCGCGCCCTCCCTTCCGTCGACGAGGACGCCGTCGAAATCGATCACCACCGTCGCGCTCCCTTCGGATTCTCCGCCGACGACTTCAGTTCCCTCCGCGACCGCACCAAAGACATCCTCTCCGTCGTCGTCGCCTTGCTCTTCGGCGTCGGATGTGGCGCCCTCACCGCCGCCACCTTGTACTTGGCGTGGTCCATGTTCTCTAACCGCCACGAAGATTACGGTGCTTCTTACGACGGTTTTCTCGACGGCGATGACGAGAAGATCGAGAGCCCCAAGAAAATGGGCTACGAGAAGATTCCCGCGAAAGAAGCGGTATGAGAATAGGTTATACTATAACCCTGTGGTTGAATTGGGGTTTATGAATCCCATCGTCGATTGTTGATAATAATCATAGTGGATTTGAATTTAACAGAAAAATATGCAAGCTTTTGCATTATATCAGTGTTTGTACTATGTCAATTGCATGTTTTATTTGCCGTTCTGTGTTGATGTTTATGTATTTGCTCTATCTCTTCTCCTTGGTGCTCGTCATGGGTAATTAATTATACTAGTGTTTTCAAAGTGCCAATGTCATGGTATCACTAAAATAGTTCATTTTTGTAAATCAAATTTTTTATTTTTTTTTTGCATAAGGGTCTCCTATTTGATGGTACTAATCAATTTCCAGGCGAACTGAGTGGTTTTGCCTCTCCCCACAAAGTTTTTTCTACGCAACGACAAAAATCTAAACCTGATAACATGAGTAAGGAACTTAATTTGTCTATAAGTTTGCGTTATACAGTTTCTTGATAACTAAAGTCTAATCCTTGAGGAGTTTGCAACCAGTAAGCTAAAGACACATTTAGGTAAATAAATACCATTATAATTTGCAGTACATGTTTGACATTGCGCCAATGCAATGGTCTTAGAGAGTCATGTTGATGCTAATGATCATGATGGTCCTATTCCATTTGTTCGTACTTTTAAATGTCAAACGAGGACAAAGTAAAGAAGCTTTTGAGAATGTTACTAATCCAGGTATGGAACAAAATGAAGTGTTAGCAATGTTAGAAACACAATTTTTGAACACACTCGAACACATTTTTTTTTGTTATTGGATGATTTCATATGGGATCCATCATATAAGAAGTGAGGATATATTATTTAGTAGATTCCATATAAAATTATCTAATAATAAAAAATATGTTGAAGTTAGTTGCTAACATTTCTTATAAAGTGAAACTTTCTATACCTTCCAAGTAATAATAATGCCTTATCCTGTGTGCTTATTTCTAATCCTCCAGTGGGGGAAATTGACAGGTCACAGGTGCTTATTCCATGATGGGACAAATGGGGTTACGGCGTTACCAGTATTGCAACCACGGGCGAGGCAAGCTTCAAGCTTGTATGACTAAAACACGGGAAGTTAAGGTGGGGGAATTAAAACGAGATCTTTCCAGCCATGATAAAAAAAAAACTAGATCTCTACCATTGCCACCAAACCAAGCTGATACAGATAAGTTTAGGTTCATATAGGAAGACAGCATCCGAGGGGTAGTTTTGAGAGTTTAAATTATAACTTCTAAATAAATTTTAATTTTAACGAATAGGGTAATTGCAATAAATTTATTAATGTTACATTAAGGTGTAATGTGTTCAATTATGTAAATTAGGGTGAAAAGTACCAGGCTAATAAATCAAGAGGATGGAGCTCTTTTGACCCTTAATATTTTGAGTTTAATTATTATGCATTGATAATATAAATTTTTTTACACTATCAACAAATCAAAAATCATAATATAAATGACTTTTAGAGAAATTAGGATAAAAGTCAAACATTTTTATTATTTGAGAATTTATAATTAGATGCATGTATAAAAAAATTTTATATTATCAATATATAACAATTAAACTAATATTTTAATTGGTTCAATTTTATCACAAAAGAAATTAAATTCAAATAATGGCTGAGGTAGTGCAATTGAGGAGCCTCCATCATCTTAGGAGCTGTTTTATTTATTTCTAGTTTCTTATTTTCATTTCTTATTTTTATAAATAATTACAACACATATACTTACAAAATTATCACATTATTTTTACTTTGTTTCTTATTTTCAAAATTTTGTACCGAAAACACTAATTTTTTTTTTTTTGTTTTCACTGTTTTTTATACAAATCTTTAAAAACAAAAAATAAAATAAAAATAATATAACAGTTTTGTAATTATTTGTTATAATTATTTTTTAAATCAAAAAATAAAAATAGGAAATTAAAAACAAATCAAATAGACCTTTAGGATTCAAGTTCGTGGAATAGCACTTGTGGCCAGTAGCAACACCAATATCCCAAGTGAAAAACTAGTCTTACACCAAAAAGATGTGAAGAAGCCCCATTAAAATACAAGAAGTGTAATGAGGTAAGTTTTGCTAAACAAAAGTGTAGAGACAAACTGAAAGAAAAAAATCTATTAGAATTAGTCAACTTTTCGAAATTATAGAATCAGTTTAAGAATGACTATAAACATCAAGAGGGTTATTTCCCCTCACCTCTCCTTTCAATCAATGTCCACATAGGTAGCTAGTACAACATAATAATTTGGCATATAAAAGGCAATAACGCTTAGTAAAAAAACCAGCACAAACAGCAAACGGCGCAGCATTTAAGAGATCCTTTGAGAAGCTATTACAACTAAAAATGGCAAATACTCGGGGAAGTTGAAATAACAATGGAGTAAAATCCTAAGATGTGAAATTTGAACCACTCAAGTTAGAAGCAATGCCATTGGTAAGCACAAAAATATGAGCATAAATATTCAGCCTTCTCTGGATTTCTTTCTACCGCACATTGGTCCATGGCTTCATGCAAGAGGTTAATCAAATGCTACAATAGTAGTAACACTATATCTCTAGCTTTCACTGCACAAATTATAAATTGGCACAAAAGTTTCTCCTATGTTTATCATAATAACTTTTCAAATCTCAACAATCTTCCAAATAATAAAAGATGTGAAAGTGGAAAAGATCATACAGAATATATTCAGATATGCAAGGTCGAAAGTGTTAAAACAGAAGTAATAAACATGTAGTACTTGTCTTGACCGCGGGACCTGAAGGAATACATTTTTAATGATCTCAGTATTCAAGAGAGCCTATTGATGGTAGTCCAGAAACCATGTCCTGAGACTCTGCACCAGTGCTGCTATTCAGCCTTTGTCCTGAACTTGGACCAAGGGATTCTAAGGCTTGTTCTCCCATTTTCTGAATATCTTCAGGTGAAAGTATTTTGATATACCAAACATTATTGACGAATGATCTGCGTGAGTTTATGCAGAAATTCCACACATCAAAAACCAAAATGTCAACAAACTTTAACCAAGAGAAATAAATAATTATACTAATATTTATATCATGATACAAATCCATCCATTCAGTAAAATATTATGTACTTACTCCCACGGATCGTCTCCAAGGAGAAGAACATCATTCTCCCTGTCGACAAATACAAGCTGCCAGCCTGATCTAAGAGGATCTTCTAATTTCCCCTCAATTCCAAACATCTGACCCAACTCCTCTCGCAGCTCATGATAGCTGCTGAACTGAGAGATGTCAAGTGAACGTCCTACTGATCCTGATTTGTAAACCTGTGAAAAGACAACATTAAACGACCATATTAAATAAAAGAAGGGCAAGCTGCAGCTAAGACTAATATTTATAACTCAAACCTTCACAAATGTTTGTGTCTGGTTTTGTGGGTCAACTTGCCCTACACTTTGCAACAACTCTGATGAATCTTGCACGCAAGCATATAGATGACCCTGGAATCCAGACTCCCCTAATGGCATTGTTGATGAATCAGTATCACCTGATGGAGTAGTATAACGATGGACAGTGGTAGGAAGAAGGAGGCCAGATGAATCAATACTGACACCAAAGAGAGTAGGATTTTGGGTATCTGAATTACAATGTGGTGGTACCATTGCAGTATCTTTTCCAGAATATTGCTCATGTGACACTGAGTTGCCGAAGGAATTGAACTGCAAAGATGCATACTTTGGGGCCCATGATTGTTGGGGTAACTGCTCAGTCAGCATGGACTGACCACTTCTGGATAAATTCAAGAGATTACCACTCCCTTCAGGACAAACTGAACTGAGCATGTTTTGTCCTGGTGAAACTGAAGCAGAGAACTTCATGCTTGAATCTAAGAAATCTGGTTTTGAATATGATGGTGAAGGCAAACTCGAGTGTTGCCTCTGATGGAGCTGATCAGTTTGATTTAAAAGTGTATCTTGATAAGTGTGTTGCTGCTGCTGTGCGTGGTCTTCTCGGTTGATATGTGATTTCTGAAGCTGAGACAGGTTCTCAGCCAATATTTGGGCTTGTGGCTGCAGGATATTAGAAGACACTGATTGCTGAATAGCTTGTTGCTGCTGAACCTGCAAAGGAGGATTGGAGTTTCCTGATTGTTGTAGATAAAAAGGCTGTTGAAAACTCATCATTTGTTGCCTCAAGAGATCTCCACTTCCAATGTTCTGCAAACCAGCTGCTAACATGGCTTGATACTGCTGATTATGATCATTTCCAAGCAAAGTTGGATCCAGTCTTTGCTGCATCCAGGGCAACAAACCAACACCTTGAAAATTTAGGGAATTGACACCTTGGTCTCCAGGTCCACCACCTCTCAGCCACATTAGCCCATTAGTTGTCTCGTCTCTGCAATCTGTAACATGACCCTTCGTAAAGACAGGAGAGCAAAGAAGTGTCCTCAAAACCACCATGCCACTTCTGTAGTTGGGGGGGGGGGGGGGGAAAGGAGACACTACGGCCATTAAATGTGGATGAACAACAAGGAAATCTTATTCCCTTGTGTTTTTGGACATGATGAATGGATAAATATGAACCACAGAAAACATGATGTGGCTAACTTGATTTCCATTTACCATCAATTAATAGCAAACATAATTTAGGCGTTCAATATTCAACTTCAACTACTTTCTTACAAGAAAGAAAATATATTGTTGGGATGTAGGAAAGAAAATAGAGGGGTAGGGGGGAGGGGATTTTGAAAATTTAAAATTTTCCTTCTCCAGATGGAGGAAAAAGTAAAGGATAAATGTAGGCATGATGGGCATTTAACCCATGTATACCAAAGGAGAAAAAAGACAAAATGAAATGGGCTGGTACGTGTACGAGAGGAGGGGATAAAAAGTAAAGCGGTGGACTTAGAGTGTAACGGACTATAAACGTGGGCGTGGCAGCAGGGAATTGGAGAGGGAAATTCTGCAATGATGACAGAGTAAGGAAAAGGTGAATAAGGACTGGGAGAGAATAGGGAAAACAACTGCAATTTTGCAGAGTAGTTTGGTGTCTTAGGCCAAGGAGGACAGAGTTTGTAATTCAGCTCTGACTGTTCTTTTCTTGCTACTTTTCTTGTCGCTTTTTGTTCACTCTCCTCTATTTCTGCATTGCTGAACAGAAAACTTCTCTCTGTACAGGAGAGTTTTCTCTTTGAGTTTTATTATAATTTTCGATATTATTCTAGTATCCATCAAAGCATGAATGTAAAATTGCAACATTTGTGTCTTCACTTCAAAAATGAAAAATTTCTTTTCTTTCATCCAATCATATAGCATTAGTGTCATCATAATACTCGTACAATGTACATCATAACTGGAAGGAAGATAAATAAAAAAATCAGTATTGAGAAACATGTACCAAGAAAAGATGAGGTGCCAGGATGCCATGGACGTTTCAATCTGAGGGGAAATAGTGATGGATACATTGGGAATGTTGTTAAAGGCTCAATTTCCCATAATGATACCCGAGGCTGTCTCTCTCCTGCTGTTGATTCATCCCAACCAACCTATGCACAATGGATAACAAAACAGGGTAAAGAAAAAATAAGGAAAAGACTCATAAAGATGCCAGGTTAAGAGCTTCTGTTAAACATTGAATTTGATTCACCAGTCACTTTTTAAAGCATAGAATGCAATACAAACTATGGAACTCTGAAACCATTAAAACATTGTCGCTATCTTTTGTACAATCACATAGAAACATAGTGCACTACACCTATCACGTTTTGCTTATTTATTTAAACACATTATTAACAAATAATAAGTGGCAGCAGATCCAACAAGCTACAGAACAAGGATAAGCTCTACTATCAAATCTGAATATTTTTGGGGTGAGTTTTTTGAGGTATGGAGACCAAGCTGATATCAAATTAGAATATGGTAAGCTCTGCTGCATCACAGGTTATTTTAACAAAATTTAACTTAATCAAGAAGGCTAAGTAAAACTATATAAAAGATGCAAGCACTGGCAGTACTCCAGACACGTTGCAACAAACCTAATGGTTTGATGAAGAAAAAGGAATACAAATAAATTATGTACAACAATAAAAAAGCCTTTTTCTAGGTGGGGTCAACTACAAGGATTAAATGACGCCGTTGTGTCTTTTTTAAATTTAAGTCCATGTTTTAAAAAATGTCATTTAAACCTAAGTACATTTTAACAGGGTTATCAATAGCGAGCTATAGCGGCCGAGCGGCCGATGGCAACTATTCAGACGGCATCACGAAGCGTTTTTGAGTAGTGACGGTTGCGGCCGATATCACAGCATAAATCCCGGCGGAGACGCTATTGCTTCATGGGCCGAAATTCCCTTTTTGCCCTCGAATTTTTCCGTTGGATGCCACTTCATGAGGGTATTTTTGGGTTTTTCACTAAAAAATTCAGGTTCTGCACTTTCCAGCCACGGTTCTTTCGGTTATCCTTCCTCCTTCCTTCTTAGTTCTTGATTCTACATAATTTCTGTTATCCTTCCCCCTTCCTTTTTTAATTTTGTGAGCATTTATATGTATATAGTACAAAACTATAAATTATTTAATCTGTATAAAAATGCCTAAAATGATGGCCATCCCGCTATGAGTTTTTGGGGTCGGCTGCTATCCGGGATTGATAACTATGGATTTTAATAACTTCACCTATAGTTTTTATTAGTCTTCCTTTACCTCTAACTGTTGAACTATCCTCCACCTAATCAACTCTTCTTACTGAAGCTTTAATGGTCTTCTCCTCACACAGCCAATAGGTGCTACCCCTATTTTCTCTCTAATGCGTTAATTACTAATCGTATCTTTTCTTGTATGTCCACTCATCTAACGCAGCATTCTCATCTCTGCAACACTAAGCCTATGTTGTTGACTTTTTACCGTCTAACATTCAGTACCATACAACAGTGCATTGTCTTTTTGCTAAGGACCAAATCCTTGTTATATCAATCGTGCGAAGTTGGTATACCTCAATGCAATGCACATGCATGGAGGCAAGAACTTTTCTATATAACAAATAACACCGGAAACACTATTCTCTTTCATTTTGTATGATAGATCTAAGATACCTAAAATGTACGAGTTATGGTATGGCATGATCTCCAATTTTCACCTTAAGCTAGTATTAGCATGCTTCTTGCTGAACTTATATTCTATATACTATGTGTTTTATTTATGTTTATACGGAAGCCATATGCTTCCAAAGCTTGTCTATATTTCCTCTATAAACTCTCTAGCTATGACTATATCATCCGTGAAAAGCATGCATCATGGCACCAACTCTTGGATATGCTCAATAACCACATCGAAGACCAAGGTAAAGAGATAGAGACTCGAATTAGAACCTTAGTTTAGTCCTATAGTTAGAGGCAAATCTTCTGACTCTTACACTAGTTTTAAATCTCATACATATCTTTGATGGCTCGAATAGGCAAAACAAATTCTTCTTTTCCTGAGCCTTCCACAAGATCTCTCTTGGCACCCTATCGTAGGCTTTTTCCTAATCAAGGAAAACCATGTGTATATATTTTTGCTTCAGCCGATGCCTTTCCATCGCTTCCACGATTCACCTCCCAGACCGAAACCAAATTGGTTCTCTAAAATGTGAGTTCCTTATCTTATCTTCATTCAATTACTCTTTCCCATAGCTCCATAGTATGACTCATGAGATTAATCCCTCTGTAATTTGCACAATTTTATATATCTCCAATATTCTTATAAATTGGGATTAAAGTGCTTCTCAACTCATGACATTTTCTTATACATCATTATCTTGTTAAACAACTTTGAGCTAGCTTATACCTTTCTCTCCTAGGCACTTCCACACGTTAATAGGTATATTATCGAGGCCAACCACTTTTCCATTATTCATCTGTTTCAGTGCTTCTTTTACCTCAAACTCCCGAATTTTATGATACAAGATATAATTTTGGTCTTCCTCTCTAGTGTTACGAATATCATAGTCCAATAATGTCTCACGTCCCTCATTAAACAACTTGTGAAAATAACACTTGCATTGTTCCTTGATATCTTATACCATAACCAAGACATAACCCTTTTCATCCATAATGTATTTCACTTTATCAACGTCTCTTGTCTTCCTTTCTTTACCTTTAGCAAGTCTATAAATATTCCTTTTCCCATCTTTGGTGCCCAAAGATAACAAAGATCGGTATAGCTTGTCGAAAGCTTTAGCTTTTGCCTCGCTCACCACCTTCTTAGTATCTCTCTTAGCTACCATATATTTTTCCAATACAAATAAATTATATCAAACGTGATTACAATAGTTTTGACAAATTGTATTTATCAAACATGGTCATAACTTTGAAAAGATCCTCCTCCTTAAGCATAGCCCACAAAACAGGTATAATTGCGACAAATAAAAGAACTAAAAAAGGCAGCCAAGTACACAAGGTTCCCACCATTGTGGAGTTTAGCCTTTGGGCAGGAATAGATGTATGCATATTTATCCGTGAGTGGAGAGCTGGAGAGGTTGTTTCCATGACTAGAACCCGTGGTCACAAGGCAGCAACCTTATCATCGAGCCAAGGCTCACCCTCTTATGTTTATAATTGCAAAGTGGCAATAACTTTCACTCAACGACAGAAGGCATCATATAAACTGCTACCTAATCGTATGTATCATGTTCTTACTTACCTTGACTGATCGCCAATGAGAACTCGGCCAACGAACAGGATCCAAGTCACTTATGCCAGTTATTGTACCCATGTACCTGCAAAACAAAGGTGACTTGTGCATAAGTAAAGGCAAAATAGTATGGTGTCACACTACCAAAGAATAATATTATGCACTCAATTTCCACAAGCTTTAGATTGCAAACCCCAATTTTTTTTGGTCTCGCATGCCAAAATCCCAAACTACCAGAGAATAAATAGCATTTAGTAGTAGGTTTCCACTGCCTTCAATTGCAACTGCTAACTATTTTTTCCTCTCACATCCCAAAATTTTAAGCTGATTTTAAAATATAAGCAATTGACTCACTGCCAATTACTCTATAGCAGATGGATTTTATAACCGTAAATCCAGTTTTCAGTAAACTTGCCTCCTTAGATAGTATAGATGCAGATGAGATGCCATATCAACCTCATTATAGGTAAGCCATTTTAGAAGGTATAGCTTCTGTACTGTAATTTACATTTATTAAAGGGAAAAAATAACAGATGCTTAAGAAAAAATAATTAATGGCTACAAGTACCTACGGACACTTGACTCTTCAGTCTCAAAAAGCATCCTGAAACGCATACCAACAGAAACACGTGTATGGTACACAGCTTTGATATATTTTGATAGTGGTATGACGAACTCAGATGGGCTAGCCCTGCCCAAATATAGCTGTCAAAAGAAGCACAATTTCTAATAAAGAAGCCTCAGAAATGGAAATTTAAACAACACTCACAACCTTGGATTATAGAACACTGTAAAACAGCTATTAGTTGCTGCAGCATGGGCAGCAGCTGCAAGAAGCCCAATGTGCATACTATCACTGGATAGAACTGACGATGGCATTACAGTTTGTGGCCGATTGGCACGACGTATTCCCAAAAGAAGTTGATTCTTTTCATTCCTAAAAATGATGATACATAGAAAAACAATAAACAAGCATTTTGCAGCATCCAAGGGGAGCAAAAGGTTGCCAAAAAAGGTAAAAGGAAATAAATACCATATGAAAAGCACAGAATCGCCAGCCACAAGTCTTTTGGCACTAACAAATACACTCCATCCTGTTGTAAGAAGGTGTCTTTTTGGCTGCCCTGAAACGATATGCAAGAGAAAGACATATCATCTTGTGCAGAAAATACAACTAGGAAAAAAATCTTAAGTCAAATATAGGTAGCATGAGTAATAATGACCCTAGCGCACCAGCTCTAATTTTTGAACAGTACGCTTAGTGTTTGATTGATACTTGTGTTCCAATGGAAAGACGGACTCTGAACTCAAAAGAAAAAAGCCAAATTTACTACAGTTAGTGTGTGTTTGGATTAACCGCAAAAAATTGATTATTTTAATAATCGATTATAATATAATCAGTTTTATGTTTGTATGTGTTTGTTGAAAAGAGATTTTAAGATAATCTATTTCGTTTGGGTTGTGTAAAAAAATCGCTTTTATATAGTAAATTACAAAAAAGTATGAAGTTATTTGTATAATTTAATAATATTTATTTGGCAGTTAGTATTGCTGGGGTGAAATGAGGAAGAATGTCTTTGGTTTCAAAATAATCTAACAACTTTTCAAATTAAGTTCAAACTTCTAACTTCTCTAAAAACAATTTTTTCTTATAAAAATAGTTGTTTTGCAATTCAATTAGATTACCCAAACATACCACCTTATACTGAAAAACAACTTTTATCTCGAAAAACAGTTGTTTGGGTAAAAATTAATCCAACCCAAACACTCTCTTAGTTAAAACAATAGAGGAAACCAGACCCAAAGGGCCATTTGAAAGTAAGTGGTTACATCAGATAGGCACATCTTTTTTCATGAAGAGCACAAACTACAAATCGCATGCTACCAAATATTGGAAGAGGACTATAGAAAAGAAGTTCCCCTAACAAAAAAATCTACATCACTGGCAAAGAAGCCCAGTGAAAGATTAAAGACCTAACTTTTGGAAGGTAAAGGCTGGCGGCCATATTTGAAAAATGTCTAGTTTAAAAGAGTTAAACAAAAGAGTATGCAATTGAACATAATTACATACAAATTCACCGTCATACTTTGACGAATTAGTCAGGGCAAATAGTTAGTTGTGTTTGCTAAATTGTTCTAATTGTGATTTCATTTGTGCGACCTAGAAGCTTGCTAGAGATTTTGAAAAAGATAATACAACTTTCACACTGGAAAATCAATTTTTTTGGCCACACATTGAAAGATTATTTGGCAATGTATGCTTAGCCAATTTCCAAAAGGGCAATGCCAGAACCTCAATTAACTCGGTATGTTTAATCCATGGACAGGTTTTTCTTTTTCTACTCAAGCAGACACCAGAAGGATTTGACCGAATCCCTTATTTATAATGGAAGATAGGCTTTCCTAACAGAATCATTTCATCATTTCCTACTGGTTAATATTCTGATTCAAATGATTCCAAAGTTGTTTAAACCTTCAATAAGGAAGTGAAAGTAAATGGTCCCAAAAGATTGTAATTTCTTACCCAGACATTAAATTTTTAAACTACAAGTGCAGACTCTCCTGTTTAGCCATAGCCTACCACCATGGTCACAATCTATGTTCAGATCACTTAAGTTTGGGTATCATTCATGTTCCTCATGGGAAGTACAGTAGAGAGATTTGATCACTTCACCACTGCATCATTTGTTCATAATAGTTCTCTATTGATATTTGATGCAACGGAGGACAGTCACTGTTGGAGATAGTCAGGATTTTAAAACCATCCGATTATGTGCTAGTTGATGAATTTTCCATAGAAATTCATGAAAGGAGCAGAAGAAAACTTCTAATAAATAGTCAGCAATATATCTGATGGATCATGGATGTACAAATTCCCAGCTCTTCAAGTCATTTAAGATATACCAGACACTGGTGCATACTAAGGTGCCTTAGTTGCCTCACTCAAGTCTCCAGATCCTAGCAAAGGTCCCACTCTCAGATTGAGAATCTTAACATTTATGATAGAGATAATCCAAAATCTTCAAGAATTTCATAGGTGTCAAAGAAGGTATGTGTTTCTGAAGATATGCTGGATGAATGGCCTGTTTCGACAGGAACAAAACTTGTACCAATTCCAGAAACTTACCAAACTTACCAGAAGATCTTGTCACATGGGAGCATTAATTGGTTCCCCAGAAAACATATGGCTCACTACTTCAGTCTTTCAATAACCACGGTTTCATTGAGAGGGTTCAAGAGTTAAGACCCAAACAGAAGATAAAAGTTAAGCTTCCGCCATAATTATGTGGTTAATTCCAGGGTATCATTATCTTCCACAATTGTTTACAAGGTCATTAATAGATAGTCAGACACTGCTTGAATAGTAAATCTTAGTTTCAAATGTTTACATCTGGATGTATTAATAAGCAGTTAATAAGTCAGTCACAATATGACCAAATTGTCAGTCTTTTTTGGGATTCCTGCAAGCATGTAAATAGCATTATTTGAATGCAGTTTAACAACAATGAAAGAGAGGTTTATCAACTGATCCTCCTGGTATTCCACAAAAAAACTGAACCATAAACTCTCCAGAAGTTGGATCAGATTTTGTCAAGCATGGGGAACTACTTTAACATGCATCCTTTCTTAAATTTTATCCGCTTTGAAATACCTATTCAATATCTCACACCAAAGAACCTTCCACTCTATTCTAAAATACAGATATTGGCTTGGGGTGCACTTTCCTGGGACGCAACACAGGCTCTAATCTAAAAAATGTTTAAAAAAAGTTAGGAAAAAATTAAAACATAAAATCAAATCATCTTACAGTTAATTAACAGTGAACTTATGGAGGCAGCACAAAGTACCACTATCCTACAATAGGGAATTAGTTAACCTAATGCAACAAGTATCATTTATCCTTGTAAAACTACTCCGAAATCTTCAATGCACCATAGTTAAAATGGTGCATCCATGCACCGTGTTGAACAACCGTAAATTTGGTTAGAATTTGAATCAATGGCTGAGATTAACAAGGGCTATTTGCAGTCCAGGAAAATTATTATTTACTAAAGTGGCAAGTGGAAGTTTGAATCCCCAAACAAACCAGCACCTCTCCCAGCCACCTCCTCCCAATAATCATCTTCTCACATGTGTGAGCTTACAACCACCGACAATTGCTGTTCAAGTCGCCATCCAACATAGCGGAACCAGCAACCACCTTGAGCACAGTCCCAAGCAACCCAAAAACAGCTACCCAGATCTGCCACAAACCAAAACAATCTGCACCTGGCCTGAATCCGAACCCATTTCAGCCATGGGCAACCAACCGAGACCACAAGGGTTGGGGCGTGACGCTGAGGAGGGTTGGCCTGTGGTAGATGACAGCACCCACGTTTGGTGGCGGATCACGGAAAGTTTGCTCCTTTCTCCATTTCTATTGGACTGGTACACATTACCTATGCCAACTATTCCACATTAGAAGTCAAGATCTAACAAACCCACCTTAAAAGGACGCGGATAAACTATTTTTCTGATCAACTCAGTATCTTTGCACTTCATTCTGTGTTTGATCCGTCAATTCCCCCCTTTTTTGGGGGATTCTGAAATAAATAATTACAACACTTTGGCCTACACCTACAGCATGCTGGATAACGGGTTCCTATTGCACAGAGGGTTGGTCTGTGGTGGATGACAGGTTCAGGAAAGAGATGGGCTCAAAGGCGCGTTTGGTGGCGTCTAGCAAAGGCAAGGGTTCATGATTTTGGATTTGTTTGTTGCCGTTCTTCACCTATTCACCCTGTTGCGTTATTGAGGTCATCAAAGATGTGGCCAAAGCCGGCGGCTTAGCTGATGAGGAAGACGACGATGGCAACGGCAAGGGCACCAACAGTGATGAAGGAACAGATTTGGGATGTCTATGTGGCTGTTAGAGGTGGGGGAGGTGGGTGGGGTTGTGGAGACAAATTTCAAATCTAAAAACTTTTATGTTTATAATTTTAAAAAGCAGGTCAACATCCACACCAGGTCACAGTCAAACGGTGCACAGATGGACCGTTTCAACTATGGTGTATTGAAGAATTCGCCGTAAAACTAATACTTAAGTATACAGCAGAGATTACAATCTTCGTATGATGCCAGCTTTTCTGTCATCTAAAGAGCCAAGAGAAAATCCACATGTCGAAGTATATAATAGCAGACCATAACAATCAAAAGAACAAGAAATCTTTTTATAGTCCTGTTCAACATAATGAAATTCACAATACAAAAGAGCAAGATAATAAGAATGGAGTCAATAAATATTAAAATCTTACCCCGAAAAATATGTCGAAATTTCCACTCAACATCATGGAGATCCCTAGCAATTAATTCCTGTGCCGGTGGTTGCTGTGAGAAATCCTGCACAGTCCAAATAGAAGAGCAATGCATCTATATCCAACCAGAGTGAAACACAAAGGAAAAATATGGACACTACCAGTGGAGGGAAAACTTTCTCAGCTGCACGACGAGGAACAGAAAACCCTCCATGTGTGCTGGTGTCACTTGCAGTTAATGTCTTGCAAAAATAATTTGAGGGCTGCTTACTTGGAATGCCCAATTCCATAGGAAGAAATGTATCCTTCTGCTCTTGCTACACGCATAATTAAAAACACAAATTTCAACTCTAGAAACATAAAACAAGCTCATCTCTTTATAAGTAAACCATGCTGCCAAAGAACAACAGGATACCGGAGTCAATGGCTGCAGTGTCATTTGAGCATACACTTCATCTGTTTCGACATCTGCCTGAAAATTAACACATGCTCTAGTTGACTAAATTTACTCTAATTGGAGGTAAACTTACCTAAAATACCATAACTACATCGAAGATATAATGATACCCACGTGCATCGTAACATTGTGAAGCTGGCAAATCAACTGGGGTGGCAAGCTTGGGTAATTGGGCATGTGCCCATCAACTTCTCTGTTAGTTGTGGCAGAAACCTGGAGTCATTGTTCAGTACACGTTCAGTTCAATTTCCTTTTACGTAAATCTACCATGTGTAATCAGACTGAATTGCTTTCAATCCCAACTTTGCAAGAAAAGTTATGCATCTTCCATATTATGCAAACTAGAAGAAATTGAAACAATCAAGAGTAGAGTAGGGAATGGAGTATAAGCATAAAGCACCTGCTCACTATGACCTTGAGGGAAGTAAACCACACGAGTCCCTGCAGTTGGCAGGGACACCAAGGGACCCGCACATGCATGCCATAGCTCAGAATTCAAACACTTCTTCTCCCCTCCTATACCATCATTCCACACATCAAATTATCATAAAAAAAAGAGGGGAAAACACTAACAAAGGATGTTGAAGCAAGCACAAAAGGGGTATTGAAAGGGACACATAATATTTATTTGCATGTAAGACTTGACGCCCTACCAATTCAAGAGGTAAGAATAAGAACAGGATGCTAAGTGATTTTAAAAATAAATAAAAAAGGCAAAAGAGTGAAAATGGGGTGATACCTTCATGTCCCTGCTGACCCAACCCTGATGTTGAAAGCTTCATATCAATCAAAGCTTTACCCTTTTTCCTCCTTTTGAAGACAAAGTACTTAGCAATCACACAGATACATGGAACCCTAGCTCAGAGCCACCATCCTCAATTTCCTCAAACCCATTGCATTCCCCCATATCTTTCTCCCACTTGCCAATACAATCCATGCCCACAAACAAACACCACCAACTTCAAAATTCAAACAGGGCCCAAAAGGGGATCCAGGGAACACAACATAATGAGTAGAAAAATTCAGAACCCCACCCCAGCAAAATGAAAAACCCAGAAGAAAATTAACCCTGCAAAGGGCCAGATGTTTTGCAAAATATCAAACAAACCCATGAACCAGAGCCAGAAATGGAAGCACCCAATTGCAGCAGCCAAGGTGCAACAAGAAGAAGAAGGGTTGCACTTTGTTCAAGATCGCCATGAAAGGGACATAAGGGAAAGAAAGAGAGGAAGAATATGAATAAATGAAGCAGCAACAAGAAGAAGTGTGTGTTGAAGTAAAGGTCCTCTTTTGTGGTCTATCACTTTCGGATTGAGACCCCCCAAGTCATGATTTTTGGGTTTGAAATGCACAGTGGAGAGAGAGAAAGAGAAAGTAAAGGAAGGGTCTTTGCCATATATAAGGGGGTCCCGACCAAGCTGGACAGAGGAGAGGAGAGGAGAGAGAAAGTGAACAGAGATTTTATGAGTGATAGAGAGAACCAACCTCAGCCGTTGGATTATCCGTACATGTGAATCTTAACCGTTGGTTGGTGCTTGATGTGACAGAAGGCATGTGCCACCATCCTTCAGTGGTCGTTGTCAGAGTACGGAGTTTTGTGAGAAAAATATTACCATAAATAATAGTAATACTGATAAAATACTCCTATTATTTATGAAATAAAAATAAAATTATGAATAAGTGAGAGAAAATAAAGTGAAGGGACGCTTGCCATGCAAAGTCGATTGGATGCCCTTCTTTTATTTTTTTATGTTAAAAAAAGATATAGAATTAAATTTTAATAAATCTTATTATATATAAAAATAAATTTAATTTTTTATTTTTCTTTCTCCAATATTAAAAAAATAAAAAAAATAATAGAGGACAATTCAAATACCTGTTCAAATGGATGGGCGGAGACTGTGGTGTGTGAGGCGTAATAAGTAGCAAGAAAAAGGTTAAAAGCAAAGACATCGTCATTGATGGCTATGTATACCTTCTCTCTCTCTCCGACCTCCAATTTGCATCCAAAAATCCAACGATTCAGATAACAATGAATAATTCAATGAAAGGGAATGTTACGAATATAGTGTAATTTAGGTGTGAAATTACGGGTGTGAAATTACGGGATTAGTATCAGTTTCAAATTAATTATATAATTGGGATAAATCGTAAGTAGGATTTATGACTTTTTTATAAAAGTCGTACATCTCAATTATGAATCAATTTTATATTCATTAAATTAAAAAAAAAAAATCAATTTTCACTGAAGTCGTAAACAACATATACGACTTCATTGTTTAATTTTTTTTCTTTTATAAATCAAGGTAAGTCATAGCTGATGACCACGACTTACCTCTTTAATTTTTTAGTTTAGATCCAAGTCGTGGATTCAATCCACGACTTTACTTTTTTTTAATTTTTTATATTAAAATATAAAAGTCGTTTTTGTTATGTACTACTTATATCCATTATGAAAATTATAAGTGAGGTATACAACTTCTCCTAAACCCTAATACCATGCACGATATTACTACTATAAAAACTCTACCGATTTTGATCAAGTTTGAAACTTTAAAGACACACGCAGGAACTCTCTATTATCAACATTATGAATTTACACTCCATATATATATAAATATAAAAAAGAAAAAAATTAAAAAAGTGAAGTCGTGGATTCAATCCACGACTTATTACCTAAACTAATATAAAGAGGTAAGTAGTGGTCACCACCTACGACTTACTGTGATTCATAAATTTTTTTTTTTAAATAATGAAGTCGTCGTTGAGATATGCGACTTTTATAGGAAAGTCGTAAATCCTAATTACGACTTACCCCAATTATGTAATTAATTTAAAAATTATATTAATCCTGTAATTTCTCAACCAAATTATATCATGGAAGTAAAAAACCCTTCACTGAAATCTGCAATATTATAATAAGGGTCTCATTAACAATTACTCTAAAGTTATTGTTTAAGAAATTTAAAATTAAAAAAATTTATTAAAAAATATAATTTTTAAATGTTAAATATATTGAATATATTATTTTTAATATAAATTTTATTTTTAATTTTTTAATCAATATCCTTAAAATACGGATTAATATTTACCTATCAATAATATACAGTGGGGGGAGTAGTGACATAAAACTAAAGTGAAGAAGTTATGAATGAAACTAAATTTGTCTCACAATTTATTGATGTGTCGTGTTAGGTGAGTCGGTCTTTCAAATGGAAGTGCTTTCGGATTGATTGTTGGATTTTATGTGCAGATTCAGTTTAATGAAATATTGAACTTTTTTTTTTTTGTTGAATAAATATAAACAATAAGATTAAACAACTCTATCAAAAAGAATACCGGACATTTCATCAAAAAAAAAAAAAAGAATACCGAACATGTCCAAAATAAAAGCAAGAGAAAGGAACTGGGATACTCGGTCGAAAAGGTGGACACCCCAAACCAAAGAATGACCATAGTTAGCCAACAAGTCTGCACATTATAGTTCACCACAAAATATTGAATTATAATAATGTTATTTGGATAAGGTTCTTTTAAAGTGAATAAAAATATAAAGTAAAAAAATAAGGATATTTATTCTTGCTTAGCTAAAGTGGGTTTAAATTGTAATGTACTTTAACTAATTAAAAGTGAATATATTATTATTTTCTCGCTTTATATTTTTTTTCATTTTAAAGGAGTATTTTTCATGTTGCTTATATGTGTTTATATTCATTTAATTTAATAATATTTTAAATAATTTAAGTTTATACATGTTTTTTATATTATCAGTAAATATATTTTTTTCTAAAAAAAATATTACTAACATTTTTCGATATTGTTAAGAGAAAATAATTCTTTCAACAAATTTGGAAGGAAAAAAGGCAGCTAGCTCATGGCCGCATGGCAAATGATTTCTCTATAAAAAAATAAAAAATAATTATTTTCAGAAAATAAAAACTTATTACATTTTGCAGCCATTTTATTTTATATTTATATATATATATATATATATATATATATATATCACTGACACGATTTATCTATTGCTATAGTGATCTTCTTGTTTTGCACGATAAATTATAATTTCAACTTTAATTTTGTATATTGGTATTACTGGTTATGGTGATTGTTAGAGCTAGTCAGGTAGCTTCATCATATAATTTTTTTGTTCACTCATAATAACTCATATATGGTTAAAATCTCAATACTTAAGTTGCTTGTATTTTTCTGCTAGCTAGCATTATCACGTAAATGATGCATATACTAGAAAAAATATATTATATATTACAATGTGATAGAAAATAAAGCATCCATGTAATATTTTATTATTATATGATATGGTGTCCTTTTGACCAAATATAGAAGGTAAATTCAGAAGGTATGAGAATAGCTGTGCTATTTATTTGACTACAATAAAAAATATATATAGTTAATGTTTATGATCAACTTACTTGGCCGATATATTAAGTGGCTATGTATATTGATATCAGTATCTCATTTATTTTGAAAACAAGGTTATAATTAATTAAAACGGATTAATTTGTTTTTTTTTTTTACAAGGAAAAACACTCGTTCATTCAAATTGATAAAGTATATCGATGACAATACAGATCCAAAATTGCTAAAAACCGAAAATGATGAAACTGTGAACAAACTCACAGCACCCAGATTAAAAGCATAATACAACAAAATCAAATTGCCTATAAAAGTGACACCATCAAAGTCATCGGAATACACATGCTTCCGGATCTGTAGCATTGAGACTCAAGTCTTAATCAAATCTGTGATGAATCGAAGTGGATCTGTCAATCTGGAACAAACGAATACCGCATCAAGACGGGAATCAAACAGCATCGCACCAAGATGGGAAACCAAACAAAGTCACACCAAGACTATAAAAAATAAGAAAAAAAACACAAAAAGATCCAGATCTATGTGAAAAACCCATACAAAAGAATCAGATCTATGTGAAAAACCCACTTATGAAAAAAAAGAAGAGAAAAAATAAAGTAAATGGGTGATTTTTGGTCAAAATGATCCAAAATCACACATGCCGCCGTTTATGAGAGTGTGAGGAAGATGAGAGAAAGAAAGGAGATTTTCTTAAGAGGGAGAGAGTGTTTTCAATATATTTTATATTCCAGTCAAAAAACAAAAATCTTCGGTATTTTAAGGTGAACCCAAGTTAAAGTTTTGAAGGACAAATCTTAATTGATGCAATTCTTCCGAATAGCATATATGTTATTCGAAATGAATAAAGAGAGGTTCATTGCTGTAAAAGAACCATACAACTAAATCATTCTATGTAAAAGATTATAAAATGATGATTAATAATGCGAGCGAGAATAAGATATATTATATTCGTATCATATTGTTTTGGAGTTTAATTATTATGTATTGTTCATCTAAAAATTTTTATTATTAATCAATTAAAAATTATGATATGAATAATTTTTCATATAATTAAAAGAGAGTCAAATATTTTAATTTATATAATAATTTCTAATTTGATGATATTATAAAAAAAAAATTACACTGACCGTATATATTAATTAAATCAATTGTTTTGTAACCTTAAAATCAGCATTTAAGTTTCTATTATGACAAACTCAATGATGATATAAGCTATTATAAAAATAACCGCAATAATAACTTGAAGAGTAAATCCTTTGTAGTGGATGTGGAGTGTGGGGTAGGGGTGGGCATGGGTACGGGTCGACCCGCGAACCCGGTGTACCCAATCCAACCCAACCCACAAATGCTGGGTTGGTTCGGGTCATTGGGTTGGGTTGGTTTCTAAATAAGTAAACCCATAGCTTATGGGTTGGGTGCTGGGTCCAAAGATTGTAAACCCACTCAACCCAACCCAACCCACATATTGAGAGAAATATTATAAGCCCAACTACTGGAGCGTGGAGTGACTCTTCTATCTTGAATTTGATGACTCTTTTTTAATACTCAGTCGCCGATATTGGAGTGACCATTTTTTGGTTACATAAGCAGAAATAGTTTGAAGACATGCAGAAATAGCTTGAAGACATAGTCAGTGAAATTGTTTAGGAATTGTTTGAAGACATTTTTTTTATTTCACTTGTTTGTTTAATTTTGATGGATATTGTGCTCCAAATTGAAGTTGTATGTTTCATTTTGTATTTGGAAGTTCAAATTAATGCATTGGTAATATTTTTCTTCCCTATTTTTCCCCCATTATTTGCTTTTGATAAAAACAAAATAATTTACTACCAAGCCCGGTCATCCGACCCAAACCAACCCGTATGAAGTTGGGTTGGGTTGGTTTGGGTTACATGAAAATTTTCGAAGAAATCGATCCAACCCAATCCATATTTATTTGATTGGGTTGGATCTTTAAATGCACCAAAACCCACCCAACCCAACCCATGCCCACCCCTAGTGTGGGGTGGTAGACTGGTAGTCGGACTAATTTTTCTTATAAACTTGAACCGAACCTTCTAACAACAATAAAAATTATTTAGTCAGTGTGTTATTTATTTTACAGACGTCAGTGTATTAAAATTAATTATAATTTATATCAGCAAAAAAATTAACATTATGAAAGATTAAGTTTTTTTTTTTTAACAAGGATGAAAGATTAAGTTAAGTATTAAGGTTTATTATTGTAAACTAATTTATCTATTTAAGATTGTATTTAAATGTAAATAAATTATTGGTTAAATCAATTAATTTTATATTTTTTGTAAACTAAACTATAATTAATTTTATCCCAATCAAGTGCCTGTTTGGTAAAATTAGCTGTTAGCGGATAAGCTAGCTGATAGCGGATAACTTATAGCGGATAGCGGATGAGGTAGCTGATAACGGATAGCGGATAAGGTAGCTTATTTTTTGTGGAAGTGTTTGGTAAAACTAGCGATTGAACTAGCTGAAAAATATAAAATGACATAAAAGGACATCTTCATTAATGATTTTACATAAAAGAGAGAGAAGAGAATAAATGTAGAATTAAATGAAGATAATAAGGATAAAAGTGAAAAGAAAAATGAAACGCTATAAGCTATAAGCTCAAACGCTACTTCAAGTAGCATCTGGAAAAAACGCTATAAGCTCATGAAAAAATGCTATAAGCTCGTGACAGAGGCGTTTACCAAACGAGACTATTTTCTCATCCGCTATAAGCTATCCGCTATAAGCTCTTAAGAGTGCCTTGCCAAACAGGCCCGAGTGTTATATCTAAAAGAAGTGGCTAATCTTTAGATGAAACCAAACAGGTTGACTCAATTTGAGAGCCTTTTTGTTTGCCTAATTGTGATTGTATGCAATGGCTGCGCCTTGTGTCTCC
Source organism: Ammopiptanthus mongolicus (assembly GCA_039655645.1). Classification (NCBI taxonomy): domain Eukaryota; kingdom Viridiplantae; phylum Streptophyta; class Magnoliopsida; order Fabales; family Fabaceae; genus Ammopiptanthus; species Ammopiptanthus mongolicus. The sequence continues at coordinate 10,257,850 of CM077348.1, read as the reverse complement.
TTAGGGGGACCATCCCTCAAATTTTAAGCTCGGTCCTAAGTAGCATTGTTAGGTGTAATTTTTTTACTTAACAAAATCAACTAACAGAGGATGGTATAAGCTGTAAAAAGTTGAAAATGTTGAAATGCATGATTGGGGCTCAAGCATTGTCTGTCTTATGGGTCACTCGTTCTAAACACTTTCAACCGTGTTATTTAAGCCAGTAGTGTTTGTTAAAAGTTGTTAGTAAAAAAATATAAATGAAATAAAATTGTTTCCAATCTCTTTCCAATTGTGTGGACATAAACAGAGTAAATTTTGATGGTAATTTTGTTTCCAGTTACCCGTGCAGATTAAAGTTAAAACAGTGGAAAAATTACAAGACCAAGCATGGTAACGGTAGATGTTGTCGTGCCTGTGTGAGACATGATTAAGTTGATCATGTTGGTCAACAAATTAGTGTGTTCTTTGTATTTTATTACTTATATTTATTATTTATTTTGACGTTGTTCCCATGTTCCCAAGGCATTAAATTGACTAATTGAGTTCATGTAGTACTTTATAATGTCATGTCTTGTTTCATTCATCGTTTAAATTAAAGATAACGACAGAATAAAAGGAAAAACAACAATAAGAAAATAACTTATTTTATTTGAAGAGTTTATAATGTTAAAATGTCCAATTGATGAGAGGAATACTTTTAAATTTTTAGAATTTAATTTCATTCATTACTATCATTCAATCCAATGTTACTACTAATTATTATGTCACTCTCAGTATAAAATTTAATTGTTATGGCGCTGCTCCACCTTGTCCAAACATGCAACATGCACCGAAATGTCCGAAGGGGTGAGAAGGGACTTCAATTATAGTCATTCAAATCAACAGTTAATACTGCAAAAATATTGACTCTAGTTAATGGTCACATATATTTTAAAAAGGACACTTTTTTCATATATCAAATATTAATATTATAAAGATTTAATTATAATAAAATTTTTTACACTATCAATTATTAACTTTTTCTACATCATTAAAAATGTTTTAATAATAAAGGATATATTGTCCTATTCCATAGTCATTACATATCACAATTGTCAATAAAAATTTACAATCAATAAAAAATTTGTCGACCCCATTTGAATACCTATTGCTTTAACTGGGGAAATTGATTGGCGTATGTTGTTTTATCTTTTGTGAGTAAAACTGATTTGATTGCTTACTTGGCCTAAACTTTGATAGTCCGCTTTATCATTAAGAATTTATTTGGTGATTCTTTTGAATGCTCCTGGACCCTTGAAAACTACCTTCCTTACTATTACGTGTTGCCATACAGTAGGACATCTTTTTCGGGTTGTGTTGATTTCACTGTCATGATATCGTGCTTTATCTTTTTTGAACTGTTTAAGTTGCAAATATGAGACAAAAGTCCAAGGTAATGAATGTGATGAGCATATGAATCGTTTAATAATTATCTACTGAATATTTGAGATGGACGGTGGAAATTTTGGATTTATATTTATAGACTTGTTAGTGGTCTCTGTCAATTTGACTGTTAGAATATGTTTGGGAAAGATAGATTTTTCTCATTTCAATTATTTTTTAGTTAAAAAGTTATTTCATACATAATCTATCATGTTTGGCAATTAGCTTAAATTTATAAAAAAAACTTTTTTGGGGAAAAAAAGCTGTTTTATGTCATCTAATTTATTTTAGCTTAAGATTGTTATGATTTGATTATTTCTTATTCTCAAAACTCTCTTCCCTATTTATTCCTACAAAACTAACTTCCAAATAAATATTATTAAATTATACAAATAACTTCATATCCTTTTTCGTAATTTACTATGTAAAAAGCGATTTTTTTAGACCATCCAAACGAAAAAGATTATCTTGAAATCGCTTTTCAGCAAACAGACCCAAACAAAAATAGATTCTGATTATAATCGATTATCACAATAATCGATTATTCATAAATCGATTATCAGCATAATCTTTTTTTTTCAGCTTTCTCAAACACACCTTAGTGTGCACAAAAGGCCAGGATAGAGCTTAGTGGAAGTGTAGCTGTGAATCTTAAAAAGATCATGCAAACATTTGATTTCTAAACTTTATTGAAGAAAGAATTGGAAGTTGAGCTGGAAAACATGAAATGATTGAAAAATGAAGAGATGAGAGTGTCAAATAGGAAGTCAAAGTTTATTTGACTTTCAAAATTTCAATCATAATGGGAAGGCTGAGATGTTTGGGGAAACAAAACAAAATTTGAGAATAAGTATGTTGAATTAATAACACTTTCAGCTCTTTTCCCAAATAATTTCAAAGAATAAAAAAATGACAACATATATAGAAGAAAAACAAATCAAAATTTGACTGTGAACTAACCAATTACTCTTTCTCCTTCCTTTGAGTTAAGGAAAAAAATTATCTGGATGAACATCAAAGTCATACAAATCACCAATAACTTATTTGAGACTTCTAGGTGTTAATAATACAGTACTAAACGAACTAGATGGAAACTTAATAACTAATCACTTAACTAATTTCTTACCTTACTAATATTGACTACAACTATTACAATCTTATCATATCCTGTTTATGGAAGTTAACACTTTAAAAGAGTAAAATATTGAGTTGTATATTATTTTTGGTGAACATTTGACAGATAAAGCTTTCTACTCTCTCTGATATGTTCCATCCTTTGTTATCTCAGCCAGACATTTGAAGCCCCACGCTATACACATCAATGTCTTTTGGCACATACACCTACAGTAACTACATTAATGACAAAGAACAACTAGAAAGATACTTGAATCCCAAGCAGTGCCATCAATTGAGAAATGAACTGAGGATGCCCTGGCCACGCAGCTCCAGTAACCAAATTACCATCAATATAGCAACGGTCTATGGGATCAGGTTCCAACCATGTTGCTCCTGATAGGACCACATTAAACTTCACAGCCGGGTAAGCAGTACATTTCCTTCCCTGTCAAAGCAAAATGACAAGTAGCCACTAATTAATACTGAGTTCTACGAACTCTAACAACTACTCATTGCATTCCAATAGTCACACTAAACCTGTCAAGCCTTTTAAGAGACAGCATAACTAATCAACCTAGAAAGGCATTACTTATGAGTCTAGAAACCAAAGGGTTGGAGCCAAACACTCCAAAATCCAAATGAAACTTGTTGAAGCCATTGAAGCTAGCTGCATAGATTAACTTTCGAGAACCAACAATAGAAAAATCTTTTCATCTTAAACAAAAGTTCTAGCAACACAAGTTACACTTGAAAGTATGTGATAATCTGGATATTATTTCATATCTGGTCAATACAAGGATTTACATTATCTAGGCATGGGTTAATAACTACCTTCCTAGAATGGGCCTATATAACAAGTGTCCTAATAATTAAAAATAACTAGACAAATCTGTACATGAAAAGAAAATAAATAACAATTATTCTCAACAGTTACCTATTGCTCTGAGATACAGGTAATATAACCCTTTGCTTTTCTAACAGTTTGGTAGAAGACAAATCCTGAGTACATTGATGGCTAGACGCAATTGCAGATTAAACAAGAGTTCAAATAATACAGTAATTAAACCTTGAGTTCTACATTACATCAAAAGTACACAACTGAAATGTTTTGTAGGGTCAAACAACATCAATGACCACTTGTTTCAAGTGCTTGTTGACAAACATATATGAAAATTATGAAATATAACAAACAGGGATTTTTTTTTTTTACTGAGTTTACAGTAATAATACCTTGAGGACATCAGCAGCAGCCAAAATCAGTTGTCCATGACAGATAGATCCAACTGGTTTCTTGCTTTCCATGAAATGCTTCACCAAGGTGATAACTGAGTCATCCAATGCCAATTACTCAGGGGATCGACCTCCAGGGATGACAAGAGCATCATAGCTTGAAGCATCCAAATCATCATAGGTAGCATTTAAAACAAAATCATGCCCTGGCTTCTCACTATAAGTTTGATCACCTTAAAAATCATCAACTGCAGTTGGGCAAATATTACCGGCCTTCTTTTTTGGGACAAACTGCATCAACATGGCATCCTAAAGCCTGAAGGGATTGAAAAGGGACGACCACCTCATAATCTTCCATGTAATCCTGCAAATTTTAACCGTAATAACATCTCATCATCATTTTGCAGTACCCATAAAGGTGAGCGAAAGATTGTATTGAAGAAACACGAAATTTTGCACCAAATAGTAAAAAAGCTAAATAAAAAGTACCCATATTTGATATGCTCTTTAGCTGAAAATTCTACTCCTACAACTAGTCTATCCGTATCCATGATTTTCACCTAGGAGAGGTTGTTGTGAATTTCAAGTATGAGTAACGATGTGAATGAAAAAATCTCACATTAAAAAGAAATTGATAAGTAAGGATATATAAGTCAAAGGTTTTGGGTCAAGATGTGGTGTCAAACCCACTTATGTGGTTATTCACGTAGTCCATGGAAGAATTTTACTCTACATGGAAGAAGAACTCCCGATGTTGGCGCTCCTACAGTTCTTATATAATCTGGAAGCATTACACCAGCCTAATAAAAATATAACATGTGGCATCGCTTAACGTAGAGTGTATTTGATCAAATATAAAATATTGTTAAATCAAATATAAGATTTAAAAAACTGCTAAGAGTATTACTCGTATAGAATTTCTCTTTCAACTATAAGCAACATAAAAAACATGTGAACCTACCTCACAAAGAAACAAGATTTTCTTATTGGAGCCAGTTATGATGCCTCCCAATTAAAGAGAATTGTTATTCCTTACTGTATAACTGATTACATAAAAGCTATATATAGACACTACATCATAACAGAGATTTGAGTTTTGAATTCAAAGTCAAAACTTATCTCAATCTATAACTATTTGTTACAAGGAGATATTATAGGAATCTTATCACTTAATATCAGCTAACAACTAATGCAGTTAACAACTATCAACAGCTTGTGGATATAGTCATTATCTGTTATGCCCCCTCAAGGTGGAGTCACCATCAGTGACACCAAGCTTGTCTCTTATGAGAATGAACTTTGCTCGAGAAAGAGGTTTTGTAAGAATGTCTGCCAACTGATTTTTGGTGGAGATGTGAGAGACTCGTAGCTGACCTTGCTGAACAAGTTGGCGAACATAGTGAAAATCCAAAGCAATGTGCTTCATTCGTGAGTGAAAAACCGGATTTGGACATAGGTAAGTTGCCCCAATGTTATCACAGAGCAGAGTAGGTGTAGGTGTGGAAACACCAAGTTCACCAAGAAGATTGAGGAGCCACATCACCTCTGCTGAAGTATGTGCAACTGATCTATATTCAACCTCTGTGGATGATCTAGCCACTGTCCGTTGCCTCTTTGAGAGCCATGAGACTGGATTGCCACCAAAATAAATGATATAAGCTGAAGTTGATGTGCGATCATCAAGATTGCCACCCAATCAGCATCACTATAAGCTTGTAACTGTAAATGAGGTGGTTTCTTAAGTTGCAGGCCATAATTAACAGTGAGCTTAAGATACCTCAATGTACGTTTGAGCTGCTGAAAGTGAATTTGAGTTGGTTGATGCATGAATTGAGATAGCTTGTTGATAGCAAAGGACACATCTGGACGAGTAAGAGTAATGTATTGCAATGCACCAATAATGCTGCGAAAAAGGGATGCATCTGCAGGAGCAGAACCATCCAACAGAGTCAATGATGTTGAAGAACATAGAGGAGTAGAAGTGGATTTGGCTCCTGCCATACTGAATTTGTCCAACAGATCCTGAATATAGCCATGCTGAGATAAAAGAATACCAGCTTTGGTGGGAATAAGCTCAATACCAAGGAAGTAGTGAGGATATCCAAGATGCTTGAGGGAAAATCTAGTAGACAATTCTTCCATAAAACGTGTCAAGAAACTTGATGTACTGCCAGTTAATAATAGATCATCAACATAAACTAAGAGAAATGCCTGCACACCATCCTTGTTATAAATAAATAAAGAAGAATCACTCAAACTAGTAGTGAAGCCATAAGCAAGAACAAAAGATTTAAGCTAGTCATGCCATGCCCTTGGTGCTTGCCGTAAGTCATATATAGCCTTCTTGAGTTTACAAACATAAGTAGGAAACTCATCATGAACAAAACCAGGAGGTTGCTGCATGTAAACATCCTCAGTAAGTTGTCCTTGCAAGAATGCATTATTAACATCCATTTGATGCATTGACCAACCATGGGCAAGAGCAATTGTGAGAACAACTTTTATGGTTTGAGGCTTAACCACCGGAGAAAAAGTCTCCTTGAAGTCAATACCTGGAGTTTGAGTGAACCCCTTAGCAACCAATCGAGCTTTGTACCTAGCAACACTCCCATCAGGATTCCTTTTAATGCGAAAGAGCCACTTGCAGCCCACCAAATTTTTAGTCTCAGAACCAGGAACCAAAGTCCAAGTACCATTGTTCAATAAAGCATCAAATTCCTCTGAACAAGCTTGTCTCCAATGAGGCAGTTTAAGAGCCTGAGTGATAGTGGATGGTTCAAGGTTTTCTGGGAGAGTGTGTTTAGAGGCTGTGAGGATTCTCTTAGGTTTGAAAATGTGATTTTGAGACCTGGTAACCATAGAATGACTTCGAGATGCATTAGGAACAATGGAGTCATTAGAAGATGAAGGAGTGGAATCATTACCTGAATGAGTTATTGGTGAAGTGCCTGATGCTGGTGTAGGCAACACTGCAAGGACCACTTCAATTGGCAAGTCTAGCTGAGGCGGCACAAAAGTAGTAGCAGAAGGTGACTGAGTAATGCCTGTGGATGATGTGGTGAAAGGCAGAACAGTATGTAGTGTAGGACCAGAATATGGAATGATAGGAGCAGGTCTGTGTGAGTGTGTAAGTGACTAATATGGAAAAGAATTCTCAATAAAATTGACATGTCTAGAAATATAAACCCGATTGGATAATGGTTCAAGACAAAAATATGCATGTTGAAGAATTGAATAGCCTAAGAAAATGCATGGCAGAGATCTATTCTGTAGTTTATGTTTGGTATAGGGTCTCAACCATGGAAAACATAGACAACCAAATGAATGTAATTTGTGATAGTCTGGTGTTTTTTGAAAAAGCATTTCATGAGGGGAAATCAGGTTGAGGTTGGGCGCAGGCATTCTATTAATTAAGTATGTAGCAGTGAGAAATGCATAAGTCCAAAAAGTGGCAGGTAAATTGGCATGATGGAGTAAAGCGCGACGAGTTTCCACTATATGTCTATGACGTCTCTCAGCTGTCCCATTAACTTCTGGTGTATGAGGTGGTGTAGTTAGATGTGAAATACCATGTTGTGCTAAAAAAGATTTCAATTTGACAAATCCTCCTCCATTATCAGTAAAGAAAGAAACAATTTGTAAATTGAAGAACTTTTCAACAATAGACTTAAATTGAATGAAGAAGGAAAATACATCTGACTTATTTTTCATGGGGTACATCCATACATATTTGGAATAATGATCAACAAAAACCAAATAGTACAAATAACCATTGGAAGACCTAATGGGTGCTGGACTCCAAACATCAGCAAAAATGAGCTCCAAGGGTCTACTGCTTGTGAGGTGATGATTTGAGAAAGGTAGCTTGTGACTTTTAGCACAGTGACAAGAGCTGCATGCATGAGATGAAGGATTCCTTATTGGAAGATTGTGAGTAGCTGCCAGATGTTGAATTGTTTTGGAGGATGGATGACCAAGTTTATGATGCCAAATGGAAAGAGGTTGAATACTGGTAGTAAAAACATGAGGAGGTGCTGAAGGACAGAACTTTGAAGGCAGATGATACAAATCTTGCTTAAGTGGTCCTTGCAGCAGTGCTTTGCCCGTGATCAAGTCCTTCACAATAAAACAATCAGGGAAAAATTCAACAGAGCAGTGGTTAGATTGGCATAATTTTGAAACTGATAATAAATTGGTATGAATATCAGGTACATGCAACACTTGATCTAGTTTAATGGGTTTGATAGAAGTAGGAAGAGAAGCGTTGCCAATATGACTAATTTTCAAACCTGTTCCATCACCAACCATAACTTGATCACCGCCTGGATATGGATGTGCTAAGGAAAGCTGCTGAAGATCCTGAGTAATGTGGTGAGAAGCACCTGTATCCATGATCCAGCTGGAGTTCTGCATAGGTGGCTGATATTGAGCAACATGAGCATGAGCAGAAGGCTTAGAACCACTTCTCTTACGATACCCTTTAATTCTGTAACAGTTCCTGGCTACATGACCAGATTTGTCACAGTATTGGCAAACAACCTTATTATTAGCAGAAGAGTCAGAGGTAGAATGAGAAGTATAGAGTGGAGACTTAGGCCTGTGGCTGCCTTTATGTCGAGTAACTGCATGTGCAGTAGCTATAACGGAACCATTGGTACCAAGATCCTCACGATGAAGGATTGTTTCAAAATCCATGAGTTTTTCATGGAGTTCAGCAAAATTAATAGAGGACTCCCTGCTACGAAGTGCAGCAGAAATCTCACGATATTCAACACTTAAACCATTCAAAGTATGAATGACAAGGTCAGTGGCATCAAGTGGATGATCAATAATAGATAATTCATCAGAAATGGCTTTAATACCTTGAAGAAATTCAGCCATTGTTTGAGTGCCTTTGCTGAAATTGGAGATACGCTGTTTGAGGGCCATGATGCGAACTCTGGAGCGACCTGCATACATGGTTTTAAGTGTATCCCAAGCTTGTTTGGAGTTGTGACTGTGCCAAGGTGAGTAACCACTGTTGCGGCTACTAAAGAAACAATGCCATGGAGGATGAGCTAATCCTGGCGAATCCAATGAGTAAATGCTGGATTAGTAGCGGAAGGAGCACTAGCCAAAGATTTGGATGAACAGAGTTTGCTGCCATCAATGTAACCCAAGAGATCATATCCAGTTAAAAGAGCAAGAAACTGAATACGCCAAGCAGGATAATTATGACCCTCAAGCTTAATATAGAGCTGCGAGCCAGCATTGAGAATAACAAGTTTGTCACTTTGATCAGTGGACAAAATATGAGAGGAAGGAATTTCATTTTCAGAAGAATGAGAACTCATGATGAAGAAAGGGAAGGAAAAAAAAAAGAAGAAAGGATCGGAAAAAAAATGCTGTTAAGCTAAAAAGCTCGTGATACCATAAAGAGAATTGTTATTCCTTACTGTATAACTGATTACATAAAAGCTATATATAGACACTACATCATAACAGAGATTTGAGTTTTGAATTCAAAGTCAAAACTTATCTCAAATTATATCTATTTGTTACAAGGAGATATTATAGGAATCTTATCACTTAATATCAGCTAACAACTAATGCAGTTAACAACTATCAACAGCTTGTGGATATAGTCATTATCTGTTACCAATGCCTTAACGAAATGGTAAATGAATTCAGGATGCCCTTGATAAGTAGGTTCAGAAATGAGATTCCCATCCTCCACTGTTGTTGCCAAGGTTTCAGGTTCAATCCAATGAGCACCAGCAGCAACCAGTGCGGGTCCAACAGGAGGATAAGCAGTGCACTTTCGACCCTTAAGTGCTCCTGCAGCTACCAGAATCAACTGGCTATGACATATGGAAGTAATGGGCTTCCCAGAACTGGTGAACTTGGTCACCAACTATACAACACTGGCATTGTGAGCAACATCCTCTGGTGCCCTTCCACCAGGTAACACCAACCCATCATAATTTGAGGCTTCAACTTCATCAAACGTGGCATTTAGTGCAAAGTTGTGACCACACATTTCGGAGTAAGTCTGAAACCCAGACATCATTTTTTACATCAAGATTAAAACTTCAGAAAATTTTCTATATTCACATAATTTTTTTACACATAGTTAACCGTATACCAATATCTGATTTAACAGGTTTATTATATATGGTTAACGCGGTAATTGATTACTAGTATCAGCAATTGATTATTGGCCTGTTTATCACATTATACAATTAATACACACCCTGTTAATTAGATATTTGTACATCATTAATGAGATATAAAAATATGGTAGAAAAAAATGTACAAGCATATTTTTCTAAACTTTAGCCTGCAATGCTTGATAATGAATCAAATTACCCAGTAAAATTGTAAGTGCATATGATATGAATGTAAATGAGACCTGATGATCGGAGTTCTGATGGATGGCAATGCAGCAGAGATCGCCGGCTTTCTTTGCGGGACAGACAACGTGGACACTGACACTATAGGCTTGCAATGCTTGAAACGGAACCATGACCTGCAACACATGCAAGTGTGAAGGCTGAGAAGAGGAATGGAATAACTAAATAGATATAGAAGGATAATAATTTATCCGGGTGGAGGTGATAATGTATACCCTCTCCCTAGCAAAATATAAACAAATTTAACCACATTCACACTTATTAAAATAATTAGTTATTCACATCTAATGTTATTAATCTCATTTAAAAGTTCAACTTCATTGTCTAAATTACCTCTCTTTATTTATTCACATTAATTTTATTATATGAAAACTAGTTTTAATTAAATACAATAAAATGAAGGACATTTTTTATAGGATGCAAAAAAGTCAACTTTTACTTACATTTTATAATAACTTAGATGAGTCAATTTTTATTTATATTTTGTTACCGAAGGGGTACTTCATAGTTTTCCATATAGCTCTGGCAAAGCCACAAAACGCTTTTCTTACTCATGGCTTCTACTCACACTTCTCTGGGTTTCTGTTCCTAGGATGAGTCTATCACACAGCAGGATAAAAAAAGTACAACCTACTACTGTAAAGTTCCCACTATATGCAATTATGCATGCATATGGTTGGACCACGAAATTGTAAGTAGAATGAGATTCTATATTAAGGAAGTGTTGGAATTTATGACCATGCCCTATACAAGTCTTAATGTGGGTGTGTGAGCTGGAGTTTTACATGATTGTGTTAAGAGTTGTTAGCTTGTCCTAAATATCTAAGACAATTTGGACTTCAACCTTGTGCACTCCAAGTTTTATACTTACTTTTCTGGACTTGAGTCTAAGAGGCTATACTATGTTGGAATTTATGAGTGTGCCCCTCCAAGTCTTGCGATGTAGGTGATAGGATGAGGGAGCTCAACTTGTAAGTGATTGTGTTTGAGTGTTCTTACTTTATCCAAAACGCTTAAGATAATTTAGATTGTACACTCCAAACTTTAATTTCACTTTACTTGTCTCATTTTGAATCGATGTAGGGCTTTTTTAATTTTCCAACACAAAGAGTTACACAGCACCAAAAACATAAAAAGCCTCTTAAATGTTTTGGAAATCTCGAGTTGAAGTCAACACGTTGAGGGATTATGTGTGTGCTACTAAGCTATCGTGTGCCAACTACCTACTCTAGTATTTTCTTCTGAAAGCATAAGGTTTTATAATTAGAATTTAATTTGTATATATTGTCAGTGTACACATTTTTTACACTATCAACTAATCATAATATCCATAAAAATGTTTGAGTCTTATCCTAATTAACTTAAAATTCACTCATACAATGATTTCCAGTGTAACAAATTTTATATTAACAGTATATATCAAACTCTTGCAATTATATTTATTGTTTTCTCAAAACACCTCAAAGATGTGGACGTGCCGGAGTGGTTATCGGGCATGACTAGAAATCATGTGGGCTCTGCCCGCGCAGGTTCGAATCCTGCCGTTCACGTTTTTCCATTTTGTACTGCCACAAGTAGTACAATACCCCTTTGTCAAATTGGATCCAATCAGAATATAGGATTATGCTTACAAAAATGTTTTTTTTTTTACTTTTCTTTAGAAAAAAACAAATAAAAAATTAAGTTACGGGATTACAAAATATTTATATGTGGGCTATAATCAATTTAATTTTTTTTACTTCTTATTTTTACATAAGGACTTATTTTTTTAAATTTAAGTGCTTATTCCAAATAAATGTACTGAGTAAATACCCAATTTGATCCCTAAAATTATAGGGTCGTATCAATTTAGTCCCCCACATTATCAATATTCCAAAATGATCATTGAAAGTGCAAAATGTAGATACGAGATTACAAAATATTTATATGTGGGCTATAATCAATTTAATTTTTTTTACTTCTTATTTTTACATAAGGACTTATTTTTTAAAATTTAAGTGCTTATTCCAAATAAGTGTACTGAGTAAATACCCAATTTGATCCCTAAAATTATAGGGTCGTATTAATTTAGTCCCCCACATTATCAATATTCCAAAATGATCATTGGAATTGCAAAATATAGCAAATGCATCCCTGATATTATTCACTTAATTTCAAATGCATCCCTGACATTATCAACTTAATGTCATTATAGTCCATGCAAATACTAACGGAGGGACGAATCTGATTAATTTTTTGCAATTCCAGGGATCATTTTGGAATATTGATAATGTGGGGGATTAAGTTGATATGACCCTCCAATTTAAGGGACCAAATTGAGTATTTACTCTAGGTTGGAATGGGCTATAAACATTTTAAACTTTATTTTCTGTTCAAAATATTATATTGACTTAAAAATAATATATATATATATATATATATATATATATATATATATATATATATATATAATTAAGATATTTAATTATTCTTAAGAGATTATAATCTAATTTAATATATATATATTTTTATGAACTACCGTAATTAGGGTCTTTGGCTCTTCAATGACATATTGGAGTATTCCCACAAACTTCAGCCATTTGAACCGACTATGAGACTAATCTTTGGTCTACTGCTTAGAGCAGATAATTAAACCTTGGTTTTCGTAACCTCCCAACTAGAGTATCGCCATCAGGATTCGAACTTATGTTCTCATCCTTATGGGGTCGAGATGCTTACCACTCAACCAACCATTGGTTGATATCTAATTTAATATATAAGTATAAATATTCTTATTATAGAAATTTTCGAATCGAAAAGAAAAAGAGCTAAATGAAAATAATTTAATGATCAACATATTTGGTTGTAACAATATTTAAAATACATTCTAAAAAAAGAAAAGAATCAAATGGAAATAAGTAAATTCACATGCAGATTTGGTTGTAATATATATTAATTAGTAGATTTAAAAGTTTTATTAAAAATAACCAAAAAAATTACTTAAGGTAGGTTATGCCATGTGGCTAAGTGTGGATGAGGGAGATTTTGGAGAATGAATCACATTAAAAAATTAGCACTCTAATTTAACGTAAATTAGTTATAAACAATTGGTAGTAAAAATTTTGGAAATTAGTATTAGTCAACTAGTAGACAATCCTAAAATTAATATTAGTGTTTAGTCAATAATTGGAAACAGTTGTCCTAAAAATAAAAGTAAATGGAAAACTAAGTAAGTGAATTTGGTAATTACAACAATTTCTTGATGAAATTATAGTAATTATTATAATTAGAAATATTTTTATAAAAATAAAAAGAATTAAATAAAAATAATAGTAAACAAATTTGGGAATAGATTTAAAAAATGACACATGGTGCAATTAAGAGAAGAAAAATTGGGAAGAACACAAAACTCTAATTTAATACGGGTTGATTACTTCTTTTAGAATTATTTTTTAAAATAAAATGTTATTATATTAAAAAAAGAAAGAAAATATTATTTCACATTTATGTATAACATGTAACAAATACTTATACTAAGCTGTGTCTAATACGAATGTTTTAAAAAATAGTTGTGTTATTTAAACGTTAGAATTTATATATCGTTTGTGATATCATATCTCTTTATTTTTATCTTTCACTTATTTTTTATCTTTTTTATAAATACACATTTTAAATATATGTCAAAACAACAAAGAGACATCATATATTGTTGTTCATATTTAGATGTTTAAAAAGCATTTCTGTTTAACAAACGTGCTGTAAAAAGAGCATGTAAAATAATATATTAGTATTGCTCTAAACTAATTTGTCCCAGTAATGTTTTTTATTTTACGTTCAGGATAAATCATTTTTTATTTATATTTATTTTTAGTCATTAATCTTATGCTCTAAAAGATGGTTTAGATTGTGTAAAGGAATTTCACGTTTTTTTCCTCCTGTTTTTCGGAGAACTTCATCCAAATTAATTAACCACTCCTATGCTTCTGCAGACAGTAAACATTGGCACAACTAGGAACTGTGACTACTAATTTGATTAAATTTTTTTTTTTAAAAAAAAAGGAAAGGATTTCCCCCCCTCTTTTGAGCATTGACAAAGGCCACGGGCCACGTTTGTCCAAGTCATTCACTATTTTCTATTCGTTAAAAAACTTGAAAACTTAATATTGTTGAGTCTATTTAATTATCGCTTCGTAGACTCAGATTCACAGAACTCATTGCTGTGCTCATCATTCCAAAAGCAAGCAACACCCAAAAATGGCGTCACTCATAGAATTGCTGCCAAAAGACTATGGCTTTGTGGCCATCGTTCTTGTTCTCTACTGCTTTCTCAATTTCTACATGGGCTTTCAAGTGGGCAAAGCTCGGAAGAAGTATTTGTTTTTGTTTTTGTTTTTGTTCTGTTCTGTTTTTCATTACTACATGGAAGTGGTTGTGGTGTTTTTGTTCACAATATGTTTGTTGAAATTGCCCACAGGTACAAGGTGTTTTATCCCACCCTTTATGCTTCTGAGTCCGAAAACAAAGAGGCCAAGCTCTTCAACTGCGTTCAGGTCTCGTTCTTTTCTTCTTCAATCCCCAAAGATTTTGGGTTATACTTTTGCTTGTTATGTTTCTCATGAATAGAATGAAGTTTTTTGCTTACTGGGTTGTCTACGTCTTGTGTGTTGGAAAACATGGAGAAACTTTCGAATTCACAAATTGAAAACTCGTGCCATATCTCCGCACAACCCCGTTTCGGGATCCCAATTCCCTTTGAGCCGAGAGCAAATTGGTATGGCTCTCTTTTGTAGGGTTTATCCAGGGATGTGCGTTATCACAGCCTTTGTCATTTTTTTATGATGTTTGTTTCCGGTTGGATTAATCAAGTTTTAGGGCCAAACCTTGGGTTTGGGTGTAAGCAAAATTTGTTGCTTTTATGTTTGTCAAAACTTAGTTGGAGTTTTTCAACTACCACTCTTACTATACCACCCTTAAAAATTAATCACTTCCCATACCTATCTAAAAGTTGAAGGATAATTTGGTAACTACATATTTAAAAGTCAGTTTGAATGACATAATTCAAATAACATTCGCTCTACCAAAACTACTTTTAACAATAATAAAGTATCCAAACATAAATCAGTTACTACAAGCTCACTTCCAATAAAAAATCGGTTTGTAAAACTCAATTCATCAAAACTAGTTTTGGAAACGGAATCCCAAACACACCCTTAATAAAGAGGTGTGGGTTACATGGCTTATATAAATTAGAGGAAAAAATCTTCGGTGGGAAATATTAGGATTGCAAATCAAATTTTGATGTGTGTAAAGTAGTACTAATAGAGATATACTCGTGTCAAATATTGATTTGCATGCATAAGGTAGAAGAATCACTAACCAACTGAACTAATATTGTGTGTGTTTTGGCTAGTGCAGAGAGGGCACCAAAACTCTCTTGAAACAATGCCCATTTTCTTCATGCTGATGATTTTGGGAGGCTTGAAGCATCCCTCCACTTGTGCTGCCCTTGGATTGCTTCACACCGTCGCTCGCTATTTTTACTTCACTGGCTATTCTACCGGCGAACCCAAGAACCGTCTCAAGATCGGGTTTGCTCCCTTTGCCTTGCTTTGTTTTTTTAGAGGAGCATGTTTGAAACAAAAATGATTCTTATTTTCGTAAGAGTAAAAAAACTCATGAATGTTTAAGTGATTGCAAATCTACAATTAACCATAATTGTTTGATTTTTTCTAAATGTGTAAATAAATCAATGTGCTAACAGGGGATTTCATATGCTTGCGCTACTGGGTCTTATGCTGTGCACACTTTCATTTGGATGGACTCTTCTCAATCAGCCTGCTAGCCCCTGATACGGTCCTTTTTTATTTTGTAGTTTGTTGCTTTAACTTTTTATGTAATCATACCCTTCTGACTATATAGGGTATGGTGGATTGTTAAATAACATGAGGCAAAAGACTAGGAACGAATAATGTAGTTTCTGGCGTGTTTTGTGCTTGATTTTCTCACTAGCCTTTGTACTACAATAAGTTCAAGTTTGGAGTTTTGGCAAGGTGGTTGGTCAAGTTTGGAGTTTTGGCAAGGTGGTTTGAATATGGTTCACTGTAATTTGTGAACCTGACTCTTCTTCAATCAGATAGCTAGATTATATTATTGCTCTATTTCTGGTTTATAAGTTTGGAGTTTTGGGTGTTATTTTGGTTTTCTGTTGTGGTCCAAACGGGAAACCAAAGTACCAAACACATTAAACTCTCTTAGTGGCCCTTGTTTCCCTTAGCAAGGGCAAGTTGGGTTGGAATGTGGAGCACTCATCAGTATATTTTGTGATCTTCTGACTCTTGTTCAACAAGATGGATGATAATTTAATATGCAAAGTACCAAAATGAACAATGATAATTTTTTTTATTCCTGCTCGGACATGAGAGGGAAACGTACTGTTCCTTCTCGTCATGTAGGGCGGGGTGCTGTATGAGTTACAATCTGTCATGAAATTTAACAACCCTTCTGCTTTGCACCATGAGAGATTAGTGCTACTGCTACCTGCATGATCCAAACCAGACATTTTGTCTTAATTTATCAACGTCCTTTCTTTTTTATTATTCAAAATTCAGATCATTGCCCAAATTTCAGAAAGCTTACTAAAATTTTTCCTTTTTCAAAGAAAAACTAATAGTTGAACAAATGAATTAGTAACTGTGTCAAGATAGGGGCCTCGCCTGCATATGTATCTTTATCCTTGTTCTGGGGCAATTTTTCTTTTTTACCACCCCTCTTAAACATAAAAATAGAATTAAAAACTTGATTAAAAAAATAGTATGAAGTATGTAGAATTTCATTTCGCACGGGAAACTATTCTAGGAGAAGTTCGAATCCATTCCGTTCGGATATTGATCGGTCTTGGTTTGACTTGGTTTACACGTTACTGGTTCCTGGAAGAATTAATATCTCCATTAACTTGATTAAAAAAATAGTATGAAGTATGTAGTTGAGTTTTCTTCTTATTTTTTCTGATTTGCTTGTAAATTGAGTTTACTCAAGAAGCACTACTCTGTCATCAACTATCATAGTTACTTGATGGAATGTTGACGTTGACTTGGTTAGATTGCTCAGCCATGCAATAAAGAAGGGGGATTCGGGTAATTTACATCTCACACGTCACATGTATGAGATGAAACATTTGCCCTCATTTCTTGCACTTCGCTGAAAATTTCTTTTATTTTGTGTCTGCTGACTGCTGGTGAGCATGAAGCTGTGGTGTGGCGGGGACGTGATAACATTTCTATTGTTATGTGTTCTCCTAACATCCTTTTAATTTTCTTTAACTTCACATATACAAAATAGAACTACTGCACGTGTTTGGATGAACATCTTTTACTTGAAACACTGCTTCCAATTCTTAGAACGCGTGGTAAATTCAGTATATCATCATCATGCCAATTAATTTAAAGTAAATTAGTGGGGAAGTTTGTTTGATTTTGGATATCAACTTCGTACACACAGGTAATCCACATAGTTGTGTGTTATTATCAATGATGCTGGACACGATAGTAAATTCTGTTTTCTGAAGAAATAAGTAAAGATCATTGCTCTCACGACACTTAAAAAACATACCGTTGAAGTTTAGTTTAAAAGCACTTAAAGTTTGTGCTTAACAGAGCAAGCAGGGACGAGTATCTTCTTATTTCTGAGAATCAATAGAAGAAAGTAGAAGCCAACCATGATAACAGGTCATACATGATGAGCATGCATGTCTTAATTAAGTCCTCACTACATCAACTTCATATCCATATACATTAGCTGCAAGCAAGCACAGAATGTAAAAATCACAAGCACAAAGTTTTGGGTCAGCCATGGAAAGCAGCAATGTGGATGCCCCCTTTAGTTAGCGGGTTTGGTCAAAGGTGCATCATACTTGCTGAATAGCTTGTAGGAGGAAATGAGTGAAAGCACCACATAACAAGCCACTGCAACAAATGTGATAGCTATTGATGCTGTGACCTTATGACAAAATGGACCAAAAGACCCACAAGCTGAGCTCCACGTTGTTGCAGTGTCTCCCTTCTCAGCCAGGTACAGCACCTCCGCTGACACAGCTCCAGCAGCCAGGATTAGGTAGGTTAGCACCTAGGAATTCAATGAAAAAGATACTTCAATTTTTAAAGTTGTCATCAGGCTATTAGTATTTTATTAAATTATTATACATATATGGGTACTGTCTTAACACTATTAGCATGTTTGGAATCACGGTGGGATGCACCAAAGTCACGTTTCTAACGTAGAAGCTACTCGCATAAGCTTCTATGAAACGTGCGTCCACTTTTATTTTTGCCATTTCCAAACACACCCTACTTCAATTTACCAATATGAAATTCAAAATATACAGAAAAATTAAAATTCTTTCATAGAATAACGTGTTGTGTAGGGACTAGGGCATATATGTTTGTCTAATATCCAATATATATAGAATCCTCGTTTTCAATGTTATTGTGCTTGGATTTATTTCAAGAAGATAAATTACTGTACGAAAAATTGTGTATAAAAAAGTTATATGAATACTAATTTCAATGCATGTATATCCATAACATTACTCTACATCATATCCTCATTATTGTATCAACATGTATTTATTTATTTCAGAATTCACATATATATATATATATATATATATATATATGGAAAAAAAATCTTAGTAAGGGTATAAAATTACTATTGCCAACAATAAATACATGTAATAACTATACAATGAATTATGCCAATCAACTTCATACACGTCCCTCCTCACACAGCTGTGTCGATTTTGGATCAAGAAAGAAGTAGGATGGAAAAAAATAAAAGAGAAAGAAAATTTGAATTTTCTTGTAAAGACATATTTGTATAGACCAAAACAAAAGGATAAATATTTCATTTCAACTTTTTTCCCTCTCTTCTTTCAAAATCTTGACACAAAGGAAGAGATTTCTTTTTCATGTGGGTCCCATCACATATTTTCTCTCCTTCCTCACTTTTCTCCCTTACCAAACAATGGAACTCTCACTTCTCTTTCCCACTTATTTCTTTTTCACTTCTTTCTCTCCAAAATCCACCAAAACAAACAAAGCATAAGTGTACTTATTGTAATGAAGTAATGCAATAAATGTTTTAGTTAGACTAAACTAATATTTTAATTTCTGAAATCATAATAACTAGTTATATTAGTTTCTGATTTTACTAAATTAACATATGAGTTTAATTTCTACGTACTGGTTTTTTACACTGTCAACCAATCACCTATCATGATATAAATGACTTTTAAGGTAGTTATGATAGGAGTCAAACAGATGTGCTGACGTGACAATTTATGATTGAATGTCTGTGTAAAAAAGCTTTACACTGTCAGTGTATAGAAATTAAACTCTTAACATATTATTGTTGTAGTTATAAACTAAGATCATATTAACCCCTGAAATTGTCTAAAATTTATATATTATACGGACCTATTTGATACACAAATTTGAAGGACTGATATAATTTTGACATAATGGACTGACATAATTAATGCTTACAATTTCAGGGATTAATATGATACAACGGTGTTTGTAAGTTTTTTTTTATCAAAAGGAAAAGATACAACAAAGAGAAAGACTAAATTCTAATCCTCATCACCCCCATAGCATCAGCAAGAAGGAGTTGAGAAAGCTGAGTTGGGCAAGCATTCCAAGTAGTGAAACACACTAATGGTATAAATGTCTTAGGTGGAGTAAACTAACATTTTAGTGTCTGAAATTATAAAAATTGTTCGTATTATTACCTAATTTTAAGACATTAACATATTAGTTATTGAAATTATTAAAGTTTGTATATTCTAGAAACCTATTTAGACAAACAAATTATAATTTCAAGAATTAATATGACTTATGCTTATAATTTCAGGAAGTAATATGTTAATTTTTTAAAATCACTAATTTAATCGGTAGTTATTATAATCTTAGGAATTAAAATGATGATTTACTCATGTTTTTTTACAAAAGAGAACTAATGCATTTCATTAATAATCAACGAATCAATACATGTAGAGATATCAAAGAAGAAATGAGGATTAACATGTAAAATGGTCACCTTAACTAGATTATGAGCAACCATGTTAGCTTGTCTCATAATAAACTCAAGACGAGAGTTTTGACAAAAAGAATGAAGTAACTTCTTACAAGATGAAATAATAGCACAAAATTCCACAGTAATGATTTACTCCTGCTTGTTTGGTTGTTTGTAATAATAAATAACAGTTTCATTGTATACAAATAATCGTCATAAAATGTATTAAAAAAATTAAATTCATTTTATTTTAGAAACACAAATACCTGAGACGGAGAAATTCTCATAAGAAAGTTTTCTTTCCTCCACAGTATTCGTGTGATGCCAAACTAGGTTTTTAAGGGAGTTAGCGTCACATAATGGCGTGAAGAAAAAAAAATTCCCTTATACAATGAGAATTTCCACTAAGACAGTAAGTATTTGACATTAATGATTAACGACCAGGATTGGAGTACTTTTCTTTTTGGTAACGAATGTAAATCACTATTGTCATATCTATAGCATCCACAAAAAGACAAAAGTGAGATGACCTGGTCAAGCAGAAAGAGAGTCCAAGCTCTATGCATGGTGGAAGGACGTGGCAAAGCAACAATGACTGCTGAAAGTAATGAGTAACCTGCACATATGCCATTGGCATGCACCAAGTACCTGCAAGATGCAAAACCCCATACACCAAAATAAGAGTTTTGGTTCATTATTTCTATATACTCTGATTCAGATCTTCATTAATAATTAACACAAAATATCTAAATTTCTAAGTTTCAATTTGCCAATATAGTGCATAAACCAAAATTGTTCTTCACAAACCACAACCTCAGCTCAAAACCGATGAGTCATGTTTGTGTTTCTAGTTTCTATTAATTTTTGAAGAAAAGGAAAATAAAAAAGAATGGATAAGTGTGTGGTGCATGCACTGCACTTGATTGATACCTGAAAGCACCAAGGTCAGTGTAGGCAACAGAGCCATACTCGTTTTCCTGAGAGTTCTTAAGCATAATGACAAGGGCTGTTACACAGAGACCAATAGGAAGCAAACGCAGGAAGGTCTCCACATTGCGTAGGATGCTGGTGTTGCCTTCTAATTCCTCATGATCAGCTCCTGTCTGCTGCATAGAAGATCTTGTTGCTTCAACTCCACTTCCTTTCTCCATAATTGTTTTGTTCTTCTATAGAGCTAGCTACCAAGGTTGTAGCTGTGTGTTTATGGCTCTGGCTTAGTTCCACTCTTGCATCACTATGATATCATATAAGGGCCATTGGGCCAAGGCCAACTATAATATTGGGAGTTAGCATTGAGTGCCCCGTTATGGCATTAAGGAAGCCACGCATTCCCAAGGCAAATTAGTCAACATGATAAGGCCATCCCATCCCTTTCATTGATGTCTATTCCATCAATAATCTATCTCCATGTGTCAATCTCGAGTCAATCACCAAAAAAGAAAGGGTAATGCCTAGATGAATGTGATACGATAAAGTGATGGTTGTAAGTAATTAAAATCAGGGACACATTTTGAAGTGAACATCAAACCAAATTATGAATCTTTATCTTTATACATGAACATGATAAGGCTTTTTTTAATTTCAATACTGATTATTTTATTTTTTTAAAAAAAATTATGTTCTGTCTTATAACTAAAGGACTAAAAGATAAGCTGGTTTTAATATCCCCACATACTTCTTCCTCCTGTCTTTTTGTTTTCTTTATTTATTGGTCTTGTTTTTTCTACTGCAATTCAGAGAAAGGATTAAAGGACCATTCCTTTATAGGGACAACTTTATGGAATCAGTGTATTTTTTTTTTGTCCAAATAAAATTATGAGAAGTGAGCTATCATTCTGCGTCTTGAAGCAACATAGATGGGGCTCTTCCCCAAGAGATTTATTTTGCACAAGATGGGAATTGAACCAGAGATCTCTCATTGGAGAGTATCCTTGTACACATTCACCCTACCTTGAAGACTTAATATGCTTTCACTAGGTCAACCCCAATCAGGTGAATGAGTGCATCTTTAAATAGTCAGTCTCGTTGCAGCAAAATTATTTGGATCATACTTTTTAATTCATACTTTTCAAAAGTACAATATGTGGAGATTGTGTTTAACTGTTATATTTGAGAATAAACTGAAAGGGTAAAGGACCATCCCCATTTATTACTAGTTACTAGAATGCTGTTTTGCCCTAACTTGCTTGGTATATAAAAAAGAAAAGAAAAGAAAATAAAAGTGATTTAATCATCTTAACAGTATATCTCATTTTCACAAAAAGCAAATCGTTTGTTGACTCCTGTTACAAATGATTATGCTTCTCTGAAAACCTTCACAAATCACTTATGTTGCACAGAAACATGCTTATTTCGACATTACAGAATAACAGCTTCTGTAGCTAATCACCAAAAATTGTTCAGTAGAATTGAACAAGCCATAAGCAAGTTTACTCAATACAGGAAGAAATAACTTCTTCTAGCATTGCTTTTATCAGGAAGTTATGTGCAGAAATTAAACAACTAGACAAGTGTAAAGAACAATAGTAATATGTAATTGAGATAGAAGTATAGAACGCAAGATTAGCCTTCAGGAACTTCAACAAAAAAACGTTGTTAAAACAAATTATCAGAAGCAAGACCTATAGAAGTTAAGGATAAAAGCAAAGAACTTTAGCTAGATTAAGTATTGAATCTAAATTCTAAAGCCGCCAAAATTTCCTATTCGATTTAGTTCTTGCACAATTTCTTTCATTCCTTACCCTTGGCACTGAGTAACTTCTTGTTCTGCAGAAATGAAGCATATTACATGGCAAAACTTCTTACAGCAACATTATAGGAACACTAGCGTAGTATGCTGCATAAACAGAGGAAAAATCATTCAGCAATGCTCAATTTGATGATGGATGTGGGACTATCGGAAACCAAGGATATACAAGTACATTCACGTGGAAATACATGTATATTAGAGAATATTTTATTCTTATCATAACTACCTTAAAAGTCACGTATAAAATGATTTATGATTAATTGATAATATAAAATTTTACGTTGACAATATATCAAAATTAAATTATATATATATATATATATAAGACATATCAAGTGAGAAGGTCATTTTCATGTGAGAGTAAAAAAAGTAAATCATATCCATTATATAAAATAATACATTAAATAGTCAATATTAATACATAAAGTCACATGTTTCCATTAGATCATATATGCCATTGTTTATGTTTCCCATGAATTTGTTATCTTTGTTTTTTTTCTTTTTATCAATAAACCTATGGTGTCATAGTATCATATATATATATATATATATATAGGGAACGACTCAAGTGAGAGGAGTGTATTATTATGAGAGATAAAAGGAGTAAATCTGAACCTTTGGATCACACATGAACTGTCAAAATTATAACAAAAAATCATGTGACTTTTTTAAATTATCACATGAACATTAACTAACTTCTAATCCTGATCACCCATGTATGATTTAATAGTCAAGATTTATTCCTCTCACTCTTACAATAACACAATTCTCTTACTTGAGTTGCCCCTTATATATATATATATAAAAGTGCAGAAAAATTTAAAAATGAGAAAATCAAATCGAGTTGAAGGCCGTGT
The DNA here is from genome assembly GCA_039655645.1 of Ammopiptanthus mongolicus. Classification (NCBI taxonomy): domain Eukaryota; kingdom Viridiplantae; phylum Streptophyta; class Magnoliopsida; order Fabales; family Fabaceae; genus Ammopiptanthus; species Ammopiptanthus mongolicus. The sequence continues at coordinate 10,234,055 of CM077348.1, read as the reverse complement.
TAGCTGGCAGCAAACATTCTAACGGAAAGGAGCGGAAGCTGGGCCGCAGTGCCCTAAAGATAGAAGTGCATGCATCATGCGGTGCATGTATCACCGAAGCGATCATGCCTGCATTCTTTTTTTTCTTGGGTGCTCTGTTATGTCTGCATTCTTATTCTTGAATTTCTGGTACCCATATTATTTTGAGTTTAATCGATATGTATTGACACTATTGATCAATCATAAATTATTTATTAAATGACTTTTAAGATAATTATGATAAGAATCAAACATTATTAATAATCTGAAAATTTATGAATAGTTAACGATTTATCAATTAGATGCTATTATTTTTTTATATTGATGGTACTTCATTATTAAATATAATGTGTAATGTATCATAAGCGTCTCTCTCTCAACCTTCTACTCCTCTCTTCCTTCTTCCTCATCCATCGAAGAAGGTGATTTTGGATCATTTTTTGGCTTAGAATCACCCTTCTATATCGTTTTTCTCTCTTTCTATATAAATAAATGATTTTTTCACATAAATCTGATTTTTATTTCGTGTTTTTTTTGTGATTTCATCGTTTGAGTGCGATGTTGTTTTGTTTGCCGTCTTGATGCGGCGTTATTTAGTTTCTAGTCTTGTTGCGGTGTTCGTTTGGTTCAGATTGACAGATCAACTTCGATCCATTACAGATTCAATCGAGACTAGGGCGTCAACGTTACAGATCCGAAGATATGATTATTTCGATCACTTTGATTTTGTCATATTTGTAGGCATTTTTATCGTTTTATACTATTAACCTATGTGTTGTGAGTTTGTTCACAGATTCATTCTTTTCAATTTTTAGCAATGTTGAATTTATATTATTTTCGATATATTTTATCAATTTGAATGAATGAATATCATATTTAGTCCAAAAAAAATATTTAAAATATTTCGATATTTAGTATAAAAACAAATAATTATAAACACCTAAAAAAAAAAAAGAAAAAAGAAAGGCTCCAATGGGGAAAGCCGTAAAGCAACATCCGGAATTCATTCATCTCACTCACATTGGGCACCGCGCTGACCACAGAAAGCGATTTTCTTGGACACAAATTAAAATTAGCAACTTATGTTACTACTTAGGATAGGAAGACTTCAACCTTATCCAAACTCTTAGCCAACTACCAATGTATCTGGTCCAAGTAGGAATGAAAATTTTATTAGTATCCATCGATATTTTCGGACATAATATTCGCTATGGATAAAAAATAGATATTTTAATGAATATTAATGGATAAATTAAATCGATATTTTGTTTATCCATTTATTAATGGGATCGAATGGATAGTATATTATTCATATCTGCAGGTATCCGTTAATGTAAATTTTAGTATAATACATGTTTATGAATTAGTTGTAGTATTTAATATTTTAAATTTTAATTTAATGACATATATGATTATATTATTTACATATCATATTATTTAATATATTTATTATAATACTTTTCAAGTACAAGAACTTCTCATATTAGCAAGAAACTCAAATGTAGAATTAATTTAAATTTTATGTGTAAATAAATAATTTTTTGAGATCTTGAATATCCATGAATATCATAAATATTGATAAATTTATTTAAAACCCATAAAATAGATATTCATATAGATATGAGATGAGAACAAATATGAAATTCATTAAACGAGATGGATAATGAAACGCTATTACCCCATTTACATTCCTAGGTCCAAGGCTCCCAAGCATAACGGGTTACCAGATGGTTGGTTCAATCTTAAAAATTATATTGTATACACAAATTTGTTGGGAAAAGTTTCTTCTAGGGGTTAGACAACATTTTAAAAAATTAGTTTTGTAGTTATCATGTAAATAATATTATAAAAAAGAAAAAACTCCTTATCAACTTCGCATTTCAAGTACTTTTTGTTTAATATTTCATTTTTAATCATATTATCTCTTTTATACGAATCTGTATAAAAATTCACATAAATTATTTGATATATTAAAAAATTACTCTATAATAAAATAGATTAATATAATTTTTTTTTCAGAGTTTTGATAAGAACTGCTATAACTTATTCCATTTGTAAGTTAAATTTATGATGTGATAGCAGTATAGCCCTAATTTTTTTGGTACATTGGAAACGCAGCACTAACTTGAAGTATGACATTATATTATGAGACTGTTCGTTTTAGATTTTATAAAGATAAAATTACGTTTGAAAATCAAGTTGGGAGAAAGTTCTTCTCACATAACTTTTAAAATAATTTTCTCAAAAAATATTATTTTTACGTTTGCGTTGAAAATAATCTAAACCAAATAAGTACTCAAATATTCATGTTGGGTTTTGAATCCATCAAAAGTGCCTATATATAGCTAGGTAGAAAGGATGGCATATAGGGTGGGTTTTGAGGTTCGGGGGACAAGAAATATCATATCCGGATAAAGCCGAATCTTACTATTTCTATCTAAAGAAGATTATGATAAATAAAAGAAAAAGAATTTAATAAAAACATTAGTCTTATCCAACATCTTAAAGCTTTGTGAGCCTTTGCATATAAACCATCCAAGTCTTCTATGCACAAAGTCACAAACACAAGTATTTGTGATTCCATTTAAAGCAGAGGTTTATAACAGAGAAAAGCGGGTATATATACGTTCACACTCGTTCAGTGCTAGCCAGATGTAAATTGTTGCGTGTGGTTGATTGGTTGGAAGAGAAAAATTGAGGCATAAAAACAAGGTTTATTAGAGATGGGTCAGCTGAAGATGAAGAATACCATAGTCGAAGTTGATAAAAAAGGACCAGTTCATGAGTTTGATCTTATTGGTTCTTTTTCTTCTTCTTCTTCTGAGTCTAGAATTTCATGTGGGTCATCATTGGAATCTGATTCATTTGAAGAAGTAACATCCGCTGCTTCTTCATCTTCTAATTCATCGGCTGATCAGATTGCATCTGACCCCTTGAGTGATATGTCTTCTTTGTTTCAACAACTTCCCATTAAGTTAGCTTCTTTTCTCTATCTTTGGGTTCTTTTTATTTTGCTTATGTGGAATTTTACTGTATCCATTTGAAACTTTTCATTGGTTATGGTTATATTTATGCCATTATCAATTTTTTTTCAATTGAAATTGTTGATTAAATTGATATTTTTTTATTTTTCAAAATTCAAAATATCATCATTTTTTTTTATCAAATTTGTATTTTTAGTTCCTCGAAAATCAGAAAAATCATCGTATTATTATAAAATTAATGTGAATAGTTGATAAGTCACCCTTATCCCACCTATTATGAAATTTGTGTTTCCTTCTTTCTTCTAAATTATTCTGAAGTTTGTGTCTTTGATAATGTTTAGGAGGGGGCTTTCCAAGTATTACCAAGGGAAGGCACAGTCTTTCACATCATTAGCAAATGTGAGCAGCTTGGAGGATCTTGCTAAGCCAGAGAACCCCTACAACAAGAAGTTGAAGTCTTGCAGAAGCTATGGAGGGGGAACGGGTGAGACTCATAGAACAAAGTGCACACCTTCAGGAGATTCAAGGGGTTTATGTTCTTCACTAATTAGGGGTAGTGATAACTTCATGGGTAGGCCCCCCAATCCCACCTCACAGATCTACCAGTTCCACCACCATCCCTAATCAAACTACTTTGTTTGTTTGAAAGGGATTAAAAAGTTCATGAGCTAGCTCATCCCCTACTCGTAGGTAAATTAAATGTTGGGAGTTTTGTATTAGCTATTTGGGATCCCATGTTTTTTTTCTTATTCTTTAATTTATATTTTTCCTGGGTTCACAAAAAGATGCAAGTTTACGGTCTTATTTAAATTTAAAAAGGTTAGTATCACATTTTCTTGAATATTTTATACATGAAATCCACTAAATCAGAACACCCACTCACAAGTCTCGCGTAAAATCCATTCAATAAAAAAATGGTGGATAAAAAGAGTGGTATTAGGATTGCTCTTGTGTACATTTCTTAACTCCCGTCCACTCTAATTGATATTAGAAATCAGTGGGAGAAAAAAAATCCAATTTATCTCTTTTTCTTATAATTTTATAAATTTAGACACTGTTTAAATAAGTGAAAAGACTTGAAATAAGTGAAATGAAATAGAACGGATTTATATATCAGTTCGAATTTTAAAAATTAAAATATAATAGAGTGGTAGTAGATTGAATGCGAAATTCATTTTTATTAAAATTTAGTTTAATTATACTTTGCATTTATGTTGTTTTAAAAATTATATTCATCTGAGGTTAATATAATTTCAATAGTGAAAAGACTTGAAATAGAGAAATGATTTAATGGTGATATTTTGTCGATTCTCTTTTTATTTCAATAAACTATTGGATGTTGGTGTATTAATTACGAATTTTAATGATATTTGTATTGATTATGAATTATGAATTTTAACAATCACTTTTATTAATATATGGGTCTCGGTAACAAGTGCTGTAAGGGCATTGTTTAAGGAATTTAAAAATAAAAAAAATTTAGTGGAAAATGTAATTTTTTTAATATTCAATTTATGGAATACATCACTTTCAATACAAAATTTCTATCTTTGATTCTTTAATCAGTGTCTTTAGGGTATTGATTAACATGTCTTATTATATTTAATATTTAAAAAAATTATATACTTAAATTTTCAATGAAAATTTACTTTTCTTGACACATAATTAAAATGACATAGGAATAGTTAGAGCTGGCAAAATGGCCCCGGTCGGGCCGACCCGAATATACCTGATCATTTATAGGTCTTGGACTGCAAAATTTGAGATCGAATCAATCCTGAGTTTTTTGATGATCTGGTTCGATGAAGTCCGATTGAAATATGGGTTCAGATCGAATTAGCCTGACGGGGCTCGGGAAGCCCGTAGAACACTTTATTTTATTTTACTTTTTATAATTTTTCTTAAAAAAATTAAAAAACTGAAACATACAAAATAAAAATAAAAATAAAAAAGGGACTATATATTGAGCACAGTTTGGGTGAGAGGTGGGAAAGAGTCTCTGTGATGTGGGTGTATTTGGGTGTCCAGTTGTGAACCGAGTTTAATGATTTTGATATTGTTTTCATTTATTTTGATATGATTAATGGATTTGATTTTAATTTTCAAATATTCATGCATATTTATTTTCAAATATTTGTTTTTATTTTAATTTACATGACAGATTAGCCCTCTCCGTGCATTAAAATTTTAAAGCCTAGCAAGTAACAGCCAGTGTGGTTCGTGGTCTATATGTGACATAAAGCCACTGTTATGATATATAGCACACACTAATAGAAAAGTTACAATTCATGTGTCATCAAAGTTAATCTCAAGTACATTAGACATCCCATTTCAAAATAGATACTGTAATATTCAAATAAGAAGACAAAAAAAAAAAGACTATGGAGAAGTGAGCCAAAAAAAAAACTTCAAGAAATCTTATACAGTCACAAAAAAAGAGTATAGTTGTGTTTAGTAGGAACTAACAGATCTGATATTTTCGAGTGCCGAATAGAAAAAACAGCCACAAAATGAAGTTGAGGTGCCTATAGTCATAAAGTTTTTCGATTGTCTCTATAAGTTGGTCGATTGTGTCAAAAAAGACTATAGAGAACAAACTCAAAAAATAAAAAACGGTACATATCAATCAAATCTAGCAAGAATGTTTGATGGAAGCTTGTCGAATCTTACTGAATTCAAAGAAGTGAGCTAGCCGAAAATTGCCACGGTCCCAGCTACAATAGCTTGCCAAGGAATGTTTGTTGGGTAATAACGTTTGAAGAACTCTTGAGATTTAAGAGCAATATCATCTTTGTGACTGGTAATTAGAATTTAAGAGGCTCATTCAATTTTTCAATGGCAACGTACAACACATAAGCGCTGAATTTGTGCTTTGAGTCCAACCTAGATTTGTCCCCAAAACTATGTTCAGTGTGAGAGCATCCAAACAATAATTTTGGATGCCAAATTTGCGTTCACGTCCGGAGAACGAACATTTAAGGCTCCAAACGGCAACCCAAACAAAGCCTAATGAAGTCATTGTTGTATATTTAGTGTGATATTTCAAAAGTTTAGAATTCCATTTTATACATTGTTACGACACAAATAATAAAAGTGGGGCTTATTTTGTTGTTATTATTTCAGTCAGTTTAACTCATGATATTTTTATTCCTTTTTGAAGTTTTTATCACAATGTCAATTATGTTTTACGGGTTTGACCTGGTCTCTATCATTATCAAATATTTTAAATTTGAATTGTAAAATCCTGAACTTGCTCCAACCTTTTTATTTTCACACGTTCTCAAATCTCAATGCACGTTGTGCATTAGTTGGTTGACAATTAATTCAATCTTATCACTTTGTTTTCTTTTGAAACGGGTAGCAAGCAACTGAATTTATCTTCCTGTTGTTTTATTGGGGAAATGAGGGAACGTGTTGGAACAAAAGCAATGTTCTTATTTCAAACTCAACAATTAAAAAAGGGGTTGCTAGCTTTTGAAGAAAAGAGACCGTGGGTTTTGAATTTTACTTGCAACAAAAAAAAAAAAAAAAAAACCCTTTCTGTTTTCACTTATTTCTGGTGTACACTTCTTTAAAATTTTTTGTTGTTCTAATACCTCAAATATAGTTGGGAGAAACCTGTTGAATCCTGGAGGTTACACAATCAACGAATAAAACTCTTAAGGATAATATGATTACACACGCCTCAAATTTTTGAACACATTTGTTCATGGTTACGGGTTCAACACAAGAATTCAACGTTCTTGTAGTATAGCAAATCAATATTAGACATCAGACATAATTCAATATTTCAATCCCTGGTCTCCAAAGATGAGACCAACAGATTTTGTTGGCTAAACTGCCCTCCACCTACTTGACTTGTTTAATTATAATTTACATCCAGCAGATTTCAAGTGCGGAAGCATTATCGCAAAATTCCTTGGTCTGTTGGTGTGGTTGAGAAAGCAATGCTTCTTTTGGGAAAGCTATCTCACTACTTCACCTTTACAAAGTGGCAAATCTGCTGGGACTTTGGTGTACAAAATACAAAAAAAAATAAAAAACTATGCTTAAATATTGATTGAAAAAAAAAATGATTAAAAAATATATATGTCGGACCAGTCCAAATAAACCCGCAATCTGTATAGGATTGGGTTTGGGTACCTTTTAGGAGCCCGAATTGAATTCAGACCTTTTTGTCCCGACCCAATAAAACTCGTGGCCCGATTCAGGTCAGCCCAATACGGATCGAATAACCCGTTTTGCCACATCTAGGAATAGTGGACATAGTGACGTTTCAATAATTAAGAGAGACAGAAGAAATTGGGTACCGCTATCTGCTGTTCTTCATCACCATATTTAGGTAATTAGGGATCATCAAAAAAATATTGAGGTAATTAGCAACTGACCCATTTAACACGGCATTAGAAATTAGAATTCGTAACTGGTAATTAAGAGGTGGCTAGTTTTTTATTTTTATATCACTATCAGTCCCTATTTGATTTATTTTGACCCGAATTTCGTTACATGATATTTAAACTCAAAATTTGAACATGGTATGTATACTATGTATTGGTCAAATTGGTTACTTCTAATTCTGCTATTATACAATCCATTTATGCTAGTCACTGTCCCAAAATCGAGAATCAACTTAGGTGGTTGTCACTGGCTAACACTTAGCAGCATGAACATAATAATTTTCTTTTTCTTATTTAGCAAAACGGTCAAGTAAAGGCCCTGAATGAATCTGAACGCATCTTAATAAAGAAAGCTAAAGCCAAACCAGCGACGAACTGGATCTGGGAACTGGTTATTGCAATGATAGGTGCAGCAAGATGAAGAACAAATATTTTTGTGACTCCACGTAATAAAAAAAAAGAGATAATTTGTGACTCCACATAATAAAATGGACATGTCCACTTCTCCAGGTAGCACACACATGTTGGTAGAAGACAAAACCAAAAACTAGAAGGGAAGTAGGTCACCAGGAAGGTCCTTGTTGTCAATTCATTTTTTAGGGAGGAAGAAAAGGTTGTTATTAATTTATTTTTTTTAAAATAATGATCGATTTAACTAATCAGATCGAACAAAAAGTTTAAATAAAGCTTGGTTGAGGTTTCTGATACATGTGCACTAACTTTAGAATGATCATAAACTCTCATTTTGTACTAATTAAAACAAATTGTTTGGAGTTTGTAGAGTTTAAGTTTGATATATTATTATATTATCAAACAATCAAAAATCATTTTATATGTGACTTTTAAAATAGTTACTATAAAAGTTATACATTTTTAGTGATATAATTGATTAACGACGTATAGGTAATGCATTATAATTAAATCCTTATTTATGAGATGTTATTTCTCTTTTTAGAGGACGAGAGAGATTACAGAGAATTGCTAAGTTCAAGAGGACTCTAATTTAAGAGGACTCTAATTTAATATACATAGGAGTGGATCTCTTAGGCTATGCTTGGATTGACGAAGTAAAGTGAAGTGACAAAAAGATCTTAATTCATTGTTTGTATGTTTTTAAGTAATAGAGTGAAATAGTTAATGATGTGAATTCAAACCATTTCATATCACTAAAACTTTCAAATTTTCATCAACTTGGAGGGTTTGGGATGGAACATTTCCGTCTTTTTATTTTTAGATAATCATTTACAATTGTAACTCTTATTACCTAAAAACATCATTCCCTAATATTTTCTCCTTTGCAGTTGTGAACCCATAACCCCATCTCTTCTCTTCATTGTATTGGGAGACACGAGCAACCCATCACCAGCTTAATTTTCACAAATATTTTTGCTATGAGGTACTTATTTTCGTATACGTCACTAGCTGTATACCCGTGCATTCGCACGGGTTACGCTATGTTACTTCCTATAATTTTTTTTAAAAGTAACATTGAAAATTAATCAGTTTTTTTACCTAGAAAATTAGTGAATAAAGTAAATTATATACCAATATTGACATAGTTATAAACCATAGTTATACACACATTATGATTGTAGCAAAATAACTCCACAATCCATACTGTTTTGCCTTCTACTTGAGTTTTCATTTTGAAAATTCAAAACTTATGGCTCAATACTTGTACTTGCTGACAAAAACAATCATAAGAATAGAAATCTTGAACACTCATAAAAAACAATGCTAATAACATTGAGTTTCCTAAAACATTTATGCGAGGAAATCCAATTATACGCAATGCACGCGAGGATTAACACAGGCTCAATAATCTAATTAGAACTTTCATACAAAAATAATTTTTTTACTAATTAGAACATAAAACACAAATTAATAATAAATCAATTATACTATACTAATTAACACATAATTTGCGTGAAGGTAACATCAAAACTTAAATTTTCATGCTATAGTTGTATACCCGTGCATTCTCATGGATCACACCGTGTTGCTTATTACATTTTTGCTAAAAGTTAATTTTGTAAATTATATATTTTTTTATACCTATAAAAAAAAAACTGAATATATTAAATCATATACAAATATTCATGCTGTTATAAAGTATAGAAACTTATTTATATAATATTGAAGATAGAAAATTCATAGATCATTTTGAATTGTATTTTTCATAAAGTACATATAAATGTAAATTCATTTTGTTCATCAGAAGGAAATATAAAGAAAAAAGATAAGGACTAAGCTTAATAACACCATTTGCATCAGTAAGTAGTTCTCCCAAAGCAGGAAGTCCAAGTGACAATTGTGCATGCATAAACTGAAAAATAAAATTTCATGCAATTGGAGTCTAAGTCCTGTCAACAAAATCTTAGTGTAGTAATTGTTTAACTACTTAATCAATAATTTATGTTAATAATTTTAAGCATAAACTGTTGCATATAAACATGCATATCAGATTCAAATGACAACAAAAAGTTAGATAATATAAGTACTAAAGTATCTGACATAATAAGACAACCCGTCTATGATAATCCGTGTGATCTATGAGATCACCCATGTATGATAACCCATTTGATTAGAAGGGTTATCATAAACGGGTAAGCATAGACGGGTGATCACAGACGTGTGATCATAGACAGTTTACTACAATTGGGTTGTCATAGACGGGTGAGAATAGACAGGTTATATAGGGAAGCTGAAGGAACCTGTCTATGCTGACCCATCTATAAGATGATCACCCGTCTATGACAACCCAACTGAAGTAAACTGTCTATGATCACACGTCTATGCTCACACGTGTATGAGATCATCCGTCTATGATAACCCTTCTGATCATACGGGTTATCATACATAGACGGGTTATCATAGACAGGTTATATGGGGAAACTGAAGGAACCTGTCTATGCTCACCCGTTTATGAGAACCCAACTGAAGTAAACTGTCTATGATAACACGTCGATGCTCACCCGTCTATGCCCTTCTGATCAGACGGGTTATCATAGATGGGTGAGTATAGACGGGTGATCATCTCACAGAAGGGAGAGCATAGACATGTGATCATAGACAGTTTACTTCAGTTGGGTTGTCATAGACGAGTGATTATGTCATAGACGGTTGATCACAGAAGGGTAATCATAGATGGGTGATCATAGACGGTTGATCACAGACGTGTGATCATAGACAGTTTACTTCAGCTGGGTTGTCATAGACAGGTGAGCATAGACGGGTGAGAATAGACAGGTTATATAGGGAAACTGAAGGAACCTGTCTATGCTCACCCGTCTATGACAACCCAACTGAAGTAAACTGTCTATGATCACCCGTCTATGCCCTTCTGATCAGACGGGTTATCATAAATGGGTGATCATCACACAGAAGGGAGAGAATAGACGTGTGATCATAGACAGTTTACTTCAGTTGGGTTGTCATAGACAGGTGAGCATAGACGGGTGAGAATAGACAGGTTATATAGGGAAACTGAAGGAACCTGTCTATGCTGACCCGTCTATAAGATGATCACCCGTCTATGACAACCCAACTAAAGTAAATTGTCTATGATCACACGTCTATGCTCACCCGTCTATGCCCTTCTGATCAGACGGGTTATCATAGATGGATGAGTATAGACGGGTGATCATCTCACAGATGGGAGAGAATAGACGTGTGATCATAGACAGTTTACTTCTGTTGGGTTGTCATAGACAGGTTATATGGGGAAACCGAAGGGACCTGTCTATACTCACCCGTCTATGCTCATCTGCCTATGACAACCCAACTGAAGTAAACTGTCTATGATCACACGTCTATGCTCACCCTTCTGTGAGATGATCACCCATCTAAGACTACCCTTATGTGATCAACCATGTATGAGATAATAACCTGTCTGAAGGGTTATCATAGACGGGTTATCTAACTTTTTGTTGTCATTTGAATCTAATATGCATGTTTATAAGCAACAATTTATGTTTGAAATTATTACCGTAAATTATTGATTAAGTAGCTAAACAATTACTGCACTATAGGATACAACTTGTATGAGATCACCCGTGTCATAGACGTTTGATCATCTCCTAGATAGGTTACCATAGACGTTTGATCATCTCATAGACGGGTGAGCACGTATGATCATAGACAGGTTGTCATAGACGGGTGATCTCATAGACGTGTGAGGGAAAACTAAAGGAACCTGTCTATGCTCACGCGTCTATGACTCACCCGTCTATGATAACCCGTCTGATCAGACGAGTTATCATATACAGGTTCCTTCACGGGTTATCATGGACGGGTGATCTTATAGACGGGTGATATCTTTCTTATCTACAAAGGTAAAATCATGGCAGACGGGTGAAATCCCAAAGCTATGTTTCTGTTGTTAAACTTTTGAATTTCATACTGCGAGGGAGAAATAAAGGATGCATTAGAATAGAAACACATGAAAAATCATAGAAATACCAGGAAAAAATACAAAATATAAAAACAAATAGATATAGAGAAAGAGAAGAAAAGGGGAAAGAGAACAGACTCGTGTCCAAAATTGTATTCTTACCCAAACACCCTCTTACTACTATGGTTCTAAGATAAACAACCATGGCAAGATGTGTTTTGATAGTTTAACAAAATTATCCTAAATCTTTTATATAAAAAAGGTGATCCTAAATCATATGTCCAATCTATGCCTTAGAGGTAGAAATTCAAAGTGCTTTCTGGCATCGACAACATGAAAATGTAATAATTTCACGCAGCACCTAAGATTTAAAGGCTTGCATACAACTTAAATGATCTTACCTGTGTTGACTCGAGTTCTAAGATAAACACCCTCTTACTACTATGGTTCTAAGATAAACAACCATGGCAAGATGTGTTTTGATAGTTTAACAAAATTATCCTAAATCTTTTATATAAAAAAGGTGATCCTAAATCATATGTCCAATCTATGCCTTAGAGGTAGAAATTCAAAGTGCTTTCTGGCATCGACAACATGAAAATGTAATAATTTCACGCAGCACCTAAGATTTAAAGGCTTGCATACAACTTAAATGATCTTACCTGTGTTGACTCGAGTTCTATGCAAATATTGAACTATTCATTGTCAGTTCACTGGAGTATTCATTTTTTATTGTTTTCCCAAGAATTTTTTATAGCAACAGTGGTGCTAAAAATAACAATTACAATTGTGGTGAATGAAGCAATTGTTGCATTTAAAAAATTATAAAACATACAGAAAGGAACAGTTTCATACTTTCATTTGACGATATCCATAACATGTAAATAGCCAACTAAATGTGCAGCTCAAACGTCTATACTCTATATGGTCTGCCAATCCATCTTTGAAACCTGAGCACTCTGGTCTCTAAAGGCAATATATAAGGGAGAGTTGGTGCCTGAGGAATTTAAAAGACACAATGCAGAGGATGCAAATCACCAAAACTACTATAGAAATAGCTCTAGAAAAGACCACATTATGAACTTTACCAAAATTTCAAACTCCATAAATTCAATATATGCAGCCCGGCCAATGAAAAAAGTTCAAATTATTGTCATAGGCAGAGGCATCAAAATTGACATCACAGCGCATGAAAACTATATATTCAGAAGAATTGACATGAATTTGGTCCAAACAATCATTCAGCATGTCTAGGAAGAGGCTACCCTTCTTTGAAGTATCATACTTTGTAGTATTTAAGTTAAAACTTTGATTTTATTTTTTATATTTTTAATTTCCAGTCTACATCAATTAGCTAAATGACATTCACTTTATTTAATATGACAACCAATTCAAAATATTCAAAAGCATAGAGTTAATAAACCTATCATCAGACAAATTGGTGGAACCTATCATAATAGCAGACTTAGCTACAGGTGCTTATTTTCCAAAAAACTGAGAGCTTACTCGGCTCCTTTCCTTGTACATTGAAAAGGCAACAGATGAGTAAACATGAATTCATAAAAGGTTAGCAAAATGCATTAACTAAAAAATCATTATTACCACAATAGTCATTTTGTAGTCATCTTTTACTGGTCATAGCTCCTTTAGCAGAGAGGTAACCATAGCATAGACTCATTATCCAATACAAAAGTAGAACATTATATTAATTTTAGGTACACTATATTACTTTTTTATTCCTGTTCCTTTATGGGCTCGTTGGTAAAGAGAATACAATCTTATTAATATTACTAACAGCAATATGAATAGAAACTGATTTTGCAATTGGATGACTCTTGAATCTTATTTTTAGCTTAAATTCTTGTTAAGGCTATGCTTTCAAGTTTAACTTATTCTGAAGGTCTCAGGCTAAAATGGTAATTAATAGGATAGGTAAAATGAATCTAACCATGGAAAGAAAAATAAAAAAGGAACTCCTAGTAAGGTAAATTGTTGGGAGTTGCAACAATATAAAAGGAACTTCAAGTAATATAATAAATTGTGTCCTTACCTAAGCATAAGCCTTTCCCTGGCACCTTTTAATATCCACCTCTTAAAGTCGAGATCCCACATTGCAACAATTATCTGAAGCTCAAGTTCATAAACTTTAGCCGATGTTTCTTTTCGAGCTACCTGCAAACAACAACAATAAATAAAGAAACTTCACTAAAAATAGATTTACAGAAAACAGCCAAAACAGCCAGACATTACACTTGGGCATTTGTTCGAACAGGGAAGCAGCAGTGAAGGCAGAGTGGCGAAAACAGCCAAAATACTGAAATAGCATGTAAGAGTGTAGCAGAACAGAGGTTATTCCAAGAATTTGACAGAGAACTTTACTCGCTCGCCATTACCTGTGACTGGTTCGAATCCAAAGGAGGAAAAGTTAGAGTGTGAGAATTTTTGATAAAATATTTTCAGAGTCATAGATCGTCGTTCACGTGCGTTGTCGGAAAGCGAAGAAGAGAAAGAAGATGGAGGAAGCACCAAAGGGCATAGCACACCAAATCAGAGGGGTCTAAAGCGATGCACTTCGGTTCAGACTCCAAAGGGGTCAAGAGCGGCGTTGTTGGCTCTCAACCTCTCCAATCTGCCGACGAAGTTGTTCCAGGAAAGGCAGTCCATGCAACTCGGAGTGAGCGTTTCCACTTGCTGTGTGGTTGGTTGGTTTAGTTCAGATTCAGATTCAGATTCAGTGTTCGTGAAAAATGAAAATCAAGTGGTGTTTGTTTTGGTGTTGGAGTGAGAGAGAAATAAGGAAATAATGTCGTGAAAAGAGAGCCAACAGAGAGGTGAAACCTGAGACTGGTTTGAAATTTGTAAACAGAAGACAAAATTACCCTCAAAGAGGGACACGTGGCAACATTTGAGAATGGGGCATTTTTGATATTTCACTAGGCTATGAAATTAATATATAGATAGTAGATTTGCATTTGACTTCTCAAATTGCCAATGCATATAATTGATTGGAGGAACCTATTGCAAAGAATGAGATAATATTTACCAAAAAGAAAGTTACCCTCCATATGGAAAATGACTAGAAAATGACATTTCTAACAAAAACAATTGATTATTTTGTGAATGTGATTGAATTTGAAATGCTTTCACACCGTCTTCTTTGAGAAGAATTATACAATCATGTTAGTTTTGTTTCATTATAATTTTAAATGTTGGGATATTTTCGTAATATTTGTCTTTTGATGAAAGACACAATTGAATTTATATTGCTAATATTTCAGCTATAACCAAACCCGGTAGTTTTTTTTTTTTGTACAATCCAAACCTAATAGTTATAGCCACAATGGATAAAATAAGAGTATGTATAATGTATGTATATACTAAGCAGTCGAAGTATTATTTTTTTATTATTATAACTACATTTGTTATAAATAGGAATCAAGTTAAGATATGTTTATTTCCTTCAAAAAAAAAAAAAAAGTTAAGAATAGTGTATACTTGTTGTTACCACTTATATTTGGTATATATATATATATATATATATATATATATATTATGACTTTATTTTATAGTCTTTTTTGACTTGTAAAAAATGTTGTGAGTAATGAAAATTAAAAAATGTAGTATTAAAAGTCAAATTTGTATTTTACTTTATTCCATTAATTAGGATGGTCACTTTTCAGTCCAAAAAATAAACATGGTCACTTTTAAACAATCAATTGATATATTTTTAATTTGTTATCTTTTCATTCCATTTCATTGTAAGTCAACACATTATTTTGTTTTATTTTTGTTGATAGACAAACCATTCTATTATTAACCGTTTAATCTCCTTGAAAATGATAGCCTTAAAAATTATGAAATATTATATCAAAATTTTTGTGTACATCTTTTCTTCACCTAAGAATTCCAACGAGGAGATTTACATTGTTTGGCGGGTATTCTCGTTTTCGTCATTTGTTATTGTCACAAACAACAACAAGTACCGTTGGATATCTCTGGTTTTACAGAGAGAGAATCGGAGGGAGAAGACAAAGCGTGTCGCATTGTGTGATTGTGTGTGTGTGAGAGAGAGAGAGATTACCATTGCCAATTCACCATTGATCTATGCAAGCGAAGCTGGAATCCGAGGCCATCTTTGTTGGAGAATCAACATTGTTTGATTCAAAATAATAAAATAAAAAAATGTCACCTTTAACCTTATGAATTATGAGCTGGTTTGATAAACAGCGTTTCTCCACCAATCTGAGCCGTTTCATTGCTGGTATCATGATCCTTATTTTTTTACCAATTTGTCTCCAATTTCTTGATTCCTATACACCCTGTCCTTTTCTTTCTTCTTTCATCCTATTGGTTCTCGACTTACCCCTTTGACCACCTATCCACCTGTTTCAAGTCCAGTGACCTTTTTGACTTTATAGTTTTTTATGGACCCTAAAGAATTATTCTCCACCAATTTGATAGACGTTTAGTATTTTCTGTTTATTTTTTTACTCTCAATTATGTGCACACATACAATGTTTGTGGTTTCCTAAGCTCACTATTTTGCTTGTTTTTACATTGGTTCACCTTTTTTGTGTTTTTTTACAAAGGAAAGGATAGTTTTAAATCTTGGTTGGAAGATGGTAAGCTAAAGTGTCTTGGATGTCATTTAAGCTACAGTTCTTGGCTGTTCACTTTGATATACTGCCAACTTTTTCTTGTTTTCTTGGCAAAATTTTGAAAACTGCAAGGAAGTGAAAACAATGTTATATTTTTGCAAGCGAAAAGTGAAAAGTGAAGTTTTTAGTGTTCCAATCAAATTTTACCTTTACTTGATTCTTTAACCAGTAGATTTAGGGCACTGATTAGTAAGACCATTTTTTGTAAATATTGGTGAAAACATGTCAACTGAAAAGAAAACAGAAGACAAACCAAACACCTCCTTGGATTTTTCTTTTTCTAATTTTCTGGTCGAGGAACCTGCCAGTATATATGCCAATATAGCAGTAATATTGTGCAGGAATGATAATCTTTCTAAACGATGATTGTGAGTCAGTGATTGCAATCCTGGTGATAAGACCTGTGTCTAAAATGGTTTTGGAATAATTAAGATCTTAATCATGCTGCATGGTAGATGGTTACTACATAATTAATTGTTTGCAATTAAGTGACTCAGCTTGTGTAATTATATGGTACTTAATCATGCTACATGGTAGAAGTTAAGACATGATTGTCATGGTATGAATGCTTTTGACTATTGTATATGCCATAGATGGTCACATCACAATGCAGTATTAGTGTAATCTGTGTTCAGGAGTATGATAGAGTATTTACTGATGTTTTCTAAAATTTTCTTATTCTACATATATTGACATGTTGGTATTTTGGAGCTTTATTACTTGATTTATGTCAACAACCTTACAATGAAGATTTTATAATGTTGATCGTAGTATTTTCTCACGTGGTCCATGTTACGTCCAGATGCTATTTCTTCTCTCCTTCCTTTAATTTAGGGAAAATATAAATTAGATGGGAGAATAGCAGAGTAAGTTCATAAATAAGTTTCAGTGTGACGCCCTTAGGCAATGAACTACCACAACATGGTCCCATTATCTGTTTCATATGATTTTATTTGTTTCTGTTGGTCTGTCCCTTTCAATTTCAAACTTCCATTTTGAGCAGGAAAGTGAGATTTAGATTATTTGAAGAATTATTTTGTGTGTAACGGGGAGCCTGCAAGGATGAAAACGTCAAACACCGTTTTTGTTACAGCTGAAAATTTCTTTGCTTAGAACATTGACTTTAGCCAATTTAGTTTTCAAGTAGTTTTACTGTTACTTAAGTTAGCTTTTAGTTCTTGTTTTTAAATAAAGTTGTTTTAGTTCTAGGTGGAGTTAGAGGCTGAGAATTGTACCTGTATGTCAACATTTTTTTCTGAAAAGTATGCTGATATGTTGTTCATCAGGATAGTTGTTGCATTGATCCCTATTTTGAATCTTTGTGCACCAAATTAATAATTTTATAAATTCAATAGACTATCCACGATCCATGTTTAAAATGTTATTGCAGTTTTTTGCTTTGGTGCTGGATTTGTCTCCATATGGATCTATAATGAAACTGATTTTCCACCTGTTTTTTTTTTGTTGCTTGGATTTCATTCTGAGATCATAAATTGCAAGACAGAATTTTGTTTCTATTTAAAATGAACAAATCTGAAATATGTAGCAACTGCCAATGCTGTAATTTTAAATTCTTGTCAAAGCAATGACCATAAACTTTTCACCTGATCAAGCAACAGAATTCTGTTTTGGAAGTTAACAGTGTCCATTGATATTATCCTAAAATTCAATATTCTGACAATCAAAAAATAAAAACTGTCAATTTTCAAAATAGTGTACATAGCTTTTTCTCTAAATATTTATCACAGCACATTATTTGAGTAACATTTCTCAATTCATTTGTTCATGTCTGAAAATTATTACACTTGGAACTTGTACTTAAATTAAGAGGTGGAAAAACGAGTTTGTCCTTTAACCCAAAGTGGCTTATCCTATTGGATGGGGTAAAATTGTGAGAAATGTGTGTTTTTATCTGCAATTTAGCTCTTGTGTTGGAGAATAGCACACCGATCTTTATTATATAAGAAGCGTTTTCTGCCCTAATATATTGTGGGATGCAATTGTTTACATGGCGTGCCAATGAAATTTTACTGTTGTATCTTTTCAGGATCTTTCAAGTAGATATATATTGGGATTGGATGTCATTTTCGCATTGTTGGTTTTTGTGTTTATTTTTATTTTTTTTTCAGAAAAAAATATTTTTTCCTCCTACCTGTTCTCTCATCTCGTTGAAAAACGAGAGTGATTTTGCATTATATGGTTTATTTAGTTCATTCTCTTAACATAGGAGGATTTTCCCTCTTCTGATTTTGGTGTCCAATGACCAGGAACTGTTGCCTCACACATCAAGAGGCAATGTAGTCCTCAACCTTCAGTTATTGTTATTGAAGCTGGAATATCAGGGATTGCTGCTGCACGTAGACTGTATGATGCATCTTTTAAGGTGTCATATGATTATTATCAGGCTTCATCTTTATTTATTCTTCTATTTTATTTACTTAGGTCAGTGGAAAGATTTTCTCTCGCTTTCTGCTTTGGCTTATTCTCATCATTCGGTTAGGTGACTGTACTGGAGTCACGGGACAGGCTCGGTGGCCGGATTCATACTGATTACTCATTTGGTTGTCCAGTAGACATGGGAGCCTCATGGTAAGTTCAATTTATTTGATTTTGCTGCTAAAACACTATTTTGTAGAAATGTAATATGGTCATTACCTCTTTTTCTTTATTGACTTTTTGTTTAAAAAATTTCTTCTTAACATGTTATTTTCTTTCAAAGAAGCTAAATGTTCTTTCTATGCTTAAAGAAAGTTTCTTAGCATGTATACATATGCTGGGAAACATTCCTTAAACATGTTTGAGATTGTGAGGAGATTCATTTTTTTAATCCTGATACATTTTTTTAAGGGATAAATTCAACATTTAACCTAAGTTGAGCTGTAGAGGTTTGCTGCAATTATATGAAGTTGATTCACTCTGTCTTTTGTGTTTTGAGTCCTAGATTTCCAGTGTTTTTAAAAATGAAATGGCCATGGTTATGAAAGAAACATTTTATTTGAATGAGTTTGAGAGAAACTTGTTCATCAAGTAATCAATGCAAAATTGAGTTGAAAATACTTGGTCAAATTGATTTTTAATGTTGATAGTGTTACAGTCACTTTTTTTTTTAGAAGCATTATCTTCAATTTTGAATTTGACTGTGATATTTAATCAAATCAAATCCAAATACTTGTTTGTTCAATAAATTTTAATCTAGGTGATTGGGTCAGAGCCAAATTTTCAACCTGTTGGACAAGCTTGGTGAATTTTAGAAGCCTAATAAATTATATGGAAAAGTTTGCGTATGATATTATAAGAATTGGTAACCTTTTACTCATTTGGGGTACTAATATGAAAATATCTATCTATTTTCTTATAAAGAAATCTTTGCCGAACCGAACAATATTAACTATATTTCTGTGGTATGACTTGAGTGTTAGCCTGTGAAACCTTTGATTCATTAGGTTATTCCTTTGGTTGAAGTTGATAAAATTTAGATCAGGATTTGATATGTCAAGTTGATTATTGTTTTATTCCATCTGTATGTAGAAGATCAATTAAGCATTATTTAGGTGAGCGTCTATTACCACTCCTATTTATCTATTGTTACTTTCGTTCTTATTTTCCTTAAATGCCCTTTACTAAATAGATAGTTGAACCTAATACATTCACTAACTAATAAAGGGAATTATATGAAAATAGTAAAATATAATTAGAGAGGGCAAGCAATAGAAACTCCCATTATTTAGTATATTTAAATTAATGCTTATATTGTTCTTGTTACTAATTGTCTCGTAGGAACATGTCCTCTCTGGTGGTCATGGGCTCATGATGCAAGGATATGATCCTGTTATAAAGCTCTTGCAAAAGATCTTGATATATGCTTGAAACACAGGTATGCCTCCATAATTTATTGTACGACTTAGCTGATTCCTGATTTATGGCAGAACATGCAAAAAATAAAGGAAGAAAAATATTGCAGATTCACCGATGCCATGTTTTTAGCCTGGAATATATTAGCCCAGGATAAATAAATATGTTGGTATACATGGAAAATATAGTGAATATTCTGTTAACTATAAATATTTTGTTCTTCAAAACCTATTTTGTCTAGCTTTTTTGGAAACATATGTTGGTACTTGGTAGTTCATTGATTGATAAGATTTTCTGTCAAAAGAGTTTTTTGGATTGATATGGTTGCCATCAATGACAAACAATGTTCCAAGTGTAACTTGAGTATAACACTTCCAAGTGGCACTCACTTTATAATCTGAACCCATTGAATACCCTTCTTAGACCCCACCAAGTGGGAGCCTCGTGCACTAGGCCGCCTTTTTTAGTAATAAGAATATATCCCTTTTTCTCTTTTTCCCTCTCGCTCTTATGGTGGTTAGGGTGTAAGGTTTTGATCCTTTTGTGAAACCTCACGATGTAGGGTGGTCAAAATATCTAATGGCTACAATAAGGCAATGGTCACAGTTGACAATGGCAGGAACTTTGTTGCTGATGCTGTTCTCGTAACAGTTCCTGTTGGAATCCTTAAGGCCAATTTAATAGAGTTTGTACCAAAACTGCCTGAGTGGAAGGTTGCTGCAATTACGGATCTTGGTGTGGGCAATGAAAATAAGATTGCCCTAAGATTTGACAGTGTTTTGGCCTAATGTAGAATTTCTGGGCATTGTTGCACCCACCTCTTATGCCTGTGGCTATTTTCTCAATCTCCATAAAGCAACAGGCCATCCAATTCTTGTATATATGGCAGCTAGCAGGTTTGGTTATGATCTTGAGAAGCTATCTGATGAGTCAGCTGCAAATTTTGTAATGCTATAGCTCAAGAAGATGTTTCCTGATGCTTTGAAGCCGTTAAATTTTCCTCTCACTTGTTTCACTAGTCTCTACACGACTACATCCCATAGTTATCAGATTCTCTCAATAACCCTACAAACTGCATACTTCATACCACACACTAATTCATTACACTTTGCAGTGTATGAACTGTGAACCAGTATGAGTACCTATATCGTGTACCTAAGAGTATTGCGAACCTTGTAACTGTGATACTGCTGTAGCCTGATTTTTGTTTTGTTGGACCATTGCAGGTTCAATATCTTGTGTCACGTTGGGGAACTGGTCCAAACTCTCTTGGCTGTTGCACATACGATTTAGTTGGAAAGCCAGATGATGTGTATGACAGGCTTCGTGCACCCATAGGTAATCTATTCTTTGGTGGGGAAGCTGTTTGCATGGATGACCACCAGGGATCTGTGCATGGAGCTTACTCTGCTGGGGTCATGGCTGCTGAAATTTGTCATAAATATCTTTTAGAGAAACAAGGCCACATGATAAATCTGCCTCTAGTTTCTGTTAGGCATGAAATACTTGAAACTACAATACCTTTTCAGATCTCAAGGATGTAAGTTGTGTACATTTTCTGATTTTTAAAAATGAAAGCATTTATTCAAATGCTAAGTAGAATCAGTCTCTCCCCCGGCCCGAGGGTTAGTCTCACAGCTTGTCTGTGGGGATATCCAATCATAAACCAAAAAAGTAGAATCAATCTCCGATCAGATACACCGTGTAGTTCAACTGGAACATTAAGGCAAAATATTCATTTTCCTTCATCAACATCTTGGTAAACGACTGCCTTCATTTCCCTGAACCAGTTTGTTAGCCTGTGCTTAATTCGAGTTGTTCTTTTCTGTTTCTTGTTTTTGTATTCAGAAGCAAGAAGATCAAAAGGAAAATGACTAATTTACTTTCCTTTTATAATGTAGAAAATCAAATAACTTGCAGCAAAGAAAGAGGTATTTGTTCTACCAAAAAAAAGAAAGAGGTATTCAAAATTAGCTACTTATTATCAAGTGCCAAAAATAATTAGTATTTTTTAACCACAAAGTCTTATAATCACATCGGATAGTTTATGAAACTTTAAATTAAATTAAAAATTAGTAGTGTGTACTGTCTTTGTTTCTTCAAAAATTAAGGGTTACTACCATTTTAAATAGTTGCAGAAGAGTTTTAGGCTTTAAGCTTCATTGTCCAGGCATTGGAAGGGAAGGTTTACAGAGTATCACATGGTAGTGTTTTAGCATATTAAAAGCTTGTTAGAGATTCATCCAAAGCAATGAATTTGATTCTTTACCAAACAATATTTCGAAATCTGTCTGTGTGGCTGTAGTGCTTTTCATGAGGATGTTATGGGGTCTCTTTCCTAAGTTGGTTGAGCTTTTAGCATATTGAAGCCTAGGTGAGAACGAGAGATATAGCTGTGGACCTAGGGCTTGTGCCTGAAGCCTAACATAATTCAGTGGAAAATAAAAGCAATTGAAATGTTACATTATCATCTTTCAATTTATTCATTTATTTAAAAAAATCTAAAATATAAATAAAATAAGCCATCCCTTTTCCTCCAAATTCCTCCATCCCAATCTAGCCTTTGTGGAATGGAATGGAATTCATGAATTTTGGTGTGAATTTTATTCAGTCAAACATGAGTTTCATGAAGTGAACTTAAGTTGGAATCTGCCTGTCAAAAACAAGCCACCAATAACCCAAAAAATAAACAAAGAGGAAACAAAAAGCAACACAATCACCAACACAAAAAAGTGAAAAAACAATTTTTTTTTTTAAAAGAATTAAGCAAATAAACAAAGAAGCGCGTTTACACGCAATCATCCACCGCAAGTGAAAAGCAATAAAATTCAGAGAGAGAGACTCTGTGCTTTGCTTTGGCTTCTTCTTCTTCATCATCTTCATCTTCTTCTTCTCTTTCTCGGTTTTTTATTTGTTTTTTTCTTAAATTTCAATCTCGTCTCTTCTTCTGGTTCTGGAAACGTCTCTCGTTTCCGTTCGTTGGGTTCAACTCTCTCTCTTCGCTTCCGATCGGCCCAATCGACTTCATGGCTACGATCGGACACAACAATCTCAATGCCAAATTGGTCTCTCTCTCTCTCTCTCTCTCTCTCTATTTTCAATCCCCCTTTCTTTTCTTCGATTCCGCTTTTTGCTTCATCATAACCTAATAATTTCAAATTTTTAATATTGTTTTTGCCGAATTTCAGGTTCTCCTTGGGGATATGGGTGCCGGAAAATCCAGCCTCGTTTTGCGTTTTGTCAAGGGTCAATTCCTTGAATTCCAGGTTATTTCAACTCTTTTCTTTATTTCTTTGTTTAATTCGGTGGTTTTGAAATTCGAAAGTCCACTGCAAAGTTCTCCTGGCTTTGTTACGTGTAACGAAAACTATTCGGTGAATTACATATGGTTCATGGTGGACAATTGTTGTTGCGTCTTGAATTGAGCTATTTTATGCTGCTTCGAGCATGAATTTGTTTTTTTTAATTTGGAAGATGGGATGGGGAGTAGTTGTTATTGTACTTTGATGCTATTGATCCAATAGAAAATGGGGTTCTCCTGTTTCAAACGAAATGTTTCTAGAACCTTTGAATATTGAAGAAAGTTCCAGCTGATAGTGAGACTAAATTGTTACAGACTTGGAGTATAAAATGGGAATATTCTTAAATACTCTCAAGAGTAATACTCTTAAAAAATTAGATTTGATTTATGTATTATTGTAAATTTAATCCAACAGCATGTATGGTTATAAATCATAGCATGTGTTATGTTTTTAATGGGTTGAGTCTACTACTCTGATGGATTTTTCGGTAAAATGAGGAGTTGCTATACTGATTTTTCAAACATTTATTGAATTCTAATTTTACGCTAAATGTTAATAGAAGTTGGAGTAGGGTAGAGAGAAAGAGAGAGAAGAGAGATATCTGAATTTCTGAATTTCATTTCATAATTTGAATTATAGCTGAGCTTAATACTTATAGTAGTATGGTTGTCATTAAATGCAAATGAGAGTAAAAGAGAATTTGAGTGAAATGTCTAACTGAATATTGCAGACACAGCATATTCAGTTAGCATTCACATGATACAAGCTGATGCACACAGCTGATTAGCAGCACGTGTGCATGTACTCTATTAGCCCCCTCAAGGTGGGTGACGAGAGGCAGCCACGTTGAGCTTGGTAAACAGCTCACAGAACTTGGAAGAGGAAAGGGGCTTGGTGAGAGCATCCGCAAGTTGGTAGGAAGCAGGAACATGAGCCACACTCAAGGCCTTGGAGATGACTTTTTTGCGAACAAAATGAATATCCAGCTCCATGTGCTTGGTGCGTGAATGAAGCACCGGGTTATGGGAGAGAGAGACAGCACTGAGGTTATCACAAAGAAGAACTGGAGGAAGAAAAGGTGTGCCAAGTTCCCTGAGCAATGACTGTATCCAGAGAATTTCTGCGGTGGTGTTGGCCATACTACGGTACTCCGTTTCTGCACTGGAGCGGGCAGCAAGATGTTGCTTCTTGGAACTCCATGAGACAAGGTTGGGCCCAAGAAAGATACAAAAGCCCGAGGTGGACTGTCGGTCATCAGGGTCACTAGCCCAGTCAGAGTCACAAAAGGCCGTGAATTGGAGGGGTTGAGACGGTTGAGTAGGCTGCAGAACGAGACCATAGTCCACAGACCCTTTTAGATAGCGAAGAATACGCTTGGCAGCTTGCCAATGTGACTCCAGAGGGTGAGCCATGAATTGGCACACCTTATTCACACTATAAGCAATGTCTGGCCAAGTCAAGGTGGCATACTGCAAGGCGCCGACAATGGATTGATAGAAATGGGGGTCAGAAATCGAATCGGTACCAAACTTGCTCAGCTTAAGGTTGCTAACCATGGGGGAAGTGATTCCCTTTGCTTTAGTCATGGAAGCCCGAGCCAGAAGATCATGAATATACGTGGACTGTGAAAGCAATAGAGAGCCATTGGAGAGAGGCTTGACCTCTATGCCAAGGAAGTAGTCCAGAGAGCCAAGTTCCTTTAAGGCAAAGGAGGCATTGAGCTTCTGAATGAGGGCAGTAATAAGAGGAGGAGAAGATCCTGTGAGGATGATATCATCCACATATACGAGAATATAGAGGCAGGTTGACCCTTTGGAGTAAATAAACAGGGAGGGGTCACCCTTACTGGTGTGAAATCCAAAATGTAACAGAGTAGTAGCAAGCTTCTCATACCATGCCTGAGAGGCCTGCTTGAGTCCATAGAGTGCCTTGTGAAGACGACATACGAGGGACTTGTCACTAGCCTCAAACCCCGGGGGTTGGGTCATATAAACCTCCTCATGCAAAATGACATTAAGAAAGGCATTGTTCACATCAATTTGTTGAAGGGGCCAGCCATGAGTGAGGGCAAGGAAAAGGATGACCCGAATGGTTACTGGTTTGACCACCGGAGAAAAGGTTTCATGGTAGTCAAAGCCATGTTGTTGATGGAACCCCTTGGCCACAAGTTGAGCCTTGTACTTATTGATGCTGCCATCAAGATTTTCTTTCACCCGAAAAACCCACTTACACCCAATAGCTTGTCTATTGGGAGGGAGGGAAACAAGAGACCAAGTGTGGTTGGTCATAAGAGCTGAATACTCAGCTTTCATGGCTGCAAGCCAGTCAGGGTGAGAGAGAGCCTGTTTGGTAGTGGTAGGCTCCATATGGGTGAGGAGAACCCGAGCCTTGAGGGAACCGGTCTTGGACCTGGTTTGCATAGGGTGTTGGAAGCGGCCAGAAAAGGGTGTAGGAAGAAGGCCAGGCTGAGAGGGAGCATAGAGAGAGCTAGAGTGACTATCAGGAGAAGGGGAAGAGGCATCAGGGAGAGGGTTTGGTGATGGGTTGGAGACAGAAGTTTGGGAAGAGGTGGGAGATGGAGAAGGTGCAGGGGTTAGGACAATAGTGGGGGATTCTTCTATAGGACTAATAGAGGAAAGCTGAGAAGTTGGAGAGGTGGGACTAGTTTGTAGTGGGGAAGTAGGTGTAGGAGAAGTAGGAGAAGGTGGGGAGGAAGGTGGAGATACATGATTAAGAGGAATAGGAGCCAGAGGGGGTAAGTTAGAGATAGGGATAGTAGCAGGGTATGTGCTGGGTTGGGGAGAGGGTGAGGTAGTGGGAAAAAGGTAAGGGAAAGGAAATCTGGTTTCATTGAATAAAACATCCTTGGAGATATAGATTTGGCCACTGGAGTCCAAACACTTGTGACCCTTGTGTTGAGGAGTCAAGCCTAAGTAGAGGCATTCAGAAGATTGAAGCTGCATCTTGTGCCTATTATAAGGCCTAAGAAGGGGAAAGCAAGCACAGCCAAAAGTCCTGAGGGACTTATAATCAGGAATAGTACCATAGAGAGCATGAAATGGAGAGGAATGAGCTGATAGGGCCGCAGTAGGCAGTCTATTAATGAGGAAGACAGCAGTGGTAAAACTGTGATCCCAATACTGGAGAGGCATGGCAGCATGAGAGAGGAGAGCTAGGCCCATCTCAACTATATGTCTATGCTTCCTCTCCACTGTACCATTCTAATGAGAAGTGTGGGGGCAAGTGAGTCGATGGAGGACCCCCCAAATCTGTGAGATACTTGGTAGAAGGTCTGAATTCCCCACCCCAATCAGACTGAAGAGCCTTGATAGGGGCATTAAACTGAGTCTGAACCAGTGCATGAAACTGCTTGAAGGCTTGGAGAGCCTCAGATTTCTGCTTCAAAAAATAGATCCAAGTGTACCTAGTGTGAGCATCAACAAAAGGTTATATCATAGGTATAACCTTGATAGGAAGTAAAGGGGGCTGGTCCCCATAGGTCACTATGAATCAGCTCAAAAGCAGTAGAGTGAACAGTAGGGGAAGGTGGAGCATGAAGCCCGTGGGCCTTGCCTTGACAACATGCAGCACAAAAACTAATAGTATGCTTTGGAGGAATAGGAATATTGCATTGTTGTAAAATAGTCTTTACAATATTAGGATTGGCATGACCAAGTCTATGATGCCAAGTGTCAAAAGTAACAACAGTGGAAACAGTAGAATTTACAACAGCATTATTAGAGACAGTAGGCTTAGCTACAGGCTGATGTAAGTGTGTAAGAGGCAGAGAATCTGAACATCCAGAAGAGTCCTTTAGAATCTGAATATGCTTGAAGCAGTATAATCCATTGCTGTTGAGTTAGCCTTCTAAGAGAACCTCATTAGAGACCTGAGATTTGACAAAGCAAGCGTGTGGATGAAACTCGAAATATACACCATTATCTTGTGCAAACTTAGAAACGGAAACAAGATTCTTAGTAATAGTTGGCACAAACAGTAGATTGTGGAGTGAAAGAGTGATATGTGGGTCACAAGGTGAGGTAAACTGCGAGGAGCCTATGGAGGTGATAGCCAAACCTTGTCCATTTCCCATATGCACTTGCTCTTGCCCGCTAAAAGGATTACTATAACTGAAGTTCTGAGAGTCAGGTGTGAGGTGATGAGAGGCAACCGAGTCAGGATACCAAACATGATTATCAGAAAATCGAGGAGTAGCAAAATCCTGAGCAGAAGGAGCATAGCTGCTGGAACCACACTAACTGGGGGCATAAGAGCTGTGCTGAGTGGTGACATAGGCACTAGGAGCTTGCTGCTGAGAGAGAGGTGCTGGAGGGAACTGATTAAAGTGACCAGAGGCTGATGGAGGGGGAGGAGGACCCCTGGACCGAGGAGGAGCGTAGTACTGCTGGGAAGGAGGTGCTTGAGTAACCTGAGGAGGAGGCGGAGGTAAATCCTAATCAAACCTATACCAACAATTATAGGCATCATGACCATACTTGCTACACAGTTGACAAGTAGGTTTGGTGCCGCCATGACCACGACCTCGTCCACCACGTCCTCGAGAGCCTCGGCCATGACCATCGCGGTCAGAAGATGAATAACCACCGGGAGTAGAAGAAGCTTGACCGGAGGGTGGTGCGGTGGATTCAGGAAGAGACTAAGTCTGAGCTAAATTGAGAGCAACAGTGGAGGAAACAGAGTCAAGCTTATACCTCTCAAATTGAGTATCCTGAATAAGGAGAAGAGATTCCACATCGTCAACGGATGTGTGCAACTCACGACTGTAAATCAACATAAGAAAGGAGTTGTACTCCTCTGGAAGACCTTTGAGAATGGTATCAATATGATCTTGCTCAGAAACAGGCTCACCAAGTGCTTGCAACGAGTCAACAATGGCGCGAACGCGCATCAGGAAGTCGGAAGCAGAACTCACACCCTTCTTGGAGTTCTTCAGTTGGCGAACCTTTGGTACGAAGATGTGAGAAGAAGTGCTTGTGAATTTTCTCCCACACTTGCCAAGAGTGCTTGCAACTGATAAATCAAGGTAGAATAGAGGGAGATAAGGAGCCAAGAAGCCATGTGAAAAGCATCTGATCTTGAATCAGCCAACGTTGATAGCCTTCGGTGACAAGATTGAGATCGCGATCTGCATCAGAAGCATATCTCGGAGGAATGAGCGGATCAACCACGAAACGATGCAATTTGTGAGAGAGAATAATAGCTTCGATTTGCTGTTTCCAGAGAAGAAAGTTTTGGTCATCGAGTTTGACAGAGAGGGAGGGATTAAAGGTAACTGGAGAAGGAGAGGGAGCCGCCATTCCGGTGTCAGAGAAGGGATTGGGAAATGGAGGAGGATCCGCCATGGAAGCTGCGAGCAAGGTCCAGGAAAAAGAGGCTCTATGATACCATAATAGAAATTGGCGTAGGGTAGAGAGAAAGAGAGAGAAGAGAGAGATCTGAATTTCTGAATTTCATTTCATAATTTGAATTACAGCTGAGCTTACTACTTATAGTAGTATAGTTGTCAGTAAATGCACATTAAATGCAAATGCGAGTAAAAGAGAATTTGAGTGAAATGTCTAACTGAATATTGCAGACACAGCATATTCAGTTAGCATTCACATGATACAAGCTGATGCACACAGCTGATTAGCAGCACGTGTGCATGTACTCTATTAAATGTTTAGAAGTTGATCAAATACAGTAAAATGCGAATAAAATGTTTGACACCTCACCTTCGATATTGTTACCCATGAAAACAAGATATGTACCGGAGTAATTCTTCTTAGAAGGATACTCTTGAAGAAAAAAAAGTGGGTAGGGTTGGGGGGGGGGGACATATAGAGAGTATTTCTTCATCGGTTTATGGTCGTCTGCCCGATGATGGTTTTGGGTTCTCAATGCTTCTATTTTGTGTCAAAGTCTTCAACATAATTGTGCATATCATGTTGCTGAAATTATTTGGTCTATTGTGGTGACAGGAATCAACAATAGGGGCAGCATTCTTTTCACAGACATTGGCTGTAAATGATGCCACGGTGAAATTTGAGATTTGGGACACAGCTGGACAAGAGAGATACCATAGCTTGGCTCCCATGTACTATAGAGGCGCAGCTGCTGCTATCATTGTCTATGACATTACTAGCTCAGTATGATAACTTTACCTTTGAATATTTCTAATTACTTATTAGATAGGTAATATTTGATATACATTGTTTGCTGTTTCCTGACATGTTACTTACTGCTAATATTTCTTTTTTGTTTGTGTAGTATATTAACATTAAAATCTGTAAAAATGATTAGGGAAACAGCATGGGGCATAAAAAAATTGCACCCTGTTTTTATTTGCACTTCCTGAATCCTAATAGGTCTCAAAATCACAATGGAGTAGTAAATCTTACGTTGTTGAGGTTGAGCTTTGTTATTTTGAGTAATTTGGATGAGCAAGTGATCCTTTTACAACCTTTCTTACTATGCATGGAATGTGGGGTATGACTTAAAATGGAAGGAAGAGGAACCCAACTCAGATCCCAAATTTGACAAGTCCCAAGCTGGAAAAGTGAGGGACTCCAATTTTCACCGCAATCCAACATTATTTATTGCAAGACTTCCAAGAGGACCAAAACATTCCTCTTCAGCCGTTCATGCGCTTATTGTGGAATGCTCGATTGTTCCTTTCTACCTAAAATCTTTCTGCAAGAAGTTCTAGAACAATCCTAATTCTTATGTAGATTGAGTTTGTATGATGGAATGTTGAACCTTTATTGGTGTAAAATGTTAAAAATGAATAAAATGAAGAAGAGAAGATTTAATCAGCCAGCAGGGTTCTTTGTTTTAGTTTGTATATTCATTTGTCTTTCTGTAGGGCCAAGACTATGCTTTTAATATTAATTATTTATTTATGCTTACTTAGTTTTATATGTTTACTTCTATATTTCATTCACAGGATTCATTTACACGAGCTAAGAAGTGGGTCCAAGAACTTCAGAAGCAAGGTATTTGCTGTTTGGTTCTAAAGTTTTCTTATGCTATTTTTTCTAATGAGAGAAATAAACTTCATAGTATGTAAAAGGAGAATCAAACTATTAACCATTTAAAAATTTCTGGATAATAACTATTTCTATAGCAATCTTGTTCACTTATTCAATATCAAGGTTGTCAAATCGCAATTCGCTAGGCTAACTTTTGAATCGTGAATCATAAATCGTATTGAATGGTAAGATTCATAAACATAGTGAAAAATAGCTTGAAATATATCATTTATAATGCATTATGTAGATATACTCACTAAATACTGTTCAAGGCTGTATCAGTACAGTATCTGTTCAATGCTTCAAAATTTTATGCAAAATGCACAGTATCACTAAATATTGATTCATTCAGTATGTGCATTCACAATGCACCGTATCACTTAGTGATACACCGTTATTCAGAAGATTGAGAATGCACTGTATGTGCATTCAGTATGCTTTTCACCGTTCACATAGTGATAGACTTCAAACACACCATATGTGCATTCAGCATGTGCATTCAAAATGTTTTTCACAGTTCACGTAGTTATAGACTTCAAACGCATGTATGACCGTATTAGTTGTTAGACACGCAGAAGGCATTCAAAACATCATATTCTAACAGGACGCACTGAACGCTCCATCTAAGACTTTGGACCCGTGAAGCCATTGCACAACCTAGAAAACTGCGTAGCCTTTTATCACGATTCCGCCCGGCGATTCATGTATCGCACCGAATCGCATGATTCCGGCGATTCACGGTGCGATTCCAGCGCCTCCACGATTCACACACTGATCTGTATCATTTTCCTGCAGAATCATGTGGTATCCTACGATTCAACTCGTGAATGTACAATTTCGATTGCCATGTTCAAGATTCCTGTTGTGACATTCGTCTTTATGTTTATTAGAACTCTTAATATATTTATAATAGAATTATAGAGGAGCACAAACATGGTTCGACAATACATGAGATGATGTGAGACTGTAATAGAGCACCAGGGAAGTGAACAGAGTAAACAGCGGAAGTTTTATTATATTTAGCATAAAAAAGGGGTCTCAGTACAGCACTCTAGTAGAGACAAATCCCTCTAACCAGCCAGAGCCTATGGCTCTCCCCTGAAAATATTTCTTAGTCCTTTTCCTCTACCCGTAGCTTACACTCATGCCCCCCTCATGTTATAATCTCACTCCTAAATAACTAACAAGTCACACGACATACACACCTTCCTTCTAACTAACTTTACTCACTCCCTTAGATTCTTCACTGGCCCACTTTTATGCCTCCTAGAGTTCACCTTCCAAACTTCAGGCTTTTCCTCTCTATTATTCTTCAGCATTTGGCCCGTGTCAGCCTCTTGGGCCCTATCAGGCTGCTTAATGCACAAGAGAATTATGAATAGCTAGGCAGATTCCAGGTTCTATTTGCAGAGATGCCCATCGAATTTTGTGTTTGTTAAACAATTTATGTATGATGTTTAATGGTTTATGTCAGAGTTGTATTGGAATGTTGTGTGTCTTATGTGACCACACAGTCTCTATTTATAATCAGAGAATACAATCGTATAATTAATTACAAAGGATCAAATCAAATCCTTGATTTGTATAACTATATCCCTAAATATCAGCACATATTAACTCTATAATAAGCACATGTTAAATATGCTTTCTAACACTCCCCCTCAAGCTGGATCGTATATGTTATATGAACCAAGCTTGTTACAAATATAATCAACCCGAGAGCCCTTGAGGGACTTAGTAAACATATCAGCCAATTGGTCCTCAGACTTGACAAAATCGGTGGTGATTTCTCCAGAAAGAACTTTTTCTCTTACATAGTGACAGTCTATCTCTATGTGTTTGGTCCGTTCATGAAAGACCGGATTTGATGCAATGTGAAGTGCAGCTTGATTGTCACAGATAAGTTTTGTATCCTGGAGTTCTCCTAATTTCAGCTGTTGGAGTAGATTCCTAAGCCATGCAAGTTCCTTTGTAGCTGACATCATAGCACGATATTCTGCTTCTGCACTAGATAGGGCGACTGTGTTTTGCTTCTTGCTCCTCCATGAGATCACATTTCCTCCAATGAGAACACAATATCCAGAAGTGGATCTTCTATCTGATGGTGATCCTGCCCAGTCAGCATCTGAGTAACAAGTAATTTTGGCATTGCCTTTATCTTCATATAATAGTCCTCTACCTGGTGCATTTTTGATGTATCGAAGAATACGGACGACCGCATTCCAATGGCTATCACAAGGAGCATTCAGAAACTGACTTACAATACTCACAGCAAAAGTGATATCTGGTCTGGTGACCGTGAGATAATTGAGTCGGCCTACAAGACGGCGGTATCTTCCCGGGTCTTTCAATGTCTCCCCCTGACCCGGAAGAAGCTTGATATTGGGATCCATAGGAGTATCAGCTGGGCGGCAGTCAAGCATACCTGTTTCAGTAAGAATATCCAGAGCATACTACCGTTGGTTAATTGCAATGCCTGAAGAGGACTGAGCAACTTCAATCCCCAAGAAGTATTTGAGAGGACCCAAGTCTTTTGTCTGAAAGTGTTTGAAGAGATGGGCTTTGAGCCGCTGGATACCGTCTTTGTCATCACCAGTAATGACGATGTCATCAACATATACTACTAGAAAGATGCGGCGACCGGTAGGGTAATGGATGGAGAAAACAGAATGATCGGATTCACACCTGGTCATGCCAAATTGTATTAAGGCAAAGCTAAACCGACCAAACCAAGCACGAGGAGACTGTTTCAATCCATAAAGAGCCCGGCGAAGCCGACAAACAAGGCGAGAATCACCAGGAATAATAAAACCTGGGGGCTGGTCCATATAAACTTCCTCCTGCAACTCTCCGTGCAAAACTGCATTTTTAATATCTAGTTGATGAAGTGGCCAATGATGAATGGCAGCCATGGCAAGAAATAGACGAACAGAAGTCATTTTGGCCACTGGAGAAAAGGTGTCTCCATAATCGAGACCAAAGATCTGTGTATAACCTTTAGCCACCAGACGAGCTTTGAAACGATCAATCTGACCATTTGGCCCGACCTTCACTGTATAAACCCATCGACAGCCTGCTGTAGTTTTATGTGGAGGTAACGGAACAATCTCCCAAGTGTTATTTGAGTGCAATGCTGCCATCTCTTCCAACATCGCCTGACGCCAGTTCGGATCAGTCATGGCTTCACCTGTAGACTTAGGAATAGACACAGAATCCAAAGCAGAAACAAAAGAAACATAGGATGTAGACAACCGGTCATAGTTTAAAACACAAGCATATTTAGGATTAGGGTTGCGAGAGGACCGAATACCTTTCCTTAATGCTACAGGAAGTGCAGGTGCAGGCGACGTAGATGGAGGGGCAATTGGAGCAGGAGATGAGACTGGTGGATCAATGCCAGGAGGTACCGCTGGAGGCTGTGTTCGCCGCTGGTAGACACGCAAAGGAGGTGGAGTAGAAGTTACAATAGGTACCGGAACAGCAGGTGGGATATCCCAAAGGTCCGCTGTGAAGGTATCATCAAGTAAAACAGAAGAGGAGAAGAACGGGCAAGCCTCAAAAAATGTGACATCAGCAGAAACAATGTAGCGTTGTAGTTGAGGACAAAAACAACGATAGCCTTTTTGTACACGTGAGTAGCCCAGAAAAATACATTTGAGAGATTTAGCTGAGAGTTTATTTTTACCTGGAGTGGGGTCATGGACAAAACATGTGCAACCAAAGACACGAAGAGGAATGGGATATAGATCCTGCTTTGGGTATAGAAGAGAATACGGAATCTGATCATGAAGGACAGAGGAAGGCATGCGATTGATAAGGTAACAGGCTGTGAGGAGCGCATCACCCCAAAAACGAAGAGGAACATGATGGTGAAGAAGAAGGATGCGTGCTGTTTCAACTAAATGGCGGTTCTTTCTTTCGGCCACACCATTCTGTTGTGGTGTGTGCGCACATGATGTTTGGTGAACAATTCCCTGGGAAGACAAAAGTGATTGAAACTGGGATGACAAATATGCACGAGCATTATCAGTGCGTAACATTTTAATAGAAGTACCAAACTGGTTTTGAACTTCTGCACAAAATCCTTGAAAAATAGTAAAAACATCAGAACGATTTTTCATTAGAAATAACCAAGTACATCGGGAAAAATCGTCAATAAATGTGACAAAGTAATAATAGCCTAAAGTTGAACAGACACGACTAGGACCCCAAATATCAGAATGAACTAAAGCAAAAGGTGACACAGCATTTTTATTGACTCGCTGACTATAAGTTTGACGAGTATGCTTTCCTAACTGACATGACTGACACTCAAATGATAAAAGCTTAGAAAAACTAGGAACCATAAGACGCATTTTATTGAGGCTAGGGTGACCCAAACGTTGATGGGTAAGGGTTTGAGAAGCAGCAGAGACACATGCCACCGGCAGTGAAAGGTGATATAATCCTCCAGACTCATGTCCTGTTCCAATCGTCCGTCCAGTACGTCGTTCCTACACATAAACAGAATTATGAACAAAAAGGACTGAATAATCAAGGGTATGAGTGAGTTTGTTAATGGATATTAAATTAAAAGGACAACCAGGAACATAAAGTACAGAATTTAAGGAAAGGTCGGGAAGGGGTTGTGCTTGACCAATGCCTTGAACTTTGATTTTAGAGCCATTTGCCATGGTGACAGAGGGCAAAGAATCAGAGTAAGACAGATGAGAGAAAAAAGATTTGTTACCGGTCATATGGTCAGAAGCACCGGAGTCAAGTACCCATGGTCCAAGAGAGGAGGACTGAGAGACAAAGGCTACAGGATTACCAGACTGAGCGACGGCAGCAGAGGGTGTTGGCTGATTGGCTGCTTTGAACTGAAGGAACTCATTGTAATCAGCGGCCGAAATAGTAACATCGCAGTGATTGCAGTATGAGCAACATTGGCAACCTTGGACTGTTGTTGTCTTGCCTTGGTGCGACATTCAGCTTCAATATGGCCATAGCGATTGCAATAGTTACATTGAGAACCGCGGCGTTGGCCACCACGTCCTCCATTCCGTCCACCACGATCGGGATAACGGGAGACTAGAGCAGAGGAATCAGCAGAACTTGAGGAGTGGCCAAAAGCATGAGGAGTAGCTAGACGCAACAGTTGTTCACTGACTGTATCATATGAAGGAACAGTGGATCCTGATAAAATCTGGTTACGCACAGAATCAAGTTCTGGTGGTAAACCGGCTAGTGCAAGAATCATGAAAAACTTGCTGCGTTGCTCGGCATGAGCTGCTGCATCACTGGTAAAAGGCATTAGGGATTGAAAATCAGCAATCAAATGGTCAAGCTTACCAAGGTATGTCTGCACATCCATGTTGTCTAGCTTCAAAGAGATGAGGTTGAGAACGACACTATAAAGGCGGTGAATGTCGTTGGAGTAGACTTTCTTGGCCTTTTCCCAAACATCATAACACGTGGTGAATGCTTGGTATTGCGGCTGAAGCTTGGGCGAAATGGAAAACCATAGGACAGTACATAAGGAAGCGTCAACCTGCTTCCATTTTGAGCGGTCTTTGGTAGCAATATCCTTGGCTTGTTTGGTCAAGTGGTCTTCACGGGCTTGACCTTGGAACCAAAGCTTGACAGCAGCAGCCCAGATGCTGTAGTTGGCTATCCCGGTCAGTTTTTCGCACGGGATCAACGGAACCTTGGTGAACGTCACAGTGTCGGAATCGGAATTATCACCCATGAGTTTTTGTAGGTGAAAAACAGTCGGACAGGGGCGCCTGGTGGTGGGGAAGGCGGCGGAAGTGGCGGCGGGTGGTGGGCTGGGCTGGAAAAGGTGAAAAAATGCAATCTGGGCGCGGGCGTGTGTGGTACACGCGCAAGAGTGTGGCGGCGCGTGGAGGCGCGTGCGGCGGCTATTGGTGACGCGCTTTTGGCCGTAGGGTCGACTCGGGGAGGTGGTGCGACCAGTGGTGGCAGACCGGAGATACGAGTCACGGTTGCGGAGAAAAGTGGCTTCTCAGTCGCGCGGCTACTGTTCACGCAGGAAGGAAACAAAGAGAGGTGGCGACTGAGGCAGGAGATCAGAACCTAAACTACTGATACCATGTCAGAGTTGTATTGGAATGTTGTGTGTCTTATGTGACCACACAGTCTCTATTTATAATCAGAGAATACAATCGTATAATTAATTACAAAGGATCAAATCAAATCCTTGATTTGTATAACTATATCCCTAAATATCAGCACATATTAACTCTATAATAAGCACATGTTAAATATGCTTTCTAACAGTTTATTATAAATATTTAGCTATATTTTTTATACGTTACCCGAAGGATGCAGCTCTAGTGACCGATGTTCTAGATAAAGAAATAATCGGCAAAACCTGTTTTGAGAGAAATAACACTAGAGGGTTTGCTCTAAAATATTATATCAAACATAGTCTAGTTTTGATTTCCCTACCTCTATTAATGCTGGGTTTGTGGTTGCTGTTGTTAACATAACTAGATTCTCAAATATTGCACTCCTTGTGGTGTTTTTACAGGGAATCCTAACATGGTCATGGCTCTTGCTGGTAACAAAGCTGACTTGGAAGATAAGAGAAAGGTACCAGCTGAAGTAAGTATTATTCTTTTTTCAATTTACATATCATGGCATGTTAATATCAAGAATTATAATTCCTTTAACGATATTGTCAGTTGGCTGCAATTGTGTTGAATTGAACTGAAGAACTGTAATTTCCTAATAAAATTTGAAAAGCAAAATATGGTTGAATTGATACTTACATTTGATAATTTTTATGTTGCTGCCATAATTTTTTTGTCGTATTTGATGTTAACTTCCTGTCTCTAACTCTAGCTTTATGTGTGGAAATCTTATCATAAAACCATAACTAGCATCTTCAAACTTCAAAGGGAATTTGGTGCATTTGAGTTGTCAAATACTTGATTTCTCTGTATAGCCAATAGGCTGTCAAAGTCAGATCAGAACATGTTTTTTGATTAATGCTTTAACTGTTTTCAGCATCCTCAAGTTGCAGCTCTGTATATTCCACTGGTTGCTTCATGAAAAACTATCTCTTAGCAAATCAAACATATTGGTATTTCTGTTATCACTGCCTCTGGCTAAGTTAACGAATGGTCTATAAACTCTTTCAATATTTGCTGGATTGCTTCTTAATTGATTTCACCTTAATCAAAACTGGTGGTGGTAAAGTACCTTCTTTCATTCATTGCAGCTTTGATTTCATCTCCTCTCCGACAGAGTCCTTTGTTGTTAATTCCCCTTTTCAAAGTGAAAAACTAGATGAACTTAACTTGAAAGATTTATCTGCAGTGATCCTTACTTTAAGCATAGTAATACTTAAGTACCTTGCAAATATTTCATTGTCCTAATACTTGAAGTTCAACACAAATGATGCTGTAATGTGTAATCTACTGTTAAAGCATGTTTGGTTTCTCCTTGTATGGGTGATAGCTTGCATGGGTAATGGGTTTATGCCGTTCCATGTTTTCTACAGCCAACATACCAGTGACATTTCTTGGGACTACCAACTAATCAGTTGTGATTCATGGGCAATGCAGGAAGCACGTATATACGCCGAGGAAAATGGTCTGTTTTTCATGGAGACCTCTGCCAAAACTGCAGCCAATGTTAATGATATATTTTATGAAATAGGTGCGAGTCCATTCCTCACATATATACTTTAGGCTGCTTGATGACAGGAATTGATAGTTCTTTTTATTTCTTTTTATCTTTATTTGCATTAGAATAAATAAATCAAATAAAGGAGAACTTTAGTCGATGCACTCCAAAGAGGAGGGAGGGGAGGGGAACTCTCTTTTAGAGGAAATATATGTCCTTGCTTTGCAGACCAAGATATTTCCATTATCTTCACCCCTGATTGAATAAACTGTGTAAAATTTATGTGAACCAAATGAATTTGTTTATTCTAATAGAGTATTGCTGAACCTTCAATTTAATTGCACCAAATGAACGTGCTTTCTCTTCTTTCTCTACATACAAAGTTGAAGAAGGGTATGAATGAATTTGGCCATAAAACATCCATGAGAAAACGGCTTGGATGATGAATTGTTAGGTCTAACGTGTTGGAGTTGGTTCACTTAGTTGTAAACATTTTCTTTCAGATACAGGAAACCGGAAAGGTTTTTTTTTTTTTTTTTTTTTTGTAGATTTTACGATAGAAGAAAGGACTGTCTAGTAAACACGAGCAATTTACTCTGTTTTATGGCTATATTATCTTGGATGTGCGTTTGAATTGTGTTTATGTCCTAAACTGCTGGACTTTATGTACATTGCCTGACTTACAATTGGTAATGTTATGTA
Source organism: Ammopiptanthus mongolicus (assembly GCA_039655645.1). NCBI lineage: Eukaryota > Viridiplantae > Streptophyta > Magnoliopsida > Fabales > Fabaceae > Ammopiptanthus > Ammopiptanthus mongolicus. The sequence continues at coordinate 10,195,086 of CM077348.1, read as the reverse complement.
CACAGCCAAGAGGTTACCAAGGGCTCAACCAGCACAAAACCCAGCGGGGATGGTTCTTGTTGACAGACCTGCCGAAGGATCCAGAGCTGCATCATGTTGTTCATAATTATTTATTCTCTATAACCCCCTCTGTCTCTCAGTTATGCACCGCCCGTTTCCTGTGGTTTCTATGTACTGCGCACTTCGATGGCCCTGTTATGTGGAGCTCCAACAAGTTCACGGGCTGCCTTGATTATAAAATAAAACTTGTTGGTGCAAAATATATATCTCTTGGATTTGGTTCATAGCGCTCCATGTATAAATAGCTTGTACGATCAACAATCAATAATAACCGATCTTATTTTAACCTCAAAATCAGAATTATAACATGGTATCACAGCCGGATCTATTATTCGCACTTTGAATTTTTCCTACATATTTTTCTTCTGTCTTCTCCAATCTTGTTTTATCAGTTCACTGATTCCACCCAAAACCCCTCGAACATGATTAACATTATCATTTATCGGTTATGATAATCTTGCATCATTGTAAATTAATACAGTTATAGACTAGTAAACTGGGCACAAATATCATTGTTGTAGAAAGTACAAAATAAAATAGCAACACACTCATGGGTATTTAAGTAGGGATGACAATGGGTATTTTATCTGATAGGTATCCGTAAAAATTATTCATAATGAGTAGGATATTTACCTATACAACAGATAAGGGAGCGGGGATGGATAATTACTCGTAATATTTAATGGGTATGGGTGTGGGTACCTTAGTACCTATCCCGCTCCATACCCGCATATTTACATAATAATATTTTTTAATTATTATTATTATTATTATTATTATTATTATTATTATAATATATTAAACTTGGGTTACCTCTTTAATGATCTTTAAACTAATTCCTGAATGTGAAGGTACTTTTCATTTGAACTTATCATATGTTAAATAGATATTATTGGCTTGCTATTAGACCAGTAAACATGTTTCTTGTATAATTGAACCAATTGCCTAGACAATATTGAAGTGGCTGATGGCCGAAAATTATGCTAATTTATAAGTTTGTTGTGCTGTGAAATTATGTGGGTTTCAATTACTGAAATTTACTGCACGGATGGAATATATATATATATATATATATATATATATATATATATATATATATATATATATATATGTGTGTGTGTGTGTGTGTGTGTGTGTGTGTATTAAATTAAAACAATTGATTGAATTGAAATGAAAGTTAGCTTATTACTTTTCTAGTGTTGTTCATCACTTGAATTCCTATCTTTCCTGAGTTCCTAGCGTCGCTCAGTTGTTCTTTACTTGAGTTCTTATCCTTCTTGAGTTCCTATTCTTCCTAGTCCTATAGATCCTAGCGTAAGACTTTAATAATGTTTTTTTTTTTGTTATATACTATCATGATATTTGTTTGAGAACATGCTAGAATACTATGTTTTGTTATATACTATCATGATATTTTAGACTTCAATAATGTTTTTATTTATTTATTGATTTTTTAGTTAATTAAAGTGCAGGTAATGGATGCGGATATGGGTACTTAAGTACCCAGCGGGTAAGTATACGGGTACTTCAGTTGCTACCCACGCAGATATGGATCCGGTACGAGTATTTTTTTAAAACGCGGGTATGGGAACGTATACTATAGTATCCTACCTATATCATTGTCATCCCTAATTTGAGAGATCCACATTCTCCTATGTGGTATTCAAGAGACCCAACCTCTCTCACTCACTTCAAAATCAATTGTGTTATTTGAATATCAACATTTAGATATCGTATATGACATCCTATCTTTTTATCTTTATCTCTCACATACTTTTTATCTTATTTATATATACACATTTCAAAAATACATTAAAAAAAAAAAGGACACCTAATGTTATTCCTATTTGATGATCAAAAATCATTTGTGCTTCACAATACCGGTGTGCGCCTCCTCTGTCCTCTTCTCTCTTTTATTACAACCTACCTAATTAACATAATTGCCTAACTGTGATTAACATACCTAACAGATTTATCGTGACACACACCTATCTGCAAACGATAATGGAATACACTACATGGGATAAAGACACATCAAATTGGTATGTAAACAACAACGCACAAGTAGAAACTTGATTATTTGAACTTTCTTAATAATAAAAGGACGAATATACCAAATGAATATAAGTAAGTAGGAATTAAAGGAGGAAACGGGAAGTGGAAAAAGAAAAGGCAGACAACCCCGAATAAAGGAAACGACATTTCTACGGAAAACAGTTGTCCACCTTTCGATTTTTGGAAATGACAAACTACATTTTTAGCCAAGAATTAACAAAGACCATTACTAAATAATTGATCCATTTCTTATCCTAAAACCGTAACTAGCGTTTTCAAACTTGAAAGAGAAGAAGGTTCATTTGAGTTGTCAAATTCTTGATTACTCTTTATACCCAATAGCCAGCCTGTGTACAAGTCTGATCGGAACATAATTTTTGGTAAATGCTTCAACTGTTCTGAGCATCCTCAACACGTGTCTCTGAGATAGATTAACTAATCTGGGTCGAAATAAAAATGACAACTTGGAGAGTGGGGTATCACACTAGCTTGCTTCTATCCATGCCCAAAGGGATGAGGATTCCCTACATTTACTATTTCTATCTCTCTCCTACTCATATTTTTTAACATTTTTTTTTTGATAAAGCAATGAAGAGATGAGATTAGAAGAGAAACATATCCAATGACTCTTATTGTTTTGACTGCATGGACTTTAGGATTCACTAACGACAGTGAATCCGGATCCTGCCCAAAGCCACACTAGAAAGAGCTCAAAATCTTGACACAAGATTTGAATTCATTCATAACTTTGTCTCCGTATTAAAATAACATTAAAATAGTGTTGATAAAAAAATAATATTATGTACCAAGATCGAATCCTAAATCCATCTTGATTTTTATTTATATTTTATAATATTTTGTATATATACATTTTAATAATACATTGACAAAACAAAGAGATATGTATGATACCCTAATGTTCAAATAAACTTATTGTATACAAAATCGGGTAATTAATAAACAAACATTTTTTTTTATGAATGGAATATAATTCCTTTCTGCTTTCTTTTTTTGAGCTCACAAGCCCTTGAAGCGAAAAAAGCAAAAGAGATTAAATCAATTCTATATTCTAAAAATTCTAAATATAAAAAATTATTTCGAATATATCTAATATATAATAATATTTGAAATAATTTTTTATATTTTATTATAGATATTAATTAATAATAATAAATTATTAATAGTAATAAATTGACAATACTAAAAAAAATGAATCAAATAAGTTCAGACCCCCCCCCCATCCTTAGAACAAATATATGTTGAAGCTGGCATATACATGTGTCGTCGTTAATGTGCAAAATAATTAGGTGTTTTTTTCGGTACTTTCAATAATTTTGGGATAAAAGTTAACTTGTCCAATTAGAATGCATCACCTCAATTAAATGTGTTATGTTAGTGAGTCAAGTCAAATGGTTCTCATCATCTGATTGGGTTACCTAGACAGAGTAAAGTTATCCTTGAGATACCGGAGAATTCAGCAAATAGTTATAGTTATTGTATACTGAAAAGTAGGGATGACAAAGTGGGTCATCTTTCCCACTCGGCCCTATCATTAACCCACCCAAAATAGGACGGGACGGGCCAACCCGTTTTAGTCGTATGGGTTGAACCCCCCAACTCACCCCACCTAATGGTGGATTGGCGGGTTGGTCCGTCAAATAAATAAAAACATACATGGAGTTGGTGGGTTGATGGATTGACCCCTTATAAAAATAAAAAAATTAAAAAAAAATTTATATAACATTTCTTTTTTTTTGGACAATTTTCATAGCCTTTCTTAAATTATTATTAAAAAATTGGAATAATCTTATTTTGTAGCACACAATTTGTGTTAGAAAAATAAAGACATTATTTTTGTAGTATGAAATAATTCCAAGTAACAATTAAATTAAATTAAATAATATTAAATAATTAATAAATTAATAAAAAAAATTATTTTTTAAACTGGCGGGTTGCCCACTGACCAGTTTCGGGTGGGTTAAGAGGGACGGGTCAAAGTGGGTTGATGAGTTGAGGACCCCAACCCACCTGACCAAATTTCAACGAGTTGACCTGTGGATCACAACTCATTTTACTACCCCTGATGAAAAGATATATCGGCATATCAAATTTTCCTATTTTAGTCCTTCCGATAACATGTCATTCATATACTTTGACTTTTTATATTATAATTTTAGAGTTTAATTCTTATGTACTGTTGGTGTAAAATTTTTTACATTATCGATCAATCAAAAATCATGGTATAAGTGACTTTTAAGATAATTAATGCATATCAATTACATCCAAAATTTTAGGCACTACTTTTACAAAAGAATATATATATATATATATATATATATATATATATATATATATATATATGAGAGGGGATCCACTTACTTCAATAATAACTTTAAGAGAGTTACACTCAATCTCATCCATCCATTTATTCTAATCCACAAAGGTCATGTGGCTTCTTTAATGAATTAATATAAATCCATTGGATTAGAATAAATAGATGGATGAGATTGAAAATAACTCTCTTAAAATTACTCTTATAGTAAGTGGATAGATAAAAGCCATCAATATTGTGCTATCAATAAAAAACGCTATCAACTTCAGAAGTTCACCATGCTCCCCCAAGTTGGCTTCAAATCCCCCTTCTACCAGATTCTACGGGGACATATTTTGATCGCTTTTAATTTCTCTTTCTTTTGTCTTTTGCTTTTTGTCGTTTAGAAGCAAAAAAAAAAAAAAAAAAACGCTATCAATATTACGTTCAATCAAATCAGGGCTCGTTTGGTGGTCAGGATAGGATAAGGATGGATATGATATGAGAGCTGGATAAGGATAGGATAGGATATGAGCATGATAAGCTCTTATCCTGTCCAATGTTTGATGTACATCAGATAATGACAGGATATGATATAAAATATCCACAAATGATAAAATTATCCTTATATCAAAATTACATTTTTTTTCAAAAATAAATTTTAATATTACGTGGTTGTTTTATACATTTAAATTAAAAAATATTTAATAATATATATTTTTGGCTTTTTAATTATAAATTAGTCCATTTTTTAAAATTATAAAAAATTAACTTTTTTTCACTTTTTATAAAAATTGTTAATTAAACCACATATTTTAATTAGTATTAAGGTTGACTAATTAGGTTTGAAACCGTAATTAAATAATAACAATATTAAAGGTAAGAGATAAAAGAAAGCATTTTCTTATCCTATCCTGTTGGTTCTAACCCAGCTCCACCCTCAGGATAGAATTATAACTAAGTAACAGGATAGGATAAGCTAACAGGATAAGCTTATCCTATCCTGCTGGTTCACCAAACTACAGATTAAAACAGGATAGGATAGCTTATCCTATCCTGCCTCCCTTATCCTGACCACCAAACGGGCCCTCAAAAGCTTTATTTATCAGTTTCAAAAGCAATATAATGAAGATAACGTGCATAAATATTGCCATGAATGAAATCAATTCATTTTATTGAAATAATCTGTCCAAAGTTTGAAAATATCAATTAAAATCAATTAATGAATAGTACAATATAGAATTAAAATTAAATATGTAATCAATTAAAATCGTAATTGATAAATGAATATTAGAATAAAGAATTATTCCCAACATTAATGAATTTAAAAGGTAATAATAAAGTCGCTCTCCGTTTTTATTCAAAATCAAATAATCACCCCCTTCACAAATTAAGTTCTCTCTTCATTCCCTCGGTCACTCCAGCTCTCTGGTACACTCTCTTCTTCCCTTTCTTTCTTTTTTTGTTTTCTTTTCTCTTTCTCTCTCAATTTTCTTTTTGGCTTCTGAATTGGATTCCTTCTATAACTGCAGGATTGGTTCAGATTTAGTGTTGACGTAGAACAAGCGCTCACCCAATTGGTACACCTAACAAACATCGATGATTGGAAGATGATATCAATTCATTAAACCTGGCTAAAAGAAGAAGTATGTTAATCCAATTTGATATTTCATATTCATAGATTTGTATTTAATTTGGTAAGAGATATATATTTTTCTCTTGAATTGATGGAGTCGACTGGTGGTGCTTCCATGATAGGGATATTGTCCCTCAGGGTGAAACTTTAGAGGTGAGTCAATATTTGAGAAATGCTAATTCTGTACGAATTTACTATGTAAAAATAAATATTGCATTTGTGATGCTTAATGCCAATTTGCTAGTGTGGTGAAAAGCAATTTCATTTCTCCCTTCATTCCCTCAATCATTCCCTTTGGTTCAATCCAACCAGGTGCTGTCAAGTACACTTGCTTCTTATATCATTTTATCATTTCTATCAATTTTACTCGCAATCCCCTTTATCAATTTTATTTTATGTTACTTTGAATCAACATTTAGGTGATTGGTTTTGAAGGGAAAGACATGAAGATTTCATGATGGAATGAGTCACTTCACAATTCAAATCTCAACCATGCACGAATTTAAAGTTCGATCATTTGAGAGTATAAACAATTTATATTTTAATTATGATGAATATAAACAACTTTTTACTTCTGTAACTGTTTAAGGTAATTCTTCAATTATAGTTTGTTATCTCCAATTTGATGATTGAAATATAGTTACAGTCTTAGTTCAATTTAATTGTACAATTTGTATATCTTCTTAAATTAAGAATCATAATTTTCACTTTTCAATTTTATAATCATACATTTTATTTTAAATTTGAATTTTTTTAGTCTTTAATACACCTGCTCTAACTCTTACTATATTAGTAAATATTAATTAACAAATACTTACAAAATTTGTCAAAAATATAATCAAAGTTGTTATTGACCAAGTTGATTTTGGGTGTAGTGAAGATTTTTTGGATTAAAGTATGTTCAACGATATATTTATTGTTGGTGATAAATCATCCATTTACGTCGTTGTTGTTGGATGTTGTTTATCAACACATTTTTATAGAGGTAATAATTAAAAAGATCTCCATGATGCACGAGATTAAAAGTCATATATTGGAATATAATTTTAAGTTGTATTTAATTGATATATACTATCAGTGTAAAGATTTTTTATACCGACAACCAATCAGAATTTGTCACATAAGCTAAGGTATTTACTCTTATCCTAACTACCTTAAAAGTCACACATATCATGATTTTTGATTGGTTATTAGTATAAAAAAATTTTATACTGATAATATATAACAATTAAACTCTTTTAATTTTGCCAGTTATATTGGAATATAAATTTGAACTTTATACGATTAAAATTTTGAATGGGAAATTTTGCATTCAAAATTTCAAATAGATAAATATGACTTGAAATATGAAAAGATGCATCATATGATTGGGTCTAATTATTCTTGTTATTGTTATTAAAATATCTTAAATTATAATTATCGTTTTGTCATCAACGTGACTGAAGCAATCTGTGTCATTTAAAATTTTGATTAAAATTATTTTAAATGCAGACAAAATATTCAAATTAAATAATTTTAAAATAATTTCAAAAAACTTCATGCGCAATCTTTCCTTTTTTTTAAACAGCTTCCTTAACCGGTTCTTTATTTCCTATTAAAATTTTATTTTATATTGTTTTCAGTAAATTTAGAAGGAAAAAGCAAATTGGATGTTGTTTTCAGTTTAAATTGCATTTGTTCATTTCAGCGTTTGTTTCTCTAAAAGACGACACATTTTAGATTTGTAACTAGCCAATTTTTTTGAAAAAATCAACAAATAAAACATATTTCTTTGTTATACTAGGAAAAGCATCATTGTTTAAATATATCGCAAATTGATTGTCTAAATAGAACAAAAGAAGTAAGAATAAAGTAAAATAGATAAATCAATTCAAATCAAATAGGGAATTGATTTGGAATAGAGCAAATAATAAATTAAATTAAATGTAACAGTTTTTAAATATATTACCAATTGATTGAGTCAATAGAACAAAAAAAATAAAATAAAATAAAATAATTAAGATGAATCCATTCTTTTCAAATTGGGATATAATTGGGAGTATAGCTATTAATCAATTGATTGAATCAGTTTTTCAATATATCACCAATTGATTGCATCAACAGAACAAAATAAACGAAGATATTGCTTCTGTGATGACACTGAATCAATCAAATTGAATGTCTTAAATCACTTATAATAAATCAGTTTTCTTTTATAATGTTTAGGGAACCTATGACTATGCAAGTCAATTTAGAATTTAATTTATGATCAAAGTTTATTTCCTATGGTAATGCATCTTATACCTTTCGTGCATTAAGAAGAAGTTCACGGCAATATATCTTTCGTGCAATGCATTAAGAACAAAATAATTTGATAGATAAAAATATGTTCTAAAAATGATTAACTTGCACGATAAAAATAGACGAAATAAATCAACTAAAGTTTTAAGAGAGAAGAAAAAAATAATATGATAGATAAATGTATTTTATAAAAATTGTTAACTTGCATGGGAAAAGAGGATAAATATATTAAATAAATTTTCAAGAGAGAATAAAATTATAATATGATAGATAAATATATTTTATAAAAATGGTTGACTTGCATGGATACAAAAAGAGAATTAAATCAAATAGGTTTTCGAGAGAGAAGAAAAATAATAATATGATAGGTAAATATATTTTATAAAAATGGTTAACTTGCATGAGAAAAGAGGATAAATAAATCAAATAGATTTTCAAGAGAGAAGAAGAAGAAAAAATATGATACATAAATACATTTTCTAAAAATGGTTAATTTGCATGAAAAAAGATGAGAAATAAGTTAAATAGATTTTCAAGAGAGGGGAAAAAAATATGATAGATAAATGGTTAACTTGCACGTGGAAAGATGAGAAATAAATCAAATAGATTTTCAGTAGAGAATAAAAAATAATATAAAAGATAAATATATTTTCTCAAAATGGTTAACTTGCACAAGGCAAAGCGGAGAAATAAATCAAATAAATTTTTAACAGAGAAGAAAATATAATATGATCGATAAATATACTTTCCAAAAATTGTTAACTTGCATGGAAGAAAATGTGAAATAAAACAAATACATTTTCAAAAGAGAAGGAAAAATAATATAAAAGATAAATATATTTTCTAAAATTAGTTCGCTTGCACGAGAATAATAAGAGAAATAAATCAAATAGAATTTCAAAAGTGAAGAAAAATAATATGATAGATAAATATATTTTTTAAAAGTGGTTAACTTGCACAGAAAAAGATGAGAAATAAATAAAATAGATTTTCAATAGAAAATAAAAAATAATATGATAGATAAATATATTTTCTAAAATTTGTTAACTTGAATGAGAAAATATGATAAATAAATCAAATCGATTTTTAAGAGAGAACAAAAAATAATATGAAAAATAAATATATTTTCTAAAAATGATTAACTTGAACGGAAAAAGTGGAGAAATAAATCTAATAGATTTTCAAGAGAGAATGAAAAATAATATGATAAATAAATATATTTTATAAAAATGGTTAATTTGCATAGGGAAAGGAGAAATAAATAAAATAGATTTTAAAGAGATAATAAAAAATAATATGATAAATTAATATATTTTATAAAAATAACTTGCACGGAAAAAATGAGAAATAAATCAAATAGATTTTCAAGAGAGAAGAAAAAAATAATATGATAGCTAAATATATTTTCTAAAAATAGTTAACTCGAAGTGGACAAAGAGAAGATATAAATCAAATAGATTTTCAAGAGAGAAAAATAAAAATAATATGATACATAAATATATTTTCTAAAATGGTTAACTTGCACGAAAAAAGTGGAGAAAGTGGAGAAATAAATCCACAGTTTTGAAATAGAGAAGAAAAATGAATATGATAGATAAATATATTTTCTAAAAATGGTTAACTTCCAGGGAAAAGAGTAAAAATAAATCAAATAGATTTTTAAGAGAAAAGATTTATAAATCAAATAGATTACCTAAAAATCTTATAATTAAACTTATATGAAGATCTATCTTTTATAATTTACATAACCACATTCCCCACAAAAAATTTAAAAACGTGAAATAAACGATTGCATATTTTTCAATAAAATCCTAAAAAAGTAACATTTTTCGTGTATGGCACGGGTCTATACAGTAGTTTTATATATATATATATATATATATATATATATATATATATATATATATATATATATTAATTAGATTGATTAGATCGGATTTTGACTTTTTTTTAATGAATCCGAACGGAATCAAACCAATTTTTTTTAAGCAAATAAAATGGTATGCAAAAGCATCACTATGATTACTGACATCCTAACTAGGTTGACATCTCAGAAATCACCAATCATTTGCAGCATACGATAAATCTTATTCCAAAAGTAGGACTGGTTCGGATCAATATTACCCTATTTTTTAATTTTATTTTATTTTAATTTTCTAAAAAGTTGTAAAATATCGAAAAAAAATATAGAGAAATTAATACACTTACAAAAAAAAATTAACACTTGTAGCAAATTCGCAATACACTAGCGAATTCATAATACAGTAAATGTAATTAAATGGAAACAATTAATTATTGAAATCATGTAATAAAATAGCAGTAGATCTCCTCTGTAAAACAAGATTTAAAAAAAATCATGAACTTGTGAATTGCAACCCAAAATATAATCGATAATGATTGTAAGAAGGAAAAATTTAGGTCTCGTTCAATATGTGTTGTTTGTGCTGTTCACTAATTATAACATGCCACACAAATTTAAATTTTCATTTAAATTCAAATTTAAAATGTTCCTATTTTTCTTATTAGTTGGTTAATATATGTGTTGAATAGTGGTTGGAGAACAGTAAAAACTGCGCACAACGAACAACATCTAAGTAACTCCTTTATAAAAATTGTTTGCTACTAAAGTAGTGGATCAGTGGATGTGAATATAAACATATAAAATTAAATATTTTTTAGGATATAACCGATTTAGGATATAATCCCAATATAACCAAATGGTGAAGACTCGAGAGGCAATCGAAAAAGCCAACCTTTTAGGATATAACCAATTTTAGGTTTATTGACCTGTGTTTTTTTCCAGCAAACTTGAGGAAAAGTTTGAGACATGGGGAAGGAAGAGTCTTGCTATCACTATGGTGAAGGATTTAAACTGAATCCTATAAACCTAGAATCAATTATAGACACAAAATCATAGCATATTAAACACATCCATATTAGAAATAGATCAAGAATGTGTACCTTGCATGATCCCGGGGTCCATTGTTGTTCAGCCAGGAAAAGACAAAGAAGATCCGTGTGTGAGAGAATAACTTCCCTCTACCTGATAAGTTTCTGTGTGTGTTCATCTGCTTAATGGGGAACAGTTTTATTTCTTTACCAGATGAGAGTAGGGACCTCTCAACAGGCTAGAATAACCCAACCCATCACGGGCCACTCACAACACAAAGCCCAATTACAATATTCATAAATTCACCAAATGCTACATCGTAAACCATAATAACAAAATTGATATATTAAATTATTTAACAATATTTTAATTATTGATTAATGCTAATCCATATAGGATATATATTTAAATTGAAATTCAACAATTCTCCCACTTGGATAGCATTAGTCAATCATTAAAAATATAAGAATCATTAAGACTGGAATATCAATTATGGCCCAAGCACATGTCAATCAACATTCTAAGAAACATGAGCTTTAACGCTGCAGAAATAGTATCCGATAGGGAAGTAAATCATACATGTTAAAAACTCACATCTCACATAAAGAATAATGAATATGGAAAAACATAATTAATTCAAACAAATATGCAATCCAATAACGGTCCAAGCATCTGAAAATGCTATAAGAGATATGATAATAAAAGTGACGTCATCTCATACATATCTCATAAGAATTACTAAGTAAATTTATAATTTCAGACTCCCACTAACCCAAAACATCAAAAGACTTAACTAAACCCATATGAGCTACATGATTCTGAAAAACTCCAACAGCTAAGCCTTTAGTTAGTGGATCTGCTAACATGTTTTCTGTAGCAATATGCTCAATACGAGTCTGAAACTCCAGAATTTTCTCTCTAACAAACAGATATTTGATGTCAAAGTGCTTTGAGCGAGAAGAACTTCTGTTGTTATGAGAGAAATGCACAGCAGCAGTATTGTCGCAATATATCACAAGTGGCCTAGATATGCTTTCAACAATATGAAAACCAGAGATTAAGTTTTTTAGCCACATGGCCTGACAAGTAGCCTCATAGCAAGCGACATACTCTGCCTCCATGGTAGAAGTAGCTGTAAGATTCTGTTTAACACTCTTCCAAGAAATAGCTTTTCCTGCCATAATAAAAATAGAGCCGGAAGTGGACTTTCGGTCGTCAGGGCAAACCTGCAAAATCAGAATCAGAATAACCAATGACCTGAAGTTGATCAGACTTCTTATAGGTCAACATATAATTCTTGGTTCCCTACAAATATCTCAAGACCTTTTTCACGGCTTTCCAATGACCCAAACCTGGGTTACTCAAGTATCTCCCTAAAGCATTAACAGCAAAAGCAATATCGGGACGAGTACAAACTTGAGCATACATTAAACTGCCAACAACGGAAGCATAAGGGACTTTTTCCATTACAGCTATCTCTGTATCATTTTGAGGACATTGGGATTTAGAGAGTTTATCACCCTTTTGAACAGGTGCAGCACATGGGGAGCAAGAATGCATGTTAAACCGCTTGAGGATCTTTTCAATATATCCTCTTTGAGACAATCCAAGAATGCCATGTGACCTATCACGAAAGATTTGGATGCCTAAAACAACAGAAGCATCATCAAAGTCCTTCATATCAAAGTGGCTACTCAACATCAATTTTGTCTCTATCAAAAGTTTAACGCAACTACCAGCAAGAAGAATGTCATCGACATATAGCACAAGAATTATAAAATTTCTCCCACTAGTCTTCAAGTAAATGCACTGATCAGAGGCATTTTCCTCGAAGCCAAAAGAAGTGACGACCTGATCAAATTTCAAATACCATTGCCTCGATGCCTGTTTTAGTCCATAAATGGATTTTTTGAGTCTGCAAACCAAATGCTCCTTACCTGATTCAGCAAACCCATCAGGCTGAACCATATAGACATCCTCAGCTAGATCTCCATTCAGAAAAGCCGTCTTCACATCCATTTGGTGAAGTTCTAAATCAAAATGAGCTACCAAAGCCATAACAACTCGAAAAGCATCTTTTGACTATAGCCTTTAGCTACTAGTCTAGCTTTGTACCTCTCAACTTTACCATCTGGACTACGCTTGGTTTTGAAAACCCATTTGCACCCAACGGGTTTGCAACCAACCGGCAACTCTACGAGATCCCAAACAGAATTATGAGACATAGAAGACAATTCATCATGCATAGCATTTAGCCAATCAGAAACATGAGTGCTAGAGATTGCCTCCTCAAAAGTGATAGGATCATCGTCATCATGAAGATCAAAATCATGTTCATGAAGATATACAACATAATCATCTGTTATAGAAGGCTTGCGTGCTCTCTGAGATCGCCTTAAAGGGATTACTTCAGCAATGTCATCAGGTTCCTGTTCATTAGCTAGTGGTGCCACAACATCATTTTCTCCTTGAAGAGCCTGATCATCATTATGAGTATCTGGAACCATGATATCAGCAGGGAGAGAAAAAACTGGTACAGGGACTATGGTCCGATCTTCTTTAAGATTGACTAGTCGTGGTGTATGGCTCCCACTATCCAAATCATCCTCAAAGAATATCGCTCGGTCAGACTCTATGACTCTCATGGAGTGAGAAGGACAATAAAATCTACAACCTATGGAGCCTACACATTAGCCAATGAAGAAACCGCTAACAGTCTTAAGATCAAGCTTCTTCTGCTAAGGATTGTAAGGTCTAACTTCTGCTTTACAACCCCACACATTAAAGTGTTTCAAACTCGGCTTCTTTGCAGTCATCAGCTCATAGGGAGTTTTTGGCACAGACTTGCTGGGTACTTGATTAAGAATGTACACAGCAGTCTTCAAAGCGTCTCCCCAAAGAAAATCTGCCAATGATGAATGACTCAACATGCATCTCACCATATCCAGAAGTGTGCGGTTGCGTCTCTCTGCAACTCCATTCTGCTGAGGAGTACCAGGCATAGTATATTGAGCCTCAATTCCACATTCATCGAGAAATCTAGCAAACGGTCCTGGGTTTCTTCCAGTTTCATCATATCTGCCGTAATACTCACCTCCTCTGTCAGACCTCACACATTTAATCTTCTTCCCTGTCTTCAATTCAATAGCAGCCTTGAACGATCTGAAAGAATCCAAAGAACTAGATTTTTTGTGAAGAAGATCTATCCAACCAAATCTGGAGAAGTCATCTATGAAGGTAATAAAATACCTATATCCGCCCATGGCAGTGGGTGTAATAGGTCCACACATGTCAGTGTGAATCAGCTGCAACACATCATCACACTTGTTTGCTCCTTTATTTCTAGTTTTGGCTGTGAACTTGCCTTTAACACAATCAACACAAGTGTCAAAATCAGAAAAGTCAAGGTCATGAAGAATACCTTCCCTAACCAGTCTTTCAATCCGGGGCCTAGAGATGTGCCCTAAGCGTCTATGCCATAGCATAGAAGAACTCTCATCAGTCCTACTACGCTTATTTCCAACAACAGAGTTAACAGACATATCATTTAAATTCAGCATATATAGCCCATCAGACAAAACTCCTGAACCAACTGCAACAGAATTAAAACAAACAACAACTTTTCCATTACCAAATTCAAAAGTGTAGCCACGTCTATCCAAAGCTGAAATTGAAATCAAATTCCTTCTCATGGAAGGTACATAAACAGCATCTTTCAACAATAAAGTATGACCAGAAGATAAATACAAGGTAACTACTCCTATTTCTTCCACTGATACTCTAGCTCCATCTCCCACAATAATCTAGGATTCAACATTACTTGGCTTCCTTAGACTTGTGAACCCCTGTAAAGAATTCACAACGCGAATGGTTGCACCTGAGTCAAACCACCAAGTATTGGGAGCAACATCAATCACATTTGATTCAAAACAAGCTAGAGCTAGGAGTGTACCTTGCTTCTCATGTTTCTTCTTCAGAAAATAACAATCATCCAACTTATGGCCAAACTTCTTGCAATACTTGCAGCTTCCCTTGAAGAAATTCTTTTTAGGCTCCAAGTGTTGAGATACTTTCCCTCCTTTCTTCTTGTCATGTTGAAACTTGCCTTTGTGACCTTTCTTTTTCTCATATTTAGTACCAGAAGTAGAAGCAACAAACTGAACACTGTGTGATTTCCCTTTCTTTATAGACTCCTCTTCTTGAGTAACAATAGCAATCATCTCATCAACTGTCCATTCATTTTTTTGAGTGTTATAAGAGGTCTTCAGAACATCAAATTGAGAAGGGAGTGACTCCAGAACCTGCTAGATTAGATAACTCTCACCGAGATCAACCTTGAGAGACTTCAGTTTATTAAAATAGTGAACTAACTTCATGATGTGCTCACGAACTCCACTAACACCATCATATTTAGTCTTCTCAATCAAAGAAAGATATTGGCCTTTCTGAGCCTTTTCAAAAGTCGTGAATTTCTCACCAATAGATTTCAGAAAATCCTTAGCCTTCTTGCTCTCTGGAATGCTTTGTCTGATTGATTTCTCCATGGTGTACTTCATCACCATAAGACACACCCTGTTTGAGTGCTCCCATTTTTCACGAGAAGCCTTGTCAGCAGCAGTGGACTCAGCAGTAAGAGCAGCAGGCTCTTCTTCTCGCAAAGCCAAGTCCATATTAGTGATAGCCAAATACAGATCCAGATATTCTTTCCAATCCTCAAAGTTTGTCCCATTCAAAGTTTTGACAGAAGTCAATTGCATAGGCATAGAGGCTGGCATCATAACAACAAAGGAAACATTTAATATGCACAATGTTATCATGCAATAAGAGAATTAAATGGTTCCGTATGCACAACCGAAAAAAAAAATGCCTTTTAGAAAAAAAATTCTTACTTACCATGGTCCCGCGTAAGGGTCCCATAATAATTAAGAAATATCATAATACAATGCATAAATCTTATATCACCAAAATTTCTTATATCACCAAAATTTCTAATACCGATAGGGTATTCGAAAACATAATTGACATAAGCATAAAACAAAAGCGCATTGTACAACAAATTACATTAATAACAACACACCGATGGGGTATAATCATTATTAATGCAATAAAAATGATTAAAAAAATCATTCAAATCACAAAATTTGCATAATTGTACCCACGATAGGTAGGCTCACAATTATACAAAACATCTGCAATTATACTCAATAGAATAGAATATAATAAATACATATCATGCATAATAAAATATTCAATTCACTTATAAACCAAAAATAATTCCATGACGATGACACATTATCAAGGAGAGTATCATATATCAAAGTGTCAATAGTAAAGTAAGGAACAGTCACAAAAAAAAAAAATTACAGGCCAAAAACTGAGAGTATAATATTTTAAAATACAAATTATTTTCGGATTTAGCATTATAAAATATTTATGGGTGTCCAAAAAAACCCAAAAAATTACCAAAATTCGTAGAAATATTAAATAAATATTTTAGAACAAAAAACCAAAATTTTTGGGCCCAGGAGTTGGGCCCACGCGCTCTCACGCGCTTGGCCTCGCGAGTGGGCGTCAAACTGAAGCAGAATGCTTCTTCTTCTTCACCCGCATAATAGCAAAACGGGTTGTACAACCCGCAATGAGACCCGGTTATATCTCTCACATAAAACCACCAAATGGCACAATTTTTCAGTATGTTGTTCTTCTACCACCGATCTATGGAAGCCCCAAACTAATTTTAAAAAAAATTGGAGGATTTGGAAGAAATTTCGTTCGACAAAAATGACTCAAAAACCATAACACAAATGCACTTCGATCTCCAATTTTACGCAACGGAATACCACGATTTTCTGGCATTGGAGTCGAAGAAGAGCTTCTAATAAAAGCCCTAAAACAATTCTCATTTACATTGGTGCATGGATGAGAAATCAAGCTCGAAAAATTATGGGGTTTTATGAACAATATCCGCGATAATCAATCATGAAATACTGTCAGTTCAGTTGACAAAAAAACGTGAAATTTTAATATGTTGGTCGTATCATCATGTTTAAGAGAAACCCCAAACCAATTTCAACATTAATCGCACAAACAAATCCGATTGAAATTTAGGGTTCATACAAAAAATAAATGATTAACAGCCATAACATGTATCTATTAGGCTCTGATACCAATTGAAGGATTTAAACTGAATCCTATAAACCTAGAATCAATTATAAACACAAAATCATAGCATATTAAACACATCCATATTAGAAATAGATCAAGAATGTGTACCTTGCATGATCCCGGGGTCCATTGTTGTTCAGCCAGGAAAAGACAAAGAAGATCCGTGTGTGAGAGAATAACTTCCCTCTACCTGGTAAGTTTCTGTGTGTGTTCAACTGCTTAATGAGGAACAGTTTTATTTCTTTACCAGATGAGAGTAGGGACCTCTCAACAGGCTAACAGTGAATAACCCAACCCATCACGGGCCACTCACAACACAAAGCCCAATTACAATATTCATAAATTCACCAAATGCTACATCATAAACCATAATAACAAAATTGATATATTAAATGATTTAACAATATTTTAATTATTGATTAATGCTAATAGGATATATATTTAAATTGAAATTCAACATATGAAACTGATAATGTTGTATCTTGAGGGCTTGCCCCAGATTACAATCAAAGATTTCGAAAGGTTGCAGATGAAGACACAAGCAATAGATCAAGTTCAGGGTCAGCCACCTCTAACTCAAAGATTGCAGATAATATTTGATATTTATGTTTTTCTTTGTGGTAGGTTGGAGAGAATAAAGTATGGTTGCAGTTTTCTTAGATGGTGGGAGGGGGAGATGAAGAAAGAGTTTTGGCATTTTTTTATCAAATTAATTTGTTATTTTCTAAAAGAAATATAAAGCCCATGTCATTCGTCACAATTCGTACTCCATGCTTTCGAACTAAATAGCAATCATGTTTAATATTTTAAGCCAACCTTTTAGGTTTTTTTGAGCCTGTTTAGCAAGGCACTCCTACGAGCTTATAGCGGATAGCTTATAACGGATGAGAAAGTAATCCCGTTTGGTAAGCGCCTCTGTCACGAGCTTATAGCGTTTTTTCACGAGCTTAGAGAGTTTTTTCCAGACGCTACTTGAAGTAGCGTTTGAGCTTATAGCTTATAGCGTTTCATTTTTCTTTCCACTTTTATCCTTATTATCTTCATTTAATTTTACCTTTATTCTTTTCTCTCTCTTTTATGTAAAATCATTAATGAAGATGTCCTTTTATGTCATTTTATATTTTTCAGCTAGTTCAACCGTTAGTTTTACCAAACAATTCCACAGAAAATAAGTTAGCTTATCCGTTATCAGCTATCTCACCTGCTATCCGCTATAAGCTAGCTTATCCGCTAACAGCTAATTTTACCAAACAGACTCTTTATTAATGTTTGATCAACGTGATGTTGAATAAAATTGATTTTGTAAAATTGATTTGATTACAATTGAATTTGAAGTGATATGATTTATACTTGAATATTTTTATTTTGAAAGCAAGTTTGTGTCGCTTATAGTCAAATCGTGGTTTGAAGGCAAAATCAATTTTGGGTGATAGTAAACAAACACTTTTATTTTTACTGTTTACATGGCAACATCAATTCTGTTACTCTCTTTCTTCAATGCCATTGCCTCTCCTCTCTGTATAGAAATCAACTGTCTCAAAAAATGGTGTCTCGGTATCCCCTACCAATCAAATGTGGAATGGACACAAATATTAATGAGTTGTGATTTTGTTTTATTATGTGTCAAATTGTTATTGGTGGGAGACAAAAAATGTGACAGGAAATTGGGACATTTGATTTCCATCATCTCTTGCTATATATATATAAGTGAATGTTATTTATCTATCTGCTCTCCATCCCACTTAGCTAGAAAGGCTCTCTTACTCTAATGGACAACCTTCTAAAATGCCAAGCAAACTGTGCTCCTCTCACTCCTATAACTTTCTTGACCAGGGCTGCCAAATGCTATGCAAATGGTACCTCTATCATCCATGAAGGAACCCGTTTCACATGGCAACAAACTTATGAGCGTTGCTGCCGCCTTGCTTTCTCTTTCCGTGCCCTCAATGTTGCTAGGAATCATGTTGTAAGTGTAAACACTTCAATTTCTGATGCTTAAAATTCTTTTTCAATATAAACAAGGCCAGAAGTTATGTTCCAAAATTTTGTATGTATTTGTAGTGAAATGTCATGAAAAAGTTTATATAGTAATTTCTTATTCCGTTATTGGAAACTCTTTTATCATCATGCGTGCATAGTATATGATTCAATATTTAGGATTATACCCTCGTAAAAGTGTAAAGTGAATCAACAAGGGTCAACGTGTGTTTAGAACCACGTCCAGCTTAGACGTGACGCGGAAGCTGCTCTCATCAACTTTCACGTTTAATTAAAAAAAATTACAATTATACCATTTTGGACGTGCTGAATGTGATTTCTTAATGCGGTTCCAAACACAAACAATTAGGTAAGGTGAGTTGAGTTGAGATCACAATGCACTTTAAATAATCAAGGGTAAATACACTCTTAATTTCTTACTTTACACTTTTGTTGATTTAGAGTAGTTTTATCCCAATCTTTTAGTACTCAGAAGTTGGTAATTACGTAGGTATACTAACAATTGGTTTTTTGCTTGGTCAGGTATCAGTGCTGGCCCCTAACATTCCAGCAATGTATGAGATGCATTTTGCAGTGCCTATGGTTGGTGCCATCCTCAACACCATTAACACACGTCTAGATGCTAATAATATAGCCACCATTCTCCGGCACTCTGAAGCCAAAGTCTTGTTTGTGGACTATGAGTTTGTCCCTAAGGCACAAGAAGCCCTCCTATCACTCATGGACAAGCATACTACACATGAAGCTGACAAGTGCTATTCATCTTTGCCACTTGTAATTGTCATTGATGACATAAACTCACCCACTGGCATCCGATTAGGGGAGTTAGAATATGAACAACTAATCCATAAAGGTGATCCAAACTTTGTTCCAGAGGAAATCCAAGATGAATGGGCTCCAATTGCTTTGAATTATACATCAGGAACAACCTCAGCACCCAAAGGAGTACTCTACAGCCACAGGGCTTCCTACCTCAGTACCCTTAGCCAAATATTAGGATGGGAAATGGGTATTGAACCTGTCTACCTTTGGACATTGCCTATGTTCCATTGCAATGGTTGGACCTTTACATGGGGTGTTGCTGCACGTGGAGGTACCAATGTTTGCCTTCGAACCACAACAGCTTATGACATATATAGGAACATAGCTATGCATAACGTAACACACATGTGTTGTGCTCCTATTATCTTCAACATCATTCTAGAAGCCAAGCCAAGTGAATGCCATGAGATCAAATCCCTAGTACAAATACTCACTGGGGGAGCACCACCACCGCCATCATTGCTTCAGCAAATTGAGTCTCTTGGGTTTCATGTCACACATGCTTATGGGTTAACAGAAGCAACTGGACCTGCCCTTGTGTGTGAGTGGAAACACAAATGGAATCAGCTACCAAAACAAGAACAAGCACAACTAAAATCCCGTCAAGGCATTAGCACATTGACGCTTGCAGATGTGGATGTGAGGAACTTGGATACAATGGAAAGTGTACCAAGAGATGGGAAAACCATGGGGGAGATTGTGTTAAGGGGAAGTAGTATGATGAAAGGGTACTTCAAAGACCCTGAATTAACCTCAAAAGCCTTCAGCAATGGTTGGTTTATCACTGGGGATATTGGGGTTATGCACACGGATGGTTATATAGAAATAAAGGATAGATCTAAAGATGTGATCATATCAGGAGGGGAAAACATTAGCAGTGTAGAAGTGGAGTCTGTCCTATATAAGCACCCAAGGGTGTTGGAGGTTGCAGTGGTAGCAATGCCACACCCAAGATGGGGAGAGAGCCCATGTGCATTTGTAGCCTTGAAGAAGAACTTCCAAGGTAAAACAAATGATGTAACTGAGGCAGATATTATTGCATATTGCAGGAAGAACATGTCACACTTTATGGTTCCAAAGGTTGTCAAGTTTGTGGAGGAACTGCCAAAGACTTCAACCGGCAAGGTTCAGAAGTTTGAATTGAGGGTCAAGGCAAAGGGCTTTGTAGTATCCGCGAATATGCAACTGATGAAGAACAAGTCTAGCCAAGTCAATCAAAATATTGCTGGTTTTAGTAAGCATATATTGAGCGTGTCTCGTCTATGAGGTCATTTTTATTGTAAAAAAAGAATAAATGGATGGAGTTCAGAGTGTTTTCATAAACTTGATTTTGAATAAAATTGATTTTGTAGTATTGATTCGGTTACAATTGAGGTTGAAGTGAAGTGATTTATGTTTGTATGTTTTTATTTTGAAGTAAATTTGATATAAAATTTAGTATAAATTTTTCAACCCAACGCAAAAGCTACTTTATGTAGCTTCTACTAAAATCATCTTTGAAGACAAAATCAGAGGAGTGCTAACAATATACTCTCTAACACTCTCTTTCCAACACACACCCTCATATTGGTTGAAATTCATATGGATCCTACTAATTCATGTGGGTCTCACTTGAATTTTATAGGATCCACATGAATTTCAACCAATATGAGGGTGTGTGTTAAAAAGAGAATGTTAGAGAATATGTTACTAACATTTCTCTTTTACTAAATTCACATTCTATAAGAGGCAAACACAATTGTGACGCAAAGAGATGGACCACTATATATCGCAAAATGGGCTATGACTAATATGGGAATCAAACCTTTTTTCTCCTCTCTCTATTTTCCTAGGGCAAAAATATAAGATATTACAAAATCAAAAATCTAAAACTACGAAACATTTGAAATTATTCCCCAAAATTTTGTCTATAGAGGGGTCCCTAATAAGGGTGTTCAGATCTAAGTCGATCCAAAATAAATTTCAAATCGATTCAAAAAAAATCAAAAGTCGAACAAAATTGTTTTTTATTGGATTTCTTTGGATCTTTTTCGTGAAAACTTATCGGTTTGGTTTTCGATTTCGTTTTTAAAATCGAACCAAACCGCAATTATAAAATTTAATATTGTTTATTCGGTTGTTAGTATGCAACATCCTATTAGATTCTTAATGTATTACTACCCTAACCTAAAAGCACACCTACCCAAGGGAATTCTCATCCAATTAACCATTTACAGGGACACTCCTACTCCTTTCAAGTGCGTTTAATGCGACTACACTGGCCTCACTATCACCAGGTATTTTATTTTCTATGTAATTTCATTCCTTATTCCTCCATTTCCAATTGGATTTTATTTATTTTCATTTTAAATTCAACTGATGTGAATCAAGTGTTGCTCGCTGTCAAAAATTTTGTGATTAAGGGATAAATTGTCATGTTAGCAACCATTCAATATTACGATTTTATATTTATAGCTAATGTCACTCTCTTTTAGTATGTTATATGTTATATTTGTTGATGTTATTTAGATTTTCTTTTTAGTTATTGTGTTGGTAAAAACTGAATCATCAAATCCAATCTGCTTTTAATCAGATTGGATTGGTTCGGAATTGATATAAGAATTTAGCTAATCTAAACCGAAGCTAGCGTAGCTTGTTTTTAATTTTGGAACGGATGACATTTTGACCCAAAACCGATTTAAACCAATCTGCAAACACCCCTAATCCCTAATATCTATTCTCACTTGCGTTACTTTTTTTTTAGTCATATATCGACTTCTCACTGATTTTTTTTAATGTTAAGTGCGTTGTCTTTCTCTTTTCTTCTTTATTCAAAAGTGACATTCTCAAGAGCAAGTTCATTTCTAAGAAGGTTCAAATTCAATCCAATCCATTCCAAATTTCTCAAAATGAATTAAAAAACATTAAATCAACAAACTAATAACCGAAAAAATTGAAAATCGAAAATTTTTATTTGAATCGATTCGATTTTCAATTCTCATTATTTCGACCAATCCAATTTGAACCGAAACACACATCATATGTGTGTGTGTGTTATCAAGAGGAAACAATAACTCTGAGAATAATTTTATTGGATGAATCTAAAATTACAAGAGCCAAATCTGACTTATTGAATACAAGTTAGGGTACGAGTATGAATCCTAGACTAAGGTGTGTGTGAAGAAAGTGAGTTCCTTTGTGAGGGGTTATAGGTCTTCTAATATAACGTCTTTGGTGGGCTTTTGAGAATATAGATACCCAATTTGCTTAGGCTCTAAGGAATTAGGTTTCGTTCAATTCTGGGAAGAACAATATATATAATTGGAACTCATATTTTATTGGATAATTCGAACCGGTTCATCTTATTTAACTTATTTTGATAAGGGGTTTTTTTTTTTTTCCTTTTAAACCACCTCCCTAAACAATAGAATAACTTATTTCAATTTTCTTTGTATCAGATTTTCGCAAGACATTATTGGCTTCTTTAAAAGGAAAGGAAGATGAGGAGGTGCTCCTCTTATCAAGAAACAGCCTTTTGTATAGAGACAAATATGTACTGCCACTTTCTTAGCTCTTTCCCACACCCCTGATAGGCCTTTTCCTTTTAAACCACCTCCCTAAACAAGGTAACAACTTACATTTCCAAATTCTTAGTTTTTTGTTGTGTCATTTGAGTTTCTTATTCTACTTTAGAACAAATTCATTGTCAACTTAAAAATTACAATTAGTTACTCAATTTATCTCTAAAAATGATAATTTTTCAAATTATTGCTATACCAAAAAAGATTAGCTTCTTTTCCAAATGCATGCATTACTTATAAAATATTATTGATAATATATATGACTTGCTATAGTCAAAACAAGTTTTTCGAAATTAAAATCGTTTATATTCTATTTGAAATCAACTATATTATAGTAGATTGAATGGATAACTCATATATATTGAGAATAAAATATTAGAATTATTTGATTATAAAACTTTAATAGATGATTTTTATCTTTTGGAAGCTAAAAAAGATGGAGTGATGATTGATGAGTTTAAATTAGATTAAACCCATCTAAACTTTTTGCTTAAAACCTATAATTTCTAGACACAATGCTGAGCTTCACTCACAAGCCCAAACCCAAATACCACATGCATACGAAAAAAAAACCAAATAAATAAAAACATAACGGGCCGTTCGGGATAGTTCTAAGTTTTTGGTTCTTGGTTTTAAAAGTTAAATTTAAAAATAAAACTTGTTCGGGTAAAATAAGGTTAAATTGGTTTTTTACTTAATTTGAAAACAGTTTTTAGCTAAAACCCAAAATAATAAAAATAGGTTTTATGATTCCTATTTCAGTTTTAAAGCTAACACGCACGTGATTAGTTTGTTAAGTATTATGATGTTTTGGAAGTTTAAAACCTATGCACTTTTCTTCTTTCTGTGGTTAATGAAATCATAGGATATTTTTAATTTTTTTACTATTTATTCATGTGTAATTTTTGCTCAAAATGAACTAAACACAAATTACACGGACGTTATAATTATTACTATTATTATTATTATTATTGTTATCGTGGTTGTTCTTACTACTTATGATTACTATTTTTATAATTTTATAATATTTATTTTTTAAAAATTTTATTATTATTTTTTCCAGACTTAATTATTTTTGTCATTTTTAATTATTTTTATGTGTCAATATTTTTTTTATATTCAGAACTGAAACTCAAAACTCAGAACTGAAACTAGATTTAGTTTTTGAAATTTTCACCACATAAAACCAAAAACCACCCCGAACGGGCTTAGCAATGCAAAAAAGAGGCAGGTAGAGATGCATTATTTATATATACACATTTATTATTCATATAACTATTTTTGACATCTAATTAACATCTCTATCATATTTGTATAGAATATATTTATTTCATCTTAAAATATGATATATTTCAATATTCATTTACACTCACATTAATTTACGGTATTTATATGGAGTGTCAAAAGCAGATGTTACAAAAATTATTTATTTTTCCTTTATAAATATCAAAGCAAAGCAAAATACATTGCAGAAGCTACAGTGAAAAAACTTTGCTGTTTTGTATATTTATAGATAGATTTATATTGATAATAATTTTATTAGCACAAGAAAAAAAGAATGATAGTTATTCTATTAGCTCACTTTTCATAAAAAAAATTAAATTACGAAGTTGGGGGAGCAAAGAATCCAGCATATCAGCGTTTGTTATGTTGAAGCCTTGAAGGCCTTTGATCCATATTTGGCCCAAACCAAAAGTTTAAATAAACAAAACAAAAATAAAAAACAAAAATTTAATAATAAAGGATATTTGGAAATAGGAAGTGGTGGGACTGGGCTGGGAGGTGAGGGCAGCGAAGCGCAGAGTGAGTGGTTCTTCGAAGAGAAAAAAAAGTGGGAAAAAAATTAGTGTGAGAGGATCAAAGAAAAGGAAAGAAGATACGATGAGGATTTTTGGCAAACAGGTGCTTCCAGGCCAAATCATACTTCTCGCCTCTGGGTTCGTATTAATTCTACCCTTCTACTACTACTAATTAATATCTACTAGTATCTATTATTAAGCTATATATGATTTCAATTCCAATTCCAATTCCAACAGAATCCAATTCTGTTTAATCGTTTGTTATGAGAACTACGCTGAACACCGTGAAAACCAAACAGGCTTCTGTTCTTGGCATCAACAACGTACGATGTGCATAGATCCATCAAGAACAACCAAACACCCCCTACTGAGGAGCAGGTTAAAGCCCTTCAGGACTACATCAACTCCCTGCGTCGCTCCCCATAAAGTCCATGGCCTATATTCTGCCACGTCATCCTATCTCCATCTCTCTGGTTCTCATTGATGTAATAATAAATCAAATTACTAGTAATTTACTATTATATTTATTAGTACTTGAATGAATATCATATATCATGTAATAGCGATCACAAATGTAGTATAACATAAAGTTTAGAACATCTATATGTATAATCAATGGTTGAGAAAAGTGGCAGTGAATAAAATGTTCTCTGGTTCTTATATAATGATCTCAACTTCGATGTTCTGGACAACTGGACCTTGTCCATTTCTTCAACATAAAACTTCACAACATCCTTGGTTTTCTTATTTCTTACCATAATATGGTTGTGCAAGAGTATAATTAATCATTTAATTCGATCTCTGTTAAGTCCTACAGTTGAAAAAATACATGCTTATTGCTTAACGTTGCCAAATATTATGGCCACACGCTCATCATGCCTAGCGGTACAATACAACATATAACTAAATCCATTCACATCTCAAGCATTTTACCAGCTATCTTCTACTTCACCATTCACATCTCAATCCATTCTCAGTCTTAGATAATGAAGTAATTAACTCTTATACAGTTATATTACATGTAGTTACACACTGCACTAGTAGAGTTGTAAAATGAAGAACTCCTTAATCATCTTTGCTTGCAGACACAACTGGGACTCAATCTCTTGTTTACTGATAAAAAAATCGGTGAGATATGGCCCATGCAGGTTTCGAACCTGCGACCTTCGCGTTATTAGCACGACGCTCTAACCAACTGAGCTAATAGGCCAGATGCTGTTTGGACATCGAGAACATATATAACGTTAGCAATAATTATTTTGATGATAAATATTTTGATATAACCAGGGCTAATCATAGAAGGGTCCATCTTATTTCATTTGGGATCAACATGTTCGGTAGTTCAATTCGGCCACTGGATTACCAGCCCCATTTGCGTTCATGCACGTTTTGTTTATTCTCGTTAAAAACTGTTCTCCAAAGTTCAATTTTTGGTAAAGTGTAGACCCACCTTATGGGCTTGGTGGAGGGCCCTCTAGATGGCCCCCTAATAGGGCCTAGAAGAGGGGGCAGGAGATAGGGGAAGGGAAATTGGAATAGAGAGCATTGGTCAGGATTGAATCTGCTAATCTCACCCGTAATTTATTTAATTTACAAAAAGCTTGTTAAGTTTTTATAAATCAAAAGGAAATCCGAAATACTCATCTAAATACGAACTTAATCTTGAAAAGCTCCAATTATATTATTTATGAATTATTTGTTTTTCTTTGCCAACAAGTTACAAAATAATAGATTGACATACTTTAAGCTTACAGACAAATGGATTTACATGAAAGATATTGGGTTGTTGCAATTGGGCCGACTTCCCAAAGAGAGAAAAAAAAAAATAGAAGGGAAGTCGGCTTCCCAAATGCAAACTTTTGACCGGATAAAAAATATGTGTAATTTATTAACAAGATACAACACAGTTGGTTGTCAGTGGTTTCATTCATGTTGTGTATAGGGAAAAAATTTTGTTGGGAGAGGCAATTCATTTCAATGATCTTTACATCTCGAAATGAATTAGTCTCCGATTAGACAATTATCGACACGAGAGTTTTCGTGTGCACAAAAAAAAAATATGAATATTGGGAAATGATTGATGATATGTAGTTTGGGAATTAATCTTTTAATATTATTTAAATATTTTAACCGACATATTTCACCCAATTAGATTAAATAATCCAATAAAAATAATCAAATCGAAGACTTATGATTCACAGTCAAATCAGTCCATTTTTTTTTATAACATTGTCACTGACATTTATTTTTAAACAAATCGTCGTTTTTATTTAGGTCAATTTTGTAGTGCACCTAAAAGGTTTGGTATCCTGCTCGGTTGGTATTGTTACAGCAGTAGGATGTTTATTGAATACAGAATTCAATGGCCACTTCTCTATAAAATTACCCTCAGATACCATAAGATCTTATTTACTTTATTCTATCACCAAAATGGTATCGGAGAATTATTTTTAGGTTAAAATGCTAATAATTTTGTTTAGCTTTCATATTGAAGATATGTGGTTTAAATTTTAGTAATTAAACACTTAGATTTCTAGTATTACCTCTTTAAATTGATTTATTAACACATGAAACAAAAAATTGAAAAAGTAATCAACTGAATAAGAGTTTTACTGCAATCTATTTCATTTCTCCACCTCTAATGTCTGTTAGAGTTTTACTCAATACCATTGCTTCCCTAGACCAAGCAGCTGACATCTTAAGCAAAGTCAGGGCCTCATTTCACTCATGTCAAACTAAACTCAATGTTTCACAAAAATGAGTGCTACAGTAATCCCCTTTTTTTACTATGAGTTGCTACAGTAATAGTTTTGTCTATTCTCACAGTAAATGATCAAGTTTACCAAATATATCTAACTACTCCTTACTTTACTATACTTTAAAAAAAAACTGAATAATCTCTAAATCGATATCTATATATATATATATATATATATATATATATATTAAAGATTAGAGAAAACGAAAATGGCAAAAACTAATATTAACAAGAATAAGTGAATAATGATTACAAGTCTTAATATTTAAATTTCATCATATACAAAATATGCTTTTCCATTTTTTTCCCTCCTTGTCCATTTTTCTACAGAACTTTATATGGTGTAGGATCTATGCCTTCATTGTAGGAGATACCTTTCTTGATGGCGAAACCATAGATCTGGCATAGGCAATTGGTAAAGAAAATAACTTCTTGGCTTTGCCCACATAAGCCCGCTTAGTGAAATTGTTGTAATCATTAGCTTCAATCTCGTCCAATATCTGGCGATACAATAGCAAGGACGCCCATACCTGCAAGTTGCGACATCCACAACACCCTTTTGTGTTCATATGTGAAGGTTAAAAAATGGATAAAATAATGAAGAACCCATATGCAATAATAGCCTTAGTCAATGACTTGCACTTGTAAGGTCTTGACCTTTTTAATTTTCAATTGGGTTCAGGTGTTCATAACTAATTTGCTTTGCTGCTTCTAGAAATACCATAATCTTCCTTGTAACTTGAAAGACATGTATTCTTACTTTAGTACATAAGTCACAGGGAAACCCTAAAAAACCAATGGCTTACAAGCACTGAGGTAATGAACATTTAAATTTATTCTCTCACAATGAACATTACATTATCATTATAATGGAAAATCAAAAGGTAGTTAACAGTTATAATAACATAAAGAAAATTCAGTGGAATCCATTCAACAAAATTTTCTACTCCACGAACATATAAGAAGACACATAAGAGCATTTTAACCAATAAATAACTTTTCTTGATACTGACTGCGAAGCTTTCCACATCTCTAGGATTAACCAATGAATGTCATGGTGGAACAATGATTATGACCAAAATAATCAGCCTTTCACCAACCCACCCCCACTGAGTCGTTTTGCAAGCTTTGCATATGTGTCCATATTAAAATTTCAAGCACAAAGAGGGTTTTGTATAATGACAAAAGTTTGCATTTCTTACCGGCCATCTGCTAGCCTCATTAAGCTCCGTCACTCCCTTTTCTGCCTCATCAAAAAACATTCTTGCCCTTTTAATTTGGCTCTTCATGAAGTTCCTCCATTTGTCTGTCACCTTACCAGCAAATATGTCATCATCTGAAAGCCCAGCCAGAGCCAACTCATCTTGTGGTAGATACACTCTTCCTCTGCTGGCACTGTTGAAAATTGAACAAGTGATGAGAAGGGTGGAGCCAAAATGAAATGGAGGGTCATTCTTGAAATTAGTAAGATAGTAAAAACCAACATGATATTTTTTCAGTCAATTAGATTAGAGTGAAACAAAACCTAGTTCCTTTACCTGAACTATTTACATATATCCTTAAAGCAAATTCCAATATCAACTCCACTATTCTGTTTTCATTTTTTTGCTCCCCGTGATTTGTTTTCTCTAGCCAATCAGGTGAGACATTACGATTAGCCAGGAAATCTCAGCAAACAATGTGGAACCTTATGTAAGTTGTGTGGACATGATAGGTATAAAGAAACCATGAAACCCAAACTAGATGTAGCATGAATGGTGGTCACTATATTAACAATGAAAGAGACATACATAAAAGTTTTGATGAGTCCAAACAAACTAGGTACCATAAAAGATTCACTGAACTGGCACATTAATAGAGTAATAATAAAGTACTTCATTTTATGTACATCTCATGCTTTTTTTTTTTGTAAGACGATACAATCCAGCTATTGTGGTTCTTGATGAGGTGATATGCACCTCTTGATCTTCTGGAATCAATTTATCAGTATTTTTGTGATAGAAGTTGACTTATAATTGACAACACAACAACAGCAATAATGGAGAAGTAAACTTCAGAGTCTACGAGTACTATTCTCATTTAAAGAAACATCAACAATTCCAGACTTACTCCTCTCCAACATCTCTGAGTATGTTGGTTAGCTGATTTGCAATTCCTAGGGCCAAGGCAGCATTGTACACACTCTCTGTCGTGGCTTGTGAATCCGGTGAAATGCCCATGATTGGAACACTCATCAAACCAACTGTCCCAGCAACATAGTAACAGTAAAGATATAGTTCATCGAAGTTTTTGTATCTCGATTTCTTGAGATCCATTCTCATTCCTTCTATCATATCTTTAAATGGCTGCAAGGACACAAGCAAAAGATTTGGAAAATATGTCCTCTAACATTGAAGGTGAATATATTAAACTCAGACGCTTATTATAAGTTAACAGAACATAATTGAAGATTTCACAAAATCGTGATATAGGCACAAGAAGCCAGAAGGACCTGGTCTGGTTTACAACACCACCACCAAAAAAGCCTTTTCCGATTTGGCTATATGGATCAAACAACGCCATTTTGTTTTGTCATAAACAATGTCTTCGGAAAGGCCATTTAATCTAAGTCCTTGTTAATGATTTCATCTTTTACCTATAGTTTTTCTTGGTCTCCATCAACCTCTAACTATGGGCTATCCTCCACCTGGTGTTTTTA
This sequence comes from Ammopiptanthus mongolicus, assembly GCA_039655645.1. Taxonomy (NCBI): domain Eukaryota; kingdom Viridiplantae; phylum Streptophyta; class Magnoliopsida; order Fabales; family Fabaceae; genus Ammopiptanthus; species Ammopiptanthus mongolicus. The sequence goes on along the minus strand of CM077348.1, from coordinate 10,164,054 downwards.
CTTTTCTTATTGGGGATTCTAATGGTCTTCTCCTCCAATGGCCAAATCACCTAAAGCGAGATTTTAACATCTTTTCCACAATAGGTGCTACCCATAATTTCTCTCTAATGCATTCATTCCTAAATTCTTATCTTGTCTTGTATGTCCACTTATTCAACGCAACATTCTCATCTCTGCAACACTGAACTTATGCTCTTGTTGGCTTACAAGATATTTACAAAATAGACGAGCAGTAATTTCTTCAAGTAAAATTCAAAGAGTATTTCACCCAGAAAGAAAAAATCAGTCTGGCTCTACTTAATAAGGCTATGGCTTATTAAATGGGTATCAAGCTAGTTAAATGTGCAAGTGCAACCCATATTAATTTTGTTCCCCAATGGGTTGAGCTTGAACTTTGTTGTGGACGAACCCAAATTAAGTGTCAAAACAGGTCAGTTAGTCAACAAAGTCAATCTATACCTGGATATCAACAGGAAATTTGGCAACTGTGTCTGATAAAGCAGCATCAAGCATATCAAATGGACGACCTTGGAAAAGATCTTCCAATCTTGATTCCCACCTATCCAAAGCAGTTGGTGTAATATGTGAAGCATGAGGGCCATCAACAAGTTCATCTGTTCTCCTACACCACACTGAAAAAGCAAGGAGCATTATAAGGCATTTGAGATATGATCAGGTAAACTGATCTTACTTGATATAGGAGCAGTCTTGCAAAATCAGCTGTCAAAAGAGACGCAGTACATGACAAGATAAAGCATGACCAGAATTCCCTTGGCTTATGAATCAATATGCATTACCACAGCTTGCCCTTACCCTTCTGACTTTGTTTATCAAAATGTTTGTCAAAGATATTGAAAGCAGGAAATGTCTAGCAATTTGAGCACTGGATCAGATTCTCAGTTTAGAGTTGTACCACTTTATTTTTTCAATTTTCTTATCTGGAGGTAGAAACTTCGAAGTCGATTGAATTGTTTGGAAGTTGCACAATTTACATTTTACACAGGATGATTAAGTTCTCATTTGCATAGTAGGTCAGATTCATTTTACTGAGATTATTAAGTTCTCAATCAAGGAGTGGATGTTGCTTCAAGTTCCTTTTGAAGTCTAGAAGGAACAAAGACATGGTTTTCTCAATTTTCGGCGACTCATTTAAACTTTAATGGACACAAAATCACATTAAATGCCAATCGGAAAGCAAGATTTTCAGGCTACTTGAATTTGTTTTGGACATAAACTACCCTGAAAGTTGAAAAATATTTTATGCAAATTTATATAATTAGTCAATATGCTTTATGGAGACCAAAACTTTGCTTATTATGCATTTAACTTCTCTGAGTCTAGATACTACAACTAGACATGGAGTTTGTACCCTAATGATTAGCCATAAACCATCAGAGTGTATTTTATATTACCAACAAAAAATGTTATTTCGATAATTCTCAATTCAAGGACAGTTCAACAACGGTCTTCTTAATTTATTTGCCGTTTGTGATTCCAACTATTAAAAAAATTCACACTGGATTCCTTTTGCAGTCCAGTTATGTCTCAATTCCTAATAAATAAGAAAACCAAGAATTATGATTACAAAATGAAAAAAAAAAAAGAACCTAGGGACACAGAAAGAGATCTTAACCAAATGAGCATGATCACTCACCATATATTGCCCAGACAGCTCTTCGCCTTTCAGGAGTCATTAAGAGAGTTCCTGCAGGACAAAACCCCATATAAATTGGACTCAAACCATGCAGCAAACCAAAATGAAATCTAAAAGTTAACATCCTCACTTGAACGAAAGATAAGAGAAAGCTAACCCAGATAAAATGTTTTAGCATATTCCGCACAAACTTCTCCACAACGGTCATAAGCTTCACTCAACAAGCTCAAATCCCCTGGAAGAGCAATATCTGGTTTCACGTCAAGTTCGCCAGTAGAGCTCAGGTTCCTCTTAACCAAAGATGCCTGCTTTAAGACCACATCATAGACCTTCTGCTCTGATGAAACAGCGACTTCTCCTGCGGTTGGGTTTGCAAACACATTTGACACCAGGGGGAAGTGGGTAGCACTCTCTAAGCCAGACTGACCAAGACATGCATAATTCATATCTGCACTCAAGGAGCAAAATCTCCATCTCTTTTTCTTATCCTGCTTTGCTCTAATTGACCCCAACTCTCGGGACAAAAACTTAGAAGAATCTAAGTGCTTCACATTTCGGATAGAATCAAGCAACCCACAGGAATTGGAGACCTCTAAGCTGGGGGAGACAATCCATAATAATGTCACAGACATCCTTTCCTTCTAGCTACCTGCTTGCTGAGCTGATTCCTTTCCTTCTTGACTTCCAATTGCTCAAATACTAATCCTTCACAGGCAAAACAAGCAAAGCAACCTACCTTTATCCAATTAAAGTCTTGGAGGAAACCACAATTCCAGAAAGTGGGAAAATTGTTCTACCAGAGCTCTCTGGAATTGAATTGAACCAAAACAACCAGAGCATATTCAGTATTACAGTAACATCAACCAAAAATGAAATATATAAAGAACTTACAAATGGGAATCTAAATCCAAACAGAAAAAATAAAATAAAACAGTTGCAGTAGTCACGGAGAAAGTATGAAGCGACTGGTTATGTATGCTATGAGTTTTCATTCATTTCAGCGAACAATTAGCAAATAATAGTAAATTATAAAGTTAGTTAGTTAAACTTACCTATGTATACTTACCTAAGCTATACGAAAATCCAAGCACTAGCAATAGCATGTAAAGAAGAAACAAGATGCATACCTATTGGGAGTTGCTGCTTTGACCCACTTACAACAGCTTCTTCCCATTAACTGAACATATGCTCGAATGCATCAACATCAACGGCCACTAAGAGCTTTTTTTCTTTCTTTCTTTCACTCACAAATATGACCCACCAAACCAAACAGAACTCTCCACTCTTCTACACCTTTGCTTCTAATAATTGTTGTGTTTTTTAAAATGTGTCTTTTGTATTTTGAGGAAATAAATGCCTGTAATATTCTCTCCCAACTTGCTACGTATGTATCTATCTATCTATCTATCTATTCTATCGTGAGATTTGAGGCCTTCCTTTTCTCTCCATTGTCTGGTTATGGGTTTAACACGATTTTATTTTATTTTATAATAATAATAATTGTCAGACTTTGGACCTTTCTGCTTTTAGTTCAACAATGTCTTCATCCAGTCTAGTAACATGTTCCCTCCAATCCCGCCCATTTGAAACGGGTCGGGTTAACCCAATTCCTGTCTTCCCGATCAGAATTCAAATGCTTTTTATTTACTAAAATATCTCTATCTAATTCGGAAAAATATATATAAATTGCTCTAATGATAAAAAAGTGCTCAAAATAAAATTTTAATTGTATCTAATTTGGAAAAAATATAAACACCTTTAAAGAAAATAATTATTTGTATTAGAAAAACTATATTTCTGAATGCAAATTAATATTTTTCATAATTGTTTAAAAGTTTAATTGCTATGCACTGACAGTGTAAAATATTTTTTATACAGACAACCAATCACTAATCATGATATGGATGACTTTTAAGATATTAGAAAAACTATATTTCTGAATGCAAATTAATATTTTTCATAATTGTTTAAAAGTTTAATTGCTATGCACTGACAGTGTAAAATATTTTTTATACAGACAACCAATCACTAATCATGATATGGATGACTTTTAAGATAGTTGGGATAAGAGTCAATTTTTTTTATTAATGTGGCAACTTATAATTGGATGTCTGTGTAAAAATGTTTTACACTGTCAGTGCATAACAATTAAACTCAATATTTAAATGAGTTTACCCATACAGAAAATAAATTTGATTTGAAAATATGCAATTCAAATATATCAATAAATTTTTCTTTCCTTTTCTATTTATTCCAAAATAATGAATAGTTTAATCCAGAATCAATATTGTTTAATGGATACAAATTTATCTTTTAAGAAAAACTTAGGTATAGATGTGATCAAGATCATACTACAATATGATTTGTTTTTATCTTCTAGATGGTGATAGAAATGGGGATTAAAATTCATGTTCGAATAAATACTTAATACTTAATATATAAGTTTATAAAAATAGTTTTAGTGTAAAAACAAAAAATTCATAATAGATCGGCTAATATTAAAATAGTTTATGTTATGCATAGACAAAATAAATTGAAGCAAGAACTTTGCTTGGAATTAACTAAATTATAGGCTCAATAAAATAAATAAATTTAATAAATAAGAGAATTATATACATTTTTGTTACATAATAAACATAACAAATGTTAATTATTTTTTATATTAAACAAATATATATAAATCATAAAATTATTCATAACAATTATTGAATAATACTCATTTAATTTATATATCATAATTTGACAAGCTTATATATATAGAGTCTTAATTATAATAAAATATGTTTTTTTTAAAAATATTTTTTGTTATATTTATCAACAATAATTATTATATAATTTATTTATATCTTTTATAGATAAAATAATTGAAAACATCATATTTATTTAGGATAATGAGATAAATGACAAAAAAATAAGAATAAAGTGAATAAAAACATTTTGTTACATAATTGACGCATGTTTTATCTTCATTATTTATTAGAGTGTACCATAAAAAATTATTTGTCTTCATCCAATACTGTACTATGTATCCGAATCCAATACATTTATTTACTAAAGTGAATTTGGAAAAAATATACAAACCTTTAAAAGTAAGAATTATTTGTATTATAAAAATTATTTTTCTGAATGCCATTTAATATTTTTCATAATAGTTTAAATGAGTTGACATATAAAGAAAAGAAATTTGATATGAAAATAAAAATTAAATATCAGACAATATTCATTAGTTCAAATATATCAATAATTTTTTCTTTCCCTTTCTGTTTATTCCAAAATAATGAATAATGAATAGTTAAATTCACATTCAGTATTTGAAGCTGGATACAAATCTATCTTTCAAAAAAATCTGGGTACAGACCCGACCCAGATCATGACAAGTGGATCGGACACGAGCCTTGAAAGACGGCAGGTGCGTGCGTGAAGAGCGTAAGAAAAGGGAAATCCAACACGGACAACACGTGGAAGCAACCGCCCAATAAGCGGAGGATAACCTTATCAGATGCTGCAAAGTGAAAAACCATGACTGGGGGGGACATCACATGTGGCGTCCTCTTATTGGATTATTGAATACGACTCAAATTCCACCGGATCGTGGGATTAATTTTGAGCTGAGATAGGTTATTAACATGAGTCAGGAACAATCCTAAATCTCACTCATATTTTTTTTAATTGGGCTTCGTGGGGCCCAGCGGGCCTCTGTCGGTTACTAATGTACCCTCCACTACACTGCATATAGATAGCAGTAGTGGGAAAAGGGAGAATCAATGTGAAGTGAGCAAATTGCCCACACGTTCACCCTAACCAATTATTTGACACGTAGCTATTTTACACTTTGTGTGGATCTAATGGCGTTTGATTATTATTTGAATATTTTAAATGCCCACACGTTCACCCCAACCAATTATTTGACACGTAGCTATTTTACCCTTTGTGTGGACCTAATGGCGTTTGCTTATTTGAATATTTTAAATTTAAAAAAGAAGATGCACTTTTTTTGTAGTTCACTTTTCTGGTCTGGATGCAGGTCCCCTGACACCTGGCAAAGGAAGTTAACGATAACTACCTGCATTGGGTAAGTGCGCTAGGGTCAGTCAAATTAAATTTTAAAGAATTTGTGACTTTTAAATTTTATTAATCAATTAATAATTAATCTAATCCTAACTGTTAGTGGGTAGTACAGTTTCTGAATCAGATCTCATTACCCATTTGTTTAAGGATTTAATTGATATATATTATTAGTGAAAAGATTTTTTATATTATTAATCAATCAAAAATTATCACATAAGTTAAAATATTTGAATCTTATCCTCATTAATCTTAAAAATCACTCATAACATGATTTTTAATTGATTAACAGTATAAAAAAATTTATACTAATAATACATAATAATTAAACTCTTTATTTAATAGAAAAAGGTAGGTAAAATCTCAAAGTATTTACTGTTCATATTAGAGGCTAGTTAGATTGCTAATCATGATTAATTAAATAGTCAAAACTGAGTGATCTGAATTTGCATTGAGAACAGAAGAAAAGGGCACGTAAAACATCTCAAATATGAATAAAGAAATGCTATGCCATTTGTGGGGCTTTTGGTGCGATTTAGTGATATTTTATTGTTTCTTCACTTATCTGCGAATTTGGTTGGTTCTTGTCACTTCAAAGTTCTAAATGGTGTTATGTTGAAGAGGGGATATTTACAGTGTAATTTGATCGTAGAATTATAGAATTAGTGTAGTTTTAAAAAAAATCATGCATATGAGATAAGTCATATTTTAAATGAACGATTTAGTTATAGAGATCACACATCTAAATAATAAATTATTTTTATAATCATTAAATTAAAAAAAAGCAAAATTTCCATAAAAGTCGTAAATTAAAGATATGATTTCTGTTTTTTTTAACGTAGAAAGATAAGTCGTAGGCTTAAAACACGATTATCATTCTTTTTTAAAATCTTATGAACAAGTCATTGGTACAGTCCACGGCTTTGGTTTTTTTCATTTTTTTTTAAAAATGTAAAGATTCAAATTGGTCATCGATAAAAAATTACTGTGATATTTTGGTCCCTGAAAAATGGAAAATACCAATCTTTAAGAATATAAAATGTGGATCAAAATAGTCCCTGTCAGGAACTAAAATGTCCCTAAAAATTACACTAAAAAGGATCAGTTTGATCCGCATTTTACATTTTTAAGAATCGAATTGATATTTTTCATTTTTTACGGATCAAAATATCACCGTGATTTTTTATCGAATACCAATTTGAATCTTTACTCTAAAAAAATATGTAAGTCATAAGTAAAGTCGAGTACACGGCCTACCACTTACCTATTGACTTTTTTTTTTAAAAAAGAAAAACCAAAGTCTTGAAGAAAGTCGTAAATGATACTAAGGACTTCTACAAGAATTTTTTATAAAAATAAATAAAAAGGAAAGTTGTAGTACTTCTACAAGAATTTTTTTAAAAAAATAAATAAAAAGAAAGTCGTAGTTTGAAGATACGACTTGTGTTAAAAAAATGGATAAAATTGAGTCGTTTTTTAGATGTACGACTTTGGTAAGTAAGTCATTGTTCTTTAATACGACTTACCTCAGTCATGTTATTTTTTTAAAAATTACATTACTTTCATAATTGTCCAATTAAATTACACTAATTTGGTAAAAATCCAGTTGAAGAGATTGGCACCTCCTTTGATGTTAGGTATAAGGTATGTGCGTATTTAAGATGGCTATCCTACCACATGACAAAACAGCTCATTCAACTATGCTATGTGCGCCTGAAAAGAGTTCTACCCTCCGAACAAGAAGACAAGTTGCTAAACAAAGGCCTTAAATTGTGCATGCCAAGAGGTGCAATTTATTGCTCGGAGGCTGGGAGTAGGGACACTGGGGGCCGGGGGGCGGGTTCCAGTTCCAGCCTCTTCCTCCTTTGTATTTTGTATGTTTTGTTCCATACTATGTAAATGCGTTTTATTAATTTCAAAATATGTTTTTTTATTAACCTCTCCATCCTTTGTATGTTTTGTTCTATACTATAACTCTCTTTGTAAAAAATAGTTAGATAAACTATTTTTTACTTGATAACTAACCGACTGAATTTGAATTTGAAATGTTTACTAAAATTACTTGTTGAACTAACTTATAAATATAAAATGACGTAAAAGGAGTATAAATTCAGGTCGAGAGAAGAGTGAGATACTCTCTGTATTTATAGACTGCCTTGCTTATGGGCTCTACTGGATCTTGGCTCATTAGGGATGACTGATGGTTGTACACCAATGATTGTTTGTCCATAAGCATGTCTAGGGAGGTTGACTTGTCTTGTCTATCACTTCAACCACAATCTACAAGTGAAGGGTGAGTGGGTATGCGACTTTGGCAAGAGTAGAGCGGCAAACCTACTAGACCTCTTGCGCAAACTGGGATCATCAGATTGTTCGGTCTGTATCATGTGGTCATTGAGCCTAGCATCCAAGACCGTGGTCCAATACAACATCCATGTTGAAGTAGTTTATATCTGTAATAACTATTCATTTTGGTTTTTCTACGCATACAACAGCAGCCAAGATCTTCTTCATTGTCTTGAATTTGGTTTTGGTTAATACTAACAGCTTTTCCTGAATAAACGCTTCCTAACTGGTACTTAGATTACATCCGTGAAATTATAACAGACTTATGTTGGCTTATCTTATTAAAGTATTTTTCAAAAAATACTTCATCCTTTTAGGGTGTGTTTGTATAAATCAAGGTTTAAGAATTGAACCGGACCGACCGATTCAACCGATAACCGATCGTGTCTATGGTTCGGTTGAGACTCAAACACTGGTAGTCTGAAACAAACGTTGAAAAACCGTCGGGATCGGATCGAACTGGCCTTAATCAGACCAACCGGCTAATCGGGACCGATTCTTGAAAACTGTCCGGTCCAAAAAAGCTGCCTTCTTTTGTAAATTCTTCTGAGTTTGTTTCTTTCAGACTTCCAGAGTTCAGACCCGAAACCGAGCGTCGCTCCCATAGTCCCACGTCGTCGCCCACTCTAGCTCTCCCACAGTCGCACATCGGTGCTTGGAGGCCGAACTGTGAAACATGCAGAGTGGCTAGGTTGAAACACAGTAAAGATGGAAAAGGGAACAAAGGTGGGGTGTCTCCCCTTGAACATCATGCTAGGTTTCTGGTCGTCTTGCTCTGATGACGGCGATGGTGGAACATATCCTCGCGAACATAGTGCATGGGGAAAGATGACATCTTGCTCTGAATGGAAAACCAGCCATCAGAGCAACATCTCCTCTCAACCATTGTGTTGTTGTATAAGTCTCGAAGAAACGATTCCTTTCTCTCTTGGAACTTGCAACCCAAATATGCAATGAATTAAAATAATGAAAGTAAAAGGAAAGACTTTCCAATGAATATGGATAGCTTTTTTATGGTCAGATTTCAAGAGTGGTAAGTGGGTTACAACTGCCAAGGCCCAAAATTGTACTACCTACCAATATAATATTTAAATTGGCTTTCTTCCAAATTAACCCAAGTACACCCAAATATATATATATACACATACACACACACTATGTAACTTATTATTATTTATTAATCATACGATTCAATCAATGGTTGAATCGGTTGAACCAATTGAACCATGACCCGGAGGTCTCGCCAGTTCGATCTCCGGTTCGATTCTTAAATCATTTGTATAAATACTTGAAATTCGAGAAAAACATAGGCATCGTAAGTGTAAAGCTTTTTACACTGTCAACCAATTAGAAATGATGGTATGGTGACTTTTAAAGTAGTTTGAATAAGAGTCAAACATTTTAGTTGATATGACAATTTATAACTGGTTGACAGTGTAAAAAAACTTTACACTGTCACTGCATACCAATTAAATCCTTGTGTAAAAGTTTAATTGCTATGCACCGTCAATGTAAAGTTTTCACACTGTCAACCAATTAGAAATCATGGTATGAGTGACTTTTAAAGTAGTTTGAATAAGAGTCAACATTTTAGTTGATATTGTACTTTATAATTAGTTGACAGTGTAAAAAATATTTATATTGCCAGTGCATACCAATTACATCCATTATGTAAACATGCTTACATTCAAAAATAAAAACAACATTGAAAATACATTTTGTACATGAATAAAATTCCAAACCATCTAGTCCCCTTGAGTCAGCTCACTTGACTGCACGATATGAATTGTGAGTGTGCGAGTTCAAATCCTCACAATACGCTCCGCCTCTTTCCCTTTTCCCCTTTCCCGCTCCCCCATGTAAGATCTCTTATAAGCCTCCTCTTTAAACCAAAAAGAAAAAATCCAAACCATCCAAAACAACAACTTTTACATGGACAAAGTTGCAAACCCTCACTCAATTACTACAACTTGAACAAAGTTTTTAACTCTCAAAATACAATTTTTGTGGATAAATCATACACTCGCTAGGATTTGCCTACGGTGAAAGACTCAATAAGTCTCTCACGGTGAGTGACAACTTTTCACCGTTGGATTGATGTAGGTTTCATGATCATATTCTATTCTCTCCACACTAGATTATTCCTTCCCCAACTCCCTCCCCAGCACTTCTCACCCTACCATCGCCCACCTGTACCAACATCATCCAAACTCCACTCCACCCCGCCCCTCCCCTCCGTCGCATACTCCACTGGAATGTGAACCGCTCCCATCCTCGCGTCCTCATTGTCGTCCAGAGGTTCAACCTCAAAGCCTTCATAGCCCAGAAATCCGACGCCCACAAATTTGAAGAGGATCTCAAGCCCGTTCAAAGCGCCCAATCCTTGGCCCCTTCTCGTTATGCCCCAACCCTAATTTGAATCAGAGGCTCTGTACTATTTTGGAGTGGCCGCAAAGTTAGATCAATTATGTGTAAAACAAGTAGCACGGCAGTGGCTTAGATAGTGGCTTCGGCCTTCACAACATATTTCAATATCATTTATACTTACAACATATTTCAATATTAATACCAAGATATATGCACTATCAATGTCAATATTTTTTTACATTGTCAATCAATCATGAATTCATTAAATTGTTATGTCATTAAAAATATTTGACTTTTATCATAATTAACTTAAAATTTACACGTAGGATGATTTATGATTGGTTGAGGGTATAAAAAAACTGTACATTGATAATATGTCAAAATTAAACTCTAACAAAAAAACTATCAATATCAATATTCAAATTAAAATTTCTCTCATAATCTCTATTATGTTTACAAACGTTAACAACGTTGGCCTAATCATTAATCCTTGTCTAACATTATTACTAACGGTCATACGTGTCCGTTAAATGTTCATGTTGGCCATGTGTGACGAGGACGTGACACTAACTGTTGGGGTCATCTTCTTACTCTTTGAATAGAAGCTAGGTTCATGGTTCCCAAATCCATTCCCTGCCATCATGTCTTCATTCCTAATAAAGGCAACACCATAATCAACCAATTTTAACAATCTTTAGCACATTCATTCCGAACAGAGGCACAAAAGATTGCCAAGACAGAAGCTGTGAAAGAATGGTTCATGCACTTTGAATCCATGAAGGATTGATAAGATCTACCGGTGAATCTTCTCATCTTTCCCTATCTTTATTTAAAGGCTTAATTACATTTTTAATTTCCTAAGTTTTTTAATTGTGCGATTTTGGTCCCTCAAAAATTTTAATTACATTTTTCATTTCTCAACTTTTTCAATTATGCAATTTTGGTCCCTCAAAAAAGTTAATTGCACTTTTCATCCCTCAACTTTATAAAATTGTGCAAAATTAGTCCATTTAAGGATCAAAATAAAGGCTTTTATTGCACAATTTAAAAAGTTGGGAATGAAAGGTGCAATTAAAATTTTTGAGGGACCAAAATCTCACAATTGAAAAAGTTGAGGGACGAAAAGTGTAATTAAAATTTTTGAAGGATCAAAATCGCACAATTCAAAAAGTTGAGGTACGAAAAGTATAATTAAGCCTTATTTAAATTATGTATTCCGAGGAAAATAGAAGTCAAGAAAAAAATTTGTGGGCCCCACGCCAAAAAAGTTTTCCTTCCAAAATGGAAAGAAAATGGGGGAGAAAGGAAAGAAAATGGATGAAAAGACTTAAAACACCATTGACCTTATTATATCCCATTTTTACTTAATGATATTTATGTCATTTCACAAATATGTTTTTATTTCCTCACACTTTCTATTCAACCAAACAAGAGGAAAGAAAAGTTTTAGTTTTCATTCCTTTCATTTTTTCTTATATCAAATAAGTAAACAATCCTCTCATTTTTTACTTTTTTTTCTTTCCTTCCATTTTCTTTTCTCTCATTTTATTTCCTCCCACGTTCTGTCCTACAACCAAACAGAGTGGTAAAAATAAATGTAACAACCTTGACACCTTGTTTGTGAGTTATGAAAGAATTAGGTTAGGGTTTTTGTGAGAAGAACATGGTGGAGGAACAACAAAACCTCGAAAGTTTCTTGACATGGGCAGCACAGCTTGGAATATCAGACTCAACAAGCACCAATCACCCTCAACACTCTCTTTCCTGTTTGGGTTCTTCTCTCTCTATCTCTCATTTTCCTCACTCTGGCGGGTACTCGCTATTCCAATTTTGATAGCTCATAAAAATGTTTGCATTCAATTTATTTTCTTTATTAACACTGAAAACTTTTCTCACCCAGTGGCTGTTGATATAAAATTAACAGGAAAAAAAGGTCTTTTTTCCTCTCTTGCCCATGATATGTGTTTGATGGATAATCAATCAAAGTTAATGATAATGATGAAAATGTTGATGCTTTTTTAATTTTTTCTAATAACAAGTTTTCCCATTTTTCCTATATTATATGGAGAATGCTGCAGTAGAGGTTTGGGTGCTGTGAGAGACCTTAGGAGGGGAGAAATGATTCTCAGGGCTCCAAAGTCAGCTTTAATGACAAGAGAGAGTGTTACTATGGAAGATAAAAAGCTCAGCATTTCTGTCAATAAGCACTCTTCTCTCTCCTCAACCCAGGTTTCTATTCTATCTTAACTGTATTATTACTTAAGTTTCATCGTTCTGTTGCTGGTTCTGTTTAAATTGCTAAGTTGAAACTGTCGTGCCAGCAATTTCATTTGTGAAAATGCACTAAAGCCATTTGTTTTATTACTTTTCATTTGTTATTGGAGTAAACTGTAAACCATATAAATTTTGTTAAAAAAAATTTATGCATAGTTGAACCAGCCTCTGACTGCACCTAGTAGGATATGGCTTATTGGCTTTGTCATTGTTGTTGTATTATATGCATTGTCGCTTATGATTGATTGAGTCTTTTATACAATTGAATCTTGTGTACTTACTTCTAACTCTAAGCTTGTGTATAATGCAGATATTTACTGTTTGCTTGTTGTATGAAATGGGTAAAGGAAAGACTTCTAGGTGGCATCCTTACCTCGTGCATTTGCCACACAGTTATGACCTACTAGCCACGTTTGGTGAATTCGAGAAACATGCTCTGCAAGTTCAGTTTCTGTTAGAAATTTTAGTTTGTCTCGTTAGGTTAGCTTATTGCATCTTGATTTATGATGTTTATCACTTATCAGCATTTCATTTGTACTTTGTGTTAGAAATAATCTTTAAGTGGTTGTTATTAGGTGGATGAGGCTGTGTCGGTCACGGAAAAAGCTGTACTAAAAGCCAAATCAGAGTGGAAAGAAGCTCGTGCTTTGATGGAAGAGCTCAAGCTTAAGCCCCAGCTTTTAACAGTTAAGGCTTGGGTTTGGGCTGCTGCAACGGTTAGAAACCTGGCCTATGACATGCTAAAGAAGTTTATTTATAAGTTTATTTATAAATATTCAATTTGATGCAATGCTTACATGGACTGCAAGCATCTTTTTCATTTTTTTAATTTTGGTTTTGGTTAATATTACCAGCTATTGCTTAATAAACTTTTCCTAAGCTGAACGAATACTTGCATTCATGCAAGTACAACAGTGTTATTTTGGCTAAACATTTTAAATTCATGCTACTAAAAGTTAAATTATTTCAAATGTTTTCAATGATTAGAACAATAAACACATTTTGTGAATATTAATTTATTATTGATTGATATCTGCTGCCTTCATGCATTACAGGGTGTATTTATATTTATTTTAGTTGTTAGGCGTAAATCACAACTCTCTCTCCTTGTCTATCATTTAATCATATTTAAACTTTCAAAATTCTAGATATCTTCCCGGACATTGCATATACCATGGGATGAAGCTGGGTGTTTATGCCCTGTGGGTGACTTGTTTAATTATGATGCACCTGGAGAGGAACCGTCTGGTGTTGAGGATGAAGAGAATATGCTATCAAACTCTTCCATCCAAGTTACTGCCTTGTCAAATGGAGGCAATACTATGATGGTAGATGCAGAGCAGCTTGATTCTCATTCTCAGAGGTTAACAGATGGTGGGTTTGAGCAAGATGCTAATGCATATTGCTTTTATGCTAGGGCACATTACAAGAAAGGAGATCAGGTATTACTCAATTCTTGGAAACTTTAGCGTATAAGTTGTATATCTGTTCCCTTTCTGCTTTATTTTATATGGTTAAAGTTCATTGTTATTTTCCATTTTTTCATATTTTTTTTATGGGAACTGTTTATTTGTGATCTAATAACTTACTTGAATGACAATATCAGCATTGGTATTGAAATGTGAGCAAACATTAATTAAAAGTGTTAATTTGACTGACTCTATTGCAAGTTGTAAATCATGCTTCTTTGTCTTTCAAATTGCTTGCCATGATTCAAATTTGTTTTTTTATAATAAAAGAAATATTATTAGAAGAGAAGAGAAAAGTACACAAGAGGAGGATAAGGCATCCTCACAAAAAATAAAAAGAAACAACTAAAAACTAGGTGACAGAGCCATGCAACAAAGCATGCCAGTCCCTCTGCATGTCTACATAAGAAACACCACTAAAAAGGCCATGTGCAGAGCACCGAAGAGATGCCAAAAGAGTGACCCATCCCAAATGAGGTCTAGAGACGAAAAGGAGTCATTGAAAATTTTACTATTCCTTTCCAACCAACCATATACACCATAGAACAGCAAAAAACAGAGCACTGCCACAGGATTTTGGCAATCTTTACGTGGGTCAAAACCTCTAAATTTAGTAAGAAGAAAAATATGTAAGTTAGGGCAGATCCAAGACTCTCAAAAAATCCCAAACAACCTATTCCAAAGCAGTTTTGCTGCCGAGCAATGTAAAAAGAGATGAGGTCCTCTTTCAGAGTTTGAACTATGCATTATGCACATATTGGGAGTCAAAGCAGTTAGAGAGAGGTTTGCGCTTCTGGAGCCTGTCATTAGTGTTAATCCTGTTAAGAACAACAGTCCAAACTTTAACCTTTGAGGGAGCTTTAGATTTCCAAATGGGTTTATCCAAAAGAAAACATGTTGTATTAATGAGAAAGGTTATGTTTTTGCATTTATTTTTAGGATTGTGTTTTGGGGCAGTGATGCTTAATGTTATCATTTTTTTTATAGTGAAAAGTTTAGGGGCAGGGGAGGTTACCCCATTCCATGGTTAGTGTATTTCACAAGCCTCAACAACTTACAGTTGTACTTATAAACCTTTCAATGAAGGACCACTAGTTAGCAGGAATTGAACCTAACAGCTTTTTGTCAATGTAGTTCGGTCCTACTAGTTGAGCCGACCCTCATTGGTGATTTTTAATGGTATTTCTAAGTTTAGTTCGTATAAAATTTCTGTTTTTGTCGGATTTTTAAACCTTTACCACAAAATCAGGCTCAACGAACCCATATTGCCTAACAAGACGATTTCTAGAAATTGTTACTAACTCAAGTCAAAATTAATGGATGATTATGGGCAGAGGTATGTCATTTTATGTCAATATTTATGTCTCTGCACCGTTTGTGTTTTTCTATTTTTAAAGATATTCAAAGAAACTGTCTTATCCTTCGAGAGTAAAGTTTATTAATTCAGTCCTCCAGAGGCAGCTCAAGTGGTTAGAGTTGTTGGACATTACGTAGAGTACCGGGGTTCGACCCCAGAATTACTCCCACCCCCTTTACTCCCCTCCCTCTTCCCATTGGGTCCCTACTCCCCATGTAGGTCCACTAGGGCTCACCCAGTCCCAGAGGTAGACCCTCCCTGGGACCCAAAATTTTTTTTTTATTAATTCAAAAATTTGGAGCAAACAAACTGTATTTAGGATATTTTACAGACCCATGAATATTACCGCTGTTATAATGATGAGAACAAGATGACCACCAAAGGCTGTGGCCTAGTGGTAAAGACTCGTTGGCATTAAATGGTGTGGGGGCAATGAGCCCTTTGTCCATTATCATTGGCTAGCTGCTCTTTTACTATGACAGGGTGAGAGTCAGGCTATTACTGGGACTTTCTACAAAGCCTTGTGCCTAGGGAAGGGCTTGATCTAATAAAATGAGGATTCCCATCAGGGCCCTTATTGGTGGACTGGAGTTTCTTAATTAAGTAGCCTTACGTTATACTTAGGGCCCCTTCACAGGATAGTAGCTCCTTAATAAGTAAATAATGCTAAAAGTCTGGCATATATTTAGGATATGCAGCAGTGAATATAACAGCTGCTGTTAGGTTTACATATCTAGTTTAGCATTTGAATGTCACTGATTTCCTTTTTCAATAGATATAATTTATCATAAATCTCCTTGAGCTAAAATTCTAGAAACAGAGCATTAATTATTGCTTGTATCCTGGATGTGGACTATTAAATTTTGTGAGGACTGATATACTTGCCTTAATCAATCAGTCCTTCCATTAAAATATTTTCAATTCTGTCTTCACTCTTCATTTCATTGTTTAGAAAATAGGGCATTACAACAAATTACCTTGTTTTTTTACCAGGTTCTATTATGTTATGGAACTTACACAAATTTGGAGCTTCTTGAACACTATGGGTTTCTCTTACATGAAAATCCAAATGAAAAAGTTTTTATCCCTTTAGAACCTGCTGTATATTCTTCCACTTCTTGGTCTAAGGAATCACTCTATATCCATCATAATGGGAAGCCTTCATTTGCACTACTAGCTGCATTGCGGTTGTGGGCAACCCCTCAAATTAAAAGGAGGTCTGTTGGACATCTTGCATATTCTGGTTCTCAACTGTCTGCAGAAAATGAAATTTTCATCATGAAATGGCTATCAAAAACTTGCCATGCTGTCTTAAATAACCTGCCAACGTGTATTGATGAAGACACCTTGCTTCTGAATGCAATGGATAATAGTCAAGATTTTTTCACTTTCATGGAGATGACCAAATTTATGTCTTCCAGGGATGAGATTTGTACCTTCTTAGAAGCTCATAATATGAAGGATGAGCACAGTTTTACCCATATACTTCTATCTAAAAATATAAGGAGGTCCATGTACAGGTGGAAATTGGCTGTCCAATGGAGGCTCAGGTATAAGAAAGTCCTTGTCGATTGTATATCTTATTGCAATGAAATACTAGATTCTTTCGTGAAATAATGCTATAATAATGGACCGGTTACAGTGTAATTAAGGTTTTCCCTTTTCTCGTCTTTCTCCTGACCATAGTTTCTTATTGATTGAAAGATTGGGGAGAAAGGATATTATTATTTTACTGGAAAAGACTGAAATAGGAAATGCTGGAGTAGTTTGAACCTTTTGATGTCTTCTGTTTTTAAGATGTGATTCAAAAAAAATGTTGAAATAAAATATCTGCAACAGTTTTTACATTGCTATATTTCTGTTATACATAACTTGAAAAACAATACTTAAAGTACCTGCCCAACTTACACTTAAGTTTTTCTTATTTATCTAAAATGCATCATAATCTGACATCTAAATTCCATTAAACAAGTTCCTTTGAAGCCTTGTCCACGATACATTGCGTTCTAACTGTCCAACTGGATTTTTACTTCGAAATAGTAAATCAACTCTTCATCGGGACTAAATATATTAAGGGTATGTTTGGAAGAGCTTAATAAGAGCTTATGAAAATAGTTTACGGAAATAAACTTATGCAAATAGTTTATGATTTATTCATAAGCTCTTTTTAATTTATTTTCATAAGCTTGTCAGAGAAGCTTATGAAAATAAGTTGTTTTTAGCTTATTTGAAAAAGAATTTATTAAATAAGCATTTAATTAATCTGTGTATTCAAATACATCCTAAGTATGAGTTTAGATGAACTTTTTGACAAATGTGATTTTGAAAGGAATTAATTTTGGTTAAGATGAAGCTGATTTTGGGTCAAAATCACTTTCTGGCCATGGGAGCCAAACATCACGTTACATCACGTTTGGTGGACTTGAAACCTTCAAACCAAATGCACGCTAAATGATTAAGATTAGGGGTGTAAGATCCGAATCAATAATCCGATGAATTCAAAAATCCAAACTAAATCAATTAAATTGGTTTGGATTTTTTTGGTGTTCGGATCCGAATCAAACCAAATCCGATGGTGATTGATTCGGTTTTCGGGTTCAAGGATTTTAAAACCGAACCGAATCAATTACAATATTTTAATATTTATATATACTTTTTTAATATATAATATTTATTATATTTAATATCTTTATATATTTTAGTAGTTTAATATTTACTATTTATTTTATTTTATTTTTTATATTTAATATTTATATATATTTTAATATTTAATAATTTTTGGGTCGAAACCAAATCGAATCAATCCGTTTTTGAACGATTTTGTTTAGTTCGGATTTTATCCAATTTTCATTGGTTTGGATTTTTTTTTTCACTAGAAATAATATTTATTAGCATACTCTTTTTGTTGTTGTTCATTAGCATACTCTTTATCCGGTATCAGGGCCCGTCATCATGAATGGGTCATTGGCAAATGATTTTTAAATTTGATCGGCCTAATCTTGAATTCAAAGACCATTCTATTCTTTATTTCTATTCTTTAATATAATATATTTTTATTAAAATATTTCTATGCTAATCACCAAAAAAAAAAATTATATCCTTTAAATAGAATACATTTTTTATTTAAATATTTTACTTAGTTCTACATTATCTGCATATGATCTTTTTCTTCTTGAGTGGACATCCTTTTAGTTTAATGTTTCTATTCCATGTGGTTATTTTTTGAATTGGGCTCTTTTCATTAAACGATGGAAATATCAGTTAGTTTGTGGGAAGGGGAGAGATTTTTTAAATATTCATTGTTTAGTTCATTTTTTTCGAGGGGAGAGGAATGACGGAAAGCAAAATCTCTCCTTACTTAATTTTGACTTCCCTCCAAAAGTGGAGAGATTTGGAGGGAAGAGAGGAGATTTAAAACATTTTGAATGAAATGGCTATACTATTCCTACTTATATATTTTAAAATCTAAAATTATAAGGATATAAAAGTAAGTTAGTTTCAAAATCTCTCCCTCCCCTTGTGAACCAAACACAAATAATATTACTTTTCCTTTCCTCCATTAAAACTCCTCGCCTCCTCTCAACCAATCACAATAGCTACATAAAATCTCTCCCCTCCCTTCCTTTCCCCTCCATAAAAATCTCCACCCTCCGCTCATTTGAACCAAACACACCCTTAATATACTATATTCACAAACCCAAACCAAAATAATAATTATTAAATAAATATATTATTTTAATTTCGAGAAAATAACCTTCGAATGATAATGTTAATGCATTATGAATTTGTTACTCGTACTAATTGTTTTTGGGATTTAATTAATTGGTGTACCCTAATAATATAAATTTTTTTACATTATAAATTAATCAGAAATTGACATATCATTAAAAATGATCAACTCTTATTTTACCTACTTTAAAAGTTACTCATACGATGATTTTTGATTGATACCTTCTTCGATATCTACAATAGTTTTAGGATAAAAATTAACTTACCCAATCAGAATAGATCATCTTAATTAAATAAATCATATTAATAGATCAAATCAAAATCAACTGATTATCACTATCTAATTGAATCACCTAAATAAAATAAAATTAGACTTATGATACCATAAAATTCAACATTTTGATTAATTAATAATATAAAAAAATTTACATTAAACATACATAACAACTAAACTCTCGTTTTTGCTAGTGTATTAATTATTAAATTAAATATATTTCTGACTTTTAGACTTTTAACATTTTTTTGACCGAGACTTAATGATATTTTTTGAAAACTAAAAATGAAATAATTTATAAAACAAGGTATTCGAACCTTAAATTACCTCGCCTCCGTTCCAAACTGACCCATTACAGCCGAGATTTTATCAAACATCATGCTTGTGGCCATTGCCAATAATGAGAAAACATTTCTGTTAGTGTATTAATTTATTTTATTTTATAATTGAGTTAATTTAAAAAATAGGGTAATCGGACTATCTCACGTCCGATCCAAACCGACGATTCCAACACTAAATTTGTCCAAAGTATCATGCTTCATCAAGCTTGTGACTAATGCCCATAATGAGAAAACCCAATACCTAACAAGAACATTATATAATACATTCTGCAGAAACTGAGACAATAAAAGGAGAAGACTAAAGTTAAAATTGTGAAAACTTCAGCGAAAAACAATTACACTCCCCACACACAACTCTTAACATTTTTTTAAAAATAAGGGATTTAAACGAAACTATAGAATATAAACTCTATCTAACAAAGAACAAATTGTATTTTTTGGGACCTGTAATTGCCAGTGTTGATATATAGAGAGATGGATCAGATTTATTTGGCTTGGTTTCTCAGAAGAGAAAAAAATCGCACAGTTTATTCAGCGTCGATCATCTGGGGAAAAAATCATCACTTCCATCCCAACAACATATCGCTAGGCAATTACTGAAAAAAATAATTATCAAATTGAAATCAAATACATAAACATGTTTGACCCATTAAAACACGTAATTAAGTTGGTATAAAAAGATCAGAGTTATGGCTTGAAAATTCAATCCCCTAAAAAAAGGATTGAAGTACATAGAACGCAAAGTTAGAATCAACTTCGATCATATGGGGAAAGTCTCCTCATATCTTATACCCTTCCAACTCTATAATAGTAATCGAGAAACCAAAAACAAATAAATAAAATGAAATGACAGCATATGACAAAACGAAAACAAAAGGGACAGAGTAGACGCTTCTTTCACAAACATAAGAGAGTAGAAAGATAGATTGTGACGATAGAAGATGAAGCCTTTTTATAAGGGAGGATGACGAAACCCTAATTTGAGGTTGGCGATAAAAGGCTTAGGCTACACGTACGGCCGACAAGGAAATCGGAGTAATTTCGGGGCCTTTGCCCGACTCTTGTTAACTAGGATTGGCCCAATGGGTTCAATCCAAAATAAAGTAATAATTGGGCCTGATTCAACATATTAATGTGTTTTTTTTTTGACGAACCATCAACAAGTTGTGAATGGAAATGGATTCTATCCGGTTTGACATGGTTCTATTGGTGAAAAAAGAAATATACAATTTTTTTATACAAGGATCCATCATGTATAATTGTAGGATACATTAATTACATTTAAAAAAAATTGAGTCTTTCTCTCTTTAAAAGGATATGTTCTTCCAAAACACAAGAGAATCCAAATTTGCTGTGAATCTTTTCCACCAACATATGACTTTTACAACTCTGCTTGACAATCTATTATTATGAAATATAAATATGAATATGATAGGATTTTATTAATGATTGTCGTTTTTTCCTTCAAAATCCACCATCGTTCTTTTCGTAAGAAGAACATATCATTATGGATCGGCTAGTCCGCGATTGAGGGAAGGTTCGGAGTGGCTCACGATGATGACGATAGCAGATTTTCAAACGGCACAACGTCGCAACCCTTGCCCTCTGTTATCCCATACATCGTATTTGGCCCTCTTGCTGCCCAGATAAACAACACAGATTGGAAACCCACAACCGCCACCATGCACTCCATTGTCGTCGTAAAAGTTGTAACCTTTGAACTTTCTAACTTTGCAGAGATAAGGAGTTGTTCGAATCACAAAGGCATTGGAAGAGGGATAAGAAAGAAAATGTTTCCTCCTCTGGTTTGAAGGAAGGAAGGAGTGAAATCGAGTTTTGTTTTGTTTTTATATTTTTTTTAATATTTTAAAATTTTAATGATGTGTCACTTCATCATTGGTTGTTCCCAATGATGATGTGTTGGGTATGTACCTACCAAAGGGTTGCTCCCAAAATAGTCAAAGAATGAAAGTTGACTAAGTGAATTAAGGGAAGGGATCATATACATATATATTAGTGGGAATTGATTTTGAAATGTGCTTAAACTTTTGGGAATTGAAAACCCTAGTTTATGAACGTGGATATAATTTAAATAAATTCAAGACTAACAATGTGTTTGGGTTAACAACTTAATTAATCGCTCATTCAATAAGCTTTTTTCAAATAAGTTAAAAACAACTTATTTTCATAAGCTTCTCTGACAAGCTTATGGAAATAAGTTAAAGAGAGCTTATAGGAAGATCATAAACTATTTCATAAGTTTATTTGCATAAGTTATTCTCATATATTAAGCAAATTAGTATTCTGGATTTTGGGAATTGATTTTGAAATGTGCTTAAACTTTTGCAATTGAAAACCATAGTTTATGAACACGCATATAATTTAAATAAATTTGTGACTAACAATACGATTTGGTAAATAAGTTAATTAAGCGTTTATTTAATAAGTTTTTTCTTCAAATAAGTTAAAAACAACTTATTTTCATAAGCTTCTTGACAAGTCTATGGAAATAAATTAAAATGAACTTATAGGAAGATCATAAACTATTTGCATAAGTTTATTTTTATAAGTTATTTTCATAACTAAGCTCAAATAAACTCTTTATAAGCTCTTCCAAACGCAAACCTTATTTTCATTCCTAACGTTTGACCAAAATTTTAATTTAATTTCAAAGGAGACACATGGAAACTACATGTAATTTCAATTGTTACATGCGTGTCAACACTCTCCCATCATGACTTGGATAAGCTTAGACAAAAAGGATAACATTGAAAATGATTCATACCCAAAAAGCTATGTGCGTAGTTAATTGCAGCTTATTACTTTCTTGGGAGTTACTTGTAGTTAATCCAGACGTGCCAATGTAGTAGGTGTGTGCGTAAGTGAAACACAGAAAGCAAATGCCAGGAAGATAGCATCTTTACATATCCTTTATCTCATGGCCATACACACATATAGTTAGCACCTCTACACAATTAAAGAGAATTAGGAAGGAAAGAATAATTCCTATAATTCCATGTTGCAAATATCAGTCACGCCACGTCTTCCTTTTACCTTTTAAAACATTGAATCTCTTCTCAAACATGAAAATTCTTTTCCTTTCCTTCCTCAGCAAATATTCCTTTCCTTGCAAAAAGTTATTTCTCATGACACATAAATAGCTATATATGCATATAAATTGAGTCACATCTCATTAGAGTAGCAACCAAGACCCTCTTTCTTCCCGAGTTTCGAAACCTTAATATACCTTTTTCTTTCTTTGTTGAAATGGATTCTGCACCAGCTTTGAAGCGCACAGATTCTATAGCAGATAACATGCCGGATGCATTGAGACAAAGCCGGTACCATATGAAGAGATGCTTTGCAAAGTACCTAGAGAAGGGGAGAAGGATTATGAAACTTCATCATTTGATGGAAGAAATGGAAAAAGTTATAGATGACAAGAGTGAAAGACAACAAGTCTTGGAGGGCATTCTTGGCTTCGTATTGAGCTCTACACAGGTTTTTCATTTTTGCATGTTCACGTTATGCATGCATGTAACAATGTGACATTATTATTATTAGCCTTTGGACTTTAATGCTGTGCAACCTGAAACTTGCAGGAAGCTGTTGTTGATCCTCCATATGTTGCCTTTGGAGTAAGGCCTAATCCAGGTGTATGGGAATTTGTAAGAGTCAGCTCTGAGGACCTCTCTGTTGAGGCTATCACCCCCACTGACTACCTCAAATTCAAGGAAAGAGTATATGACGTAAAATGGTGTGTCCTTTCTCTTTATTTTTATTAGATTTCAATCTTGGATGTTTCCTTATTAACTTTCAAATCAACAGCTTTTCTCATTGTTCATGACAAATATGCCATTTATAAGATTTGAATTCTCTAGTTTGTATCACACCACATGTTAAAATAATTGGTTCTAACTCCACTACAAAAGCTAGCTCATAGAGGGAGAATTGCCCAAATTATTATACACGATTCTTTGTTCATATACTCAACCGATACTTTTGACACTTAACACCACATAAAGATCTGTCCTTGTCTATTTTTACCAACAAGATATATGCAATTATGGTTTTGATGCTTAACTTGGGTTTATATTGCAGGGCAAGCGATGAAAACGCATTTGAAGCAGACTTTGGAGCATTCGATTTCCCTATTCCTCATTTAACACTGTCTTCTTCAATTGGAAATGGACTTGAATTTGTTTCAAAGTTCTTAACTTCAAGGTTAAGTGGGGAATTGGCGAAAAAACAAGCTATAGTGGACTACTTGTTATCACTAAATCATCAGGGAGAAGTAAGTGGAAGAACACATGAGATTAAACTCATAATCATTACCAACAAAAAAAAGAACTTTACATTATACATTTTTCAACATTCATCTTCCTTTTTGTCATCTACTCTGGCAGAGCCTGATGATAAATGACACCCTAAGCTCTGCACCAAAGCTTCAGATGGCACTGATAGTGGCTGATGTATTCCTCTCAGCACTTCCAAAGGACACTGCATATCAGAATTTTGAGCTAAGGTAAACATTTTATTATGTTTCAATTAAAAGAAGTTCAGAATGTTGTAAGTTGTAATCCAATACCAATTAACTTCATTGGCAGGTTAAGGGAGTGGGGGTTTGAGAGAGGATGGGGAGATACTTCAGGAAGAGTAAAAGAGACAATGAGAACATTGTCAGAAGTACTCCAAGCACCAGACCCAGTGAACCTGGAGAAGTTTTTCAGTAGGATTCCCACAATATTCAATGTGGTGATCTTTTCTGTTCATGGTTATTTTGGGCAAGCAGATGTCCTGGGCTTGCCAGACACTGGTGGCCAGGTAAAATTCCTAACATTAGGAGCAATTATTTTGATATTAAGAACCTAGGTGACAAAATCTATACACCTTTCCAAGGGCACTGGTTAAAGATACAATAAAAGTAAGTTTTTATGGGAAAACTACATATATCACTTCTACAAATGATAAATACAGCACTTTCCTATAAAAATTTGCTTTTCTTGGTTCCTTAACCAGGGCACCGATTAGCATTCTCCTTGTTATGATACATCATCTTTTTGCACACCATTTTAAACCTGTGAATGACATGCAAATAATTGGTGAACAATGTGTATGGTAATCAATTATTAGTCCTGTTCACCATATAGGACACATTGTTCACTACTTATTTACAAGTCGTTCAATGGTGTAAAAATGATTTAAGAATTTGGTATTTGTACATCATTGTTGTTTGATATCATGTCAATTGCTATTTCTGTGGAAAAAAAACTGAATTTATTAATAGATGGCTAAAAAATTCTTTTCATCTCTAACACTGCTTGCCAACTTGTGATTCAATTTGGAATAGGTTGTTTACATATTGGACCAAGTCAAGGCTCTAGAAGAAGAGTTGCTTCTCAGAATTAAGCAACAAGGGTTAAATGTGAAGCCTCAAATTCTTGTGGTAAGTTTCGTGCAAGGAATGATCTCTTTCTGCATCCAACTTAGTAAAATTATTCAAGTATATTCTTGACCTTGACAGGTAACAAGGCTCATACCTGATGCTCTGGGAACCAAGTGCCACCAGGAGTTAGAACAAATCATTGATACCAAGCACTCCCACATCCTGCGTGTGCCTTTTCAGACAGAGAAAGGAATCCTGCGCCAATGGGTTTCTCGCTTTGACATTTATCCCTATCTTGAAAGGTTTACTCAGGCAAGTATATCAGCTTCAAGAATCTTTACTTGGTATCTTTTTTTTTGACTTATGAACTTTACTTCTGACCAATACTTGGGTTCATATTAATAGGATGCCACAGCCAAGATTCTTGACCTCATGGAAGGGAAACCAGATCTTGTTATTGGAAATTACACTGATGGGAATTTGGTAGCATCTCTAATGGCTAGAAAACTTGGGATAACTCAGGTCATTATCCCTTTCTCTATTTAAGTTTTCCTTTTCAACAGTTTTTGTGGCTGAAAGGATGTCTACTTTGCAACATGCACTAATTCCTCAGGGTGCTTGAAAACCAGGGAACCATAGCACATGCTTTAGAGAAGACCAAGTATGAAGACTCGGATGTCAAGTGGAAAGAGTTGGACCCCAAGTACCACTTCTCCTGCCAATTCATGGCTGATACAGTTGCAATGAATGCATCTGATTTCATCATAACCAGCACATACCAGGAAATTGCTGGAAGGTTTGCTCATTAGCCTTACAAACACATAAATGAGACGAAAACAGTAATAAAAAATATGAAAACTGAGTTTTGAAGGTTCATTTTTGCAGCAAAGATAGACCTGGGCAGTATGAAAGCCATGCTGCATTTACACTCCCAGGGATCTGTAGGGTTGTTTCAGGAATAAATGTGTTTGATCCAAAGTTCAACATAGCCGCGCCTGGAGCTGACCAGAGTGTCTATTTCCCTTACACTGAGAAAGACAAAAGACTCTCTCAATTTCACCCTGCCATTGAAGACCTGCTCTATAGTAAAGTGGATAACAATGAGCACATGTAAGTGATTTAGTTGCTACTCTTGCATAGTTAATGTTCGGTTATGAATTACTCTATTCTTCCAAATAAATTTTCACTTATTAAATTATTATGGAAACAGTGGATATCTGCAAGAGAGGAGGAAACCAATCATCTTCTCAATGGCAAGGCTTGATGCTGTGAAGAACTTAACTGGGTTAGTGGAATGGTATGCCAAGAACAAGAGGCTGAGAAACTTGGTGAACCTTGTCATAGTTGGGGGATTCTTTGACCCTTCAAAATCAAAAGATAGGGAGGAAATGGCAGAAATAAGAAAGATGCATGATTTAATTGAGAAGTACCAACTCAAGGGTCAATTCAGATGGATTGCTGCTCAGACTAATAGACATCGCAATGGAGAGCTCTACCGCTGCATTGCTGACACAAGGGGAGCCTTTGTGCAGCCAGCTTTTTATGAAGCATTTGGACTAACTGTCATTGAAGCAATGAACTGTGGCTTGCCCACTTTTGCTACCATCCAAGGAGGTCCAGCAGAAATTATTGTTGATGGGGTCTCTGGCTTCCACATTGACCCCCTCAAAGGAGATGAAACAAGCAACAAAATTGCTGATTTCTTTGAAAAATGCAAAGTAGATCCAACATACTGGAATGTGATTTCTGCATCTGGATTGCAGCGTATAAATGAATGGTAAATACTACAGTAAATCATATCAATTTCATAGCTTCAAAGTAGTAGTTTTTTATGTAACAATTTATCTTACTCCGGTATTGCATAGCAGCATTCCCATCCCTCTTATCTTGTGCATAACTACAATTTAAATTTCAAATTTCATGGCTTTGTTTAATAGCTATACCTGGAAGATCTATGCAAACAAGTTGGTGAATATGGGAAACATTTACACCTTTTGGAGGCAAGTGAATAAGGAGCAAAAAGAGGCAAAGCAAAGATACATCCAGATGTTCTATAATCTCATATTCAAGAATTTGGTATGTCAAATTTGGTTTTTAGACACATATATATAAACCAAATACACTAATGGGATTCTGAAATAGTTGACACACTTATACATCAATGTCACAGGTGAAGACTGCACCTGTTCCAAGTGATGAACCTAAACAAACAGCGGGCAAGCAGCCGAGTCTTAATCAACGGGGCACGAGGCATGTCACTCAACCAATAAATCATTTTTTATCTTTCTGAAAAAAAAAAATTTGAAGTTACTGAAATGTTGAATATGCTCATTAGAGTTATTTCTTCCCTTCTGCCATTTGTTTCCTTCACATACTTAAATTCGTCAAATTGCTACTTAAAGCCAAACTAACATCTTTTTTTTTTTTTTTTCCCTTTCCTTTTCTTTTTGGATACACCAGACGTTCACAGTCCAGATGGCAAAGGTTAGATTAATTTTATAGTCGTGGATTAGGTCGTGATTTTTAGCCTGGTAACAACTTACTTACTCAAGAAATACTTTGCTTACTTTCAGGTTATTTGGAGCTTGATGGTCTCAAGTCTCAACCATAGAGCATGTCAATTATTAGGGTGCATATTGTCACACAGGATATTGATCTTTCTCTGATGTATATACATTTTTATATTTATTTAACTTTGTTTTTTTATTATTCATGTAACAAATAAGATCTGTAATTGTTGCAAAATGGCACCTGTTTGATGTTATCAATAAAACGCTTTGTGTAATGTTTAATTTCACATCGACTTCTATACGTTAAGCTTTACATGTGAAGTACTGAATGATTGACTACTCGTTGGTCTTGGTGTGAAAAATAAATGAGTAAATGCCTCTTCCCTTCATTGGAGACGTATAACAAGAATGTATTCACGATTTTTTTAGTATTTTAACAAGGATAAGAAAGCTTAGTCAAAAAAAAAAAAACAAGGATAAGAAAGAAAGATAAAGAAAATGGGTGTCATCAATCTACTCACCAAAAAACTCAAAATTTTAACCATCTAGAAGCTCTAATACTAGGTGTGTAGCATATTGGGTGAGTTGAGGACAACTTTAGCCTAGACTGGCCATCCCGTAAAGTTTTAGGCTGGTTGGGAGAAAATTTTCCTTCAACCCAAATCAATCTATCCTACCAATATCATTGACTTATTTTTTTCAGTTTATAAAATAAATAGCAGAATAAATATTTATTTTTTAAAATTCAATAAAATATACATGTTAGCATATTCCACTAACAAGTAACAAAAATCATCATATAGTTTCAGTTCAATATATATATATAACATAATTGAATATTAACACCTTTAACTAAAAACTTCATCAAACCTAAAATCATCTATAGGGGGTGTTTGCGAAATTGCGTGTGTGGGCGCGGGCTTATGTGACATTACTTAAGAAATTTATGCGAGTTATATAAGAAATTTTTTGTGACTAACATTACTTAAGAAAAGATGAGTATGAGTGATTTGACAACACTGCTTAAGAAAAGACAAGTTAAAAATCATAAACATTCTCACAAGATAATTCGTGCTCCACATAAATTTTTTTACGGCTTGCCTCTTGATTATAGTGCCTATCTCAAACAACCGAGAAACACTTTAAACCGAATTGATTGGTAAGGAAAGATCAGAATTGAAATATTTTTGCAAGGAACCAGTACCATTGATTAGATGGAAAAAAATGTTCTGTTAACATATTACACTTTTTTTTGACTGGATTAACATATTAAACTTAGCAGTGGAAAATAGCAAACGAATCACGAAATGAATTAATATGAAACCGTTCTGTACATGCATGTACAAAAGAATTGCTTCTTGAGTTTCCCAGTAAATAGATTCCCAACATTTCAATTTATACCTATTCCACAGCATTGTCTTCTGAAACTTTCAAGCAAACACACATATGCAGAAAATACTCTGGGTTCATTAAGTTGTTAACCACCCAAGAAAAAGGTATCTCCAACTTCGGTTCTATCCCTTGAATGCGTACCAGCTTGATTTCGGCATTCTCAAGCGGTTGGAAAGATGACACAGCATCACACGTATTTTCTCCCTCTTCTCCAGCACTTTGGTTGATGCTTGCAGCTCCATCATTTACAAAGGAACTTCCTGGAAAATACTCAGGAAGAAGTCTTTTAACCGCATCATTTAAGCTGAAGTGATTACCTGCATGCAATAGATATAACAGACATGTATGATATCATTTATAGCTTTAAACAATTATTGACTAATAACAAATTATTATTATTATTCATCACTAATTAATATTTAAAAACACCAAAGTTTTTGTAGTTATATAAGCTCACACATTATTTAAAAATTTTACACATTCATATATTCTTTAACAATTATGTATGTATAACCAGCTCCACGGGACCACAAAGCACCTCAGTGTAGCAGCCATCCTGTTATGCACTATCCGGCTACAGTGTTTTTGGGGTTGGCCGCTACACGCCGTGATCTACTATCGATACCTCTGCTTTTACTTAATCGGAAGTCATGTGCTCCTAAAGTTTGTCTCAACAGCTCTGCTTACCATTTATTCTCTTTCTCGATTCTCCCACTAGAACTATATTATCTAAAAAAGGATGCATTGAGGCAATGGCTCTTCGATATGCTTAATAAGCACATCCAAAACCAAGGCAAAAAGATAAAGTCTCAAAGTTGAGCCTTGATGTAATCCTATAGCTATAGCTATAGGGAAATCTTCCGTGATCCCACCATGTGTTCACACACTAGTCTTAATCCCATCATACACATCTTGGATTGCTTGGATATAAGTGATATGGACTCCTTTCTTCTCTAGAGCCTTCTATAAGACCTCTCTTGGCACCCTATTATTAAAAAAGAAAAAAAAAAGAACAATAATCCCACTGGATATCAGGTAAAGAAACCCCCATCAGAAGAAGCGCTTAAGGTCTATCAACTATTACTAGCATAATCTTTCCTCACTGAAGATGAGAACTGTCAGATAAATGTGTTGTAAACGGCAGCCACCATAGCTGCATGGCATGCCAGGTTTTGGAACTGCCACCATGAAAACATCCAGGTACCATGGGTTGCTAGTAGCTCATGGTATGCTTATTATTCATATAATTTCTCATGTCCTTTATTCTTTTCTGTTTCAGCTAATTACTCTTCAATTCATTTTTCTGCTCCTACCTTACTCTGTTTATTCTCCAAATCTGTCTTCATATTTTTTTTCTATCAATTCTTGGGGTACAGCAAGTTCTGTGTGCTTTTTCACTTTAGTTCATTTATATTTGATTCTCTGAGACTGTGTTCTTAACTGGTCGTTTATGATGGGTTAATTTTCTTGAAAAGAAAAACTTATTGTGTATATCGTTCTTGATATAAAGTAGATCTTTTTATTTATCTTCTATGTGCTTATTAAATTTTTATTTTTTCTAACATGGCTGCCTTTCTTCCTCCATTGGTCACCACTCCATCCTTCATAAAACTAAGGCAGAATTTTGGCCTGCTGCCATGGACCACCATACATCATTGACAACACGGATGAATATCAACTTTACCTCAGGCAACTTAACACAAGAAAAAACATAAAATAAACATGGGATAATCAATTTAAAGGTTCCAATAGGAGGATTCTCATGAGACATGTTACCATCATCCTTATGAAACTCAACAGGTCGATTGATATAAGAGACTTTGTCCCAATTATCAATTTGAGGTGCATCTTCTAAATCATCAAAGTCCTCACTGACAGTCCATGCATATAAACGAACAGGAACTCTACCTAAGAAAAGATGGCAGATGTTAACAACAAAAGATAAGTTTCTTACGAATGGGAAAAAGTGCATACATGAATTGATAGAGAGAGAGAGAGAGAGAGAGAGACAGAGATGATGAGCAATGTATTTAAACCCACATTTGAACCATTTACGTATGACCCAGTTTTGGTGGTGAATGTCTAGAAGGAAGTAAAAAGAAAACAGGTGAAGAAAGAATATTTTCATCTTATTCAGATTCAGATATGATAATACATAGGATACATTTATAGGATTACAATGGGAAAGGAAACAAATCAGAAAAGGAAAACTAAATCAATTCTAATAATCCTAATCTTGGAATAAATCTAAATATGGAAACAATCCAACCAAATCCCCCTAATTCAATCCCTTTATTTCAGGGATTTCCAGCTGATTATTTACACCCTCTTTACATAGCCAAATCACACAAAATCTTTCTATTTTCAACACCCTCCCTCAAGTTGGTACATAGATATTGATCATGCCCAACTTGTCAATGAAAGATTCCAACTTGGGTCTGAATAGGCCCTTAGTAAGGACATCAGCAATTTGTTGCTCAGAAGTGACAAATGGCATACAAATAATTCCATTATCCAGCTTTTCTTTAATAAAGTGTCTATCAATCTCAATGTGTTTGGTACGATCATGTTGGACAGGATTATTTGCAATGCTTATAGCTGATTTGTTATCACAAAACAGTCTCATAGGAGCTTCAACATTCAGTCTTAATTCTTCAAGAACTCTTTTAATCCATAACACTTCACAGACCCCATTTGCCATGGCTCTATATTCTGCTTCAGTACTACTCCTAGCAACCACATTTTGCTTTTTGCTTCGCCAAGTAACCAGGTTCCCCCATAAGAAGGTACAATAGCCCGATGTTGATCTTCTATCACTAATTGAGCCAGCCCAATCAGCATCTGTGAAGACTTCTACACCTCTTCTTTGATTCTTCTTAAACAACAACCCTCTACCTGGTGAGCTCTTCAAGTACCTAAGAATTTACTGCATCCAGATGTTCCTCATAAGGTGAGTGCATATACTGACTTACGACACTGACCGCATAGGCAATATCTGGTCTTGTGTGAGACAAGTAAATGAGCTTTCCTACCAGCCGCTGGTATCTACCTTTATCAATTGGAATTCCATTGGACACTTCTCCTAACTTCTGATTAGGATCCATGGGTGTATCACTCGGCCTGCACCCACTCATTCCCGTATCCTCTAGTAAGTCAAGAATATACTTTCTTTGTGATACTGAAATCCCCATCTTTGATCTTGCAAACTCCATGCCTAGGAAGTAGCACAATGGTCCCAAGTCTTTAATTTCGAATTCTGCAGCAAGGTGTTTCTTTAACCTACTTATCTCATCATTATCACTTCCAGTTAGTATTATATCATCAACATATACAATTAGGACAGCCATTTTTCCATTTTTCGTGTGTTTCACAAACATTGTCTGGTCAGATTGTCCTTGACAATACCCTTCTTTCTTAACAAACTTGGTAAACCTTTCGAACCAAGCACGTGGAGATTGCTTTAGACCATAGAGTGATTTCTTCAACTTACAAATCTTTCCTCCAAAATTTTCTTCAAATCCAGGTGGAGCATCCATATAGACCTCTTCTTCCAGCTCTCCATTGAGGAACGCATTTTTAACATCTAGCTGAAATAATGGCCAATCTAAATTTGCAGCAACAGAAAGTAGTACCCGAATAGTGTTCGGTTTTGCTACAGGGGCTAATGTTTCCTGGTAGTCCACTCCATAGGTTTGGGTAAAACCCTTTGCAACCAATCTTGTTTTGTAGCGTTCCAAGGATCCATCAAATTTGAATTTTACGGTGAATAACCACTTGCAACCAACAATCAGTTTTCCTTCCGGTAGGTGAACCATCTCCCACGTTCCATTTTTTTCAAGAGCCTGCATTTCTTCACAAACAGCCTTCTTCCATTCAGGAACTTTTAGAGCTTCCTGTATAGACTTAGGTATTTCCACACTTGACAATTGTGAGACAAAGGCACGATAAGATGATGATAGATTTTTATATGAAACAAACTTTGAAAGAGGATGTTTAGTACATGATCTAATTCCTTTCCTAAGAGCAATTGGAAGGTCTAGGGGATCAGGTTCAACATGTTGAATAGGTAAAGACTCAGATTCTATAAACTCAAAGGTTGTACCTGGATTTTCGGAGGCTGTAATTTCCAGTTCTGGTACAGGATCAGATTCTTGACATTGAGGGAGTATGGTTTCATCTTTCTTACTTTCAGTCTGGCCTTTCCTAATGTAAACTTTCCCAAAAAATCTCTCATCATTGAAGCATGCTCTGTCTATTGTGGCTGCCTTCTGTTCTGGCACCAAGGTGGACTTGCAATCTCCCTTTTCTTGGGAATCAATTTCAGTTTCAATATTCAGATCAGTTTCAGTTTCAAAAAACAACTTACAAGCAGTACCATCATTTTCAGTTTCAAAAACCGAGTCTTCATATTCTTTCCCCCCTGAAGAGGAGGGTTAAAAAAAACTCTGAGACTCAAAGAAAGTAACATCCATGGTGACACATATTTTTTTTTTTTGTTGGGATCAAAACACTTATATCCTTTTTGTGTTGGGGAATAGCCCAAAAAAACACATTTTATGGCCCTAGGATCCAACTTATCTCGGTTGTGGTTGTGAACATGGACAAAGGCAACACATCCAAAGACCTTTAAAGGTAAATCTGAAGTAAGGCGTGACAGAGGAAAGAATTCTTTGAAAACTGTCAGAGGTGTTTGAATATTCAAAACTCTTGATGGCATCCTATTAATTAGATAGGCAGCCGTAAGAATAGCTTCCCCCCATAAGTATTTAGGTACTTTAGTGTTAAACATCAAGGACCTAGCTACTTCTAGGAGGTGTCTATTTTTTCTTTCGGCTACACCATTTTGTTGTGGGGAGTTAGTACAAGAGCTGTGATGAACAATGCCTTTTCCTAAGAAAAACGATCCAAGTATGTGATTAAAATATTCTTTACCGTTGTCACTTTGAAACACTTGTATTTTTGTGTGAAATTGTGTTTCTATCATATTAAAAAAAAATTTGAAAACAGATTCTGCTTCAGATTTCTCTTTAAGCATATAGACCCAACTTAGGCGTGTATGATCATCAATGAAAGTTATAAACCACCTTTTCCCAGAATTTGTTGGTGTTCTTGCTGGCCCCCAAACATCACTATGGATAAGATTAAAAGGTTTAGACGATTTATATTTTTGAGTAGGAAAAGAAGCACGATGGTGCTTTGCAAATTGACAAAATTCACACTGAAAAGATAATAGGTTTTTATTCTGAAACAAATGTGGAAACAAGTACTTTAAATATTGAAAACTAGGATGGCCTAACCTACGATGCCATAACATTATTTCATCCTCAATAGAACTAAAACATGCCCCTTGACTTGAGAATTGTGGTTGCTGACACAAGGAACTTCCAGCCTCAAAGTAATAGAGACCTCCATACTCTCTAGCATTGCCAATCATCCTCCCCGTATCCAATTCCTGAAATTCACAGCAATTTGGGAGAAATTTAGCACAGCACTTCAAATCACAAGTGATTTTACTAACAGACAGTAAATTACAAGAAAGATTTGGGACATGAAGAACATTATAAAGGACTAGGGTAGGAGAGATGACAATTGACCCTTTCCCAGCAATGGCTGAGAGAGAACCATCAGCAATCTTAATTTTTTGATTGCCTGCACACGGACTATAGGAAGAAAACAAGTTAGAACACCCTGTCATATGATCTGTGGCACCAGAATCGATTATCCATGGATAAGAAGGAATAGAGGACACATTTAAGGCAGTAGATTGAGAATGACTACCTTTTTGGGCTATTGAACAAGAAGACGAGACAGAATTAGAGAACTATGTGGACTGAAAAAGTTTATACAGTTGTTCTATCTGTTCCTTACTGAAAGAAGGTGTCGCAACTGTGGTTTCTGTATTTCAAATCTCCTCTGTGGTGTAATGGAAAGCTTTGGAATCACGGTTTTGCTGACCAGAAATTCGTGGCTTCCAGTTTGGAGGCTTTCCATGTAAATCCCAACAAGTGTCCCTAGTATGCCTTGGTTTGTGACAGTGGTCACACCATACTTTTTCACCCTTCCTGTTCAATCGTGTCTGGAACTGGGTATTACTGTAACTGTTCCTAGTAATTAAGGCTGAAGCTTCAGGACTAGATGAGTTTTTCTCACCCAACATCACCTTGCGTCGGCCTTCCTCACGTCTGACTTCTGAAAAAACTTCTCGGATTGATGGCAGGGGAGTTCGACCAAGGATTCTGCCTCTTACCTCATCAAGACACTTATTCAAGCCTGCTAAGAACTCGTAAACACGATCATTCTCCATCCGTTTCAGATAACGAACACTGTCAGCTTTACAGGTCCAGTCATCTTCGTAGCACTGATCAAGCTCCTGCCATAGTGCCTTCATTTCATTGTAGTATTCAGTGACTTCACGATCACCTTGCTTTGTCTGCCACAATTTCGTTTTCAACTCAAAAATTTGAGATGAGTTCTCGAGGTCTGAATATGTTTCCCGGACTGCATCCCACACATCTTTTGCTGTGGGTAGGAACAAATAAGTTTTCCCTATTGGGGCCTCCATGGAATTAATCAGCCAGGCCGTAATGAGGGAATTTTCAGATTTCCATGTTCTCCATGTTGGATCAGATTTCATTGGCTCCTTCATTTCGCCAGTGAGGTAGCCAAGTCTTCCTTTGCCATCGATCACCAATTTTATTGACTGGGCCCATTCCAAATAATTCTTACCATTCAATTTGTGAACAGTCAATTGTATTGGAAGGTTTTCAATGCCGTTAGGATGTAAAGAACCTAACGGCGGCAGCGATGCGGCAGGGACGCCGCTTACTCCAAGTGATACAGTGGTGGATTCAGTGTCACCAGTCTGCACCCCCTCAGGTATGGCTACTTGTGCCATCACAACAGAACCAAAAAACATGAAAAAATAGGAACGAGAGGTGTTTAAGCAACCCTAGCTCGTGATACCATGAAGAAAGAATATTTTCATCTTATTCAGATATGATAATACATAGGATACATTTATAGGATTACAATGGGAAAGGAAACAAATCAGAAAAGGAAAACTAAATCAATTTTAATAATCCTAATCTTGGAATAAATCTAAATATGGAAACAATCCAACCAAATCCCCCTAATTCAATCCCTTTATTTCAGGGATTTCCAGCTGATTATTTACACCCTCTTTACATAGCCAAATCACACAAAATCTTTCTATTTTCAACAACAGGGAGAAAACAACTTGTTTCCCTAATGACTACGGGAAAGGAAATAAAGAAATTGGTGGGATTTAGGCAGGTTTTAAGTTCAAGTTTTAAAATATCAAAAGACCTCCACATACCATGATAGAACAACTTACCAACAAGACAATACGAATACTGGTAAAGGTTAGAGAGTGGATAAGCCCAGTCACATTTATCTGAAGGATTTTTAAGCCAAATAAATCTAAGACTAGGTGTAAGTTTAACTGTTGTCTAAGACCTTCATGATTCCTTCTGTGGCCCCTTCTAAAAGTAAAACTGAATTAGTCCCATCATCCTACGGTAACCGCTTGCCAGCCAAACCACAATAACTTATAAAGCGCTAGGTTCTGCAAAATGCTACCAAAGCAGTCCAATGACCTTAAAACACAAATACTAACCTATAGTGTTTACACATTAGAGAAAATTATATTACACAAGAAACTTGCAAAGAACCAATCTCTGAAAACTTATTGTCAGTAATATATTCTTCGCCTTTTCTATTCATTAAGCTTTCTTTTTAGGTGTGAGTTCATCCAGCCAATCGATCATAGAAATAGATATTCTAGATTTTAAAATGAGCTTGTAGAGAAGGAACCTCTCCCAATCTGTAGAGTCAGAAACTGAAAAGCAGACCTAAAAATGTATAGTGTGAAACAAGCTAAGCTTAAAAAAATTGTTACTATATACTATATCGACAGATGTAAGTGCAGTTGTAAAAAATCTCCATTCTTTTATTAATTCACTAACAATTTGTGTTCACGTACAAATTGAACTTTTATTCATATCATCTCAAACTGTGGACCTCATTGGACAAAGTTTTAAATATCTAGAACAACATAGAAAACAACAAATACAAAATGATGCAAAGGAACATTTTCTTATAACATATGAAATGACTGCCTACTTTCCTTTTTTATTTACTTTTATTGTAATATTTAAACTTATTGTGTGGAACTACGATATAATACAATTTCATCTAATACTAATACACAAACATATGGCATACAATATCAAATTGTGTTAATTTTGATAATGCTTGTAGTTAAGCTAAATTAAACATGAAGCATGGTACTGATTAAGTGTTGGCTGCCTCCAAAAGTATAGTTATACAGTTTTAAATACCATTCCATCATAAAGATAGAAATAAGAAAAAAAATCAACTAAAACAAATAGTTAGAGTAATAACTCTCAGCCTCTACACATAATCAAACACACCATATGAATATCGTTTTCAAAAGGCTAGCTGAGAGCCCTCGAGTTATAAAAATTGGTTTAGTGTGCTTGTACATCTTCAGGAGATCCTTAAGGAGGAAAGAGGCTCCTTTCCTGTGCTAGGAATGTTGAATTTATAAAAGAATTATGAGTTTTTTTTCTTTTCAGATAAAAGAAGAAAATATTACCAAAAAAAGGACAAGCCGGAAAAGAAATGCTCCATAAAAGAAAAATAAAAGAAGACAGCAAGACAGATTGGCTAAAAAATTAGTTCATATTACTCACCAGTCTTTACTTGTCCAGCACCATCTGTCTCCCCAGTACTTTGTTGAGATTTAGTCGAGCCTGAATTGATATTTTCTGTATATTCATCTTCAAAAGTTCCAAGCTTAAGCTTAGATGACACCCGGCGATAAGATTCCAAATTACCTGCTATACGAATAAGTGTTTATACAAGTCCAAGTTAAGAGAGAGCAACAAACAAGTTCTCAATAAATTACCAATGACATATATAACCTTATGTGCGGTGGATTTTATTGTCGAATCATATTTTGATGACCCTATCTTCTATGAATCTTATGGTGAAATAGAGCTCAGTCAGATTTGTGATTGATTATATATTATATATTGTGCAAATTGTGCTTGGAAATATATGTTAACTGTGTGACTGAATGTTTTCTGTTGCCTAAATACAGATAATATATAAAAGTGAAATCAATCCATCATTATTTGGTGTACGCAAATAATTGTTTCTATTATTGCAAAGGTCCTTGTATTTCTCTCCTTAAATCCCTTGAATTTAAAAAAAAAAAATTATTGATGTGTGATAACTTTGGGTTAAATTCTATTGAAACCCCACAATATATTCATGACCCTATCCCGAATATTATAAAGCTTTGGTTGCCCTGCCTCATTAGCCACAATAAACGAAGGGAATAAGTATGCATCCATCCATTGATAGGATAAGGCTACAAACAATAATTACCAGTATACCTTCATAATAGCTATTTATATAATAAGTACAAAGCTCTCTCTCAAGGAACAAACTTCATGATAGAAATGTATCGACACCCTTGCTAACATCATATTGACTTATGGCCTTCAATCAGCTATTGCATACACGAGTAACATGACTTATTGACTTTATGCGTCATTTTTTAACACTAGGGTCAGCACAGTCACTCCATTTAAGAAATAATGGCATTATATCTACTTCATTGAATTGAAATCATGTAAAAATTCTATCGTCTCCCATCACCTGGATGGGCGCTTTACACTTGTAGATTATGAAATTACTTGAGGGCATCTCAAAGAAAAAAAAGATAAAAAACTATAAAGTAAAGTACCAGCTTTAAAATCAGGCAGTTATCAAACATACCATTAAAAACAGAGCGCCAAAGCTCCACTTGATCAGGTTGAGACATGTTCATGACATTCTTGCAATTCCCATTTATTACATATGCAGCCTGCAATAAAAGCAAAGTTCAGTAAAGGACAGTGAAAATAAGAGCATTTGACATCTCCCATTGTTTCCATTGGCATAACATCACAAATTTTCACAAAGTTTAGCTCTGATAATCAGGGGGAAAGAAAATAAAGTTGAATGCAATATCCCATTTCCCTACTTAGGTCTAACCTAGATCAGCTAATATGGCTGGAACAACCACTGCTATGCAAATGCAATTTAGTTCACAACTGCCGTTTTTACGGGCATAAGGTATCATGTTATGAATCAAACAAGTACCATAAAAAACACACACAGACAACGAAGAAATCACACAACAGACCTCTTTCAGTGAGTTAATAAAGCTCCACTTTACGCTTTCTTCACCTTCACAAGGAAGCAATAAATTACTTGGATATCCTCTAAAGTGGACCTGCAAATCAGAGGGTGTAGAGACTAAATATATCTAAAACATTGAATATAGCTGTGTATGTGGGAAGAGGGTTTTTGTAAAGGCCATTAAAATATTTGTCGTAAATCAGTCTCAATTTTCACACTAGTGCCCTTAGGAATTTTAGAGATATATTTATGTATTGTTACTTTTTAATTTGACTTGCCCCCTATACAATCCAAGAATTTTCATTATAATGGCTAAAGAAACATTTTCACCAGAAAATCACTATATCAGGTATATAGAGAGGAAGAGGGAAGAAATTCAAAATGTAGCTTCTATAGGATATACAGCTATATTCATCAGATATTCACATTTAGCATGTAATATCTCATATATATTAATGCCAGCTCATGCAATTGATATCTAAATGAGCCAATTTGAAGAAAGCAATATGAATAAGAAACAGCAGAAACAAGATGAAAATTTAATATCAAGATTTCTTTTGTCCCAAATTTCAATAAAGACTTGACCTTGAGAAATTAATAAGATGCTGAATCAAATTAACTAAAGAGAGAACCAAGATAAAATTGTAAAGTTCTTCTTACTGTTAAATTCCATGGCCTTTCTGGCTCCACGCATAAAAGATCAAAAAGAACTCCAGTTGGTATGTACCTGTATAAGCCATGAAAAACAAAAAACTTGTAACGTTAAGGATTTCAATTTACTATGAGTATGAGGGAATTGTTGTTACTGCTGCTGTTATTTTTCTTACTACGGTAACAAATAGTCAGTGAATGTGAAAATTGAAAAACAATGAGAAGGCAGCGTGAAAATTGAAAACTATAACCACATATGTTGAAGTGCAGACAAGAAAATGTTTTTAAAAGAAGACCAGTGAGTAAACCAGAGATGGCAGAGGTTGAAGAGTGAAAAATAAATAGTTGCTAGCATTGATGAAAGGTGGTTACGTTTGATTCTTACATTTCTGACCCTACTAGGACAACGCCTAGTCCTTCTAAAACAGAAATACAAAAAGAATGTAAACACTAAACACTAACAAATCATATCATATCATATCATACCATTTGAGAGGCAGTCCTTTGTACTCAAACCAAATGGTATCTACCCCAGGGGGAAGTGAAGTGCTGAAGTGAGGCTTTAAGAGAGAAATCAACAAGGGTAAGTACCCTATCCGAGGGGCTAAGACCTGAAACCAAGAAGAATTTAAGAATTTAATGTAGATAGGATAGGATATCATAGAAAAGTTCAATTTAAGTTGTAGTTAAAGCAGCACACATGTTCAGCAAATAGATACCATGTTATGTTACATCTAACGTATGTATGTATGTATGTATGTATGACAATAATTCTAGTCTCACAATTAATAATGAATTGCAGCAGCCCAGCCCTGATTGACGAAAAGTCAAAAAGTTTGAGTTGAGATAAAAGCAGTGTGTGTAAAAATCCCAAGTTGAACTGATAGCTACTACATTACATTACAGCATTTATATAAAGAGAATAGCGG
This sequence comes from Ammopiptanthus mongolicus, assembly GCA_039655645.1. NCBI lineage: Eukaryota > Viridiplantae > Streptophyta > Magnoliopsida > Fabales > Fabaceae > Ammopiptanthus > Ammopiptanthus mongolicus. The sequence goes on along the minus strand of CM077348.1, from coordinate 10,123,077 downwards.
CAGCCAAAAATTGAGAATAGGAAAAAGGAGGAGGAATATGAACCAAGGCGGGTGGTGGAGGAGGGAGAGTGGTGACTTCAGATTCGTGAAGATGAATCTGGACAGGAATCGCCCCTTCCCACACGTACTTCTGCGCTTCACTCATCTCTTCCACTTCCACTTCCACTCCAGATCCTCTTCACCGCTTCTCCAACCCTTCTTGCTTCACTAAATCCCTTGCTTTGCTTCTTCTTCTTTTCTCTGCTTTAAAAATAAAAATAAAAATAAATAAACAAACAAATGCCTGGAACTGGTCAAAAAATATACATTACCTTCAAAATAATCCTTTTGAATATATAGGGTATTTTTGGGTAAACGCTTTATTAAATGTATATTTAATAAGTTTTTTTTTAAATAAGATAAAAATAATTTATGTTTATAAGTTTCTTTGACAAGCTTATTTTCATAAGTTAAAAAGAACTTATGAGAAGATCATAAATTAATTTCATAAACTATTTGTATAAATTTATTTTCATAAGTTATTCTCATAAACTCTTTTAAACGCATCCCTACTTTAAGAATATTTTAATCCCTAATTCAATTTCTCATGATCAAATATGTTTCGTTTTTTTTTTAATCGGTTTGAGCCTTTAGTCATAAATAAATAAACTCTCTCCCTAGCTTGTAGTGATTATTTTGGTGTGAAGCAAGTGTGTGGTAACTTTTGAGTGGGAGAGATGATGAAAGTGGATACACTCTCTTCCAATAAAACCTTAAGGCAATGTTTGGTTCAATCGATGGGATGTGAGAAATTTTAATTAGATATTATATTTGGTTGAGATGGGGGAGGGAAAATACCACTTTCTTCTTTGGTTTATAAGAGGAGGGGAGAAATTTTAAAACTAATTTACTTTAGTAATTTAATACCCTTTTAATTTTGGTTTTCAAAATTACATGTTAGAATATTTAGTTAATGCATTCAAGATATTTTAAACTCTCCTCTTCTCCACTCCAAATCCCCAATATTGAAAGGGAGTCAAGATTGGGCGAGAATGAATTTTGCTCCACTTTATTCCCCTCCCCTTATCTTTAAAAAATTGAACCAAACAAATTTTTTTTATAAAAATCTATTCTCTCCCCTTCTCTCTCATCCCTTTCATCCCCTCCAATCAAACACTATGTAAGGCTATACTTTGATGGATGTTATGGAGTGATGAGAGTTTTTTTTTAAGTAATAGAATGAAATGATTAAATATAGAAACTCAAACTACTCTCTATCATTTAAACCATCAAAATTTCATAGTCTCCGATTTGAGACAAAGTGAAGTGTAAATCACTTCGTATATTTTATAATTCATTTCACTTCATCGATTATTATGGTGACTTTCATGAAGTTGATTATCTCATTAAAATTTTCAAATAAATGAGTGTTATACTTTCACTTCATTATCAAACGCTTCCGTTCATTTCTTTCAAAACTTGGAAGATAGCCTTATGGTCGATGACATTTAGAGACCCACAAAGAGTTATAGATACTTAAATGTTGGGGATGGCAAACGGATGGATTGGATAAATTTTTATTCGGATTATAATGGATGGATTAAAAACAATCCATTAATCCATTATGATCAATTAAAATTTCATTAAAAAAATCCAATCTATCCATGATCCATTTAAAAAAATTCATCAAATCCATTCATTAACAATTTTTTTACTGATGGATATCCAATCCATCCATGAAAAATATTTTAAAAAATTAAATAATTTTTATACTATTTCCAAATAATATCTCTCATCCATCCATAAAAAAAAAATTCCAAAATAATTTTTTTCCTATTTTTTTTTGTACAAATCTACCCCCTAAGGAATGCAAATCGTAATACCAAAATACAAAAAGTATACTATTATGTTTATAATATCAGCAAATCCATTTAATTTTTGAAGTAATGGTTTTTTTTATCATTTATTTATTTTTTCATTTTTATCCAATGAATTATTTTTTGTTTTATGAAGTGGTCCAATGGATTTTAGAATAATGGTGGATGGATCATAACCATCCATAAAATAAAATAATTCAATCCATCCAATTCATTGTTACTTTTTTTTTATAATGAATGGATTGAATAAATTTTTCTTTGAATGAACCGGATGAATGATGAACTATTAGATTTTTTTTGCCACCCATGCTCAATGCTAAACATTGAACTTGAAAGTCCCACGTCGTCGTTTTATATCAGCCTCAAAATGGCAAAACCAAAACCTTGCTCGCTCAGGTTAGGGCTTTCGGTTTCTTCACACATCCATCCCCAATTTCCCGACCGACTTCCTCATTTCATTTTTCAATCCTCTCTCTATCTTTTTTGTTTTGTTGATTCGGTTCAAATCACATGTTTTATCTCTCATCATTTGGCTTCAGACAACAATGCTCACATTGTTCAATTCCCCATATGACATCCTCGTACCTGTGTTCCACATTCTCTCAATCTCAATCTCAATCATCAGTAGTTGTTGATGTAGACACGATCGCCAAAATCATCAACGACCACCCTTTTCCAGACGAACCCCTTCACCCCACTCTCCTCCACCACCTCCCTCCTTCCACCCTCTCCACTTCCTTTGTTGAAAACGTTCTGGGTCGCTTGTTTGCTTCTCATTCCAATGGCCTCAAAGCTTTCGAGTTCTTCAACTTTTCCCTACACTTCACCACCTCCTCAACTACCCCCGATGCATTCAACAAAACCCTCCACATCCTCACAAGGATGCGCTATTTTGACAAAGCTTGGGACTTGTTGCAACAAATAGCAACAACCCACCCTTCCTTGCTTACCCTCAAGTCCATGAGCATCCTTCTTTCCAAAATTGCAAAATACCAATCCTTTGAGGATACACTTGAAGCTTTTAGAAAGATGGAGGATCATGTTTTTGTTGGCAGGGAATTTGGCACTGATGAGTTTAATGTACTTGTTAAAGCATTCTGCACACACAGGCAGATGAAGGAGGCTAAAGCAGTTTTCAGGAAGATGGTTCCGCGGTTTTCGCCTAATAGGAAGACCATGAACATTTTGCTCCTGGGTTTTAAAGAATCAGGGGATGTTACTTCTGTTGAGCTCTTCTATCATGAAATGGTTAGACGCGGTTTTAGTCCTGATAGTGTAACTTATAATATTAGAATTGATGCTTACTGTAAGAAAGGTTGTTTTGGTGATGCTTTGAGAGTTTTGGAGGAGATGGAGTGTAGAAATTTAGTACCTACGGTTGAAACAATAACTACATTGATTCATGGAGCAGGGTTGGTTCGAAACATAGGCAAGGCATGGCAATTATTCAATGAGATTCCTTTGAGAAACTTGTTTGCTGATACTGCTGCTTACAATGCTTTAATTAATTCATTGGTTAGATCAAAGGATATTGATTCTGCAGATTCCTTGATGGATGAGATGGTTGTGAAGCAAATTGAGCTTGATGGTGTAACTTACCATACAATGTTCTTAGCATTAATGAGGTCGAAAGGAATTGAAGGTGTAACTGAACTTTATCAGAAGATGACTCGGAGGAATTTTGTTCCAAAAACAAGAACCGTTGTGATGCTAATGAAATATTTCTGTCAGAATTCTCGGCTTGATTTAAGTTTAAGTTTATGGAAATACCTGGTGGAGAAAGGGTATTGTCCTCATTCTCATGCTTTAGATCTTTTGGTCACTGGATTATGCTCAAGGGGTTTGGTCCAAGAAGCTTTTGTGTGCTCCAAACAAATGTTGTTGAGAGGAAGACATATGAGTGCTGCTGCATTTCTAATGCTGGAGAGGTTTCTCCTGCAGGCACGTGACATGGATAAGTTAAAGGAGCTTGACCAGATGACTAAAAAATTGCAAAGTGTCTTACCACCGTCTAGAGGACATGCTACTGGTATTTCTTTCTCCAGGAATATAAAGTAGCACTTTTTAAATTTACATATAACTGTTGCCACCAGATTTTGATCGATTTTCCTTGTTTATTAACATGTATGTTCCTTTAAATTGCAACCAAACAATTTGGTATCTGTTGACTTGGTAAAGATATAAGCGAAGTCACTGTTAATTTCAGAAGCTATTGAGTTTCATTAGGAATTGGAAATATTGTACCCATAGTTTGGTTGTGTAACTGTCCTTCACACTCGACTGAAATTTGGTTTCTCTTCGTAAATGGCCATCATCAGTCTACTTAAGTAGTCTTAAAACAAATAGCTTGTATTGAATTGAATGCTCTGTTTTATTTGCTCTGTTTTATTTATTTATTTATTATTATTATTTTGAAGTTTACAAATTCATGTGACAAGATCATGACAAGTGTATCGGGTCGTTGCAAACATAAAATGGTAAGAACTGAGTATCATCCTCAGGGATTGATTGTCAAATACCAATTCACAAATTCACCAACTAGAGAAAACAATTAATATTTTTTTGTATTTTTTGATTCAAGCAAATGAACAAACAGATGGTGGGATAATTTTTGTTTCCTCCAAATGAACAAATCCTAATTCTCTTGTTGAAGGTTAAATTCCCTTACTTGGTTCTAACCCAAACTTCTTTGGTGAAACAACCCTATATATCAAACCCTATCATCTAGCCTAATTCCTTAGATCAAGTTAAGAAAGCACTTTGATTAAGCTCGATAAAATTTTAAACACAGCCCTATTAATCAAGCTATTTACCCCTAGATTAACCTAACCAATGGCAATTGCAAGTAAAGGAATATAATTGGGGTATGGGTTTCAAACCGACCCAAATTCAAACCTTGACTAGAGGAAAGTGTGTCATATGGAAAAATTGAATGAGGAGGCTTGGGAATAGGAAATGTATCATAAGAGAAGTCTTGGAAGTAAATAAAGGAATACTAGTTGGATTCACCTAGACTTTTAGATAAATTATGAACTAAAGGAACTAGTGAAACGACTTGACCCAATATGATCCTATGGCCAAGTGAGGTAGTTGGTTAAAATGCCAAAAGATTGAAAGAAAGAGATAATGTGACTAAGGTTATGTAAAGAGGTGAAGTGAACTAAAATGAAAGGAAAGAATTTAACGGCAAGGTGAAAATCTAGCTGAGATAAGGGTTGTGAAAACTAAGAAATTATGTTGTAGTGTTGGGGAATATTTCTTTTGTTTATACCATGTTATGAATAAAGAATTTGATAAATGACTCATGATATCTCGTGTTTATTTTATGAGTATGTGAACTAAAAGAGTTTGAGATATTAATATTGAAATAATGGAAAGTAGGACTTGACTTGTGAATTGCTCAAATCATTGCATTTGTGCTGCATGTCTGTATAAATTATCGTAGATTGTTTGAGTATGAGGAGCCCTATGGGTTGAGCTGAAAATGATTTCGGGTTTCTCCGTTGAGAGGTTTGGGAACAATATTGTTTGCTCTTATTTTGTGTTGTACTGGTATATCGTGATGGATATGGCTCGAACCTTATTTTGAATTGTTGGAGTGAATCATATAATATTTCTGGAATACTTCGATTTGATGGTTGTTATATTTATGGTCGTGCTTATGTGGTGTCCATTTGTGTTGGGTTACCATATGATACAATTCGTATCATACGATGGTGGATTGGTGCCCATATGAAAAGGGAAGTGTTGATAGTCAGGGCCACAAATTTTAAAAGGGCATGAAATGGTTCTCTGATGAGACATGGAATTTATTCCGATTCGGAACCCACGAGGTTGGTGAGAAAATATGATTGAGCCTTATGACATGCAGGTAATCCCAAATTAAATAGTGCGCAGACTGTTATGTCGAAAAATTTATGTCTTATATAATGCTTTGGATTTCTGTTTTTGTAGAAAGGTTATCATTCATTGAGTTATATACTCACCCCTTTTGTTTTAAATTCTCAACCACAGGTTTTGCTTGGGAGAAAAGAATTCAATGATGCCCAATTGCTTCTATAGTGGGTTTCGAAGCTATGTTGTCATAGAAATTTATAGACTAGTCAAGATTTAAGTGTATATGTGATGTATGTTTTGTTAAAGGAATTTTTTCCCTTTATAAAAAAAGAGCATCTTTTATGTATATATTTTATATTTTATGGATCATTTTGGAAATTACATAAGTTGGCACCTAGTGTCATGATGTATTTGTGGAAGAAGTTTCCAAATAGAGAGGTTGATGCTAGGCATCAGGACTAAGTAGACGACCTTAGCTCTAGGCGGTCATGGACGCTAGATTTGAAGAGAATTGAAGATTGAACCTCCTTCAATATCAATTCATGTAGTTTCAAGTTGGACTTTCATTGAGGCTGATACAAAACGACATGGAATTTGTACCGATTCAAAACCCACCAGGTTGGTGACAAAATATGATCGAGCCTTATCCGATGCAGGTTATCTCAAATTAAATAGGGTGCAAACTGTTATGTCAAAAAATTTATGTCTTGTATAATGCTTTGGATTTCTGTTTTCTTTAGAATGGGTATCCTTTACTGGGATATATACTCACCCTTTTTGTTTTAAATTCTTAGCGACAGGTTCGGCTTGGGAGAAAAGAATTCATTGATGCTCAACTGCTTCTATAGTGGATTTCAAAACTGTGTTGTCATAGAAATTTATATACTAGTTAAGATTTAAGTGTTTATGTGATGTATGTTTTGTTAAAAGATTTTTTTCCCTTTATAAAAAGAGCATCTCTTATGTATATAATGGATTTTATTAATCATTTTGGAAATTATGTAAGTTGGCACCTAGGATCCTAATGTATTTGTGGAAGAACTTTTCAGGTAGAGTTTATGCTTGGCTTCAGGACCCGGTAGATGACCTTAGCCCTGAGTGGTCATGGACGTCGGATTTGGATTGTAATAGTTATTTAGTGTTTGAATACATACTTAAAGAAACGTTTTTAATGTACAAAACAACTTTCTCAATTATACTAAATGTAAGTGTTTGCATAAAGATTTTTTCGGAAGATTAAAAAATTGACTTAATAAAATAAGTAAAAAAAAACTTCTAGAAATAATAAATTACTTATTTAATTATCCAAACACTACTTATTTAGGTAAAAACTACAAACACCATACCAAACTCTAGGGCTGTTTCAAAAGGCTAGATTAATGAATACTTATTGATAGAGGTGATGGCAACTGCAAGACTCCGTAACAACAAAACAAACCCACCACACTCCACAGCACAACCTGGCTGTGGTAAAAGACAATAAAATCCACTAGGCAGGTTAGGACTCTCGGACAAGAAAAAAAACAGATGCAAAATGACACAACACTGATTGATAATCATTGGTACCGAGTTTTGAATTCGATTTTGTAAGCAAGCGATTCTTACATCCATTGATTCCAACGCACAATTTCAATATTGAATTGAATCGAATTGAATCTTGTTTCTGTTGTTATCACGTTCCCATCACCACCCCCACATCTCGTTTGCCAAAATAAATTTTTACCTTAATTCACAAGCCATTAATAAATCTCCCCACCAACTTTCACCCAGCCCTTTTTCCTTGGTCCAAAAAAGTTTCGGTTTTTTCTTCAGATCTCGGATTCCTGACTTCGTTTTCATACACGGGTTGCAAAATTATTGCAACCCCATAACCTCAACAGCAAATTAGCAATACCCTTCTCCCCAAAATCCCATCTTTTTCAACCATTTGTTTTCTGGTTTTTCTGTGATGTGAGTTTCAGAGGGATCTGAAAACAATGTTAGGGGCGGTGCAGTTTGGGTTGTTAGCGGCATGTGTGGTGCTTTTTGTGCCTATGGGTATGGCGGGTTGGCACCTGAGCCGCAACAAGGTCCTCTTCTTCAGTGGTGCCCTTTTCATCACTCTTGCAGTTGGTGTTCACCTAACCCCTTATTTCCCTTCAGTTTCAGATTTTGTAACATCTGTTTCTTCATCATCATCTTCTTCTTCTTCTGTTGATGTTGTTGTGGATGATCGTGATTCTTGCGTTTCCCTGCTTCACGAAATCGATTGGGAGGTTAAGCCCAAAATGGTCTTTGACCCTTTGAATAACAACAATTCAATGAATTATGACAAGTCTTGGTCTTGGAGGAGATCTAGTTCTATGGATTCTTGTGAGTTTCAGAGGCTAAAAAAACATGATGTTATGGATTTGCTTAATGGGTCTTGGGTTATGGTGGCAGGGGATTCCCAAGCTCGAATCTTTGCACTTTCGTTGTTGAGTTTGGTTTTGGATTCGGAGCGTTTGGAATCTATTAGAGGATCTTTGTTTAAGAGGCATAGCAATTATCACATTGTGGTTGATGAGATGGGGATGAAATTGGATTTTATATGGGCACCTTATACCACCAATTTGACCAATTTGGTGATGGAGTTTAAGCAAAGCCATGTTTATCCAGATCTTTTGGTAATGGGTTCTGGTTTGTGGCACATGCTGCACATCACCAATGCTTCGGATTATGGTGACTCGTTGCGATTGTTGAGGAGTTATGTGACATCATTGTTGCCTATCTCACCAGAATTTGGTACAGATGGGCCTGTAACAGGTTCTGTATCGGTCAGATCTCCACACTTGTTTTGGCTAGCCATGCCAACTTTGGTAAACTCCATGTTGAATACACAGGAGAAGAGGGAGAAGATGACTGATCCAATGAGAGTTGACTATGAGAGAGAGCTCCAGAATAGCAATATGTTGAGGCAGTTTGGTGGCCCTCTTCAATTACTGGATATAGGGTCACTGAGTTGGAATTGTGGAATCAGATGTACAGATGATGGGATGCATTATGATGGAGTTGTTTATGAAGCTGGGGTTCATATTATGTTGAATGCATTGCTTATTGAATCTCATCAGAAGCTCTGAAGTTTGTAGCATTGATTTCCTCTTTAGATTTGCTCAGCTCCCTCTGTGGGATATATACGGTAGGATACTTCAACGATTTTGATTAATAGAAGTTGAGTTCTTCCATCATAGCTTGCAAATTTGTTTTTGCTAGGTTTCTCCAAAGCCCTAGACTCAATTAGTTTTAGAGTGATTGTTATAGCAAATCACATTTGAAATTCTTTTTGTTTCTCTTCTTTTTCTTGTTCCACTGTATGCTAACAGCTCATGTATTAATCACATAAGTGGGAAACACAAATTTCTGTACAAACAGTTCATACATGCTTTTAACCACAATATAATTGGAATTCATTTTTTAACTACGATACATTCTTTGGGGTGGCTAGAATGTGGTTGTGGTTTCATGTTGCTGTATGATTTTTTCTGTTTGTTACTTTCTTTTATGGCTCATTTTTGTGAGATGTGTTAATATAAAGCAGATTAATGAAGGAGCGTTGAGATCATCCATGAAACCATTTTTTGCTTTCTTCATGGATTATTATAATGAAAGGGTGGCTGTTTCATGTTTTTCCTTTTTGATGAATAATTTTTTTGTTGACATGAGTAGAAGACCTCTGGGATTAACAGCTCCATGTTGGTAGTAGTTTGATGGTAATCAAGCATCTAATTTGATGTCTCAAGTTCGAATGACTTTACAAAGTTTGCGCCTGAGTGTATACTTATCAATTGATGAATTTTTTTTTATAACTAGAGAATGATCATTCATTTATTTTTTAAGGCATCATACAACAAATGTTGTAGTTCTGCATTTTAAAGTCCGAACGATTCAAACCTCTATCCGTTGGATTTGGATCTCAATGCGATAGTTGTTTTAGATGGACTTATAAAATTTAACACCGGAATGCAAATTGAACATTCAATATTAATATGATGTCAAGATATCAATAAGGCGTGCCTATCAAAAAAAAAAAAAATATCAATAAGGCGTAGCACAGTACGAGTACTCATTTGTTGCTGAGAGGAAAGAAAAATTAAGCATGTTTTTGAATTCCACGACCCCATTTCTTGATTTTCAGCTGTAGTGGGGCAGAATTTTTTTTTTTTTTTTAAAATAGCAGCTTACTAGCAGTGAGAAACAAGGCGTTGAGAACATGGAAAAGCCAATTACTAAAAACATCCAAAACCTAAACCGAAAATTTGCCAAGAATTATACATGCATATCTAGGATTCTAATTACTCTTTACATGGAAATCTCTATAATATTATAAGGTACCATTAATATGATGTTATGGGTTATCTTATAATCGTTAATGGGGGTTGGATAATGGAGTAATACTGAAGAAAACTTGTAAATTAAGTTAGATGGATGGTACGTCCTAATAAGAGCTTCACATCATTTACACGGTATAGCCTTCTATGGTATTGACCAACAAGGTATATTTTCATACAACAACCTCACAATCTTGCAAACTACCAAATCATTTGCTATCTACGTAGTCCGCTACAAAAACCAGAAGAATTAATATGTAAAAGAAAACCACCAGTAAGTACACTTATATCCCTAATACGGTAAAAAAGAATTTGGGATGGGAAAGGGAAGGAGAATGGTCCCTTGAAACAAGTCGTCTTCGTTATGCTTTTTAAGTCTCAAACTGCTTGCCTTCAAACGCTTGTCCAAAGCTCCAATCCTTGGGAGCAACATTGTAAGATGTAACTGTTTTCCCATCACTACCGGTAACCTCAAATGAAAGAGGTTGGTTCTGCAGTAAAGCATTTACATGCCAGTTTTGACCCCAATTCCGACCCATTGGAAGCCAACCAGTTCTTGAGCCCTTAACCTTCACAGCTACTATGTCTCCATGGCCAGCAACATTGCTGATCAGCACTGAAAGGAAAATACCAGAACCAGTGACTGTAAATCGGATACCTCCTTCCCTTCTGCATTTTATCCTGCTCCATAACAGAATATAACATTCAAAATAAATAGTAATAAGAATTAACCAACCAAGTTTTCAAGCACAATTTGTTCATTTTTCCCTTCCAGAAGTAAATGATGCAGAATTAGAAATTTTGTCGAAGTATTTACCTTCGGAATTACAAGTTCCTTTATAAGCTACTTGGAATAAGACCCATGTATTCTACAGCGTCATGAAATTACTTAACAAAACCATCACTCGGACCCTTTTCTTTACATACAGGAATTTATGACTGTGATATTTCAACATTAATGTGGTATATAAACATGGCAGTACTAATTGCACTGTATGTACCGAAGCCAAGACTGTGTGGGGTGAGAAAGATGTAGCATGCAATTCTAATTAGCTGCCAGCTTCTGGGGTGACAAAAAAATTCAATTGTCTATCATCCATCTAATCCATCCAAATGAAAATTCATCCAATTCATCCATTGTAAAAAAAAGTGACAATAGACTGGATGGATTGGATTATTTTATTTTATGGATGGTTGTGATTCATTCACCATTATTCTAAAATCTATTGGACCACTTTATAAAATCAAAAATAATCCATGGGTTAAAAGGAAAAAAATAAATAAATGATAAAAAATCATAACTTCAAAAATTAAATCAATTTGCTACAATTATAAGCAAAACAATATATTTTTTGGCGTTTTGCTACCACGATTTGCATTCCTTGTGCAGGTGGACTTGTGATGAATTGTTAATTACAAAAAAATATGCAAAAAAAATTAATTTGGAATTTTTTTTTTGTGGATGGATGAGAGATATTATTTGAAAATAATCATAAAAATTATTTAATTTTTGAAAATATTTTTCATGGATGAATTGAATCTATCCATTATAATCCGAATAAAGATTTTAATCTATCCATTATAATCCGAATAAAGATTTATCGGATCCATCCATTTGTCATCCCTACCAGCTTCCCACATATTCATAATTGAAAAAAACAATCTCGTTACATAGTGTTTGGTTGGAAGGGAATGAAAGGGAGGGGAGGGGAGGGATTTTTTTTAAACATTTATTGTTTGGTTCATTTTTTAGGAGGGGAGGGGAGCAAAATCCCTCCTCCCCCAATTTTGGCTCCCCTCCAAAAGTGGGGGGATTTGGAGGAAATGAAAGAGATTTTAAAACATTTTGAATAGAATGACTAAAATAACCCTACCTATGTATTTTTCCTCCCCTCATTTGAACCAAACACACCTTTAAGCTCTTCTGACATAGATACATACATTCACCTTTCTTCTAATTACCTCTTGATCAATTACGTTACTATTCTCCTTTTACTACTTCAATTTCATTAAGCTCTTGAGATGCCCCAAGAGAAAGAGCTATGCACCAATTAAGAAGCCAATGACAATAAATAAAATTCTATAAAACTTGGGAATTGGGATTAGGAATCCAAAACTCTTGTTGACCTTCCTAAAACGTATCATGAATCCTCGTTCTGGCACTTCATGATTCTCTTAACCAGAACTAGCATTCCAAATTTCAAATCTGTAGCTTGAAACTATGCTGTTACCCTCCCTGTTTCAGATCCCCTTTTCCCCGGCACCTTCTTGAATCTGAGAAGTTCTCAAACTGTAGACAACATTACTGACACCAACTCTTTCAACATCGAAAACCTTCCCAATCCCAACCCTCACTCTAAACAACCAAACTTGTCAACCTTATGTTCATCAGAATTAGCATCTCTGAGCCTCTATCCTCTCGCACCCTTTAAGCCGTGAATTCACATTGATGAAAACTTTTATTTAATTACTGTGCAAGTATCATTTCAGTATGGAATGTGTTCCTACATGGACCGAGACATCCTCGGCCCGACTCTCGAGCAAACCGTCCTCAAGTGAAGATAAGCAAGTCGACCGAGCCGTATTTACTTGCCCAACTAATTAAGATCCCTGGAAAACACACTGACCCCAATATGAAGAATCCTCAGAAAGAATATTCCTATCACAATTAGAAGGATCCCATAGCGCACGAGTATTGAATGCGTTCTGCACCCAACGTGAAGGAAAACTCGCCAAAGCAATAAAGACCCATTAAAAGTCGCAGATATCAAGGATCTCACCCATAAAGAACCATTAGTAGGGGAATCACACGCTTAGCCTATAAATAGGGCAATCCCGTACACTTGTAATCATCTTCTTATTCATATTACAAACACTGGTCCGAGTAAGAGACTTTAACCTTACTTGGAATCTTGATGTTCGTAAGAACAAAATGCATTAATTTTTGATTAATTCTGAAGGAAAATCATTTATTCTTTTCAACGATATATGATTGAATTAGCTTAATTTATCTTCATAATTAAATCAAAATCTGCTTTTGAAAGAAACAAAACATGCATTGATCTCTCTCTCAACAGTTAAATTATTAATGGATTAAGTTGATGAGTTATTAAGGGAGAAGGTCTTGTATGAACAGGGACACAACCAATGAAATGCTTAATAATTATTAAAGTAACAATTCAAAATGATAAGAAAGCCCTTACTAAATTTGTTTTAAAGGTATTCAGATTGAGTAAATACCCAATTTGATCCCTGAAATTGTAGGATCGTATCAACTTGGTCCCTCATATTATCAATATTCCAAAATAATCCTTAGAATTGCAGAAGGATAATCAAATTCGTCCCTCCGTTGGTATTTGTATGGACTATAATGACATTAAGTTGGTAATGTCAGGGGTACATTTGCTACATTTTGTAACTCCAAGGATCATTTTGAAATATTGATAATGTGGGGGACTAAGTTGATATGACCCTATAATTTCAGGGACCAAATTGGTATTTACTCTATTAACATTTTGATTAGTTGCGTAGAAAATGGACATACAAGATTTACTTCATTAACATTGCAACATACATACATGATAGACATGAGAAATAATAGGGTAGGTGAGGGTGTACCTGCGATACTGCACCGGCATGTTCCCAGCCTTCCAGATTGCGATCTTCTCGAACACCTCAATGGGAAGAACGAAGTGCTTGTTGGGAGGATTACAATGTCCACCACCATCGGAGGTGAAGCCGTAATTGGGAGCGCAGAAATTGGTGGCGGTGACGATGATGGAGGTTCCCGGGATGCACCACCGGAGATCCTCCACGCAACGGACCTCGAAGCACGCGCCACAGATCTGGCCTCGCTCGAACAGCGCCTCGCTGAGACCCACCGTGGCCATGCCATAACCGGCCTTCACCAGGTCGCCGTATCCGCACGCGCCGCCCACCGCATCACGGGGATCGGCGGCGGCGTAGTAGGTGGCGTGGGCGGATTGCCATTCAGAGAGCAAAGGCGAAGAAGATTGCTGAGAAGTAGTAGTTTGGGAAGATGAAGACGAAGAGTAGTGAGAGGTGACGGTTGAAGAGAGGGTGAAGAAAATGGAGAGTGTGAATACAACAACTGACATCTCTCTCTCTCTCTCTCTCTCTCTCTCTCTCTCTAGTCTACTACTGTACTGTACTGTGAGCTTTGAATGAAGGAAACAAAATACAAAAGAGAAAGTGATGGATTCGTTAATATTATTATGGGCTTACTTTATTTGCTACCGACCACTGCACTCTCCTCTTCTTTACCCTTCTGCTGCTGCGCTTTCACACTCCACTCTAATTCATTCTGCACTCACCATTATATTTGAAAACATACTTCAAGGATTTAATTATGATAAATTATATTCTGAATTAATCAGACACAGTATTACAGTTTACAAATATTTGACTTAAATGACAGTACTGTATCAAAATTTAAATTCAGATGACTTCTCCGACTTAAAAAACAGGTATCCACTACCACTACTTGTTGTGGGATAAACTTATGTAATAGAACTATTCGGTTAAATGTTGAATGTGAATAAATTTAGAACAAAATTCAGTACGAAATATGTTCATACAACAACTAAAGCGGATCTCCTATGTGATGAGCCTTTTCTATATAGGTCTTCTTCCTTGTAATTGTTTCTTTAAGGTCGTTGATATCGAAGACCGTGATTCTCTCCATTCATTATGTTTCTAATTGAGTTATTTTCTGATTTAAAGAGTTTAGAATTAAGGATAATTCTTGATCTAACGGAAAAATGGGCTGACCACTAAGATTTGAAGATTTCTGGACACAACAAAATAGTATGACACACTAACATAATCAAACGAAAATTATCAGCTATTAATTTAATTTTTAAAATATTCTAACTGACCCGGGTTTATTTTCATTCTTAGTGAAATTTTGCTATCACATTATTCGCACGTAATAGTATTACTGTGTTTTTTTTGTTGTTACAGTAGTATTACTGTTTATTAAATAAGTGAAATAACTTTTGTACTATTTATCATTTCTTGTAAATTTATTTTATAACATATCACGTTAAAAAGTCATCATATAAAGTAAAATTTCTTACCAAAAACAAAGCAGATATAGAGGGGGACTATCTAATACTATCTAGAAATCACCATGAAATGACACTTCTTTTGTCGTTCATGAGCCTCACGTATAACATAGAACACACGTAATTAAGGATCAAGACTCACGGCCCATATTAGTAGTAGGTGCAATCATGAAGAAGTAGGCCCCATCAATTATAAATCTCTGCATAAAAAGGCCCAACTAAGGGGCTTGTTGAAGAATAACCCTAAATATATTTTAAATTGTCCATGACCCAAAAAAACATTAAATAACATTTGAATTTATTTACATAGAAGCTTATGTAGAATTATATAACATTATTTTTTATATAAATTTAGGTGCAATTAAGAGTGGCAAAGTGGGGTTGTGACTCACGGATCAACCCACCAACCCACTTTGACACGTCCCGCTTAACCCACCCGAAAACGAATGGATGGCGGGCTGACCCGTCAATCCGTCAGATTAAAAAAGAAAAAAATTATGATTAATTTATTAATTATTTAATTAAATTTAATTATTACTTGAAATTATTTCATACTAAAAAAATAGAATCTTTACTTTTGTAACACGAATTGTATGGCATAAGATAAGATTATTCTAATTTTTTTAATAATAATTTAAAAAAGACTATGAAGATTATCCAAAAAAATATTTTATGAATTTTATTTTATTTTATTTTATAACGAGCAAACCCGTTAACCCGTCAACTCAATTTACGTTTTTATGTGTTTGACGGGTCAACCTGCCAACCCACCATTAGGCGGGGTGGATTGGGGGATTCAACCCATACCACTAATAGAGGTTGGCTCATCCCGCCCTGTTTTGGGTGGATAAATGACGGAACGAAACGGATTAACCCACTTTATCATCCCTAGATATAATCCTTTTATATATAAATAAATTATCTACAATTTCCCCCTCGAAACTTAGCTAACCTAGATACTACCTTCCTTTCATATTTGGTTACACGATATAAGAGAAGATAAGTCTTTGACTAGGACACCTGAGTGGCAAGGCAGTAATAACAACTATGAAAGTGATGATTCTAGGAGTGATGTCAATTTCCAGTACAAAGTTGAACTGTTTGGGAATCTAATAATTTAATAATCCACTGCCAGAAATTCAAGCCACATCATCAACTGCATTTTTGAAGCCTAATTCCTTACCGCCTAAAGCTCAGCTTGTCCCCGATAAGCCCAACCTCGATCAGCACTCTTATTTTGCTTTTTTGATTTTCTTTAGAAGTTAGAAGAACCACTTACTTCCAGCTCAGCTATATAGAAACAGCACAAGGGTGCCATTCATGGACAAAGTTTGAGTGGGACACAACACATGAAAAGAAATAAAGATATTAGGATAACAAATATAAATGGAGGTGAGACTTAAAGTTACAGAAGCCATACATACATACATATGAAGAGAAACGGAAAAATTCAAAATTTGAATACCACTTTAATAGCGTTAAGTCACTCGCAGATCTAAAAATGGACTAATTGATAGAATCACCCTTCATTCAGAATAAAGAATCAAGTTAATTGAGCTATCCAATATCAAATAACAAACTACGAAATAAGGGAAATGTTCTTTCACACGAAGAGCAATCCGTGGAACGTTTCACACAGAGAGAGAAGGACTGCCATTTTGTGATATATGTCTTTTCCACCCATGATTTCTGTGCTTCCCTCTGATTTCATTCCCAACCCCTTGATGCTTATTCATGAAGCATTTCACGAAAGTTGTTCATGAAAAATAAATAAATAGTTTACTAGATCGAATATTTGAATACAAATAATAAATTGATTATGAAAATAATTGACTTTAAAAGAACACATTTACTTCATTAAATCTAGACCATACAGTACCCAAAAAAACTCTAGACTGGAAATGAGCCTATCTCTGTTCCAGGCCCCCCTAATATAATAATAATAATAATTAATAATAATAATAATCAAAACAAACAAACCAATGATGCCCAAGAGTGGTTTGTGACAAAGTAAAAATAAATTGTGATCCCAGATGAATTTTATTTATATATCAGGAGTTTGAATTCTAGAATCATCATTCTGTGAATAATTTTACGCCTTTACCTAACCATCACCCATATCCGAGGTTTAGTCACACATTTATACATGTAGGGATAATCACTCAGACCAAAATAGAAAACAAAAAACATTGGTCTTCTAACAAACCAGGTTGCTGGCATAGTAGCATTTAGTAGATTCCAATTTGATATATCTCTAGAGTTTAGCTAAGTTAAGGAATCTAAAAACAGAAATTGTAAAAAAATATTTTAGATTCTTTAACAAGTGCATGACACTTGGCAACATCCAAATCTCCTGGCATTAATTCATTTCGATTAGTTACTCTGCAACTTTTCTTCCATTTTCCATATCTGTATCTTGGAATTCACAACTTGTGAACCACCCTAGCCTCATTGGTTTAACTATCTGCCAATAACCCAAACTACCGTATGCTCTGATTGCTCTCCCTCTATTTTATTTCATCTTTTCACCAAATATATGCTAGGCCAGTGGATCTTCTTGCCTCTAAAAATCAAAAAAAATATGCCGTATGGGAAGTGAAGTGATTCAATCTGTTAGGTAACAGACTAATAGAAACCGACACAATATTTTATGTGAAAAACCTTTCAAAATAGTGATGAGGTAAAAACCACCAATAAGAATATATAAGGTTTTTATCAGGGGAAAAATATTACAACCTCTCTCTAAATATAAAGATAGAATAACGATACTCTTCCTTGAAATAGGAGAATATACCTCTCTCTACAAAATTAGGCTCAGAAGACACCATATAATTTTTTCATTCTAGAATGTTGTTGTGGGATGTGGAATACTGATGGAGAATGTCTGTATTTATAGGCAAAACTCCACCCTCCTACATTTATTTCCACGGAAAAACAGTTAGGGAATTTCTTTTCCTCCTTTCAACTGTCACCTTTCCTTAATTATAAACCCTCATTTTTTTCACTTTCCATGCCACAAAAGTTGCCTTGCCACCTCCACACCATCATGGTGTATCTTACTAAATATGAGAACATATGAACAACACGCTATATGCATTGCACATCTAAGTAACTTACACTTTTAAGACATTTAATTTGCATAAAAATATGAAAACAAAAGCACTGGGCAATTAGAAGTTGAAGGTGGGAGAAAGAATTTGAAGAAACACAAAAGCCATGGTATTATTAAAAAAAACAGTGAAGCTACATCTAGGAAAAGGCCTGTTTGTGCATTTGAACAGCTGGAGAACTTGCAATGCTGAAGAAATGTCAAAATTTTCAGATCCCTTTTCTTTCTTTCTCATACTAACTCATCCAGCAACTGAAACAGGTACATTATACCTGTAAAAGGGGAAGCTGCGCTGAAGGAAAACCCATTGGAGATAACTATAAGGACAGCCGGATACGTTGCACTTCCCTCTCCTCACCTGTTACTAGTGAGTTCTGGTTGTCTCTTTCTGCCATGCACCTTTTATAGGGAACAAACCCTTTCCCACAGGTTTTAGTTCTCACCCTTAGCTCAGATATTGCTGATGTTTCACTTGGTGCAGTAGTATGGCCCAGAAGGTCTAACTCTCCACCCCCCTTGTTAAAGCAATGCAAATGACTTTTGGCTTGTTCATCTGATTTTTCATTGTTCTCTCCATCATGAACTGAACAAGTGTTTGAATTAGAACCATCCCAAGATCCTTCCTTTTGAACTTCTTTGCCTTCAAACTCCACAAGATTAGAATCTGGATGCTTATCCTCATGCTCCTTGTGCATTGGCATGAATGGTCTATTGTGGGAAATAGTCCCCCAAGGAACAATAGCTGCAAGACCTTCAGCAATATCTGAACTTTCACTCTGAAGTTGCTTAACACACACGGCAGATATTGGTTTGCATGTCTCCGCTGTTGGAGAAGATGGTCTGCAAGTATCTGTTACCAATAGAGTTGTCCCAAAAAGTTTGAGAGTACGACCAGGTGATTCTTCTGCTGCATCATCTTTGGTAGAAACACTTTCTTTGTGGAAAAGCTCCAATTTCTACACATTGAGATCAAACATAAGAACACAAAATCATATATCATATTTCTTAAAACCATTCTGATGATGATGTTGTAATCAAGAAAATGAAATGTATTAGGAAGTACCACAAGAGGTTGCTCATCATGAGCTGAACCAGCATTTAGTCCAGCTGGTGGTGGAGATCCATCTTCCTCAAATGATGTTTTGGGTTCAGCAAGAGGAAAACTGCTGGTATGGACACCGCTAATGGATGAGACTGGGGATAAACTTCGAGTTGGTGTATCTGAATCGGATGAACCAAGTGTTTCTGAAACAACTGCAGATAATACTGATTTGGGAGATTTGTTTTCTTCATCAAAATCTGATGACTTAAGGGAACTAGACCTAAGTGGCTGTTCTGTGTTGGAAACTCCCTTCTTGCAGATCTCAACTAGTTTACGTGGGTAAGGATGCATTGGCTTTCGTTTTGGTCGTGGAGGTGGAATTTCAATTGACTCCACCAAGCTTGTACTGTTCCCACTTGAGACTCGAAGAACCTGCCATGAAGTTATAAACAAAGGAGTTAGAGTGAATTCAAGATGAACAGTTCAACCTCAAGGAAGTTTGCACTTTACACATCCAAGATTCATAAAAAAAAATTAACCATAATATATGTGGTTTGTGGTATATGGAACATATGGTGGACAATGGATACTGGAATAGAGCAGTAAACCTTAGAAAAAAACTTCTGAGCATGACTTCGAATCTGAACTGCAGTCTTTGTGCCAACATGTTCTGTGGTGAAAATAAAGGATCCAAAAACTTAGACCAAACACAATCATACTTCTTCATTTTGTTATTTATATTCTTTTTCTAGAATATTTATGGCTTACTTTCCTAAGATATAGAAGTTCTAAGTTATGATCGATACCTTCAATTCGTGGCCAGGCCCGGCCATACAGCTTTAAAGCTTCAAGAAACTTCTTATGTTCTTCATCTGTCCATCTCTCTCTCTGCTTGGTGATAGTATAAGGTTTCCTTACCTATTACATTAGATAGAAAATTGATTAAAACCGAGATGACACTGACATAAATGTCAAAATCGAAATTTATAAAATGCTACAAATACATAAGAATGAAGGGAGAACCTTAGGGGAATAGTCATTTACGCAAGAAAACTGATCATTTAGTTGAATATGTGTAACAGAATGCACGCCAGGACTCGAAGACACTCCATTTCCTAGAGGAAGACCACCTTGTAATCTAGTAACTCCATTTTGGTCCTGCACCCAATCCAAATAGCAAATAAATTTAATGTAACAATCAAGCATAAAATGGAATTTTTCTCATAATTGAAAAGTCAAGTAGAGTAAATCATAACCAGAAATAATTTATCCACCAAGGAATCAATCATCTCTTAAGAGGACCATTCTTTCTACATTAAGTCACGCAACCATTTATAAAATCCATGCATATTTAACATTTGAAATAGGCAAACCAAATCATAACAAATAAATCTATGGTTCTATCTTTTTCAGTCTTCTTTTTTTTTTTTTTTTTTTTTTTTTTCCAAAATAGGACCAAACATATCCTACTCTAATGGGAATGTTTAGCTGGAAATTAGAGCAAACCCTTATCACACACAAAATACAATCAAACCCAACAACAATTTCAGTTCCCTCACAAAATTGAGTATAGCATCAAATAATCAATATCAAAAGAAAACAAACGAGAAACTCATATCCTATTACATACTTGAATCGCCATAGAAGCAGAATCCAGTGGTCAAGATCTTCTCCTCCCTCTCAACAGAACCGAACTTTCTTCAACTCTGCTGTTGGCTGTTACTGTCTTTCCTTATCCAAAGTTTCACAACACCAAATAGTAAAACTTAATCTTTCTTTGTACAACTTTCTGACAGTACAATACATACAAATAAATCACCAAAATCCAGTTCTCCCCTTCTCCGCGACAAGGCTAGAATTAACAAATTTTGTACAAAAATGGACCTCTCTTGTTCATACAAAACACAAAAACCATCATACAAAAACACTATTTTTTTCTCTTCTCTTCATCCACTACTAAGCTTTCGGCTCAGAATGGAACAACACTGCAAGATCCGGTGATGATGCACCACAAAAGCTTAATCACTCAAACCAACCCTTCTGAATCCACTCCATGAATTTGTCCATCCAAATCGCCTTCTCGAGATAAAAAGTGTCTTTGGAACTGTGTGGCAGCAACAGTGACTCAGATATAATTGAACTAGGAAATGGTCCACCACGAAGAAAAAATCAACAAAGACCCACCAACAAAAAAGGCTGGATAATAGTTTCCCAGTGAAAAAAATGAAAAAAAAAAGGATGAGATATTCAAGGTTCACGGATACTTCACACAACAAAGGAAACAAACAAGACCAAAAAAAATTTCAACCACTGGAATTCTCAGCTCTGAATTGTCACCGATGATCAAACTTCTACCCCTCTCTAATGGGAAACAGAACCGGTAAAGAGAAATAAAGAGAGGAAATTTCAAAGCTTGAGGTTACAGAACTGAGAAGAAGAAGAAGCAATTGAAAGAGAAGAACAATAAAGTTGTTAGGCATAAAAGTGAAGTGGGAATGAGAAAAATAAAAAGGAGCAGGAAGGGGTGCCACGTCAGATGTTTTTTTTTTGTTTTGTCGTTGAAAAATAAAAAGGTGCTGTTTTTTTTTCCTTAACCGAAATCTCGAGAACTCGATGGAATCTTGTGGCTCACATCAAAAGAGGTCCTCTACACTTGGCGTTCGGTTGTCACGTCTAGTTCTCGCTTTTTCTGTTTTTTATTTATTTTTTTAATTTAGTTGATTTTTTCTAATTGGGTGGGCGATAACTGATAACAGCGCATTCTGGATAATTTTGTATACAGACCGTACTCGCGGCTGCGACTCCTACACCTTGTTACTCGCGCTATGTGCACGCGTCTAGCATAATTGATGCGTAGCCGTTATTTTCCCAGCTTCCATACAGATAAATGCGAAAATTTATGGTTTTTGTATTAGTAGTAAATAAATATAGGTGAATTTTATAATATTTTAAGGATAATTTTATCCTATTTAAATAAGCTAATCAAATGATAAAAATTATTTAATTTAACTCATTAATATTATTTATTTAATTAAGATGATACATTCTGATTCGATAGAATAATTTTTACATCAAAATTATTACAAGAGAAGGCACCATAAATATTTACATAATTTTAAATTTTCTTAGTCAATTCTTTCAAGTGAAACATGTGACATCACTTAATTAATACTACTCAGTATTATCAAATTTACTCATTATTAACTTACCAGTTTTATTGGTGTACATTATTATGATTGTAAAGTTTTTATACGGTGAACCAATCAAAAATTATGGTATAAATTATTTTTAAGATGATTATGATAAGAATCAAATATTTTAACTTATGCTATAATTTTTGATTGATTGATAATATATAGAATCTTTACACCGATAATATATACCAATTAAATCTTTAACTTATTTCCATTTAGTTTGTCTTCTTTTCAAGACATATATGTCTAAAATAAAAATACTCACACCAGGATACTAAATTAAGGGAAAAGTTCATCTAAAACAAAATTGTCTCAACAGTGAACACGTAATAGTCTATCACTCTTACACCATTAGTGGATTTAGATCTTCACCCATTTTATCAAATTAATGATGTATATATTCTTACTTGTTCATTTTAGAAATAAACCTACTATAAAGAGGTTCTATCCTTAAAATAAAGTATATTCTCTTAAAAGTGATTAAATCTCTTAGGTTCTTCTTATTTATAAAATGAGACACGTCATTCTAACTTTTTTTAATATTAAAATTTAACTTTTAAATTAATTATGCATATTTTATTTTTAAGTTTAAATATTTCCTCTTTTAATCTATATTTTTTTAATAGTTTGATTGTTATGCACTGACTTTTTATATTATCAATCACTCATCAATTATAATATGGATGACTATTAATATAATTAGGATAAGAGTCAAAAAATTATACTAATCTATTAATTTTTAATTGGATGTCTGTATAAAAATGTTTTACACTGTCAGTGTATAAAAATTAAATTCTTTTCTAAAATTTTACTTTACATGGATTTTATATATATATATATATATATATATATATATATATTATAACTTTAAATGTTTCTTCTTCAATAATTTTATTTTTTTGTATTTTTTTTTCTAAATTTAGAAATACCCTACATTACACGAAAAACTAAATAATAATTTATATAAATTTATATTAAGTTGACTTTGTAGGAAGGGGTCAATGTGTTTTATGATAAGATGCACAATATTTTTAGCAATCAAAGAAACATGCACAAAAATTTTAATTTATTTAAAAGTAATTAAAACACTAATGTTTAAATATTTAATTAGTATATATTATCAGTGTAAAAAAATTTTATACTATCTATCAATCAAAAATTATCACATAAACTAAAATATTTGATTCTTATTTTAACATCTTAAAAATCATATATATCATAATTTTTAATTAATTAATAATATAATATTTGATTGTGTGTATAACAATTAAGGTGATGTTTAAATCACTCCAACTCCAAACAGATAAGGATTTGAAGATTTTCAACGGGAATAAATAAATAAATGAGTTACAAGTGTCAGCGGCAGTGAGCGAGTACGGAGTGAGGCTACAAAACAGGGTTACCATACAAGTTCGGGTGGAGCAGTGATGACAACAGATTTTTTTTCCAATAAAACCAATGAATAATATTGCAGTGATCCATAAGGGACAAAACTTAATTCATCAAAATAAAAGAAATTATTAAAATGAATTTATTTTAAATTTTATTTTATAAATATTTATATATAATTACTTTTAATTCAATTAATTTGTTTATTCCTAAATTTAAATATCTTGTTATCTGATTAATAAGTAAACGAGTAATCATTTAAATCAAAATACTTGTATGAAGAATTGTTAAATATCTTTAATATGATTTTTATAATAAATAAGAATAGGAATAAAATTTAACTTAAAAATTAATCAATGTTTGATCTATATTGAACAACAAAAATATTTTTGTCTCTTACCTAAGATAGTAATTAATATAAAATACTTTTGTCAAAAAAATAATTGATATAAAATGTTAATAAATATCGCAAAAACACTAGTTAAAAAATTAAAATAATAAATTATTTTATAAAAAATAATATATTTAATATTTTTAAAAATTATATATTTATCTTTTCGGTAAAACTTGCTTTTATGAATTTATTAATTAGTATTTTTCATTCTGAAGACTTTTATCGGATGTTATTTATAAAATTAAAATTAAAATTAAAATAGGAGGATATTTGTGATAAGGAGAAAAAGCGTTAAAATATCTCGAGCCTCTAAAAAATTAACGAATTGAGAAAAGAGAGCGGAGTGAGGGCTGGCCGATAGTTGTGGATCATAAAGTGCAGCCGTCACTTTCTCTCTTGCACTTTTCGCCATGTCATCGCCACTTGCCGCCAGACTAATAGAACATCGCCGCGTGTACACCCAGGAAAGGGATATAGTCATCATTTCATTCCACACCACTCGTTTTTTTCTTTCAATTATTTTATTTTCATTTCAACAATCATTGGTATTTTATGGCCACATTTTTTCTTGCGGTTTTTATCCTTTTTTTTTAAGAAAAAAAAATTCACTAGTATAGATGCGTATAGAAGTGGATATGTCATATGTGATAGTGAATTGATATAACAAAGTTTTTTTTTACCGGAATTGATATAACAATGTTAAATTTACTTAAAACAACACCTTAATAATTTAAGTAATAATTTTGAATTATTATTAAAAAATTTAAAATATTTTTAAACAGCAATTAAGTTACTCAAAGCTCTTATGCAGATAGTATTATACAAATATTATTTAAAAATCTTCATAGTTGTAAAAAAGAACTCGATAAAAGTTTATGAAAAATATATATAATAGACATTTTCAAAACGTTAATGGAGTATTGGACAAGACAGGTGGAGCGTAAGATAACATGGAAGGTTGCAGTCTACATTGAAATTGAATGCGAGGGCATGTTTGGTATGATATTCAGTATTCGGATTTAACTCTGATATTTGAACTGAAATTGATATTATTTTTACGCTTTCAGTTGATTATATTATTATATGCAGGATATTTAATATAATTATCATAAAAATAAATATTTTTAATAACGTAACTATCCATAATTAAATATCAAACTGAAGCTTACACTCACAATTTAAAAATTTTAATATTTGTCTACACGCAATATATATGAATTTAATTTTAATATACTGTTAATGTAAAGTTTTTTATTGTGTTTAACCAATCACAAATCATCTTATGTTTTACTCTTAGGGAGCGTTTGATAGGAGGATTTTTTTTTTATGATTGCTAGGAATGTCAAAAATAAGTTTGGTAGATCTTAAACATTCCTAAGAATTTTACTCAATAATTTTTTATTTCATTTTTGGTTAAATTATAAGTTTCCTGAGAATATCAGTGTAATTCTTTAAAATACCCACTAGACCCTGCCCCACTTTCACCATCACAATCTGCACACGAGATAATGTTAAAAGAACTCCAACCACCCTCACATCCTCACTTTATCTCGGCCTCTTAAACACTTCTAATCTAGATCATCCGCAAATTGCCAGTTGGGCTTGTCATAGTTCAAGAACCCATGCTCGCCATTCTTAGAAGTCTAGGAAATTCTGATAGGCTGATCTTTCCATCTCTGTCAATATCAGCTTCCTCGAGCAGAGGATCAATGGAGCCTCTTAAGCCCGTATGCTGAGAAGCGAAAAATTAATATTAATTGCAGCAAATATGTATGCTATTTTTTTATTTTAATGAATCTGTACAGAGTTCCAATTTTGTGAAATAGCCAGAAAATTTCAATGATGGTGAAGAGACAAAGAGGATAGTAGAGAGAAAAGAAAGAGAAAAGTGAAGTTAGGATTTATGGACATAATGAACTTTTTAAATAATTAAAACTTTTCAGGGCTATGGGAAACTAAGATTCTCACCCTTTCCCGTGAGAATGTTTTGGGGGGAAATAGTCAAAAAAAAACATTCCTGAGAATGATAGTTTCCGGAGAATCTGTTTTTTAAAAAAGGATACCAAACGTTGAAAATTAGGATTCCCAAGTTATGATTCCTGAGAAACTAAAAATAATCCCCCTACCAAACGCCCCCTTAAGGTATTTATAATAGAGAAATACTAACAACACAATCTTTAATACACTCTTTATTATTGGATTAATTTCATGTGGACCAATTAAATCACATGGACCCACTCTTTATTCAAGGGGTCCCACATGAGATTCATCCAATAATAGAGAGTGTGTTGAAGGGAGCGTGATAAAAAGTGTGCTGTCAGCATTGCTCTTTATAATAAGAGTCAAATATTTTTAATGATGTGATACTTTATGATGGATTAACTGTATAAATGAATTTTTTTTATAAAAGGATTATAAGAGAAAAATATTAAGGTAAGTAAAGTTGAGGGAAAAATAATAATATTTGAATAATCCAAGGTCAACTATTAAAGTTTCACTTTATCTTTTAAAAAAAAGTATCAAATGGTAATTTTGGACTTGTAAGTGGGAATTAAAAGGAATGGGGCTTCTCCCCGTTCATTGTAGGCTGAACTTAATGTAGAGAAAGGGGGAAAAAAACGAGGGAGAGAAATGGAGAGAAGGAGAGGAAGAAAGGAATAGGGAAAATGTGAGAACTTTTGAAGATGGAGCTTCCTTCTCATCTTGACCATAAAAAATTGCAACATAAAAGTATCTTGCTAAACTTAAATTACTCAAAACTAAGAACTAATATGGTTAATAAACATCCTTTGTGATATTACAAAATAAATGTGTCTTGTGCTACACTTAAATTATTCACACTAGGAAAATATCACTAACATATTAAAATAAGAGAAATGTTTTTTGAACATAAAAAATTTGACAACAAAAATCGATAACATTTTACATGGTTAATACAGTTCAAAAACGTAGTTAATGAAGTGTTGAGTTTGATTAATGGATATACAAGACGTCGCAACTCATTAACTATCCGCTGAACTTCATTAACCACGATTTTGAACGTTATTAACCACGATTTTCAGGTGTTCAAAATTTCGAACTTCACTTGCAATTTTGAACACCTGAAAATCGTGATTAATAACTTTCAAAATCGTAATTAATGAAGTGCGGATGGTTAATGAGTTACGGCACCTTGTATATCCATTAACCAAACTCAACACTTCATTAACCATATTTTTGAACTGCATTAACCATGTAAAATGTTGTCGATTTTTGTTGTCAACTTTTGATGTTCAAATAACAGCACTGTTAAAATAAATATATTTTTTAGAAGTTTCTCATTGATGACTAACTAGTCATGCCTTTCTCCTGTTAGTAAACATGGTATGAAACATTTTCCTCCAATGAGGCTCCCTAAAATGCTGCATAACTTTCATATAAATCTCATTTGAAACGTCTCCAATCTAATTGAGAGCAATCACAACAGAATCAATATAGCTGAAGATATGGCATCACTACTCTTAACCATATACCTGATTCCTAGACGAAGATACCTCTACTCAATCCTCAGCCCATGCTTGAAGTGAATTCTACATGTTTTCTTTGGAACCTTAGAGCATCTCTAATGCTAGATTTTTAAGGAACCCATTTTGGGTTCTTAAGTGGGCTTCATTGTGCCACATCACCTTTTTTTTTCGATAAGTAGTTATATTATTCAATCCTAACCAAGGTTAGGAAAGTAAAGTCAATTGATACAATCCAAGTCTGGACCAAGCTAGAGCCTTTATCTTAACCCACTTCCCTGGTTTGAGCCAAGGGGTCTCATTAAAACCTTCTGATGCAAAACCTTCCTTAGGGAAAAATCATCGAGAAGGAAAAAGAGTACCCCTACAGCTAATACCCATACACGCCTGGTACTCTCAATACAAATATAAATATTCTTATGACAGTATATGGCTAAACCTCTAGCATTAGCATCACAGTGAGTGAACTCTACCCACCTTCTAAGAAGGGTTTTAGAGCACTCCTTCTATCATTCGGTAGACATAGTAACACAAACAAAACAATAGCAACAGGGACAGTATAGGTGAATTCCTCAGTTGTCCTATTGAAACAGGATAGCATCCATTCTTCAATCCCTATCCCTCCTCTTGCATCGCTGTCATTCGTCTCCCTTTTTTTCTGCTTTTCCTGCAACATAAAAGGAGCACAGCAGCAAAGACTCCAAAACATATATAACCCACAAGAGACACCATATTCAGAAGATATATTCTCAATTCCCAATAATAAAATCTGGATTTAATACCAGCCCAGTCAGTCTCTGTTTTTAACCTACTATCACCTTTCTCATTATACTTATAAGTCCCTATGTCCAGACTACCCAAGGTTCCTCCAAATCAGTCCCTGTCTTTGCTAGAGTATTTGCATACTGGTTAGCATCCCTATTCCTATGAGAGAATACAACATTCTTAAAAGCAAGTAGTATGTTATGCAATTTGTTGCAATGAAACCTGAGGTTCCAAGGGCATTCTTCCTTTTTCTTGATCCATGCTAAGGCATTTTTAGAGTCTGATTCCACAATTATCTCTACTTCTTTCATTCAATCTTTTTGTGAGGACATTTCCAGGGCACCATGTATTCTGCCTCATTTGAGTCCTTTACTCCTATTGATGATACAAAATACGCCTTAACTGTCCCTCTATTATCCTTAAGAACACCCCCTATACCTGCTGGCCCCGATTTTCCTTTAGAGGACCCATCAACCTTCCATTTAACTACATGAAGTGGCGGTGGGTACCACTCAATTGCCCTTCTTTCTTGTTTGTTATTACTCCACAATTTGACTCCTTCTAGTCTAAAAATAAATTCATCTGGGTTATATGGGCACTCTGCGCTCACTTTTAAGCAACTCCTCCATTTTTTGCTCTAATGCTAAGAACCCCTTCTTGGTTCTTAACTAATTTTTAGTGGGTCCCACAATGGACCCCACATCTTTATATTTTTATTTAACTTTATTTTTTTCTGAATTAAATAATAATTCATGTATTTTTAATTAAAAAATAAATATTGCAAAAATAAAAAAAAGTAGGAATTATTGCCAATATCTGGAACCTTCCTCTTTCATTTCCATTATACTTCACTTCCAACCTTTCAATCACTCTTTCATTCACGCACATCAACACTTCTCCTCCATCACCCTCACCCTCTCTCGGCTTCTCCCTCTCTCGGCAAACCAGGAAAACTTCTCTCGGCCGCCTCCCCTCTCACTCTCAATCTCGGTTTCCCTCTCCCCCTCACCCTCACCCTCACCCTCTTCTTTTTCCCCTAAACACCTACTCCCTCGGTTTCTCCTCCCTCACCCTCACCCTTTTCCTTTTCCCCTAAACACCCACTCCCTCGGTTTCCCTTTCCCCATTGCATGCACGATCTCTAGCACTGTGTTTGTGAGTTTCTGATTTATGGCCCCAGCAACACAACAACGGTGCAAGGTGGAACAGAGCAGGAGCACAAATCGGCTTCTCTTATGGCGCGACGGCGACGGTGATGGTTTCTGATTTGTTCATCTTGTAACACCCTAAAAATTATAAAGAAGATATAAAGTTAAAATAATTAATTAGATATATTGGAAATAATTAAAGAAAAATTTTGATGCCAAAAAGTTTGATTTTTGGCTCAGTTCAGGTTCCACTGTCAGTATAACCGGGTACTGTCAGTAAAGTCACCGGAGAGTATAAATTTGAACTTAACTAGACATACAATTTATAAATATTTTTCGGTGTTAGATAATGTGGACAGAGTCAAAAAAAAAGCAAAGAAAACTCACACTGATAAAATATTAATATTTTAATCAGTGTCAGCTCTGTCTGTCCAAACTAACATCGGTTCCAAGTTGAGTGTCATACCTGGAGCCGCAAACCTAATAACAACATCTTAATATTTTTCTAATTCCAATTCCTAAATTCTAGATGTTGATACCTCAACCAGTGTTTTAACTTCTAACCATTAGATGAACAGTAAACATCCAATTTGGTCCCTGAAATTGTAGGATCGTATCAACTTAGTCCTCCACATTATCAATATTCCAAAATGATCCCTGGAATTGCAGAAAGTTAATCAGATTCGTCCTTTCGTTGATATTTGCTGGGACTATAATGATATCAAGTTGGTAATGTCAGGGATGCATTTGAAACTAAGTGAATAATGTCAGGAATGCATTTGCTACATTTTGGAATTCTAAGGATCATTTTGGAATATTGATAATGTGGGGGACTAAGTTGATACGACCCTACAATTTCAGGGACTAAATTGGATATTTACTCATTAGATGAAGCTTTCACTAAAAACCTCTAAGACTTATTTGAACAGCCTCGTACTGTCAAGGCTTCCCAAATAAGCCAAACCAGATTTTTTTTTTAATCTTCTCCCACAAGGCCATACGATCATTCCACTCCAAGAAGCAAGTTTCACACTTTCATTCTTTTCTCCTCCTCTTCTTGCTCACAATCGTTCACTCTCTCATCATCTCTTTATATCATTATTCTTCTTCCTTCAATATTCTTCAAGTTCATTATCTCTTCTAAGTGGTTCTCTTCATTTTCGGTTTTGAAGGTGAGAAAGTCCTCACCTTTTTCCTTTTTTCCTCCTCTACCTTTATTTCAATTTTCATGATTTTTGGACCAAGCTCTTTTTTTTTTTTTTTTTTTTATTTCTTTGTTTGTGTTGTTTGGTGACTATAGAAGCTTGAGGAGACAAAGAAGCAAGTGTTGGTGATGATACTCTTGAAGTTTCGGCAGAAAATACTCTAATAGGTGGGAGGAAGATAGTTCACCAGTCTTGGGGGATTATAGTAATATAGTTTGTTGTTGTTTTTCTTGTTGTCTTTGTGAGGGAATCCCAAGCCCTATCGTTGTTTTTGTTTTTCTATGGTGTTCTTAATTTTCTCTTGAGTTTATAATGCATTTGAAGACTTGTTGATTTAAGGTTGGAAGATGAATGGCAAATCCGTCAAAAATATAATTTTTTGGTTGATTTGGATGCTATATGATTAGGTTGTTAGGAAAAATTGATGTTTTAAGGATGTGACAATAGTTATCCTTTTTTTTGTTTTAATTTGAAAACCATTCTTTGAGAATGGGGAATTCATATTACACATCTTAGTTATTTATTTTACCTTTCCAACTAGTTTAGCAGTGTCGATTAAGCTTAGAGCTAGTCACAATAACCAATCTCCAAGGCTAAGTTATGACAAAGAGAAGTAGAATGAAAACCAAACCCCAAAACTGTACACTGCAATTGACTTTAAGTGTGTAAAGTGACAATAGACATTGAAATCTTGAAGGCCATATCTTTTTGGTATTAAATAAGCAAGAAATGAGGTCTTGACATTAAGTAGAATATAGAACACTTTGTGCAGCAAATTTTATGACACAGCTGGAGCAGAATGAATATAACTTGAGCTATATAAGTCATTTTAAAGTGAAACCAATTTTATTTGGAAGATTAATTATAATGGTATGATGCTGGAAAGTTTCAGCATTTTTCCTCAATCATGTAGGTCCCAGTAAATCCGTGAACGTTGCTGCCCTATTGTAGGATCGGATGTAAACTTACTCACTTTGGAAGACCATAACTTCAGTTATAGGAATGATATTTAGATGAAACTAATTGTATTTGAAATATTACTCAGTGTAGTTTATGAGTGGAAAGTTTCAGAATTTTATCTCATCTATAAAATGTTTCGTGCTTCCTTGAAGGTTACTGTCCTGTTTTCTAATCTGATATGAATCAGTCCGTTTTGACTGCGCATAACTTGATCTAGGAAACTTATTTTTTTTAGTGAAACCAATTGAGTTTAAAGATAACATATGTTAGTCTTACAATGTTAGGTTTCACAATTTTTGGCCAAAGGGAGTGATCACAGCGCTCACAAAACCAGATAGGTACAGTTCTGGATCCTGTTACAAAACAGTCCATTTTGGATGTGTATAACTTGAGGTAGGAAAATTATTTTCACATTAAACCAGTTGGGTTTGAACCATAACATGTCATAGTTTAATACTATTAAGTTTTAGAATTTTTGGTTATATGGATCAAATATAGTGCACCGAAAACCAAATACGTTCAGTTCAGAATCCTGTTATAGATCAGTCCACTTTGATAGGTCATATCTTGAGTTAGGAAACTCCAAATTAGATGATATTGGTCTATATGGAAATACTAGTATGTCTAGTTTATTGTGATAAAATTTCATATTTATACCTTTTGAGAATCAATCTCAATGATTGATTAAAGTAACCTCGTTCAAGAGAGAATTTTCTGGTTTAGTGCAGAAAACTTGAAATCTATAAATCTCTAGATGTGATAGCCCAAATGGGGTGATCTTATAGTCTTAGAAAATCTGTAGGACCTGAATTATGTGCCAGAATCTTAATCCTTATCTAAATTTAAGGTGAGATTATTGCATATGTAAAGTTAAGACCATACAATTATCGAGTTGTAAGACAAGGCTAAGGAGAGGTAGAATCTTAATAAGTATTCATGTTTCCAGAATTTTTTTT
Organism: Ammopiptanthus mongolicus; assembly: GCA_039655645.1. Lineage (NCBI taxonomy): Eukaryota > Viridiplantae > Streptophyta > Magnoliopsida > Fabales > Fabaceae > Ammopiptanthus > Ammopiptanthus mongolicus. The sequence continues at coordinate 10,090,286 of CM077348.1, read as the reverse complement.
AGATTGTAATGTTATATAGAAAAGTTGGTTTGTTGAAGTAAGTTGAAGCATGATATAGAATTTGGGGTATTCGGTAAAAATGAATTCTCTATGTTATATGAATGAAGCACAACTATTAGTTAAAAATTGGAAACTTGGAACTGGGTAAAGTGTAGAAAAGAATGAACAATATTGCTCTATTCGAAAGTAAATATATTGATACTTGAGAAATTGTGAATGATTGTGCTTGGAACCATTGAATGAGATGAAAAAAGGCATGTGAAGATCATGTCATGCCATCTTGAATTTTTATACGCAGCTAATGTGCTTATGCCAATGTTGTTGCCCCGTCTGAAAGTAAGTGTTTAATATATGATTAGAGGTGAATGAATGTCATTAGAAGCATCTTGTATATAATGGCAGGAGACATGTGCATGAAACATGTGCATTGAGAAATGCATGACCTTAGAATGTAAAAGAAGTTAGGCGTGAAGGGCATTCCTCCTATATGAGTTTTCGATCCCAAAGAGTATACCGGGCAAGCACCAAATGAATGACTTGATGGTCTAACATATTGATATGAAAGATAGTCGTGTTGAGGTCATGCATGACATTGGCATAATGCAGAGGAGAGAGCTACACCCTGGTGCGGGTGAGAGTGAGATAGTGGAGGTTGAGAAGACCTTGGGGACGCATGTTGCGCGTAACTCCACAAGGGGCCGGGTGGTAGCTCCCCCGTGTCGTGGTGAATCGAATTCCCCGCATGGCGATCCCGACGAGTCACTAGATTGCTCAGGATCAGTGGAGAATGTTCTGGTAAAGCCGTATTGCGCAAAATTTGAGATTGATGCACCTTGTTAGGCTTACTAGATACAGAACATGTACTCTTGATCGCTCATCTGACTATGTGAACACTCCATGGAGTTGGGTCGAGTCTAGTCACATGCATGTGTATCCTCATTGGTCATCATACATTCATTTCTGAGATATTTTACGGTATTCTTTGGTGTTGTCGTAGATTCTTTGAGAAAGCTAAAGTTTGATTGTATTTATGATTTATTGACGTTTAAATGTGAATACCTACTTGATTCCTTGTATTGTTTTTCAAACTATATTACTTTGACACCTGTTATAAGAATTGTGGATATCTTACCTCTTCTGCTTTGCATTCTTGTTGTTTTTTGCCTTTCCTTTATCATAGAAAGCTTTTATGGCGAGCGAACGACATTTGTGGCAACGATCCAAGTGGAGTTCTACAAGGAAGATGGTCGGACCTTTTAGTCCCGCTTCATAGCGATCGACCGTGGCGAAGTCTTCTCTTTTATTCACGTTGGTCTTCTTCCCAACATATGTCCTCGAAGTAGGTTGAGTAGGGTCTAGTTATAGTAGGATGTGGCTAGATCTATGGTTTTTGTTAGTATTTAAGTCTTCGTAGTCATAGTTTGCTCTACTAAGAGCCTTTTCTGTATATTATATCCTGATATATTCAATACTTATATGTTGGTTGGATAACTGTTTTCAAAAGCACTTGTTGATGAAAGTCCATGATGGGCCTATCTTGAGTATATTGATGAAATGTGCCTGATGGATGTTTTAGTTTTTTGAGATTTTGGAATGAATAGGTTACAAAGCCCACTAAGGCCAGTTATGTTTGAAACTTTTTTTTTAGGATTACTATCAATTGACAATGAAAGTAGTGGTTTATATTAGGACAAGTTATAGGTTAAATGAGATACTCTGGGGTGTCTCACATCTGATCTCCTTGTTGATTTCTGGGTTTGTGGATTTGTTTTGGTGGGTTTCTGATTTCTGATTGTTTGATTTATAGACTTGGGGTTTCTGATTTTATTGTAATTATTTGTGCTTTATGGATTTGGTTGTTAATTTTTTCAATTTATGTGATTTAAGGGTTTGGTTGTTGATTTTTCCAATTTATGTTGATTTTCATTTCTAGGTTTGGTTGTTGATTTCTGATCTCCATTTCTGTTGGTTTGAGCCAAGCTTTCCCTCCATATTTTGTTGCTGAAAAGTGGTAAAAAATGTTGGATTTTATCTATAAGCACTCGTTCCTTGTTTCATGAACGGCTCTTAATAAAAACTTCCATGTAGGATTGCTCCAACGCTGAAAAAGTTAAGGAACGGGTCTTATAGGATAAGGAATGGGTTAAGAACCAGCGATGGAGCTGCTCTTATTCACCATGATATTCATGTAAATCTTAATTATTGGTTTAGCTCAACCTTTTGACTTAATTTTTTTTTTCAATATTTGTTTTCTATCTGGCACGAACATTCATCGAAAGTAAGATGTTGGCAACTATACTCTATAGATAAATATATTTTGTTAAATTAATTATTTGATCTGTATATAGGACATTGATTTTGAATTTGGTTTACATATGTGAAAATATTTGAAACTTGTCCCTATATGTACAAATATTTTTAATTTGGTCATCACCGTTTATTGGTGTTATGATGTCGTTTGTTAGAGTTAAAGTACAGAAATCAAATTCAAAATGATTGTCACATGTGGGGGACCAAGTTCAAAATGATTATCATATATATTGAGCAAAAAAAATTGAATTCGGTCCATGAATGTGACAATCATTTTGATTTTGTTCAATATACTTTAACTTTAATAAACAGCGTTATAACATTAATAAATAACGATAATTAAATTAAAATAATTGTACATATAAAAACGGATTTCAAATATTTTTATGTATAAGAAACAAATGGTTAGTTTAACTAATGTACTTTAACTAATTTTTTAACTAATATACTTTAAAAAAAATTCATAACAACTCATGTTAGGATTATCCGTTCTTATTGTCAAAAAAATAAAGGATTATCCGGTCTTCCTCCTCCTAGCTATATATATTATATTAAAATGATTCAAATATATATTTCAACTTCTGACAAAAGAGATAATCAATAACAAAGCGAATAAAAGATGTAATTTAACTAAATAAATATAATTCTTAAAAAAAAAATTTAAGTAACCTTTGAATATAAATTATAAAAACATCGAGCATTAAAAATTTAACAAAATAACAACAAATATGTACTATAAGTCAAATCAAAAAGTAATTTAAACTTTATTACTACATAAGTACCTTAAAAAAATATAACCTTATGAATCTTTTTTTTATTTATAATACCATCGATTATAACCTTATGAATCCTAACCGCCACTGATTTTATGTAGCATGACATCACACATAAATATATAGATATCACGGTATTAAATATATGCCACATGTTAATCTTTTATAAAATTTGTTTTTTTTGGTGGATTTATAAAATTTGTTTTAAATATGTACAAGGCAATACTTTTTAATTTTTATGCTAATCATGTTTAGGGGGTGTATTAGATTAAGATTTTAAAGGATTTTAAAAGACTTTTTTAGATAAAAAAGTCTTATGATATTCAATCAAGACTTTTAAGTAATCTAAATAAATCATGTGGTATTCAATCAAGACTATTAGGATTTTTTAAAGAGAGAATCCAAATCTAGTGGTATTCAATCAAGACATTTTGAAAGTGACAAAAAGTCTTGTGATATTCAAAAACTTCCTGATTTCGATGGATTATTTTCAAAGGTAAATTTTGTGGGACTTTGTGTGACTTTTTAGTTATATTTTAGTAACAAAAAGTCTCACACTAACACATGAGATTTATCAGGATTCTCAATCTTTATTTCTTTTCACCTTATATCTTCACATTTCTTTCTCCTCCCTCCCTCTATCTCTCTCCTTTCTCCCCCTCTTACTCCCTCCCCCTCTCTTCCCTCATGCTTGTCATTCAACCCAACATAAATTATCAAACAAAGAGATTTTAAGATATTTACTTCAATAATCGATTATATATTTATTTTAATAATCGATTATAATGAGAATCAATTTTTGTTTGGGTATACTTGTTAAAAAACGATTTAAAGATAATCTATTTTGTTTGGATGGTGTAAAAAAATACTTTTATATAGTAAATTACAAAAAAAAATATGCAGTTGTTTGTATAGAATAAATATATTTGTTTGGTAAAATGGAAAAATATGATTGATTTCAAAATAATCAAAAGTATAAGCTTAAAATTTTTAGCTTTGTTAAAAACCACTTTTTTCTATAAAAAGCTTTTTTTTTTATTGGAAGCTAATTTGTCAAATATAGTAGAATAATTTCAAAACATTTTTGTAAGGAAAAACAAGCTTTTTCCAAGAAAAATAGATTGTGTCAAACATGTTCTTAAAACACTTATTTTTAAATTTAACTTTAAAGTTGATTTTAAACATCAAAAAGGTTGGGTCAAACGCTAACTAAGTATAGAGTATAATTGATTTACAAGTAATGACACATTAAAGCTATCATATATCAGTAACAATACAAGTATAGATTACAATATTTTCGACATTATGAAAATAAAGTGATTTTATTTTTTTAAGTTCACAATTTTATTTTTCACCATATAAATACAATAACATGTGAACAAAAACATGTGAATATGTTGTCTTCTCCACTATAAAATTGATTTTGCTATGTAATGTTGTAATTAGAGTTTATGTATTTATTGTCCGCTACAGAAATAGAATCTGATTTATAAATTATGTTTATATTCTTTACTATGTGTTTTTTTCAAATCTTATAAATCCATATAATTCTTCAAAATCTTATAAATTCTTATGATATAAATCCATTAAAATCGAAACAATAAAATCTTGATTATAAAAGTCTTTAAAAAAAATTTTATAAGTCATTACATTTTTATATAGTCCATTAAAATTCACAAGACTTTTTTATGCCAAAATAATTTTTTAAAATTTCAATCTAATATACCCCCTTACTTTAATAATTTTTTACCTTATTTTTTGTTTCGATAGTTACTTATCATTTTCTGCGATTTTGTACCCAAAATCCGTGATAAGCATTTTTTTTTTTCTTTCCACTCTCACTTACGTTAATCTAGAGATTTCGATTCCCTCTACTATTTTGTTCCTTGTCCATTGTACAATTGTACAAAAATTGTAAAAGAGATAGAATCGTGCAAAGAAATTATGAAAGTATTGGGATTTGAATTTCGCAGTTCACCCGGCCTATATTTTTTTCAAAAAAGTTTTGTGTAGTGGGAAACTATTTTTAAAAAGATTTAATTGATATATATTATCGGTATAAAGATTTTTTATACAGACAATCAATCATAAATTTTCACATAAGCTAAAATGTTTGACTCTTTTTCTATCTACCTTAAAAATCACACACATCATGATTTCTGATTAGTTGTCAGTATAAAAAATTTTACGTTAACAATATATAACAATTAAACTCTTTTTAAAATGAGTAATTAAGGATGTGTTTAGGTGGTGATGACGATTGTAACTTCAACAACAATTGTAGCAGCGACAATAATTATGACGGTGATGGGGTGGTGGTGATGACGACTATGATGTATTGTTCTGCTTTTGTTGTCGCATGGTAGGTATAGAATTGACAATTCTTAGATTAGAATTAGGGGTGGCAAAATGAGTTGGACCCGATGGGCCAACCCGTTTAACCCGTCTATTTTGATGGGTTGGGTTGAGATCCTTAACCCACCAACCTATTTTGACCCGTCCCACATAACCCAATCCAAAACGGGTCCATGATGGGTCGGGCGCGGGTTGACCAACCAACCCGCATACTTAAAATAATTTTTTTTTATTTTTAATCTTTAGTAATTTATTTCTTTACTTACTGATAGATGAATAGATGATAGTCATAGTCTCTTGACTCTCTTTTCTTTAGGTTTAGCCGTTTAATTAGGACTTTAGTGTTCCTCTTCAGCCTTCAGGTCCTTCAACCTTCACTGCTTCACATTCACACACACACACCAGCATCGCTGCGCTGTCACGACTAGAGGAAAAGCAGCCAGAGCTCTTCACGCACGGCTCGCCTGACCCGTCCTCTCATCGTCGCCATCTCCTCCTCCTTCGCGAGTCGTGGCTGTCTTCTCCGATAATCAGTATCTCCGACCATCTCCATCTCCTTCATTGCTAATATGTATCTCCTTCTCACCTTTCCACTTTGTTTTCTTTCTTAATTTCTGATTTGTTAGTTTATATTCTAATTAAATATTTATATTCTGATTTGTTTGTTTGATTAGATTCTGATTTGCTTGTTTGATTGATTGCTGTCTTGAAATTCTTCAAACCTAAACCTGTTTTGATTTTCTATATTCTGATTTTCAGATTTTTTTTCCTATTCTGATTGGTGAAAAGCTAAACCTGTTTTATATTATGAATTTGTTTGAATTTGTACAAAACCTGTTTTGAATTTTTGATGCATGCTAATTGCTTAGTTCTTTGCTTAATTATCAGAAATGGATTCAAATAATATTATAGTTGATGCTGCTGAAGTTATGGGGAAATTTTGGATATTGGAGTTGATGAATCCCAAACCATTGGACCTATTAAGAAAAAGGCCAAATCAACAACATCTGACTATTGGAAGTTTTTCACTAAAATAGGATCGGGTAAAGATGGAAGTGATAGGGCAAGATGTAATGCTTGCAAACAAGATTATAAAGGTGGCGGTAAACAATATGGAACATCATCTTTAAATCGTCATATTTCTAAGTGTAAGCAAATTAAATTTGAAGATATTGGTTAATTGATGGTAGACATGCAAGGGAAATTAAAGTCTCGTAAGATAGATCAGTTGATTTCATGCGAGATGTGTGCTGAAGCAATCACTGAGCATGACTTGCCCTTTAATTTTGTTGAGTATAGAAAGATTAGGAGTTGGATGAAGTACTTGAATCTGGGTGTAATTTCTATTACTAGAAATACTGTGAAGGCCGATGTCTTGAATATTTACACGAGAGAGAAGGAAAAACTTAAACCAGAAATGGCTAGCATTCCTACTAGAATATCTTTAACTTCTGATTTGTGGACAGCTTGTACTACTGTGGGTTACATATGTTTAATTGCTCATTTAATTGATAAAAATTGAAGTTAAATAGCAAACTTATCAACTTTTGTCACATGCCTCCCCCTCACGCTAGAATTGAGTTGTCTAAGAAGATTCTTGAGTTTTTGACTGATTGGGGATTAGAGAAGAAGATTTTTTCTCTCACTTTAGATAATGCATCTGCCAATAATGTTATGCAACAATAACTGAAAGGTCAACTTGTCTTGCATAATTGGTTGTTGTGTGACGGAGAGTTCTTTCACGTGCGTTGTTCTGCACACATTTTAAATCTCATTGTTCAACATGGGTTACAAGTAGATAATGAAGCCTTGCACAAAATTAGAGAGAGTGTCAAATATGTGCGGGGTTCAGAGAGTAGAATGAAAAAATTTAAGGAATGCATTGAAAGAATCGGTGGTGTTGATACTTCAGTTCGCTTGTGTCTAGATGTTCCTACGAGGTGGAACTCTACTTATTTGATGCTTGACTGTGCTCTTAAATATAAGCGTGTATTTGCTAATCTTGACTTTGATGATGATAATTATAAATATTGTCCTTTGTAAGAAGAATGGAAAAGGGCAGAAAAAATTTGTGTATTCTTGTTGCCTTTTTATCAAATCACCAACATGATTTCTGGCACATTTTATCCTACTTCTAACTTGTATTTTTTTCAAGTTTGGAAAATTCAGTGTGTTTTACTTGAGAGTTTAAAAGGTGAAGATGAAGTTATAAGAGATATGGTTGAAATGATGATTGAGAGAGCTATTTAGATGAATATAATATTGTGCTTGCACTTGAAGTGGTTCTTGATCCATGGATGAAGCTTTCTTCATTGGATTATTGTTACTCTCAAGTTGATACATCTACGTGTGAAGATAAGGTGGAAAAAGCAAAGAGGAAGTTATACTGCTTCCAAAGAGAGAAGTAATATCATTGATAACTCATTTTCTACTTCTAGCATGTTGAAGCAATCCTGACCTTTCTCTGACAACTTGATTAATGTAAGTTTATATATATTTAATTAATATTTAATTACTTTCTTTATTGAATTTTATTAACCTTATTTATCTTTAATGCTTTCTTTTCCATGTGTTTCACTTGTTAAATATAATAGGGATTGAAAATCCACAATCAACAACTTGCTTCTAAATCTGGGAAGTCTCGACTTGATGTTTATTTGGATGAGTTAAATTTGGATTTCAATTATTCTGAGGGGTTGGATGTATCACAATGGTAGGGGGATAATAAGAGTCGATTTTCAGCACTATCTATAATGGCTTGTGACTTGTTGAGCATTCTTATTACTTGCATCTGAGTCTGCATTTAGCATTAGTTTTATTATCCTCAACAAGTATAGAAGTCGTCTCTTGTCAAAAAATATGGAAGCTTTGATTTGTTCACGCAATTGGATGCATGGTTTTGTTAGCAATGGTAATTTATTTATTTTGAATGCATTTATTTATTATTGAATTATTTTAATAATCATTTGTTAATTTAATTATTTTCTACTTCCATTATAATATGTAGATAATGATGATGAAGATGATGGAGAAGTGGGGCCTTCTACATCCAAGGCCGCATCTAATGTTCTTAATTTGGAAGATGATGATGATGATTGATTTTTTGCTTTGTGGAAGTAGCTTAAGACATTAAAACTTATTTATGCTTGTTAAATTATGGACTATTGTCTATTGGTACTTGTACTTGACTTATGATTTTTTTTTTAAATTGCTTATTTGCTTATGATGACTTATGAGTTATGATTGTGGACTAGTTTGTTAAGAAATTCATGTTTGTTAAGTAAATTGGTAAAACATTATAGGTGCATGTTTTTTATGGTTTGGTTGGAGATTGTTAAAATTTTGGTAATTTAATTTTGGTAAAGAAATTCATGTTGAGTATAAACGCCGGAAGAAATTCACTATTGTTGAGAAATGTTGTAAGAAAGTTTTTTTTTAATGGGTCAACCCGCCAACCCATTTACGTTTTCTTGTGTTTGACGGGCCAACCCGTCAACCCGTCAACCCACCATTAAGTGGGGTGGGTTGGGGGTCAAACCCATCCAACAAAAATGGGTTGGCCCGCCCTGCCCCATTTCTGACGGGGCGGAACGGATTGACCCATTTTGCTATCCCTAATTAGAATTGATGTTAACAATTGACAAGGGGTTAAGTTAGTTATATTTTGGTTCTATGAATTTCATCATTGGAATAATGATTATAATTCTAAAATATATTCAAAACATTAAAAATATAATTCCAGGTCTAAATTCCAATTCAAAGCCTCGATTTCATGCTCCATTTGAGATGCCAAATGAACACTTAAATAATTTATTATATTGAGATCTTTATATACTTTATCGAATCAAGTGTGAATATATCATTATTTCCTCACTTAAAAATAAACTCATTTTAAAAAAAAGGTCTCATTATTATTATTATTATTATTTGTCAAGATCCAACTTAGGCGTCCCTGACCAGCCAGAATGAGACTCTCTTATCCCATTCCCAAGGCCTTTCAAGCACGTATAAGTCACATCATAACACTAGACATAAAATGTCTTAAGCGATTATCAGAGTAAACGGTTGTATATCAACATAAGCCAAAGATGGCCCGAAGTCAAAACCAAGGGTTTGTAAAAGGTAACAAAACGTTTACAAACCCAACGAAAAACAAAACTACAAAAACAGGGGGATATCCCATATGACTAAACCAGACTAAAAGAAACTGCAGCAGCCGCCTAAGCACTACACATGTGCAAAGGCTTTCTGAGATGGCTTTCCTCATTGAGTACCTGAAGCTGAACCAAAAAGGGCAGGGGTGAGTCCCAGAACTCAGTGAGGGTAAATAAAACATAAACAATAATTAATGTGATAACAAATATGCACTTTAACCATAATCATATCACATGATCTATTCCCAATCCATTGGCCATAACATAGCGATACTAACTCGTTGAATCCTCAATTTCTCCATTGAGCAAGATACGTGTATTACCCTTGGAGTTGTTCACTAGAGTCTCCCACTCCGACGGTCACATTTATACCCCGGTCGAATCCGCTGACCGGCAAGTGACCTCGGTCACTACACAACATCCCTCCAAACTTCGGGGTTCTTTCACTAGAGGACCCTGCTCCGACGGTCGCATTTATATACCGGTTTCCTCATTTAATGGGTAATCATATCGACCATTAACACGTATTGCGTACAATCATACAATTTATGCTCAATATATGAAATCGTTACCACCATACAAATACTCATCATCATCAATAATTGCATAACTATATGATACATATCCTTTATAATAAATTACCAAAAATCAAAACTTATTGCAAACCGTCTTGGCACTAAAGAATGGTCATCTCAATGTCATACACATTACTATGAATTATAGCAATACATATTTTGTCATTATTAATTCAATAACATCCTCAATCATGAAAATAATAAACACAAACAACAGTAATCCAATCCAATACATAACATAATCTTACGTTAAGATCGAGATCATCCATAGAAAGCATCTCCAAACAATGTACATAAGTCCCCCCCCCCCACAATAGCATATATAAAAACTAACTTGGTCTTCTATATCTTCTAAACAATTTGGTATCACAAGTATTCTTTCCCATAATAGTTATTGTAACCACTTCATCCGCACCATCATTATATATACATGTAATTCATTAAATTGCATAACTCAATCATATGCGTATTTGCACATACCGTTTCCATACTTTATATAAGGAAAATATCACTCACAAGTGGTCACCTCCTATATAAGACCATATTAGAGTCCTTTTGATTCACATATCACTCACCACTGTAGCCATTTGCATTTGATTATGAAATTTATTCTATTTTCTGTCAGCGCCCTAGCGCTCAGCGCAGACTTTGTAGCGCCCAGCGCTGGAGTTCAGGTTAACAGGTATTGCTCTCAGGTGCCCCAGCGCTCAGCACGGATTTGTGGGCGCTCAGCGCTGGGGGTCATTTTCCCCTCTGCAATCCTAGCGCTCAGCGCTGAGTTCCTGGCGCTCAGCGCTGGCGCGAATTCTCCAGAATCGCAGAAACGCGAATTTTGCAGATTTCCAGCCATTTTAAGATACATACAGGTTTTGAATACATACAGAAAAGTAACGAAACTCAGTGTATAACAACATACATGACAAGTCAAACAACATTACTCATATATCGATAACATCCAATCAATTTAACATAAACTTCATGCCAAAATCACACCATCACATAACCTAGAAATTCATATTATCATATCTCCAATTTTCCCCAAATTTCAACATCAATCCCACCTAAAATCTAAACCCTCACCTGATCTTTGCACATTTGAAGGATAGAAAAATGATGGAGATGAATTCCATGTATCCGAAAACGCTAGAATCATGCCAAAATCCGCCTCTTGCTCTTGGATCATGCTCCTTCTTCCTCTTCTCTCCTAAGGACTCCTTTTGTTGCTGCTAGGGTTGCTCCCTCCTGCTCACTCATTTTCTCTAACTATATATATTGTGTCGCTTTTACTAAAAAAGCCCTCGACCATATGTTACCTCATAATTTATTCTTAGGGAGAAAAGGGAAATACGTCCCTATCTTTATCATGGTAACCTATTTTTTTTTTTTGGCGGGTTTTACATTATTATTATTATTATTATTCCATTTTCTGTCCGATTTTTGCAGGTGTCCCAATGGACTTTTTCACATGATGAACTCTCCTAAGAAAATGGTAAAAGAGAATCGATACTGAAATTGGAAGCTTATAAATTTTTTAAGATATTGATTAAGAAATTAAAAATACCAATTTTTTTTAAAAGTAGTCTATTTTATTATATTACTTTAAGCAGCTCTACATTCCAATGTTACAACTCTTGAAAGTTCACCAAACGCTTTCACAAGTTACCCCGCATTTTTACTTACATTAATTTTTTCTTTTTCAATTATCGAAGAAAGGTCTCTATTATTTTTCTATTTTTTTTATTGATTGTTCTTATATAAGAACCATTTGCTTATACATACATGTGTCATCCACATCATTTTTTCCAATAGTACAACCCAATAAAACTTGTATTTAATTTTAAGAACTAATTAAACAACACCCATTGAAGTTGCTCTTACATGAAAATAAGACTTCTAAACCCTTTTGTTTTGTGATGGAACCTTCAAATTTCAAACCGTGAAATTAGCACACAATAAAAGAAAAAGTCCACACCTAAAACAAGAGAGCACAACTGAGAATCCAAACGAATGGGCTCAGAACAGATCTTCTTATCTTTGCTTTGCGTGAAAGATGCTCGAGGGCAGGGTGCCTATTATGAATCCTATATTGAGTAAATATGTAAGTTCAATGTGGTACTTAAGTTATGAGACTCTCCCACCTAATGGAGTAGTCTATTGGGCTGGAACCCTCTTCATGGATTTAAGTCATAACGATTGGTATTTTCATTGAGAGTTGGGCTACGGAAAGGGTTACCTTATAGGCTGGATTAAGGTACACTACCGAATACTGATAAGTGAGTGAAGCCACCAAAGGAGAAAGAGCTACTATTGGGTCAGTGCCGATAGAGTAAGTCGTCATGGACGTCGGATTTTAAAGCGGGTGGCAATGTTATGAGTCCCACATTAAGTAATTATGGAAACTCAATGTGATACTTAAGTCATGAGTCTCTCCCACCTAATGGACTAGTCTTTTGGGTTGGACAATTCTCATGGACTTAAGTCATAATAGTGTCAATAACAACAACACATTTGAACCCATAACAGTCACCAATTAAGGAATTACAAGTGGAAAAATTGTATGAGAACATGGTGTATTTAATATATTGGGGAGTGTTACACTTAGATTTCCAATGCAAAATTTCTTTTTGTTGATTCCTTAATCAATATCCTTAAGGTATTCGTTAGCAAGATTCTTAATTTAAATATTCAATAATTACTAATGAAATATAATGTTTTTCGACCAATCAGCCCATAACATAGGGTTATGACACTTTGGAAGATATCATGTTATCCCTTTTTCACATAATTTTTGTACCTTCCGGGAGTTTGGGCCACCTTTAGACCCAAATTGGGCAGAGTTACTATTCAAAACATAATTAACAGTAAAGTTAATAAATCCTAAGTTGACGATTCAAATTTACCAACCACTTGTATTTGGTTCCCTTGATCTAGGGAGGGATAAGTTGTAATTGCTTACTCCCACTACTGAACGTGCAATTGAGGAGAAGAGGAGATAGAATCAATTAATGTAATGGGTTTTGGGCACTATAAATAGGAGACGAATTGAAGAAATGGGGTTCTGATGATTGGACATACACATTCCTTTGCTAATTAGAGCATGAGAGCTTCATTCCAGTAGAACTCTTACGGTTCTTGCTGGCGAAGAGAGCTACATTTGAATTTTCATACTTAGTTTCACTCGAATCTTGTCAATACAATTTTTTGTAAGGAAAAACAAGCTTTGTAAGGAAAAACAAGCTTTTTTTGTAAGGAAAAACATCAAACATTTTTTGTAAGGAAAAACATTTTTTGTAAGGAAAAACAAGCTTTTTCCAAGAAAAATAGATTGTGTCAAACATGTTCTTAAAACACTTATTTTTAAATTTAACTTTAAAGTTGATTTTAAACATCAAAAAGGTTGGGTCAAACGCTAACTAAGTATAGAGTATAATTGATTTACAAGTAATGACACATTAAAGCTATCATATATCATCAGTAACAATACAAGTATAGATTACAATATTTTCGACATTATGAAAATAAAGTGATTTTATTTTTTTAAGTTCACAATTTTATTTTTCACCATATAAATACAATAACATGTGAACAAAAACATGTGAATATGTTGTCTTCTCCACTATAAAATTGATTTTGCTATGTAATGTTGTAATTAGAGTTTATGTATTTATTGTCCGCTACAGAAATAGAATCTGATTTATAAATTATGTTTATATTCTTTACTATGTGTTTTTTTCAAATCTTATAAATCCATATAATTCTTCAAAATCTTATAAATTCTTATGATATAAATCCATTAAAATCGAAACAATAAAATCTTGATTATAAAAGTCTTTAAAAAAAATTTTATAAGTCATTATATTTTTATATAATCCATTAAAATTCACAAGACTTTTTTATGTCAAAATAATTTTTTAAAATTTCAATCTAATATACCCCCTTACTATAATAATTTTTTACCTTATTTTTTGTTTCGATAGTTACTTATCATTTTCTGCGATTTTGTACCCAAAATCCGTGATAAGCATTTTTTTTTTCTTTCCACTCTCACGTTACGTTAATCTAGAGATTTCGATTCCCTCTACTATTTTGTTCCTTGTCCATTGTACAATTGTACAAAAATTGTAAAAGAGATAGAATCGTGCAAAGAAATTATGAAAGTATTGGGATTTGAATTTCGCAGTTCACCCGGCCTATATTTTTTTCAAAAAAGTTTTGTGTAGTGGGAAACTATTTTTAAAAAGATTTAATTGATATATATTATCGGTATAAAGATTTTTTATACAGACAATCAATCATAAATTTTCACATAAGCTAAAATGTTTGACTCTTTTTCTATCTACCTTAAAAATCACACACATCATGATTTCTGATTAGTTGTCAGTATAAAAAATTTTACGTTAACAATATATAACAATTAAACTCTTTTTAAAATGAGTAATTAAGGATGTGTTTAGGTGGTGATGACGATTGTAACTTCAACAACAATTGTAGCAGCGACAATAATTATGACGGTGATGGGGTGGTGGTGATGACGACTATGATGTATTGTTCTGCTTTTGTTGTCGCATGGTGGGTATAGAATTGACAATTCTTAGATTAGAATTAGGGGTGGCAAAATGAGTTGGACCCGATGGGCCAACCCGTTTAACCCGTCTATTTTGATGGGTTGGGTTGAGATCCTTAACCCACCAACCTATTTTGACCCGTCCCACATAACCCAATCCAAAACGGGTCCATGATGGGTCGGGCGCATGTTGACCAACCAACCCGCATACTTAAAATAATTTTTTTTTATTTTTAATCTTTAGTAATTTATTTCTTTACTTACTGATAGATGAATAGATGATAGTCATAGTCTCTTGACTCTCTTTTCTTTAGGTTTAGCCGTTTAATTAGGACTTTAGTGTTCCTCTTCAGCCTTCAGGTCCTTCAACCTTCACTGCTTCACATTCACACACACACACCAGCATCGCTGCGCTGTCACGACTAGAGGAAAAGCAGCCAGAGCTCTTCACGCACGGCTCGCCTGACCCGTCCTCTCATCGTCGCCATCTCCTCCTCCTTCGCGAGTCGTGGCTGTCTTCTCCGATAATCAGTATCTCCGACCATCTCCATCTCCTTCATTGCTAATATGTATCTCCTTCTCACCTTTCCACTTTGTTTTCTTTCTTAATTTCTGATTTGTTAGTTTATATTCTAATTAAATATTTATATTCTGATTTGTTTGTTTGATTAGATTCTGATTTGCTTGTTTGATTGATTGCTGTCTTGAAATTCTTCAAACCTAAACCTGTTTTGATTTTCTATATTCTGATTTTCAGATTTTTTTTCCTATTCTGATTGGTGAAAAGCTAAACCTGTTTTATATTATGAATTTGTTTGAATTTGTACAAAACCTGTTTTGAATTTTTGATGCATGCTAATTGCTTAGTTCTTTGCTTAATTATCAGAAATGGATTCAAATAATATTATAGTTGATGCTGCTGAAGTTATGGGGAAATTTTGGATATTGGAGTTGATGAATCCCAAACCATTGGACCTATTAAGAAAAAGGCCAAATCAACAACATCTGACTATTGGAAGTTTTTCACTAAAATAGGATCGGGTAAAGATGGAAGTGATAGGGCAAGATGTAATGCTTGCAAACAAGATTATAAAGGTGGCGGTAAACAATATGGAACATCATCTTTAAATCGTCATATTTCTAAGTGTAAGCAAATTAAATTTGAAGATATTGGTTAATTGATGGTAGACATGCAAGGGAAATTAAAGTCTCGTAAGATAGATCAGTTGATTTCATGCGAGATGTGTGCTGAAGCAATCACTGAGCATGACTTGCCCTTTAATTTTGTTGAGTATAGAAAGATTAGGAGTTGGATGAAGTACTTGAATCTGGGTGTAATTTCTATTACTAGAAATACTGTGAAGGCCGATGTCTTGAATATTTACACGAGAGAGAAGGAAAAACTTAAACCAGAAATGGCTAGCATTCCTACTAGAATATCTTTAACTTCTGATTTGTGGACAGCTTGTACTACTGTGGGTTACATATGTTTAATTGCTCATTTAATTGATAAAAATTGAAGTTAAATAGCAAACTTATCAACTTTTGTCACATGCCTCCCCCTCACGCTAGAACTGAGTTGTCTAAGAAGATTCTTGAGTTTTTGACTGATTGGGGATTAGAGAAGAAGATTTTTTCTCTCACTTTAGATAATGCATCTGCCAATAATGTTATGCAACAATAACTGAAAGGTCAACTTGTCTTGCATAATTGGTTGTTGTGTGACGGAGAGTTCTTTCACGTGCGTTGTTCTGCACACATTTTAAATCTCATTGTTCAACATGGGTTACAAGTAGATAATGAAGCCTTGCACAAAATTAGAGAGAGTGTCAAATATGTGCGGGGTTCAGAGAGTAGAATGAAAAAATTTAAGGAATGCATTGAAAGAATCGGTGGTGTTGATACTTCAGTTCGCTTGTGTCTAGATGTTCCTACGAGGTGGAACTCTACTTATTTGATGCTTGACTGTGCTCTTAAATATAAGCGTGTATTTGCTAATCTTGACTTTGATGATGATAATTATAAATATTGTCCTTTGTAAGAAGAATGGAAAAGGGCAGAAAAAATTTGTGTATTCTTGTTGCCTTTTTATCAAATCACCAACATGATTTCTGGCACATTTTATCCTACTTCTAACTTGTATTTTTTTCAAGTTTGGAAAATTCAGTGTGTTTTACTTGAGAGTTTAAAAGGTGAAGATGAAGTTATAAGAGATATGGTTGAAATGATGATTGAGAGAGCTATTTAGATGAATATAATATTGTGCTTGCACTTGAAGTGGTTCTTGATCCATGGATGAAGCTTTCTTCATTGGATTATTGTTACTCTCAAGTTGATACATCTACGTGTGAAGATAAGGTGGAAAAAGCAAAGAGGAAGTTATACTGCTTCCAAAGAGAGAAGTAATATCATTGATAACTCATTTTCTACTTCTAGCATGTTGAAGCAATCCCGACCTTTCTCTGACAACTTGATTAATGTAAGTTTATATATATTTAATTAATATTTAATTACTTTCTTTATTGAATTTTATTAACCTTATTTATCTTTAATGCTTTCTTTTCCATGTGTTTCACTTGTTAAATATAATAGGGATTGAAAATCCACAATCAACAACTTGCTTCTAAATCTGGGAAGTCTCGACTTGATGTTTATTTGGATGAGTTAAATTTGGATTTCAATTATTCTGAGGGGTTGGATGTATCACAATGGTAGGGGGATAATAAGAGTCGATTTTCAGCACTATCTATAATGGCTTGTGACTTGTTGAGCATTCTTATTACTTGCATCTGAGTCTGCATTTAGCATTAGTTTTATTATCCTCAACAAGTATAGAAGTCGTCTCTTGTCAAAAAATATGGAAGCTTTGATTTGTTCACGCAATTGGATGCATGGTTTTGTTAGCAATGGTAATTTATTTATTTTGAATGCATTTATTTATTATTGAATTATTTTAATAATCATTTGTTAATTTAATTATTTTCTACTTCCATTATAATATGTAGATAATGATGATGAAGATGATGGAGAAGTGGGGCCTTCTACATCCAAGGCCGCATCTAATGTTCTTAATTTGGAAGATGATGATGATGATTGATTTTTTGCTTTGTGGAAGTAGCTTAAGACATTAAAACTTATTTATGCTTGTTAAATTATGGACTATTGTCTATTGGTACTTGTACTTGACTTATGATTTTTTTTTTAAATTGCTTATTTGCTTATGATGACTTATGAGTTATGATTGTGGACTAGTTTGTTAAGAAATTCATGTTTGTTAAGTAAATTGGTAAAACATTATAGGTGCATGTTTTTTATGGTTTGGTTGGAGATTGTTAAAATTTTGGTAATTTAATTTTGGTAAAGAAATTCATGTTGAGTATAAACGCCGGAAGAAATTCACTATTGTTGAGAAATGTTGTAAGAAAGTTTTTTTTAATGGGTCAACCCGCCAACCCATTTACGTTTTCTTGTGTTTGACGGGCCAACCCGTCAACCCGTCATTAAGTGGGGTGGGTTGGGGGTCAAACCCATCCAACAAAAATGGGTTGGCCCGCCCTGCCCCATTTCTGACGGGGCGGAACGGATTGACCCATTTTGCTATCCCTAATTAGAATTGATGTTAACAATTGACAAGGGGTTAAGTTAGTTATATTTTGGTTCTATGAATTTCATCATTGGAATAATGATTATAATTCTAAAATATATTCAAAACATTAAAAATATAATTCCAGGTCTAAATTCCAATTCAAAGCCTCGATTTCATGCTCCATTTGAGATGCCAAATGAACACTTAAATAATTTATTATATTGAGATCTTTATATACTTTATCGAATCAAGTGTGAATATATCATTATTTCCTCACTTAAAAATAAACTCATTTTAAAAAAAAGGTCTCATTATTATTATTATTATTATTTGTCAAGATCCAACTTAGGCGTCCCTGACCAGCCAGAATGAGACTCTCTTATCCCATTCCCAAGGCCTTTCAAGCACGTATAAGTCACATCATAACACTAGACATAAAATGTCTTAAGCGATTATCAGAGTAAACGGTTGTATATCAACATAAGCCAAAGATGGCCCGAAGTCAAAACCAAGGGTTTGTAAAAGGTAACAAAACGTTTACAAACCCAACGAAAAACAAAACTACAAAAACAGGGGGATATCCCATATGACTAAACCAGACTAAAAGAAACTGCAGCAGCCGCCTAAGCACTACACATGTGCAAAGGCTTTCTGAGATGGCTTTCCTCATTGAGTACCTGAAGCTGAACCAAAAAGGGCAGGGGTGAGTCCCAGAACTCAGTGAGGGTAAATAAAACATAAACAATAATTAATGTGATAACAAATATGCACTTTAACCATAATCATATCACATGATCTATTCCCAATCCATTGGCCATAACATAGCGATACTAACTCGTTGAATCCTCAATTTCTCCATTGAGCAAGATACGTGTATTACCCTTGGAGTTGTTCACTAGAGTCTCCCACTCCGACGGTCACATTTATACCCCGGTCGAATCCGCTGACCGGCAAGTGACCTCGGTCACTACACAACATCCCTCCAAACTTCGGGGTTCTTTCACTAGAGGACCCTGCTCCGACGGTCGCATTTATATACCGGTTTCCTCATTTAATGGGTAATCATATCGACCATTAACACGTATTGCGTACAATCATACAATTTATGCTCAATATATGAAATCGTTACCACCATACAAATACTCATCATCATCAATAATTGCATAACTATATGATACATATCCTTTATAATAAATTACCAAAAATCAAAACTTATTGCAAACCGTCTTGGCACTAAAGAATGGTCATCTCAATGTCATACACATTACTATGAATTATAGCAATACATATTTTGTCATTATTAATTCAATAACATCCTCAATCATAAAAATAATAAACACAAACAACAGTAATCCAATCCAATACATAACATAATCTTACGTTAAGATCGAGATCATCCATAGAAAGCATCTCCAAACAATGTACATAAGTCCCCCCCCCCCCACAATAGCATATATAAAAACTAACTTGGTCTTCTATATCTTCTAAACAATTTGGTATCACAAGTATTCTTTCCCATAATAGTTATTGTAACCACTTCATCCGCACCATCATTATATATACATGTAATTCATTAAATTGCATAACTCAATCATATGCGTATTTGCACATACCGTTTCCATACTTTATATAAGGAAAATATCACTCACAAGTGGTCACCTCCTATATAAGACCATATTAGAGTCCTTTTGATTCACATATCACTCACCACTGTAGCCATTTGCATTTGATTATGAAATTTATTCTATTTTCTGTCAGCGCCCTAGCGCTCAGCGCAGACTTTGTAGCGCCCAGCGCTGGAGTTCAGGTTAACAGGTATTGCTCTCAGGTGCCCCAGCGCTCAGCACGGATTTGTGGGCGCTCAGCGCTGGGGGTCATTTTCCCCTCTGCAATCCTAGCGCTCAGCGCTGGCGCGAATTCTCCAGAATCGCAGAAACGCGAATTTTGCAGATTTCCAGCCATTTTAAGATACATACAGGTTTTGAATACATACAGAAAAGTAACGAAACTCAGTGTATAACAACATACATGACAAGTCAAACAACATTACTCATATATCGATAACATCCAATCAATTTAACATAAACTTCATGCCAAAATCACACCATCACATAACCTAGAAATTCATATTATCATATCTCCAATTTTCCCCAAATTTCAACATCAATCCCACCTAAAATCTAAACCCTCACCTGATCTTTGCACATTTGAAGGATAGAAAAATGATGGAGATGAATTCCATGTATCCGAAAACGCTAGAATCATGCCAAAATCCGCCTCTTGCTCTTGGATCATGCTCTTTCTTCCTCTTCTCTCCTAAGGACTCCTTTTGTTGCTGCTAGGGTTGCTCCCTCCTGCTCACTCATTTTCTCTAACTATATATATTGTGTCGCTTTTACTAAAAAAGCCCTCGACCATATGTTACCTCATAATTTATTCTTAGGGAGAAAAGGGAAATACGTCCCTATCTTTATCATGGTAACCTATTTTTTTTTTTTTTTGGCGGGTTTTACATTATTATTATTATTATTATTCCATTTTCTGTCCGATTTTTGCAGGTGTCCCAATGGACTTTTTCACATGATGAACTCTCCTAAGAAAATGGTAAAAGAGAATCGATACTGAAATTGGAAGCTTATAAATTTTTTAAGATATTGATTAAGAAATTAAAAATACCAATTTTTTTTAAAAGTAGTCTATTTTATTATATTACTTTAAGCAGCTCTACATTCCAATGTTACAACTCTTGAAAGTTCACCAAACGCTTTCACAAGTTACCCCGCATTTTTACTTACATTAATTTTTTCTTTTTCAATTATCGAAGAAAGGTCTCTATTATTTTTCTATTTTTTTTATTGATTGTTCTTATATAAGAACCATTTGCTTATACATACATGTGTCATCCACATCATTTTTTCCAATAGTACAACCCAATAAAACTTGTATTTAATTTTAAGAACTAATTAAACAACACCCATTGAAGTTGCTCTTACATGAAAATAAGACTTCTAAACCCTTTTGTTTTGTGATGGAACCTTCAAATTTCAAACCGTGAAATTAGCACACAATAAAAGAAAAAGTCCACACCTAAAACAAGAGAGCACAACTGAGAATCCAAACGAATGGGCTCAGAACAGATCTTCTTATCTTTGCTTTGCGTGAAAGATGCTCGAGGGCAGGGTGCCTATTATGAATCCTATATTGAGTAAATATGTAAGTTCAATGTGGTACTTAAGTTATGAGACTCTCCCACCTAATGGAGTAGTCTATTGGGCTGGAACCCTCTTCATGGATTTAAGTCATAACGATTGGTATTTTCATTGAGAGTTGGGCTACGGAAAGGGTTACCTTATAGGCTGGATTAAGGTACACTACCGAATACTGATAAGTGAGTGAAGCCACCAAAGGAGAAAGAGCTACTATTGGGTCAGTGCCGATAGAGTAAGTCGTCATGGACGTCGGATTTTAAAGCGGGTGGCAATGTTATGAGTCCCACATTAAGTAATTATGGAAACTCAATGTGATACTTAAGTCATGAGTCTCTCCCACCTAATGGACTAGTCTTTTGGGTTGGACAATTCTCATGGACTTAAGTCATAATAGTGTCAATAACAACAACACATTTGAACCCATAACAGTCACCAATTAAGGAATTACAAGTGGAAAAATTGTATGAGAACATGGTGTATTTAATATATTGGGGAGTGTTACACTTAGATTTTCAATGCAAAATTTCTTTTTGTTGATTCCTTAATCAATATCCTTAAGGTATTCGTTAGCAAGATTCTTAATTTAAATATTCAATAATTACTAATGAAATATAATGTTTTTCGACCAATCAGCCCATAACATAGGGTTATGACACTTTGGAAGATATCATGTTATCCCTTTTTCACATAATTTTTGTACCTTCCGGGAGTTTGGGCCACCTTTAGACCCAAATTGGGCAGAGTTACTATTCAAAACATAATTAACAGTAAAGTTAATAAATCCTAAGTTGACGATTCAAATTTACCAACCACTTGTATTTGGTTCCCTTGATCTAGGGAGGGATAAGTTGTAATTGCTTACTCCCACTACTGAACGTGCAATTGAGGAGAAGAGGAGATAGAATCAATTAATGTAATGGGTTTTGGGCACTATAAATAGGAGACGAATTGAAGAAATGGGGTTCTGATGATTGGACATACACATTCCTTTGCTAATTAGAGCATGAGAGCTTCATTCCAGTAGAACTCTTACGGTTCTTGCTGGCGAAGAGAGCTACATTTGAATTTTCATACTTAGTTTCACTCGAATCTTGTCAATACAATTTTTGGAACGAATACTTTTTACTATTGAGTAGAATTAACGTGACACCTTAAATGGAAAATAGATTCATGCATTAAGTGAATCTCACTCCAAATCTACCCAAGAGAGCGTTGTTATAAAGAATACAAAGGCATACTGGAGTGTGTTAGTAGTAGCCCATTTTTGGGATAAAGCTTGAGAGCTTGAGTGTATATATAATGGGCTCGTTTGATGTTCAAGATAGGATAAGAATGAATATGATATGAAATCTGGATAAGGATTAAATAGGATATGAGCATGATAAGTTCTTATCCTGTCTGATGTTTGATGCACATCAGATAATGATAGGATATGATATAAAATATTCACAAATGATAAAATTACCCTAATATCAAAATTATATATTTTTTTCAAAAATAAATTTAAATATTATGTGATTTTTTTTACATTTAAATTAAAAAATATTTGATAATATATATTTTTGACTTTTTAATTATACATTAGTCAATTTTTTAAATTATAAAAAATTAAATTTTTTCACTTTTTATAAAAATTATTAATTAAACCACATATTTTAATTAGTAATAAGATTGACTAATTAGGTTTGAAATCATAATTAAATAATAACAATATTAAGAGTAAGATAAAAGAGAAAACATTTTCTTATCCTATCATGTCGGTTCTAACCCTACTCCACCCTCATGATAGAATTAACTAAGTAACAAGATATGATAAGCTGACAGAATAAACTTATCCTATCCTGCTGGTTCACCAAACTACAAAGTAAATCAGGACAAGATAACTTATTATATCCTACCTCCTTTGTCCTGACCATATCATCAAACGGGTCCTTAACATTGAGTATATAATGAAAAAATAAAGATACATTCATGATTAATTAATTAAAATTAAATTAAAATATATTAATATATCAATCCACCAAAAGTAAATGCACACTAACCTTCTCAAACATTTTTATTAAGACAAGTGCTAATCAATATCTTAAAGGTATTGGTTAAAAAAGCAAACATAAAAATTTTGCATTGAAAATAATGTGTATTTAATAATTAAACAATTAAAAATTATATTTTTCAATAAATTTTTTCTATCTATGAATATCTTAAACAATATTCTTAGACATTTGTTAAGAGACCCTTATATTAATTAATTATATTATATATATTCGGGGTGCAAGCATATTCTGTCCCAAAAACAACTCACTACACTTGTGGCGTTTTTTGTTTTGGTGTCAAATTCTGCAAAGCACCACCACACCCTTTCTCATTCTCATATCATCATATCACACTTTCCCCTCTCTTTCACCTCGCATCATTCTTCCTCTTCCCTTGAACCTTCCACGCCAATGGCCACCGCTACCGAGAAGCTCTCCAACCTCAAACCCGCTGTTGCTGGATTGAACCAAATCAGGTCTTACATTTTCTCAATTCCGTTTCATTTCATTTTTCTCTCTCTCATTTTATTCCATTATTTTCGTGATTTCGTCGTTAAGAATCTAATCTGCGTTCTATGCAGCGAGAGTGAGAAGAACGGATTCATCAGCCTCGTCACTCGCTATCTCAGGTGAATCACTGAGTTATGCGTGCAATGCCTTGATCTTTATTTACATGAGTCAAGAAATTACGGTTAATCATTTTTTGTTTTTTTTAATGCTTCTGATTAACTCGATCGTTTTGAATGCGCTGCAGTGGCGAAGCGCAACATGTGGAATGGAGCAAGATCCAGACGCCTAGTGATGAGGTGGTTGTGCCTTACGAGAGTTTGGCGCCAACTCCTGATTGTAAGCAACCCTCGTGAACTTGTTCTGTTTGTTTTGGTTGATTTGAATATGTAATGTAATGTAATGTAATATATATATATATATATATATCGGTGCAGGTTCATCGGAGATAAAGAATCTATTGGACAAGCTTGTAGTGTTGAAGCTTAATGGAGGCTTGGGGACAACTATGGGTTGCACTGGTCCCAAGTATGCCTAATCTGATATATTTCATTGATTGCTTTGGATTTTCAGAAATTTCAATCAACATTTAAGATTAACATCATCTACCTGATTTCCATTGATTATTATTAATCTCCTCTATGATGCATTTTTATTTCAGAATTGTTACCGATACTTGCTGCATATGTATTTTTGGCATATTTCTATTTCCCGCTATGTGCGGGGTCCACGGAAGGATTGGATCCACTATATTAGACAATCTTAGCTTGCATTTGCAAGTTGCTTATTACATGACTTGAACCCGTGATCTCCAAGTCAATTGACGATAACTGTAACCATTGCACCAAGACTATCCTTGATTTTATTTACGCATATAAATATAAATATTTCTTTTAATATATATTACCCAATCTGTATCTCAGTTTTTTTAAAAAATCATTAATTTTGCGCATCATATTGTATCGGATACTCGTACTTGTGCAACCCGTGCAACGTATCTCTTGTTTTTCTAGCTTGATATTGGTTGGAAAAGCTATAAACTATATGATGCATATAGGTGTGCATGACATTTTTTTTTTTTTTGCTAAAATATATTTTTGGTCTTTTAATCCTCCAATTTTCAAATGTTTGTCATGTTTAACCCTTTACGTCAACTCCATTAAAACGGTGTTACATTTCACTATTAGTTAGCTGGAACCTCGTCTGAATTTCGTCATCCTCTTCTCTCTTTTCACCCAACCACTACCATCTTTTTCCGCTTCTCATTTCAACCTACAACAATCTTTTCTCTTCAAATGCTGCCACTGTTGTTGCTTTCTTTATGTTGAGTCACAGGCATGGCCATGCTTCTTCCCCATACCCTTTTCACACAAATACAAACTCTTAAATTATAATCAAGGTAGAAAAAAAGAAAGGAAACTCTCATACTTGGATTGATCACGAATACAAAATCTAGGCTTAATTAAAATACAAACTCTCGCTCTTCCCCCCCAAACCACCATCGGAAAAAAAAAGTCCCTTTTTAAAAATTGTGCATCAAATGTTCCAAATTCTAATTCACATTTTTTTAGTAAGAGATTCTTCGAAAAATTGAAACCCAAAATCTTAGGGCTTTTGTAGGTCATGTTTATACGAACCCTATGAGGTGTTTCATGTTGTTTCAGGAGAACTTCTTGTTGAAAGTCACGCTTAGGGTTCATACCCGTTTGCGCCATCTTTTTATGTTAAAATCGTCTCAATTCGTGATTACAAATTTGGGCTTTTGTCCAAGATGAATTCAGAACAAGTTTTTGAGTGAAACACATTCAAATTCGCGTGAAGAAAGGCGTTGTGGAGAGCTCTCTATGGGTGTCCATGGAGGTTCTGACGAAATTCCGGCAAGTCTTTGGCTAACTAACGGTGAAATGTAGCACAGTTTTAATGGAATTGACGGAAAGAGTAAACGTGACAAACGTTTAAAAATTAGAGGAATAAAACAGAGCGTTTATTAGTTAGAGGACTAAATTGAAACAAAAAAATAAGATACAGAACCAAAAGTATATTTTAGCCTTTTTTTTTTTCAAAGCAAAGATTTGTGCTTCCTTTTTTTCAAGGAAAAAACTTTAAACTATTTATCAACGTATTGAAAATAGAAGTTATGGAGAATAGAAAGTTAATGCAACGGGTAATGACCTGTACTTACGAAAAATTTTCCTGAAAGATTATTCTGTTAAATCAACATTTTTGACAACCTATATGTCTATGTAAGTCTTAATTTGTATATAAATGAAATGCAGATCTGTCATTGAAGTTCGTGATGGGTTGACATTTCTTGATTTGATTGTCATCCAAATTGAGGTTTTTTTTTCCTTTGCTTGATTTTTATTTTGTTTTGCCCTTTAGTGTGGATGTTCCACTGATAACTTGAATTGTTGTAGAATCTCAATTCCAAATATGGAAGCAATGTTCCATTGCTATTGATGAACTCATTCAACACTCATGATGACACTCAAAAGGTGCATCTCCCTTACCTTTTATTGCCTCTGCTGAGTAGAATTATAATCCAAATTTGCATGCAAACTAACAATTTGACTATTTGTAGATTATTGAAAAATACAAAGACTCAAATATTGAGATTCATACTTTTAACCAGGTTTGTAACTAATATCTTGTGTATTTTATGGGCTGAGCTTTAATTGCTTATATTGATATTTTGTTGAACTACTGAAATTTACGCAGAGCCAGTATCCTCGGTTGGTTGTTGATGACTTTTTGCCATTGCCTTCCAAAGGGCACACTGGCAAGGACGGGTGGTATGATTTCATTTTGTGTATTTTCTCTCTCTACTATATTATTTCATTGATTTTTCTTCTTCTTTATTTTCTGAATTAGCATTGATAATAGTAGATGGATAATCTAGATACACATCTAAAGGTATTCATGTTAATGTATATGAAAAAGTTCAAGTGAATAACATTTTTTTAAAGATACTAACATAGTTTAGAGTACTTGGACGCTATGCATCACTATTTCGCTGTTGATGTGCGAATTTCTTCAATGCTGCTTTCTTTCATTATATCCTGACCAATCAAGTGTTTAGGCTAGTTAAAACTGACCTTGAGCTTATCTGCTACTAGAGTTCAAGTTTGGCTTATGAGTGATTCCTGTGCACAGGTACCCTCCTGGCCATGGGGATGTCTTCCCGTCACTATTGAACAGTGGCAAACTTGATGCACTATTATCACAGGTTGATAATGGAGCTCATCATGTTTCTAGGTGAACTGACATTTATTTATTTTTCATAATCATTGTCATGACTATTTTTTTTCTTTTCACAGGGTAAGGAGTATGTGTTTGTTGCCAATTCGGATAACTTGGGAGCTATAGTTGATTTGAGTATCCTTATTAAAGTTTTCATTGATTCTTCCCTTTTCAATTATTTTTGGCTGTATTGCTTGTTACTTATACATGAAAAGTGTGTCTTTAGTGCCATCATTGTGCTTGACTCGTTGATTTAGAAATATTAAATCATTTGATCCAGAACAAGAATGAATACTGTATGGAGGTAAAAAAGATGGCTGTTATCAATTTTCTTCCTTTTATGATTTTATCTTTAGACTTTGCATTATTTCAACAATATTTCTGTGCATATTATGCAGGTGACTCCCAAAACATTGGCTGATGTGAAGGGTGGCACTTTGATTTCTTATGAAGGAAGGGTTCAGGCATGTAAATTTGGCCAATTAATTTCTTCACATACAAGTTTTGTCTGATTTATCACATTTATCTTTTATTCTTCAATGCAGCTCCTGGAAATTGCACAAGTCCCAGATGAACATGTAAGCTACTAAAATTTGTCTCTTATTCTTGGATCATCCCCCTATCCCAAGTAATGCTATGAAGAATAAGGATCATGATTTATGTATTAATTATTTGACTGGAGAAGTCACATCTATGGCTAAACCTTTTTTTAATAAAAAAATGAAAGGAAAAAACCTACAAATCATGATCCTTTTTTCATTTCATTCAAGTTTTACAAGTTTTCCTTTCTGGAAAAATTTGAAAGTTGAAAATGATACATAAGGAATTCAGGGGCATTGATAATTTACTATATGGCAATATACATTGTCAGCTGTTACTTTGCTAACTAATGTTTGTTAAGGAAGTCCAATAAATTAAAGAGATAAGGAGGAATTTCCTCTTCTCATCCCATTGCAATTGAGTGGCGTATCGCTGTAAAAGCAGTTGATAACCGTTGATGAAATGAACTATAATTATAAAATGATAGGCCCATTAAGCAAGTGATAGGAGGAGAGAAAAGAGGAGAGAAGGAGACAGACCCAATAAAGAAAAGGGCCCGATTGTGTATGAGAGGAGAAGGAAACGTATGACTCAAGGAGAGGCTAAAAGTTAGCTGAGTTAGTTGAAGGGGAGAGAGAGAGAATTCTAACGGATTTGGGGGAATCGGAAAAGGCATGAAGGGAAATATAGGGAGAGGAGGGGGACGTGAGGAGTTATGAGTGAATTTGTCAAGGTTTGGGTGGTAAGGTTGGTCTGGTGGTTATCTTTCTTTTGTTGTTTTGTTCTTCCTTGCTATTTTCCTCTTGTAAGGAGCACTGCTCCATTCTATTAGTCTATCTTCCATTTTATGCAACAGAGGCATCTCCTCTAAGTTGTAAGGAGCTTGCTCCATTTATCTCTTTTATATATGTCAGTGAGTAAAGCCTATCATAAACTGTTAACATTCTTTTTATCAAAATTGATCCAATATTCACATTGATGGTATAACATTTATAAAGATAGTTAAGTAACGAAACATGATTTTGCAACTCATTTGATGAAATTTATGGTAGCTGGAACATGTTTGTATATGATAAGCCTCAACAACTTTGATGGAGACTAGAGAATAGTTTTGCTAATTATGCCATTCACATGTGATGATGTCTTCTCTGCAGGTCAGTGAATTCAAGTCAATAGAGAAGTTCAAAATTTTCAACACAAATAATTTGTAAGTTTTTTTGGTTAGTGCC
Organism: Ammopiptanthus mongolicus; assembly: GCA_039655645.1. Classification (NCBI taxonomy): domain Eukaryota; kingdom Viridiplantae; phylum Streptophyta; class Magnoliopsida; order Fabales; family Fabaceae; genus Ammopiptanthus; species Ammopiptanthus mongolicus. The sequence goes on along the minus strand of CM077348.1, from coordinate 10,061,211 downwards.
CTGATTGTTTTAGATTATATATGCATATCTGGGTATTGACAATTTATATAATCTACAGGTGGGTGAACTTGAAAGCAATTAAAAGGCTTGTCGAAGCTGATGCTCTTAAGATGGAGATTATTCCCAATCCAAAGGTAAAAATTGGTCATTGCTCAAGTGATTTTTTTTCCTGGAAAGGGGGCAGGGGTGCTCTGTTGTTGGTTAGTTTGTTATAACTTAAGTCTACGAGGAGAGCCCAACCCAAAAGACCAATCCATTAGGTGCAAGAACCTCATTGCTTAAGTGCCACATTGAGCTTTCTTATTTTCTCAATGTGAGACTCATAACATGGTTGCTTGACGCCTCATATTCAGCTGGAAAAATGCTGAAAAAAATTTGTGGATGTGTAGGAAGTTGAAGGAGTAAAAGTTCTTCAGCTGGAAACTGCAGCTGGTGCAGCAATAAGGGTACTCAATGTTTATTAACATATTAATGAAGTGTTCTTACTGCTGTAACTTTTCTTCTAGTGCTTTTAATTTCACATCTTTTTTAACAGTTCTTTGACAAGGCTATTGGGATTAATGTTCCTCGATCCCGGTTCCTTCCAGTGAAGGCAACTTCAGATTTGCTTCTTGTCCAGGTTATAAGCTTTTCTAATACAAGGCATGATAGCTTGCTTGGAAGTTGATTTTAGTCTTTTATTTGACATAGTTGTTTTGTTTTACAGTCAGACCTCTACACTTTGGAAGATGGATATGTCATTCGAAACAAAGCTAGGGCAAATCCTGAAAACCCTTCTATTGATCTGGGACCAGAATTTAAGAAGGTTAAGATCTATGTTACTGATTAATTTGTGTTAGATGATAACAGTATTGCAATAATACTAAATTCTTAGTCTCCTTCACAGGTTAGCAACTTCTTGAGCCGGTTTAAGTCAATTCCTAGTATTGTTGAGCTTGACAGTCTAAAAGTGGCAGGCGATGTATGGTTTGGAGCTGGCGTTATCCTCAAGGTATTGGGTTTAATTCTGAATTATTCTGTTCTTTAGGATTGTGTTTCATTCTAAGAGTAAAAGACTAACTTTCATAACTTGGAGCTGGCGTTATCCTAAAGGTATTGGGTCTAATACAAGGCATGATATCTTGCTTGGAAGTTGATTTTAGTCTTTAACGTAAACATACCCTTACTTGAGCTTTTTTCCTATGACCTATATATGAATGCAGGAAACCTTGGTTCTTCGATAATTAGCTTGTCAAACAGTCTAAGTTGCTTGTTATTACTACACGAGCTCATGTTTGGTTTCATGATATCATAATCATGAAATAGTAACCGCATACAGTTGAGTTCTTTAAAAAATCTTTGTTAAGTCCAGAAAATTTATAATATTTTGGTTTGTTTAAGTAACTAAGAATGTCAGCGATTAAGTCATAAAACCACTTAATTATTTTATTGATGCCCAAACTGATGCAGGCAGAACTATTTTGTCAAGGTTCTCAGTTTATGTTCTGATTGCCAGTAATTTATTCTGTCTTCAACTTTTAAAAATTCTATCCGCAATTGGGAAGTGGGAATTTGGAGCTTTGCTTTCTGATATCTGCTGTTTTTCTGGTGCCTTAACAGGGGAAAGTCAGTATCGTAGCAAAACCTGGTGTAAAGCTGGAAATTCCTGACGGAGCTGTAATTGCGAACAAGGTATTTAACTATGTATGAACCTTATTTGTCAGCGTGAGGTTGACTTTCTTATTATTAGGCCTAAAGCTTGAATTGTCATGCGCAGGAAATAAATGGCCCAAAGGACCTGTGAGAAACCTAATTAGTTTAGATGTAACAGACTGTACAATCTTGACAGACAGTCTTTTGTTATTTCAATTATGTATTACACCAAGTTTGATAGGAAAAGAAAATAGGAAGGCGCTTTTTGTTGAGGATGCCCAAATATGGAGCTGGTTGTCATGTAAATCTTTGAACAAAAATTTGACAAGGTCAGTCATGAATGAGTCTTTCCCCCATCAATATTAGTGTTTGTGCTATTTCGTATAACTTTATTTTGTATAACTTGTTCCATCCGCTCTTGTTACCTCAAGTGACTATTTTTCACTTTTTTGGGTACATTGGATTGGAGGGCCAGGGGCCCAAAAGGAAAACAAAAAGACTCCAAGTCAAAACTACATGTCTAGGGGCATAGCAACCCCAGTAAAATCAGCAACCAGGTTCATGGAGTACACAAAAGGGGCAAAAGCCAAAAATAAAATAAAAAAACAACTAGCACCCTAACATTATAGGGCGGGTTAAGATGGAAGAATCAGCATCAAGTAGCAAGAGCTGATCTGTAGGAGGTAACATCTTCAAAGCCAAATCAATTCAAAATACGCTAATTTGCAAACCAATCAGCATAATGATTTCCTGCCCCTCCAGGTGTGCTTGTTTACTGAATACCCACTCGGTCCTGTTGATGTTGTAGGGAAACCTTCGTTACTCTGACGATCAAGTTAACTAACCATTCTAGAAATGATCTTAGGTTTAGTCAAGCCGATTTTGGCTCGAAAGCTATGTATTAAGATGTGACTGATCATAGAGCGTCTCCATACCATATGGTAAATGAATCTGATTGATGTGATTGTGATGCTTTATAGGGGTTTTAGTTTAAGATGAATCTATCATACATGAACCCATCAAAGATGAATCATTACGCTCAAATCAAAAGCATATTAAAATGATGTGCCTGAAAAAATGACAGATAAATACCTACATTATTTAATTAGAGAAAATTTAACTACCGATAATCCATAAACATTATCCGTAGTCCATACAAGACTAATACAATAAAATTGAAACTTTTTTCTCTCAAAGTAATTAAAGAGTTGTTGAATGTTATTTTATGTTTAGAAAAGTTATAAATACAAGCTAATGAAAACAACTTGAAATGATTATTAGGGAAATCAAAGTAAACGATTCTACAGCAGAGAAAAAAATCCAACCTATGTATTGTCCTGGAGTCAGAGTTTGACAAATTTTGGAATACCAAATATTTGTTTTCGACCCACATGCAATAAGGCAATTGAACACGGAAAGAAATCAGTCGCAAAAGGGTAACACTGTTTTTAGCTACAATCCATGTATAATTGCCTTATGCACGGTGGGTTAGAAACCAATATTTGGGAAGAAAGAATCACACAAGATCTCCACTCACCATAGCATCTCCATCCAGTGGTGATTGAAAACCCAAAAGGTCTAATACTGGGTGTCACAAAATCAACACTTTCTTCTCAATGAAGATGAGAAACTGTTATACATGAAAACTTGAAAACTAAAGCTGAATTTATATAGAACTGGTATGAGCATTAAAGCACCAAATTAAGGATTCATGTAAGCAACCATTCAATTCAAGCATTTAAAGTCATGATATGATATCATTATAATATTTTAGGAAATTATTGTTTTTATTGATATTTAATTAATCGCATTAAATTTTAAACCATTAATGAATTTAGTTTGATATAATCACTTATTTAAAGCAATATTTCTCTTAATAGTTAATAGGAGAATTAAATTAGGTTTACGCGATGAGTGTGGTTCAGTTGGTTGCGTAGGTTGAGTTTGTGGGGGAGGATCTCGGTTCGAATCCCGCAAAACACATTCTTGAGTAGGGACGGAGAATCTTAACTATGACTAAACATCCGAATGGATATTAATCTCATATCGGATCCAAAGGATCTATGCTTGTGAAAATACTCTGTGAACCCACTGGGAAGTCAATGACCTAATTACGGTGAATTCCAACAAAAGAAAAGGTTCTCAACCTTCACCCAATAATAATAATAATAATAATAATAATAGGATCCGTGCACTAGTTGACAAGAATTAAATGCATTTGCCTTTGGTAATAAAATCCATATTTTAAAGGTGAATTCATTCTAATTTTTGAAGTAAATTTATTCTAATTAAGAAAACTAATAAAGTAAATGCATTATTTTTTAAACCTATAATGAATTTCATTTAATATAATCACTTATTCAATACAATATCTCTCTGAATAGTTAAAAGGGCAATTAAATTAGGATACGAACCTTCTCGGAAAAATAAAAAAAATCAGGATATGAGCATGGTTTTCAGCATATCCTCCACGCGCAACTACAGAGACTAATCCCTTGGGATGTTGTACGACATTTAAGGGTTGACCTCTCCCAATCAAGTTTCTTCCGTACGCAAGAGCCAAGGATCGAACCCCTGATAATTTGCTTAAGGAGCCCGAGCTCCTTACTATTCGGACCAATCACATGTTGGTATATGAGCACTACAAAAGTTAAATGCATTTGATTTTGGTAAAATATTTTTAAGGTAATTATTCTAATTAAAAAAAGCTAATATATTAAAAAAGATATGAGCATTCACCGGAAATATTAAATGCATTATTATTTTTTATTTTTAAACAAATGAATTTAGTTTAATATAATAACCTATTTAAAGCAATATTTCTATTATGTCAAAAAAAGCAATATTTCTTTGAAAAAGTTTAAGGTACAAATAAATTAGGATATGAGCCTTCACCGGAAATAAAAAATTACGATCCTAGCACTTGTTGGCAAGAATTAAATGCATTTGTCTTTGGTAATAAAATCCTCATTTTAAAGGTAAATTCATTCTAATTAATAAAATTAGTAAACTAAATGCATTATTTTTAAGCCTTTAAAAAATTTAATTTAATATAATAACTTATTCAATGCAATATCTCTCTGAATAGTTAAAAGGACAATTAAATTGGGATTCGAACCTTCACCCGAAAAAATAAATAAATTAGGATATGAGCACTAGTTGGCAAGAATTAAATGCATTTGATAGTGATAAAATATATTTAAGGTGTTTTTTTCTAAAAAGGCTAATAAATTAAATGTATTTATTTTAAAACAAAAATGAATTTAGTTTAATATAATTACTTATTTAAAGCAATATTTCTTTAAAAATTTTAAGGGACAATTAAATTAGGAAATGACCCTTTCGTCGAAAAAAATAGGATCTGAGCACTAATTGGCAATAATTAAATGCATTTGCTTTGATAATCATTTTAAACATAATTCATTATACCAATCAAGGTTGGTCTCACTATTGATGCGCTCGAGTCGTTTAAGAAAGTGATCAATGGTTCGATTCCTAACTCTTATATATGAAAAAATCTGGTTGGGAGGGGTATCCCACCTTGAATGTCTTCAAATCTTTCGAAGGAAATTAGTCGCAGTGAACGACCGGGGATACTCCTTACGATCATATGCGTAAAAAAAAACATAATTCATTATATTAAGAAAACTAATAAATTAAGAGTTTAATTGTTATAGACTGACAATGTAAAAGCATTTTTACACAATATCCAATCATAATTTGTCACATCAGTAATTTTTTTTTACTTTTATCCTAACTACCATAAAAGTCATCCATAGCATGAGTGGTGATTGGTTGATAGTGTAAAAAAACTTTACACTGTCAGTGAATAGCAATTAAACTTATAAATTAATACATTTCTTTAAAAATTTTAACCAATTTAATTTAATATAATAATTTACTCATGGAATATGCCAATATCTCTTGAATAGTTAAAATCACAATTAAATTAGTATGTCAACCTTCACCGGAAAAATATTTAAATTAGGATATAAGCACTAGTTGGCAAGAATTAAATGCATTTTATTTTGATAAAATATTTTTAAGGTAAATTCTTTCTAATTAAAAAGAACTAATAAGTTTTTGTAAAAAAAAACTAATAAGTTAAATGCATTATTTTTAAACCTTAAATGAATTTAGTTTAATATAAGGATTTAATTGGTATGCACTTTTAGTGTAAAGATTTTTTACACTATCAATCTATTATAAGTTGTCACCTCATTAAAAATATTTGACCCTTATTATAATTACTTTAAAAGTCACTCATAAAGAATTAAACACGTTTGATTTTGATAAAATGTTTTTAAGGTAAATTCTTTCTAATTAAAAAAAAACTAATAAGTTAAATGCATTATTTTTAAACCTTAAATGAATTTAGTTTAAAATAAGGATTTAATTGGTATGCATTGTTAGTGTAAAGATTTTTTATACTATCAATCTATCATAAGTTGTCATCTCACTAAAAATATTTGATCTTTATTATAATTACTTTAAAAGGCACTCATATAATGAATTATGATTTATTAACAGTGTGAAAAACTTTACACTATTAAGTGCTTGTTTGGGAAAACTAGATTTTTCTCATTTCAGCTGTTTTTTGGCTAAAAAGCTGTTTCATATATAATCTATCATGTTTGGCAAATAGCTTAAATTTATAAAAAAGCTTTTTTTGGGGGAAAAAAGCTGTTTTATGTCATCTAATTTGTTTTAGCTTAAGATTGTTATGATTTGATTATTTCTCATTCTCAAAACTCTCTTCCCTATTTATCCCTACAAAACTAACTTCCAAATAAATATTATTAAATTATACAAATAACTTCATACCCTTTTTCGTAATTTACTATGTAAAAAGTGATTTTTTTTAGACCATCCAAACAAAAAAGATTATCTTGAAATCGCTTTTCAGCAAACAGACCCAAACAAAAATAGATTCTGATTATAATCGATTATCATAATAATCGATTATTCATAAATCGATTATCAGCATAATCTTTTTTTTCCAACTTTCCCAAACACACCCTAACACTATTACTGTATTAAAATTACCACAAGTGCCTTCACCGGAAAAATGAAATGTATTTGAGCGCTAGTTGGCAAGAATTGAATGTATTTGCCTTTGATAATCAAATCCATGTTTTAAAGGTAAATTCATTATGAGTAAGAAAACTAATAAATTAATACATTAATTTTTTTAAACCATTAATGAGGTTAATTTAATATAATGACTTATTCATGCAATATCTCTCTGAATAGTTAAAATCTCAATTAAATTAGGAACTGAACCTTCACCAAAAAATAAATAAATTAGGATTAAAATTTAATAATTATTATTATTTCAAACAAATAATTTATTTGATATTTAATAAAATGCATTGGTTTTGAAGTCAGTATGAATTTGGTTTAAAAAGATTGACTCTTATACTAATCACCTTAAAAGTTATTCATACATGATTTTTGATTGGTTGACAGTATAAAAAGTTTTATACTATCAATACATACCAATTAAACTTTATTTTCACTACATAGTTCTGGTGTAATGACTAGTGAGATACTAATTATATTTCCTATGAACAATATCAAGAAATATTACTTAAATAGATTAAATTAAGAGTTTAATTTTTATGTATGACTCATTGTAAAACAACTTTACACAAAGATCGAGAGTCCACTCCAAATCAGAGCTTTCGCTACAACAGAAAACGGAAAAGACAGTGTTTATTTTTGCCCTATAATAGCGCTTCGAAGCGTTATATATTCGAGTGTAATTAAAAGTGATAAGAAAAGATAACGCTTCTGAAGAGTTATAATAAGTGATGTGTTATATTCCCAAAAGAAGCGCTATAATAGGTAGCGCTATCTTATCATGCCTCTTATTATGGCGTTTCCTTAAAGAAGCGCTATAATAGGTGACCTATTATAGCACTTCCCAGGATAAGCGCTATAATAGCCCCTTTTTTTTATTTCGTTTTTCATATATTTCATATTAAACCTGCATTCAGCAAAAACTAGTATAATAATATACACAGAAAATATCAATACAAACAGTTGCTATATATATTCTATATATACTTAGTCCCTTTGGACCAAAAACACATACAAAAATGATGCTCCAAAATCAATACACATAATTAGTTCCTTTAATTTGGACCAAACTATACTTATAAATCCCTATACAAAACTCAATTATACTTACAATATTTAACTATTAGACAAACAAACTCTATAAGTTCCTTTGGACCAAAATCAAATTACCAATACCATATGATGATGCTCCGTTCAAAATCAAATTGTTCAAGCCACCCTTAGTAAGAAAAGAATCTGCACAACAGAACCAAAATGAAAATATATCAGTATAGTACCAAACCAGATTCACTAATTCACTTTACTACCTATTATAAATGGTACCTATTATAACGCTATGTTAAGAATGACTCAAAAATCAATAAATCTGTCTTGTGATCAATTCTGGAGAATTCGCTGAGCGAATTGGATCTCGCTAAGCGAGCGAGAGGAATTTTCAAGTAATGCATTTCTGTATTAATTTCGCTAAGCGAATGTGATCGCGCTAAGCGAAATTGGGGTTTTTCTGAAGCAAGCATCACTGTGTCAATTTTGCTAAGCGAAAGGTATATCGCTAAGCGAAATACGCGTTTCAGGAAAACAGAGTAAATGGTTTAAGCATCTATAAATAAAGGGTTATTGGATGGATGCAAAATAAGATTTCGAAGAGTGAAAGAGAATACATGCTTAGACTTGTGTAACTTCCAGAAGTGAGATTGAAAGGAGATTTTGAGAGGATTTGTGAGTAAGAGAGTTCTTCGATAGCAATTCTATCTTGAGAGAATCATAGAGTGATTTGTAGGAGATTGAGAAAGTGCATAGGAGTAGAAATAGCTATCTTGGGGGTATTTCTTGAAGGCATGATGTGAATCACATGAAAGTACAAGAATAGGCAAGATAGACTTAGATTTTTATTGTAAAGCTTTGTATCTTTTTGTTCATGATAGTAAAGATCGGCTGCTCTCTCCCGTGGATGTAGGTCGCATTGACCGAACCACGTAAATCCAGTGTTCATCTCTTTTATCGTTTTATTCTTGATGCGTTTATATCTTGTTTGGATTTTGCATTATTTGGTATTGCATAGTTGTTGTCTTGGTTTGTTTCTTTGTTAACAGAGATAGTTCCATGACCCTTGATTTCATAACACGCTACTAGGCTCCCTAAGATAGCTCTGCCTCTCCATTAGGGGTGTTCGCAGATCGGTTCGGTTTTGAACATAAAAACCATCAGATCCAATGAGTAAAACATCATGCGGTTCAGTTCGGTTCGGTTTGCTTTTTTTAAAAAATCAGAACCAATCCGATCTAATTAAATGCGGTTTGGATTGGTTCGGTTTGTTCGGTTAGTTCGGTTTGGTAAAAATAAACATGGTCAATTAAATGTGGTTTGCCCTCTTTTCATTCTTTTAATTTATTTCATACTACTACGGCACAAAGCTACAAATCAAGCAAACAGTGTGTCTTTTGTTGAAGATAATAATCTTACTACTTAGACAAATATTTGTACATACAAACACATTCTATGTCAAGCAATAAATATTTCGGAAAAAACTGATTTCTATATATTTGATTCTTTTAAAAATGAAAAGTTACTAAGTTAAGCCTAAAGAGTAAAGATGGTCCAAAAAGAAAGTTCTAGACTACAGTGAGTGACGAGTGGTGTGTCGTGTGCGTGGGTAATACAACGCAAAACTAAACGTTATATTACATGAATCGGTTCGGTTGCGGTTTGGTTCGATTTCAGGAAAGCAAATAGCAAACCGAACCGATCGGTATTCATCAAATATCATCCAAAAAAATCCAAATTAAGTCGATTTTTATCTGTTATCAATTAATTTGGATCGATTTAGGATTTTTTAGCGATCCGATTTAGATCTGAACATCCCTACTCTCCATAATATTATCAATATCTGTAGTAGTGTTTTCTTGCCACATCATACTATCAATTAAACTAATTTTATTAAATTAAAAATTTAAAAATAGGATCACTAATTTTCATTTTTTTTCTTTCACTTCTTCCTTCCCCCACCTTCTTCATCTCTGTGCAGGTTCTCCTGGAAAAGTATGGCGACGACGTTCTTCATCTTGTGTTCTAGTTCTTCTCAATTTCGCTTCTTTGTCTCATATACTGGTCATAGTCCAATGGTATTATATTGTTCTCCTGTGATTTCAGACAAAAGAATCTCTGAATCCTAGAGGGATTAATGGTTAGAAAAGGGTCCAACTAAAAATATCGGAATCCTCCTCACACAAAATCATGCTAGGCTTGAAGCTTGAATAAAAGCACAAGCTCTCTTTCAATTGATCATTGAGGCTTTGGCACGTGTGAAATAAGCATCTGCCTGAAACTGTGTAGAGATGAAGGCGGGGACCGGGGGGAAGAAGTCAAAGCTGGAGTTTGTTTGATGATTTCAAAAATTATTTTGGAGAATAACTTTTTCAGCAAAATAATGATTACAATCTTATTCCCCCGATTTTACTAAAAAAGGTTTAGATAATATTAATAACATTTTCAAGAATGAATTATAAGGATAATTATATAAATTTTATTCCCATCTTTATAGAAATATTTTATTTCCACATTTTTTATGAAAATAAAATCATGAAAAAATAAAAATTATTTTATTCCTAAAAATATTTTATACCTAATAATAAATTTTTTAATCTTATAACAAATATCAAAAATCATAATCCCAACCTCTACATTGCTCAGAATAGGTTCAGATAACTCGAATAGAAAAATGAAAATTACGGATTAACAGTATGATGTGGCAAAAAAGTTGACGTAGTGAAATTCGATTGGTAGTCTGTTTAAAATTATTTGGGTAAAAATGTCCAACTTGATTATTAACAAAAAAAAAAAAAAATACTGTAATATTTTGATCCCTAAAAAATAAAAAATATCAATTTGAAATTTAAAAATGTTAAATGTGGGTCAAAATGATCATTTTTATAATAATTTTTAGGGACATTTTAATTCATATCAAGAATTATTTTGATCCGTATTTTATATTCTTAAGGATCAAATTGATATTTTTTATTTCTTAGGGATTAAAATATCACCGTAATTTTTTGTGGATGACCAATTTATATCTTTATTTAAATTATTTTATACTGTACATAAAAATTAATTAAATGGTAAATTTATTCATGAATTTCTTTTATCGTTTTTTCTAAAAATGTCCTTAATAGTTAATACTACTCACTTTTTTAAAAAGAACAGAAAAACTTTTTTCCTTCTAATAAACTGGGACAAGTAGTTAAGACCCCAAAAAAGAAAGAGAGACCTTAATATTATTATAAGTAGACATGTGGATATTTTTCCATACAGAAATGTTTTCACCCTCGCATAGTAATATCCCCGAAATGAATGTATTCATTACTATGATCTTGAAGAAATAAATGAAATAAAAATAATATACATATAGTGGAAAGTATTATTTATTTTCTCAAAATCATAATAATGAAATTCTCAATTTTCATGAGAAATTGAGAAGATATTTCCCCTGCTTTACGGATAAAGATGCTTTCCATTTCTCACAGAATTAGAGATGTTCATTAATATGACTTTGAGAAAATAAATGAAATGAAGATAATACATATATAGTAAAGAATATTATTTTTGGAGAGTATTATTTAGAGTAAATCGTCAATTTGATCTCTGAAATTGTAAGGTCATATCAATTTGGTCATTGTGGTAATTTAGTCCTTGAAATTATAAGGTTCGTATCAACTTGATCTCTGCCGGAAGGATTGGATTGATTAACTTTTGACAATTTTAGGAATGTTATTGGAATTTCGAAAATATCAAGGATCAAGTTAATATGATCTTATAAATTAAGGAACAAAATTAGGGATTTACTTATTTATTGGATTTGGCTCTGAGTGGAGCTCTTAATTTTCTGAGTGCTTTATTCTGATTTTTTGTTTTTGTTTCATTAGGTTTGCACGGTTTCAAATTCCATGGCCTCTATTCTCTAATTTCTTATTTATTTCATGAAATTGTTTCATTGCCATGACAGTGTGATGCATGGCAAGCTACTGGTTGCAATAATCTCATTTCCAATGTTCTTCTCAATAAGATATACGCATCATGGTCTGGAAGGTCACCACATCCTTTATGCCTGAAATCTACAAATGCTGGCTGGCAATAATATTATGCGTAAAATGCTTAGCTTCTTCTAAAGGCTCAAATGAGTGGATCAAATCATAGATGAGATGTTGTCAGATATAACTTAGGTTAAAGTAATATTTTGGTCCCTATACGTGACACCCATTTTTCATTTAGTCCTTATACGTAAAAAGTTATTAAAAAGGTCCTCATACGTGCAAATATTATCATTTGTCCCTCCCGTTATGTTGTCGTCTTTAATGATCCGTGAACTATTACGTATAGGGACTAAATGAAGAATTTGTGTCACGTATAGGGACTAAATGAAGAATTTGTGCCATGTATAGGGACCAGATTATTACTTTAACCTAAATTATTGGGTCCCTATACGTGGCACAAATTCTTCATTTAGTCCCTATACGTGACATAAATTTTTCATTTAGTCCCTATACGTAGTAGTTCACGGATCATTAAAGACGACAACATAACGGGAGGGACCAAATGGATAATATTTGCACGTATGATGACCTTTTTAATAACTTTTTACGTATAGGGACTAAATGAAAAATCAGTGTCACGTATAGGGACCAAAATATTACTTTAACCTATAACTTACTTTCCTTTTTTTTCAAAAGGCGATAAAATCCTTTTCATCTTTTTCAATTTGTTGGTCAGGCAATAACAAAGTTGTAGCCTTTCCATTTGTGAAGAATAGCCAATAACACCATTAACCAAATCTGCTGTAATAAGCAAAGATTAAAATTGAGGGAGATCCAATGGTACCCGACCCAGCCCATATTAGCCCAGTTCTATCCAAAGTTACCTTCCTCGTTCCTCTTCCTTTTATCAAAGTCCATTTTCAAATCAACTGAACCGAACCGCAGTATTAAAAAAAGTCCATTTTATCAAAACCGTTCTTATGACTGAACCAGATCTTATTTCATAAACGGTTCGATGAACCGGTAAAACATAGAAGGTTTGGTTTAAAGTTACCTTTTCGGTCACCTTTCAACGAATTTGAACCCTAACCCCCAATTTCTGCCACGTATGAACCCTAGAATCCCAATCCACCAATTGATTTTGCGACTAACCCCGCTGACGAACCACTATCACAAACTCCTGTGATTCTAGTTTATGAACCCCAATCGCAAGCTCTGTATTATTGTTTACGAACTCTGTGCTTCTCATTTGGATTGTGGATTCTCGTTCGCGCGTTAGTTACTGGTGATTGATTCTTTCTGTAAATCGTCACTTCTGAAGCCAAATTCACATTGTTCATCAGCGTCTAGCTCCTGAAATATACTAAACCCAAATTTTTGTGCGTCTTTGCACCATGACATTGTTGCTTTATTGTGCTTGAATTCTGGTTTATGGTTTTTAACATTTTCAAAATTGAAAATCCATGCTCAAATGCAAATTAAATGAAATTATTCAGTTGTCCACGGTGGTACTAGATTTATGCTCTTGAATCATGATATGGGTTCTGGAAGTCATGATTTATGCTAGATTTTAAGGAACAATTGGTACATTTTTGCATTCTGTGCTTTACAATTTGTTCACGTGTTTGCAGATACTATTCGACCTATTAGCCAAGGGTGGAACTGTTAAGGGACTCAGAAGAAAAGGTCTTCGTTCAGGTTGTAATTAAGCTAAAATGAGGAGAAAAATCTTACTCCTCTATGTTTCTCTGAACTTATACGGGGATAAAAGTTTAATTTGATAAATTATTATTAGCCGTGGAGGGTATTGGGATGTATGCGAATTGAATGAAAAAGTTTTCCTTCCCCCTTGCTTTTGTTTTTCACTTAGTTTGTGTAGGATAATGTGGATTTCAGAGGATTTATTTCATTTACCATTCTGTGAAATCCTTCAATTAATGCCAGGATTGAATTATGTGATCCATTTCAATTCCTTTAGATTGAGATCATTTTAATTAGTATCAATAATAAACGATTTACCAAGTCAAGTGCAGTATTTTGAGGATAAAGTTGCCCTTTTTAACATGTTAGCTGTGATGGTAAATCTTTTTAATTAGAATTTAGATTGTATGTGATTGTCAATCTCCTTTCCATGAACTTTGAAATTTTGGCAGTTATGTGAGAAGCAATCAAACTGGCTTGATGATGTTTAGATGGGAGCAATAAATTGTTAGCAGCAGGCCTTAATTAGGACAGTATAAACCAGAAGAAATAAGAATGGGCTTTTTTAGTTAGGCCTTGTTAGTGAAGCAGTTACAGTTAGTTAATTGGTTAGCCTTCTATAAATAGAGATAAAGAAGGAAAAAGAAGGCAGATAGTTGGTTAGTGAGTTGTGAGGAGTGAGAGACCAGGCTCTCAAATTCCTAGAGATCACGTTGTAAATCATTCTTGTTCTTCTTCCATTTAGGTTCCATTAATCCAGAGAAGGAGAAGGCAATTTTCATTAAAATTCCCGTTTTTTCCTGTTCATCTCTCCTTCTGAACCAATATCTATCATAAATCCATTCATGGTGTGAACAGTAGAAGTACAATCTGAGCCATTAAAATTCTTTATTTTATTTTTTTTCATTTGTAGTAGGGACCCTGTTTCTTTTGAGTCAGGGTCTTGAACGTAAAGCTTTGAACATCCGTAAAAAGCAATCATGCAAAGTTAGCCCCTCTTTCAGTGATTCAGTATTTTAATTTTCCTTTTGGACTCAAAGGGTACCAGAATTTAGTGAATGGGGACATGAAAAGGTGAAGGGGGAGAGGAAGTGGGACTTGTGATGATGAAAGGAAAGAAAAGATGGGAGGTAATGACGTGAACAGGAAAGCTAGAAACATGGTGTTGAGACGACCTTTGTGTCTGTTTTTTTGTGTGGGTTATATGATTTTTGTGGACTTTGCAACTCATGATTGGTGGTGCATTTATTGGGAACTTGAACTTAATATGTGCACTGCTTGAAAACTTCTGTTGCATTTTGCTTATCCATTGTCAAGGTCAACTTGTATAGTATCCCTTTCACTATCATTTTTGGGGAAAATATAATACATTTAACATGTGGCGTGTTTTGATTTGATGTATTGTTATTGATAATCACCGTTAGGAAGTCCAAGGATCTTATTATGTGATGAAGAAACTTCAAACCAGACTTTTGACTATTATGTACAATCTCTTGATTTTATAAATAAAAAAGGAAAAATGTAGAGAGATTGAGCATCCTTGTTGTATTCTTGATTTTTTTTCATGTTTCTTGTTGTATCTTTTCTGTTTTGGAGGATGTATGATATTTGTACTTTCTCTCTTTGCTCTCTGTTGACTGTCTTCTCTCTTGACCATCCTTTACTTTCCTTTTGTTTATTTCTGTTGATAGCTGAATTTCCCTGATTCGAAGTAATGCTATCGAAAAAGTGTTTCAGGTTGATGTCATAGTTCGTCTTAGTTTTTGGCTTTTGGACCTGGTGCCCCTCATTGATTTTAGCCTTGCATAACCAGCTTCATGTTAATTTATCATGATTTTGTACTTGAGCTCTGTGGAATTTATTTTGACTTTCGTGCTTTTCTTATAAGCTTCATATTTTGTTAGAATTTTGATGCAATACAGATGCATGAGAAAGCTAAATCGCAAAATAGTTGAAGATATGTTTTTTACGACCTGAACTTGATTTTTTTTTCCTGATGGTGCTATTGTTGCAGGAGTGGAATACTTGCATTTGTTTTCTCTGAGGATCACAGCCTATTGTCAGCTTCACTTGCTCCAATGATTGTGCCACACACAACCAATTTTCTCTTTGCTGAAATTTTCCTCAGTTTTATGGTTATTATTAATTATTAATTTTGACTAAAAGAAGAACTACATAACATGTTCACCAATGACCAGAGGCAACAAGATCGAACCGGAAAATACGGAACTCCCAGATTGCAATATCTTCAGGTGCTTCTTCTTCTTTGCTCTTTTTTCTTTTCAGCTATAACAAAAACATTTTTTATGTAACTCAATAATATATTATATATGTAATTTTGTTGCCATGACTTCGTATGAGAAACCTGAGATGTTTAAACGTTTGTTTCAGGAACTGGTTATTCAGTTTCAGAACACAACCGACGATGGTACGCTCTTTCTTTTTAATTTTATTTTCACAAATTAATAATGTCTGAAAACTGAAACACTCTTTGTTCAGATCGGATGATGTAGAATTGTTCATATTGTTCTGCCTTTTCTATGTACGGATTACCGTTTCCTAGGTTGCTGATGTATTGCCATGGTTAGTTAAAGTGCTGTAGCTTAGTTAGAAGTTAGTTAGATTAGTTTGCTGAGTGATCAGGTTAGTTACTTCTCTTGTTCTATATAAGCCATGTGAAATTGAGAAGTTCTTACATATTACAATATTTTACTTAAATTATAACACATGGCACCTACAAGGCTATAACCATATGCACCGTTGGATCAAAAAATAAAATATTACTAAATTAAATATGAACGCTTGCAAATTTGTTCAGAGTTACTCTGGGAGTATTTTAGAATTTCTGAGTTGGGATTGTTTAATACACTTTTACACATTTAGAAAATTTCAGATTTCCTATTCTCACTTTCTCTCAATTCTCTCTTGCTCTTGCTATGTTTATCAACGTGTTGTTTCTTTGCAGAAACAAGAGAGAAGGTTTTGGCAAATTTGGCGAACTTTGCCTATGATCCTTACAACTATAACTTCTTGCGTCAGGTATGGAGCTATTATTTTTCTTTGCAGGAAAAATGCATAAGTTGAACTAAAAACGCCCCTGCCTATCAATGTTAGCTTTCTAACTATTCATTTTTCCAATATGATACTTGAGCAGCTCAATGTTTTGGAACTTTTCCTGGACTGCATGACTGAACAGAACGAAAAGCTTGTAGAATTCGGTGTTGGTGGGATCTGCAATTCTTGTGCAGGTAATTCTAGCAGCTTCACCTTTCGTGATATCAACATTTCTACTATTATCTATCTAATTGTTGATAAAAAGAACTAACAATTGTTTTGCAGATCCAGCCAATGCTGCAATGGTAACACAGAGTGGTGGAATACCTCTTATCATTCAATGCTTATCAAGCCCCGTTAGGAACACTGTAAGGATAAGAACTTGCTTGTGTTGGCATTGTTTCTTTTTGTTGGCTCATGATTATGTTTGATGCTTAACTTTAACCTGCAGACCTTGTAGGCCAAAAGGATTTTTTAAATTATTAATAGCCAGATTCTCAAAATTGCTTTTGACACCCCCCCCCAAAGTTGTGTACAAGAATGATTTATATTTGCTACATGATCTCTAAATGTAGGTTAATGTCTTCTATATGTGAAAAATGGTTTTATGACTTTTCATATGAAATGTAATTATTTAAAAGTTAAAACTTGTTTGATTTTTTATTTCTCAGAACATGCCGTTACACCCTTATAAGTTATAATTACCGAACTCACATTACTAATAACTCATTCTTGAAATTGCTTATGGTAATTATGGAGTAAATAATGTTTCTAAGATATTAGGTCAATTATGCACTTGGGGCACTTTATTATGTCTGTAATGAATCTAACAAGGAAGAGGTCTTAAAGCCTGGAGTTGTTGATCTCATCAAGAGGTATGCAGCAGCTGAGGAAGTTAGTGTGAGCTTCAGTAACCTGGCTAAAGCTTTTTTGGACAAATATCTATCTGGGAACTAGTATGGAACACAACTTATTATTCCGTACTCATTTAATGAGACTATTCTGTGTAAGGCTACTTTTTTCGCTTGCAATTTAAATTATTCTCTTCACTCCAAATTTATTCATTTAATTGTTGATTCAAACTGAGTCTATGATGAAGTTTATGTACTTTACTTGATTTTGATAGTTGTCAAACGTAAAGAGAGACCCTTAACATATAAGAATGGTGTCGAGTTGAGCATTTGATCATTCTTGGGCCCAAAAGAGGAAAATATTTTTAGGACTACTCGCAGTTTTCTTTTGTAAGTTGACATAATTCCCTCGGTCTAAAGCTCCATGGGTTGATTTTATGAGTACTACTGTATATTCTGATGGTGTAAAAGTTTGTGTGGCCTAATATATAACGTTTTTGCCTGAAATTAAGGCATGAGCATGTTGCCAGGATACTGGCCCCCTTTAATATGTGGAAGCTAATTGCATCAGTATATGTACAAATATAATTAAATTAGTTTGTGGGTAGATTTGATGGAATTTACTGCCATGTCTTCAAATAAGAATTGGGCCATTGAGGGATGACATTAGAATGTTTTCTACGTTTGTTCTGAATTTGTATTGACTATCATAATGGATTCACAAGCTTGAAGCATATTTCTTGTGGGTTTGAGTCGATAATAGCAACTGTCGTTTTGTATGTTCCGGAGCTTCCCACAGTAGTACAAATTATGTTGCTTGCATTTTGGCAGCCTGCTCAATAGTATTACACTACTATTCTACTAACTGGTTAACATTTTTTATAACACTTTTTACACCCAAAAAATGTTTACAGTTGAACCTTACCCCTCTTTTTTTTATTATGTTATAGTAAATTGTAGGAAAGGGACCCAAAATGCATAAATCAAATGTTATCATCTGTTTGCAGCACTAAGAAATAATGATATCGCAATTTCTTAAGAGGGCTGATGAGATGTCACTTTAGATTTGTCAAATATTCTGGAGTGATGTGAAAGGTGTTCATTGTCGCTTTAAATATTTGTATGGACAAAACTTAGATGTTTTTCTTTAGATATTTGTGGTGGTGTTTGTCAAGAGTATGACATGTGTAATATTTGTTACACTTGTTATATTTTCATTGAAGAAGTGTTACACGTCTTCTTCTCATTCGAAAACAACATCACAAGCATTCAGACAATTGCATCCAAGTTTTGTCCTATCTGTAATTGTTCTTTGTTAGTTTTAATTCAATGCAGAATTGCAGGGTGTGTTTTCAATAAATTCACCACCATTTAGTGCAAGGCTGATTTTGCAGCATATCACCTAAAACATTTTTTTTATGAATAACTGGGCATAAGCCAAAAGAAAATTACACAAGCGTAGCATTAAGGGGAGTAACAACTCCTGTAACATCATATAGCAACTAGGGGTGTAAATGAGTCGAGCTGAACCGAACACTAGAAGCTTGAGCTTGGCTTGTGAAAAAAATGGTCTATTCAAGTTTGGCTCATTTATTTAAACGAGCTTAACCAAAAGTTTGAGCTTAGCTTGTTAACTAACGAGTCGAGTCTGAATAGTTTACGAATAACTCAGTTCATTTACATCCTTTCCGTCAATTCGTATATGAAAGCATCAGTTTTCGGACTAACGTGGAAGACAAAACATAATGTATAGGACCAAAATGAGAAGCAATGAAAGGGAACATACAATTTATTTTTTTCATTTTAGTCATATACGTTATATTTTGTCTTCCATATTAGTCTTTTCCGTCAATTTCTTCTTGACGGCGTCATTTTTAGGATTAACGTGATGATGAAACATAGTATAGGACCAAAATGCAAAAAATAAAACATATAGTACCAAAGTGAAGAAAAAAAACGTACAAGGCCAATCAATCTGTTTTGTCATATAATTTTAATTTCTCGATGATATATATATATATATATATATATATATCAAGTGAGAGGAGTGTTTTTATGTGAGAATGAGATGAACAAATCTTAGGCTTTGGATCAAACCATGAATAATCAAGATTAGAACATAAAGTTAAATAACTTTTTTAAGTGGTTACATGATCACTAACCAACTTTTAATCAGTACCATCCATGTATGTTTTAATGGCTAAGATTTGCTCATCTCATTTTCACATAAAAAACCTCTCTCACTATATATATATATATACACACACACGAGCTATTCACAAGCCGTTAATGTCGAGCTTATAAGGCTTCGGTTTAGCTCATTTAAATAATCGAGTTCAATCCCAAGCTTGGGTATATTTATTTAATTAAACAAACGAGCTCAATCAAGTATTTAACGAGTCGAGTCCGAATAATTTATAAATAGCTTAGCTCACTTACACCCTTAGTAATAGCAACAATTGGGACAACTGAAAAGGAGGTGCTGCAGGTGCACATATGTAATACACTGAAGTTGTTGAGAACTCAAATTGGCCAAAGCATTCACGCACTTCCCGGTAAATATATTGACCACACACGTCTCAATTCCTTGATAATAATCCAGAAACTACTCCCAAATCCCAAAGGCTACTAAACATTTTAAATAGTCTATAAGATCTAAATCATGTTCACTCGAAAAGACCTATTTCCCATGCTTGAAGCAATCACTCTTCATGATATGCCAATCCATAAATTTATCAAATAATGCATGAACTAATTATTAAACAATCCACTGAAAGTAAAGGTTATATATACACACAAACGATGTTATGTGAACAGTTAATCTTGAAAAATATTCAAAAGGAGAAATGAATGAATATAGAGCGAGAGAAAATTTTGCGGCAACGAAGATGATATTCATTGTAGCTATGTTGCTATTTGTGAAAGTTGATAAAACTTGCTCGAGATCTATCACCCAAACCTCTCGTATCTTCTCGGTCCTCTCTACTTCTTCGTGGTGTTGTCTCCATTGATGTGGATAATAAAAGGGTAATCCTTCGTGAAAAAGAGTGCGTCAAAAGATGCTGTAATCACTTTAAACGGTTGCATGGTAAGGCAATAGAACAGAATATGCTATGGAAAATGTTTTACACAATGTTTGAACGGAGGGAAATGGATTTTCTAAAGTAAAAAAAACACGCATTCTCTAAGTGTACACCATTGGATCAATCTTAAATTTTCTCAAACACTTTCAATGATTGGAGCGCTTATAAAAAAAAATTGTTTG
The DNA here is from genome assembly GCA_039655645.1 of Ammopiptanthus mongolicus. NCBI lineage: Eukaryota > Viridiplantae > Streptophyta > Magnoliopsida > Fabales > Fabaceae > Ammopiptanthus > Ammopiptanthus mongolicus. The sequence continues at coordinate 10,040,599 of CM077348.1, read as the reverse complement.
AATGGAACATGATAATAATAAATAACAGGGAAGATGACTTGAACAACCACATCCTGCAAATGAATCTTGCCAATTACCACATACTCTCTCCAAACCTATATATAAGAAGAAGAAAAAACTAACATCACAAGTATTAAGAAAGTTAGTTATATTAGTTTAATTGTCTTGATTTATATAAAAAATAAGTTATAGTTACTAAACTATCCTTTCTTGGGAGTTTATAATGATCTTGAAAGTTGTTTCTTAGGAGTGTATCATATTCTTGGAAAAATAAAAAAATAATTTACCAAATGGTATTTTTGAAATACCGACATTAAATAGAATTGGTTTGATTGACTTTTGCTTATATTTGAGTCCAAAAAATTTAGGTATTTTTTTACTTATATATAAATCTGAAGGTAGTCCCCCATCCCCAACCCTATCTTGGAACTTTACAAAGTACCTTACGCCAATCACAGATAGTGGGATAACCCATTAGATAAAGAATATTGCCCTTGTACCCTTTTCCCCATGGGTAGTAAGGTAGGTGACTGGTAACTATAAATATGTATACTTAAAATCTTGTTAAGAATAAACACAATAGGATAAAAATTTAGCCCAAAAAAAAGAGAGTACAATATTTGTACCTAACTTACTTACCTTCAAAATGTATCAATTATGAAAGGTTTAATGAACTTTTTGATCCCTACAAAGTGAGTCTTTTGAATTTCATCCCTGCACTTTTTTTTGTTTGGTTTTAGTGTCTGCAAGTTGAAAACTTTTGGTTTTGGTCTCTGTCGTTAGTGACCAACCAATAAGTGCTGACGTGGTTAATGGTGCGACACGTCAGCATTGTCACCTGGATTAAATTAATTTTTGTAATGCCATGTAGGCTGTCAAATATTAAATTTTATTTTGGTTTGATGAACTTTTTGTCCCTGCAAAGTGAGCGAGTTTTGGTTTTCGTCCCAACACTTTTTTCGTTGGTTTTGGTATCTACAAGTTGGAAACTTTTGGTTTTGCTCTCTGTTGTTAGTGACCAACCGTTAAATGCTGACATGAATAACAGGACGTCGCGTCAACATTGTCACATATATTAAATTATTATTTTTAATTCTACGTAGGTTGTATCATATTAATAGTAAATTATTTTTTATTTTATAGTTATTAATATTATTTAATCATTATAATATTTAGTTTTTATTATACTTTTATTATTTGTTTTTTATAAAATCTAACTCCAATTAAAACTTTGTTTTTCCTCTTATCTCCATTGATGCGTTTCTTTCTTCTCTCATCCTCAATCTTTCGTGACCTTTATTCTTGTTCAATCTCGTTTTCTCTTTTCCTTCTCTTGCTACGAAGTTTGTTTTTTGCACGACCATGATGCATCCCAACGAAAAGAAGACCACGTCTTTTGCTTCAATCTCCAATACCAATAATAGTGTTTGTGGTTGTGGAGATAGGTTGAAGTTGATGACTTCTCACTGGTTTTGTGGTTCAAACCTAGGATATGCTTCAGGACTTACTCCAGCAGTGTGAGATTCATGCTGAACTCCATGTGGCATTAAAAATAATAATTTAGTACATGTGACAACCTATGTGGCACTAAAAACAATAATTTAATACATGTAGCAGTATTGGCGTGGAGCCCCGTTATCCACGTTAGCACTTAACGTTTGGTCACTAATGATAGGGACCAAAACCAAAAGTTTTCAACTTGCAGACACTAAAACCAATAGGGGAAATGCGAGGACGAAAATCAAAACTCTCTCACTTTGTAGAGACCAAAAATTTCGTTAAATCAAAAGATAAGTTAATATTACTATGTGGCATTAAAAAAAATTAATTTAATCCAAGTGACAGTGCTGACATGGCGTACCGTTAGCCACTCAATACTTAACGGCGGGTCACTAACGACAGAGACCAAAACCAAACAAAAAAGTGCAAGGACGAAATCCAAAAGACTCCCACTTTACAGGGACTAAAAGTTCACTAAACCATTATAAAAGTATCATTTAATCGAAGCATACTAATGATGTGCATGTGCTTCTTGAAAACTAAATTTGACAACACCTTTGTAAATATATTTGGTAGATTGTCGATTGAGCAAATTTTACAAATATCAACATAACATTTCTTATGAAGTTTAAATCCATTAGCGACATATCCTTGGTGTTTTATAAATAGTTTAATGAATTTTGTCGAGGTTTTAAATTATATGCTTCAGACATTTTAAATCTTTCAAGAATATGCTTCATGCACATTGAACCCTTCAGTGATGTTCTTCAAGCAAATTAAATCCTTTCGAAACTTTCATATATATACATATATATATATATATATATATATATATATATATATATATATATATATATAACATTATCCATTAACACATATAATTAAGTTATCACTATATTTATTAGACATATCACGTATATCACATATGTCAAGTCCTCTAGAGATTATCAAACTAATCAAAAATCTAAAAGTGATTGCATGCATAACAAAGGTTGACTACTTCATATGTATGCACTACATATCGGTCTAAATATTTTATGTTTGACCAATAAATCTGGTTCAACTTGTGTTACTTCTTTTCATTTTGGTCAATTAATTTGATGTCGACATTCTCCTATAGTTTAAGCTACAAACTCATTATCACTAGTAATTTCATAAGCAATTGCATTTGCAAATACATTATCAACAACAACTTCGTATCTTTCCCTCATATTTCAAAATTCAATGAAATCTAGTAGTTTGTTGGTATTGGGGCCACTTTTATGGTTGATTCTCTGAAAATAAAGGGTTGCTGATATATATATATATATATATATAATCACATTCCTTTTGCATTTTCATCCAAGTTAATTCTATATTGAAAAAAAATGTTTCCAAGCATAAAATTACAAAAAATGATTTTTTTAACTTGAAACCTTTTCTCATCCTTGTATTTTTTCCCTACATATCCTTCTATTGACAAACTTTTATGATATTTTAAGTTTTTAAGAAATTAATTTTAATTGTTAATGAGGGATTTCTATAATACCATTTCTGGTAATCGTTATTATTTATGATTACGACAAATTACCAATTGGTTGGACGCCCTTTATTATGTTTGGTAGTATTGAAGGAGATAAAGTGAAGTGATTAGTAATGAAGTGGTTTATAGTGAAATGAAGTAGAAAAGTAAAAGCATATCACTTCATTATTTGAAAATTTTAACGAGAGAATGGAGGGAGATCTCACTCCATTTATTTGGATGTCACAATGGTAATTAGTAGAGTGAATTGCAAAGGGTATAATGTGGTTTACACTTCAATTCATCCCAAACCCCCTAATTGAAGGGGTGGAATTTGAGGATTTGAGTAGTATGAAATTGTTTGAGTTCCATCCTTGGCCTTTCCACTTCATTACTTAAGAAACTCTCAAATAATTAGTTAAGGACTTTTTACGACTCCACATCATTCATCCAAACATATTGTGTGTTTGGAATCTTGGTAGTGTGGAGCAAAATTACATTTCACAAGCAAAAGTTACAAATTGTAGTTTCTCTCCATCGCCCATCAGAGTGATTTGGACGCTCAACCAAACATGCTAATAGTAGGCAATGCGTGAAGGGTTGTGACTAGGGGTGGACAGCGGTCGGTTTCGGTCGGATTCAGGCCAAAAACCCCCAATCCGACCAAAACTGAATAGGATAATATGCAACCTATTTTTGTCTGTTTGGGGAGCGGTTTTTGTCGGGTGGCAGGAGACGGCGGGTTAGGCAATTTTCGTCAAACAAAGAAAATGTAAAAAGAAGTAAAGAATTTGAAGATCTTCAACAAAATTGAGAAACAGAGAAATAAATCAAAGTTACAAAAACTAGATCTTCGTCTCAAACCATACAGAAAAAACATCAAGAGGGGAATAAAAGTTCTTGCCAAGAATAAACCCATAAACAAACATGAACATAAGTCCAAAAAGTTTCATACTTTTAACAAGAAGATCAAACTTAAAAAAAAAACATCTTCTTTTTCGTTGGCAGATCTAGCGCAGATCTTAACATGAAGCAGCATAGAGACAAAGGTGTAAATCTTCTTTGTAGATATTCTTCGTTCGCACTTCGCAGATCTTCTTCTTCGCAGAGAGGAGGAGCAAAGTCGCATGCAGAATACAGAGAGTCGGAGAGAGAGGTTGAGAATAGACTCTATTTCTGCCCTTGATTTGATTTTTCTTCAATATATATCTCTCAGACCCTTGCCAAGACAAAGTCTTTTGGTTTTGGGTGAAAATGGTGATCTGGTTAGAGAAAGAGTTGTTGGAACCAAAGTGGTTATGGTCCAAGTAATCCCTTATGTTTTGATGATAACAAAGGACTAATTTAAGAAGAACAAAGATCTCTTGTGGACTAACGATTTATCTTAAGTGTGCAGGATAAATTTCATAAGAGTCCAAAGACTATCTAAAGTCCAAAGACTTTAACTCGTCCAACCTCCAAAGTGGTTTACGTCTTACTTAGACTGGACGATAATAAATGGAATCAATAGAATCTTGAATCCAAAGACTCTTCCGATAGTGCTTTATTTATTAAGCGCGAATACCTTTGTAAAAGCATTTGAATTTATTATTCTCTGTAAAAAGCTAGTATCCTTCCGTCAAACATTCCTTGTAATACTCATTCAAACACAAAAGCAAAAGCCAGACTGTTACTGACACATAAAGAAGTTGACCTTCTTCTTTGAGAAAGACAAAAGGCAACTTTCGAGTACAAAGAGGATATGCCAGTCCCGTTTCTAGCTATTAAACCTGATAGTCTACTTTGCTGATCAGAAGCTTCAAAGAGGTTATCAGACTCAACAGACCAAAGCATTTAATGCATGATCAGAATGGATCTTTTTCCATCCATTGAAGACTGAAGATTGCTCAAAGCCAAAAGACTATAAAAACCTCCACCCCTTGAAGATGCAAGGTGACCGAACTTGAGCAAAATACAAGCATACGAGAAAACACAAGCTATCAAGAGAAAACTCTGCTTACAAGCTTATTCTGTTCTTAAACTTTCATATCACTCTCTTCGTAGAGTATTGTTTCCAGAGTTCTAAACTTTAGTTTCGAATTCTCACCCTTAGTGAGTTAGTAGAACACAATCTTTTTCAAAATCTTAGTTGGTTGAGCCTGAAGAGGCTTGCTTAGAAAGAATACTTGAGCCTGAAGAGGCTTGTCTGTAAAAGAATACTTAAAGAACCTGAAGAGGTTGAGAATACTTGCCTGAAGAGGTGTTGAATACTTGTAACAAAGGTTTTTTGTTATAGTGGATAAAGCTCTTAAAGTAGAGAGGACTGGACGTAACTCTTTGGTGAAGAGTGAACCAGGATAATATCTTTGTGTTCTTTTCTCTCCCTTACCTTTGCTTTAGTTTATTATCTAACTAACTTTCTAGGATTGAATTGTTTTTTCATTGCGCTCTTTGCTTATCTTTACCAAATTAAGTTAGCGTCCAACTAGGTGTTTGGAAGAGCCCTCTTTGTCTTTAAACGTGTTATCGTCCAACCTTGTAAAAACTATATATCTGCTTGCGAAAAGATTTTAAAATCTTAAGAAACACAATTCAACCCCCTTCTTGTATTTCAAACAGGTTCCTTCAAGAGTGTTTGTCTGGTGGCGATGAGAGAGAGTTTCTCCTTTCTAGTTTCTAATGGCGGTAAGAGTTGGCTAGAAAGAGAGAGAGTGTGTGTGATGGTCTGATGATTAATGGAGAGGCATGATGATAGAGGAGAGTAAGGGTGAGTATGACTATATGATGGCCTGATGACTAATGGATGCATTGATGAGGGACAACTGTAAACCAAAATAAACCACAAAATTGATGCTTGATTTTCTGGCAGATTTGGGTACCGTTGGGCTTAATTTTGCAAATTCTAACCCGCCCGAATAAACCCACCGATAAATCTTTTTCTCTCACATATGAACTCGACGCCCGCTCCAACCCGCCCACGATATTAATTAGGGATTAGGATTTTTCGAGTTCCAATCTGGTGTCGTTTGTCATTCCAACCCTAGTTGTGGCAAAGAAGTAATTGAAAGATATTACCAGGGTAAGAGCATTAGGTTGGACATACACAACGTAGTGTGTGTTTGGATTTTCATTGGCACAACCAAATTAAAATTTGTAATGACATAAGTGTAATAAAAACATCATCTAACGTGAAATGAATTTTTTTTTTTTTTACTTTTAACAAATATAAGTTTCAAACGAAAATACAAATACACTCATGCTCTTTGTAAACGTGTTAGGATGTGACAAAATATTACATAAGATTGAGAGGTACGACGTTTTGTTTCAACCGAAAATGGTTGTACCAATGAGGATAGAGCAGCATATCATATCATGTTCTATCTCTATTATTTGTTGGTCAAACACTAATTAAACTTTATTATATATGTACGAGTAACTTTCAACACCTACTCCCCATCTAGACCGTTTATTTTGTTTTAATTCAACCATGGAGATTAAGTTTAATTATTTCCCTCTTTTCCAACTCCTCACCCTCAACCTTCTTCCCAATCTACCATAATTGCTCTCTTTCCTGCATACTAGAGAACATAAAGCCACAGACCAGAGGCTGCCCGCCGCCGCCGTCAATTCCATAGTAGCTACTGTTCATGCGGCTGTGTGGATGATTTTCCCCTTTTAAATTTCCAATTGAAATGTGAATTTTTGGACTAAAACCTGGAAAAATGTGGTGTTGCCTTTAGATTTCAGTTCAGGATCTGCAGCTCAATCAAAGAGATCATTAAGGTCTAATTAACACCAGCTTATTCTATTTTCCCCCAAAAAATGACAAAAAATTTACATGTACGATAGAACAACCAAATCTATCACACTTCAACCAAATTTACATGTACAATAGTGCTAATTCTTTTTCCACAAATTCTGCACAGTTATCCTCTACAGGAAGCCAACATGATGAGATACATTTTGAATTCTTAGGCAAAACATCACATGATGATGGATTAAGGTTTTGAGGGCTTACACAGATGAGACGCGTAGTGCGGCGGTTGGCGGTTAGTGCGGACTGGACGGCGGCGACGCACGGTTGACGGGATGATACGACGGACGGCAGCGGTGGGCGAGGTTTATGGACTGGACGGCGGCTGTGGGTTCTGTTCGCACAGTGCTTCAGAGTTGGAAGTTGGAACTTGGAAAAGAGAGAATTTATTATTATCGGTTTGGTTTATATTATTTTTAACGTGAACGTGAAAATAAATATTTTTGAGATAATTATTTTAAAAATTATGTGAGTAGAGTTTTTTTTTCAGTGTGATTTTCAAATATAATTTTGCTTTATAGAATCTAAAACAAACAGATCCTTAGATTTAATTCTAGTTGTTCGATTAAAAAAAATAAACGGTCTAGAAGGAGGGTAAATGTTTAAAGTTATTCTTGAAGTAAGTTGATCTTAATTAACCTAGTATTTATAAATTGATCTTAATTTTGATATGTTTTTAGTGTAAATTTTTTTATATTATTAATCAATCACAATTCATTTTATGTGTAATTTTTTAGACAATTCATTGATATGCAAATTTATAATTAGTTCTCATTACAAGACTTTTTGCCATTAATAGGGCATACTGATTAAATTTTAACAGTTTTACATAATTACATTAAAAAATATAATAATATCTATTCTCACATTTAAACAATATCATAAATAGATTTTTTTGGTTAGTATACTAAATACTCAATAAAGGATTTAATTATGATATATTGTTATCAATTAACTATTATTAAAATAATTTTGTTGTATTATCAAAAATATTTAATTTTATAATAATTATTTTAAAAATTATATATGATAATTATAAGTAATTAATAGTCTTAAAATTTTTACACTAATTATGGATTAAGTTGAAGTGATAAAAAGACTGTTCTAAAGTGAGAGTCTAAAATAAGAAAATAAGAGTATATTTTTAGAAAGAGTTAAATTTTAGAAAAATAATATTAAATATGGATTAAGTTCAACTTCAAAAAGGTTGAAGTCATAAAATAAGAAAAAAAAAATTCTAATGTGAGAGTGTAAAGTGAGAAAATAAGAATATACCTTTAGATGATTTAGTGAGTTGAGATATCAATAAATTTAATTAATCAAGTATAAATATATCTTATTTATTCACTCTACTCTCAATCTAGGCTTAACTTTATTCCAAAAATATTAACAAAGCTCAACACAGTTAGTAGATAGTTGAGTTCCTTAAATATATTGTTAGAGGTTCGATCAATGTCATGCATATGAAAAAAATGCTTTGTTGGAGGATGCAAAATCAACTTTGACGATTTCTATGTTTCGAAATGGATTAGTTTTCGACTATCGATTATTGATCGACGGACGGTTTTGGTTGGGGCAGACAAAAAAACTTTATCCCAAAAATACTTACGGAAGATTTTATGGCATCTCTTGGTTATCATACCTTTGCGTATATGGACCAATCATATGATGAAAATTTAGCCTCATATGATATTAATATGATTCAATTAATTGAGATATTGTATTTTTATTGGACATATATTATCTAAACCCTCTAATTCCTAAGCACACCATACCAACATCCAATTGATAAATATGAAAGTAAATATCCAAATTCACCCCACTTTATAATTTTGAGAATAAAATTAATAATTTTTATTTAGGAACCAGAATATCATCAAATTTTTTGTCGAGCACCGATTTTGACGTGTTATGTGAAGTTGGTGAAAATTGATTAGTTTCTTGTGATACTAATCCACGATAAATAGTGGCACAGCGCCTCATATGTTGTCTCGTCTCACTTCTCACTTCTCACCAAACCTTCTCTTCTCTGATCGGAAGCATGGCATTCCAGAAGATCAAGGTCGCCAACCCCATCGTCGAGATGGACGGTCAGCTCCTTCTTCTCTATCCCCGATCCGATCCAACCTCACCTCCTCTTATTGCTTCGCCTAACATTTCATCCATCACTTTCTTTTCTTCTCTTTTCCCTTTCATCGATCTTATTTTCTCTCTCTTTTTTGATTTTTCTGATTTGCTCGAATGAGATATTTTAGTTGTGATATTTTTTGTGGACCACTCTGTTCTGTTCTTTCATTTTTGGATATGTCACCTGATTTAAATTTTTTAGATCTCTTTCGTACTCTACCGCCCATATCCATTTCTACTCTCAATATTTTTTCCTTTTTTTTTTTTTTTGCTTTTTGGTATCTTTGTTTTAAGGTATCTAGAATTATTTTAACATATCACTGTACAAGACCTTTTCATCGAATCGTGTTTTTTTTCTGCATAGATTTGATTTGTTCTCATCTTATAAAAATAGCGTTGGGTGGACTTCAGTTATTTTTATGATAGAGTCAATGTTTTTTTTTAAATTTTTTTTTTTTGTAAAAAATAGTAAAATGAAATGATATCAGAAGATATCGAAAAGTTGAATTTTACGCTATATCATTGTTCTAAGGAAGCGAATTACCATTTATATTCACTGAAGTACTAACGATTGGAGGAAATGTTTTCTGAAAAAATGAGATGGAATAAAAGCTGTAGCTAAATGCTAGCAACAAACCCTCTGTTAATAGAATTTTATGTGGGATCCACTAAACGAAGCGTGGGCCTACCTAATCTTTTCCATGCGAGTGAGTTCTATGAGTATATTGAAGAGAGTGTGATAAAAAATGTGTTGCTATCATTGGTCTTGTATTTATTAGTGTTTTTAGTGGTAAGGGTTGGATTTGTGAGGTTTTTAACTTTGTATTCATGATTTAAGGAACCCAAGCTGTGGGATACTTAAATGCTAATTTTTAAGTTACAATGACATTATTTGATTCATGTAGCTGAGCCACTAAGTGGGAAAAGGATGTTGTTGTTGTTGTTGCTGCTGTTGTCATATTCATTTTTTTTTTTGTGATTGTTTTAACCATTGGAACAATCTTTACCTTGCTCCTGTCCTGACACTGTTTGTTTCTGGATGCTGCGTTGCAGGAGATGAAATGACTCGAGTTATCTGGAAGTCAATCAAGGATAAGGTGATTTATCATTGTCTTGCTCTTCATGATGAAAGTGCTTATAATATTGATATTTTTCTTTCATTTTCTTTTGGGATAGCTCATTTTGCCCTTCTTGGAGTTGGACATCAAGTATTTTGACCTTGGCCTTCCTTACCGGGATGAGACAGATGATAAAGTCACAGTTGAAAGTGCAGAAGCAACTCTTAAGTATGTTATTATATAATATAATATGCTGAACTTAAGTCCTCATGTTTATTTCGTTTTTTTAATATTATTTTCTTTTGCAAGTTTATTTTGAATATATTGTAGAATCCTGTATATCTGAAGCAGGCAAAACTTGTGTATTTTGGTTATATTGCAAGCAATATACAGTACAATATTTTTTTAATATTTATTTCCATATCATATAATATCATATAATTTTGAATTTAGAAGGGCTAAATGCTAGTTATATACTTGTGCTATTGTGCGATAATTATCTTTGTTTTTCTAATGGTTGCGCTGCTATGCAGGTATAATGTAGCAATCAAGTGTGCAACTATCACTCCAGGTATGGTAGTCATATCTTGAACAAAATATTTATCTTCATATGTGCTCTTGTGCATACATATACATTTGATAAATGAGAAAAAGGTGACATCCTATGTAAGTATATATTGCTTGTTCAAGAACTGTACTGCTTGAATTGCTGCATAATTACTTTCCACTCGGTAATAGATGCTGGCAGAGCTTATACTAGTGTTATAATTGACAGATGAAGCCCGTGTGAAGGAGTTTGGCCTGAAGCAAATGTGGAAGAGTCCAAATGGGTCAATTAGGAACATTTTGAATGGTAACTCAACTTTATTTCATTGATTATTGTTTGTTCAATGTTAATTACCAATTAATTCATATATTTTTCTGGTCTGTGTTGGTGGCTATTGAATGTTTGATGAATAGTGACATGTATTGGTTTCTTATTAGTTGTTGTGGAAAATTTTCAGGAACTGTTTTCAGAGAACCAATTCTTTGCAAAAACATCCCACGCCTTGTTCCTGGTATTTATATTGAGTTTTGTTTTTTGTTTTCAATTACTCCTTGATGAATGGAGTTGTGTAAATGTCTCAACATTGCCAGGTTGGACAAAGGCAATATGTATTGGAAGACATGCTTTTGGTGATCAATATCGGGCCACTGATGCAGTAATTAAAGGAGCTGGAAAATTGAAACTTGTGTTTGGTATACTTTTTACTTTATTATGGACACTTTCTTGAGCTTGTATTTCTATACTTAGACTTCGTAAGTTATCATTTACACAACCATGTTGTCCCTTCTTAGGGATTAAGTTTTTCTTTATTATATTTGTTGCCTGTTGGTAACTAAATATTACTTTTATGATTCTATTATGCTTGTAGTTCCACAAGGCCAAGGTGAGAAGACTGAGTTAGAGGTTTATAACTTCACTGGTGAAGGAGGTGTTGCATTGGCCATGTATAACACTGATGAGGTTGATTCTGCAATGTCTTTTATTGGTTTGATTGGATATTTTTCAATTCTTCTAATCGCTGAACTTTTATCTATCATTTGGTTTGTGATGCAGTCTATCCGTGCTTTTGCTGATGCTTCTATGTCAACTGCTTATGAGAAAAAATGGCCACTTTATCTTAGCACCAAAAATACAATTCTTAAGAAATATGATGGAAGGTATGCAAATTTTTATTAGCTTATTGTTTTATTTCTTAAACCTTTGCTACATTTATCCCGTATAATAATTATATTAATTTATTGGTTGAAGATTCAAGGACATATTTCAAGAAGTTTATGAGGCAAGCTGGAAATCAAAGTATGAGGCTGCTGGTATATGGTGAGTTATTAAGGACTTTAGTTTTGAGAAAAAGAAATTGGTTCATATTATAAACTATTGTTTACATTTATGTTTATCTGATGGACTTTGTAAGGTATGAGCATCGGCTCATTGATGATATGGTGGCATACGCACTCAAGAGTGAAGGAGGTTATGTATGGGCATGCAAAAACTATGATGGAGATGTCCAGAGTGATTTCTTAGCTCAAGGTTTGTCTGATGTGCTTGTTTATTTTTCATTTTCTTTTTGCTACTGTAGATACTTGGGTTTCCCCCCCTAAACTTATACCTATTCACTTTGTTTTAGGTTTTGGATCATTGGGCTTGATGACATCTGTATTGGTAGGTGTTATTCTAAGTCCTCAACACACTTTATGTAGGATTTTATTCTTATTCACATTTATTGGAAATTCCCCCATCCCCCCTCTTTGTCGCAGTAGCAGACTAGCGGTTTCTTTCAGAATCGAATGAACCAATGCCTTGTTAATGATTTAATGAATAAAATAAGACTTTCTATTTATTCATTAAATCAAGTTTAATATTTTTTGTTTGCATTAAATCTTGAAGTCTCACCATGTGAGTTTTGCTTCATCGATGTTGGGGAATGCCTTAAGACTTGAGAGTTCTTGGTGCATGCCTGCCGATACTGACTGTGAATTATGGGATGAGTTCAGGTTTGCCCTGATGGAAAGACTATAGAAGCAGAAGCAGCCCATGGCACAGTTACCCGTCATTTTAGGGTTCATCAGAAGGGAGGGGAAACCAGCACAAACAGCATAGCATCCATCTTTGCTTGGACTAGAGGGTTAGCCCACAGGTATTACCGTGTAATTTGCATGGTTGAGTGTTAAGCCTTTCCCGAATGTCTAAACTCTGCATATTATATAATATTGAGATGTGGCAGAATTAAAATACTTCTATGCTGACAGGGCAAAACTGGATGACAATGTTAAACTCCTGGATTTCACTCAAAAACTAGAGGCAGCTTGCATTGGAACAGTAGAGTCTGGGAAGATGACCAAGGATCTGGCACTTATTATTCACGGGTCCAAGTACGTTACTTGTTACATTGTTGCATTATTCTGTATTACAACATTGGCCAAGCGCATTTATATTTTTAGTTTTACATGATTAATTAACAAACTATGTGCACTGTATAATTCTTGCAAGTAGGCTTTCAAGGGAGCATTATCTGAACACACAGGAGTTCATTGATGCTGTGGCAGACGAGCTCAAAGCGAAGCTTTCTGCGTAGGCTTGATTTTAGGTAGACTGCTGCTTGGTTCCCTTCATATTTGATCTCGCGAAAAATTGATTATATGTTCTTTTGTTGCACGTAACAAAGGAATGTGGGATGAAATACTAAATCATATCGTTGTTTTTTGACGGCAGTTTCAGATAGGCGAGAAAAGACTAGACTGAAAAGAGATATTTCAGGTGATCGTATACTTCTGAAGAAATAAGAAAGGGAAAAGAAGCTTAGGTCGTTGGCGTCTTTTCCTTCGTTTGTTTGTTGGGTGGGAATGCAAGGGTTGGCTGCCTCGCCATATTGTTTGAACTGATTTGTCTTTGTAATTTTGAACTAAATCACTTCAAAGTTCAATTTGATTTTGCTATGTTTTTTCTGATTTTATTTTGCGCATTTGACTTATTATTCTGCATATAATGGGTGCTTAATTATGGATTTTGATCATCTCCTCTTCTTTCCTGATTCCTCTCTTATCCCTTTTTCCTCTATCTTAGGGAGAAAAAGTGAGAGGTTTGTTAAAACTTAATATTATGTGATTAGTTGGTATTCAAAAAATAAAATTTAAGTAGACAAGTCAAAAAACAAAGGAGATAGTTGAATCAAAATAATTCCTTCTCAAGTTTTCTATTTCTTTTAGGGGTAAGGGCAATATGAATGTTCGAACTTGATTAATCGCCTTTTGTTGTTCAAAACGAATGGTTTCGTTTTTGTAATTTTCGAATTGTTTCAATGTGATTTTGTCTTTCTCTTAATAGAAAAAATGAGAAGAAAAGAAAAAGATATAAATCCTTTAATTATTAAAGGTTAAAGAATATATTGAAGAGAATGAAGAAAGAACAAAGATAACAATGTTCGTCGAGTCTCAAGTGATCGTCATCAGAATTAACCATTGTTTTGAAAATCAAATCGAACCGGATCGGTGGGAATCGATTAAATCGGTCAAAAATCGGTGGTCTAACCTAGTCATTTTTTTAATTTAATTTTTTTTGAAATTATAAAGATATATTTTTAGTCAAATAAATGTCCATTGATAAGTTATAAAAATACATATATATGAATTTTTATTATTTATATTTCTTTGTTGAGTTTTTATTTTATGAAATATATAATATGATTATTTTATGTTAATTTAAAATTTAATTTTTCTTAAGTTTGTTACTTAATATAATATATTATATTTAATCATCATCGGTTCGATCATAGTTCTACCATGGTTGAATCATTGAATCTTGAATCCGTGGTTTCATCGGTTTAATGATCGGTTCGAATTTTAAAAATTGCAATTAACATTAAACTTTTGTGCATTGCCAGCAAAGTATTTACTTTTGTTTAAAAGCACCGTAATGATTTTGATAATTCTCTTTTAAACAAATAAACACATTTTCTTTTCCTTTTCTTGAAATCAATTGTTAAAATAAAAAATAATTATGAAGTTTATTATAGAAAAATTTAAACTTAGGAATTTAATTACTTGTTTATTAATTTTTCAAATAAGATAGTTATCATTGAAAGGTAAATATTTTTAATAACATGATTAAAAGAAATAATGTTTTAAAATTAAACATAAAAAAACTGAAAATTTTATATAAGATAAAATAATATTTACTTTTTTAATCTTTGTTTAGAAGAAGAAAGGAGAAGAACATGACTAAATTAATATGAGTTTCATTTCTATGCACTCACAATGTAAAGTTTTTTATACTGTCAACCAATCACCGATCATGGTATGAATGATTTTTAAGGTAGTTAGGATATGAGTCAAAATTTCTTACTCATGTGGCAATTTATGATTGGATGTCTGTGTAAAATGATTTTACATTGTCAGTGTATAGCAATTAAACTCAATTAATATTATCAATAATAATAAGAGTTTAATTGCTATGCATCGTCAATGTAAAGTTTTTTACACTGTCAATCAATTAGAAATTATGATTTCAATGACTTTTAAGGAAATTATAATAAGAGTAAATCATTTTTACTGATATGATATTTTCTAATTGGTTGACATTAGTGTATAATAATTAAATCCTAATAATAATTAATATTTTAAATTTAATTTTTAAAAACTTGTTTTTACCATGCTTAACACCCTGACACAACCCTTACTAAATGACTAGATTATTGAGAGTTTTTCAACTCCTACAAATTCTTTAGATTAATTTATGAGAATATATTAAAATTAAATCCTCCTTGTTATAAAAATGAGTGGAAAGAAAATGAAAGGAAAGAAATAAGAATAACTTCGTAATTTTTTCATGTTTGAATGTGAAGAGAAAATAGAGAGAAAAAGAATTTGATAGCAAATTATTTTTTCTTTACTTAGGTTAACAAAGGGAAAAAAAGATAAAATGATGTAAAATATCAAATTTATCGCAATTCCCTCGTCCAACCAGAATATTGTCGTCTATTAAGAAATTAGATCTTGGTTTTTTTCTACTCTATTTCACTTTTCTCCCTACCAAACAGTCTTTTGTTTTTTCCTTGCAGTTTTCTTTATATTCTCTCCTTACATGATGGTGAATTCTTCTATCCCGAAGGTAACTTCATCTTGATTAAATGGTTTAATTAGATGATAAAAATCATTTAATTTGATTCATTAACATCATCCCAGAAAAGACACCTTCCATGATTTGAGAAAGCATGATGAATGGATACATGTGGAAATTTAGGGGTGTTCAGATCCAAACCGGACCGCTAAAAAATCACAAACCGATCCAAATTAACCGAAAACCGACAAAAACCGATTCAGTTTGGATTTTTTTGGATGACATTTGATGAGAACCGATTGGTTCGGTTCGGTTTGCGGTTTGCGTTCCTAAAACCGAACCGAACCGATTCATGTCATATAACATTGCATTTGCGTTTTATTACCCACGCACATGGCACACCACTGGTCACTCACTGTAGTTTGGAACTTTCTTTTTGGAGCATCTTTACTCTTTAGGCTTAAGTTAGTAACTTTTCATTTTCAAAAGAATCAAATATATAGAATTCAGTTTTTCCGGAATATTTATTGCTTGACATAGAACGTTTTTATAGATACAAATATTTGTCCAAGTAGTAAGATTATTATCTTCAACAAAAGACACACTATTTACTTGATTTGTGGTTTTGTGCCATAGTAATATGAAATAAATTAGAAGAGTGGAAAGAGAGCAAATCATATTTAATTGACCAGGTTTATTTTTACCAAATCGAACTAACCGAACAAACCGAACCGATCCAAACCGCATTTAATTGGATCGGATTGGTTCGGATTTTTTTAAAGAAGCAAACCGAACCGAACCGAACCGCATGATATTTTACTCTTTGAATCGGATGATTTTTATGCTCAAAACCGAACCGAACCGATCCGCGAACACCTCTATGCGGAATGCATCTCCATTTCAGACAGCAATAGCAAACACATCCGGGAAATCGGAACAGTGATAAACCCTCAAATCCAATGAAATGACGCCTAAGCCTTTCAACTTTCCCGCCAAACGCAGAACCACCCTGTTCCTCCTAACCGCCGCCGCAACCGCAACCGTCGCCGCCTCCGCACAAGCTGTCAACACCGACGAGCTCTCTCCTCTCCCCGCTTTATCCTCCGAAATCCACGGCTTCGTCCGCACCACTCGCGCAGTCTCCACGGTGTTTGATCCTTTCCATAATTTCGTACTTGCACACCTTTTCATTTTCTTCGTTTAAATCTTTGGCTTAGTCGATTTCACTTCTCTTTTCATCACGCGCCCCATCCTCTTCCGATTTTACATATTTCAGGTTGCATCCACCGTCGTCGACTACGAACTCTCGTTGAGCGGCCTTCAGAAGGACTCCGATCAGTATCGTCAAACAATTTCTCAGGTTTCCGCTATTTCTATTCGGTTTTCTCAATTTTCAATTGACAGCAAGAAACTGAAGTGCGAACAAATTGAGCATTGTGTTACTCGACAAATTCTTGCATGAACATAGATAGAGCACACAAGTATGGACCACACCCAAGTTTAGTGCACTAACCAACCACATAATTAATTGATACAATTATTACAATTAATTAGTAACAATTTGTTATCCTAATTAATGATGTGAATTGTGATTGCCTAGTGCAGTTAATTTGGTTGTTCCGGGTTTATGCAACAATTTCTAGGAGATTAGTTAGGTTATTTACATATTAGTTAGTAATTAGGTTGATGCACGTCTTATTAGTTAGTGATTAGTTACTCTCACCACTTTATATAAGCCATGTATTAGGCTTGTATCAGGCAATTTCTATCATTCAGTAAATTTCAGTTTCTCATTTAACATCTTCTTTCACTTCTCTGTCCGGCTCTCAACATGTTGAAATTTGAAACTGAATGTCTTTGAATTTATGTTGATTTTTTTGGTGCTTACAGGTTCATCTACGCTGTGCCAAGAGGTTTTTGAAATTATGTGAAGCAAACAAAGGGTTCTATGTGAAGGCAGGACAGTTTGTTGCTGCTCAGAGGGTGATTCCAAAAGAGTACTCATCAACTTTGTCTGCATTGCAGGACCAGGTATAGCGGAAGATATGCTGTTTAAGTACAAATTTCCTTTGGTTTTGGTTGGTTGTTTTGCTAATTTGATATCTGAATGACCTAGGTTGCTCCTCTTCCTTTTAAAGTTATTAAAGAAGTGTTAAAGGATAATCTTGGACCAGATTTCTCTGAGATGTAAGTTGCTCTTTCCAACTGAATTTTGGTTTTACAAATCATGGACTCTGAAAAAGCTTAAGCTGTTAAGTGGGGAGGTACATAACTGGTTTATATGCCCCCTCACATAAGATCCCTTCGGGCTTAAAGAGTGGACAATGCGCAAGCCCATTTTATGGCTTGAATTGGCTCTGCCATATTGCCGTAGAGACTGGTGATAGACCACCCCTTAAATCCCCATGTTCACGTATTCTTTTCCCCATAAGTTTTAAACTTAAAATTTAGTGGTCTTTTTTTTAAAAAAAAAACTTTTAATTTTTATATTTTGTATATATGTGAATTCCAGGTTTTTATCAATTGATGAACAAGCTATGGCTGCTGCATCTATTGCTCAAGTTCACCATGCAGTGCTGAAAAGTGGTCATGAAGTGGCAATCAAGGTTTGTCTACGGGTTTTAGTGGTTTCCTGAACTCCTGATGGCTGTAGTTATTTACAATACTTGAAAATGAATTCCATTTCAATGTTGTTGAAGCTATATTTTTACATCCTGTGTCCATTATTGGTTAAGCTCAAAGAAAAGCTTACCTTGAAAGTTGGTTTTATTGTTAGATCTCCATATCTGCTGAAAACATGATTGCTCTTCTGGAATTTATTTTCTAAAAGCAGCAGAATTTTCTAAACAATAATTAGTTTACTTACTCTAATTTTGTTTGCAGTTGACACTTCCTTTGATTAAAAATATATAAAAATATCGATAGTTAATACTACTTCCATGTGCTTTTGTTTTTACTATGAAGCCAATTTGGGCTATCTTGTTATCTCTGAATGAACTCTGTTATGCTAAAATCAATTTAAAAAATATGAATATATATATATATATATATATATATATATATATATATATATTATATATCTATCTATCTATCTATCTATCTTCTTCTAATTAAAATTGTTTTATTAAATCCTTGTGGGAGAGTTTGGGCTTTGGAACAATGGTTTGAGGAAACAACCTCTCTCTCTGGCCACGGGGGTATGACTTCATACATATGATCCTCTTCAGGAGAAATTCTAAGATACTGTTAAAGTAATGCTCTGGACAATTGTATAACAGTCCTGAATTATTTTTATAATATTTTATTTTTGATCCAACGACATATATGGTTATACGTGCTAAATGTTATATTCTTACTCTAGTAGTATAATACTCCTAGAGTACCAAAGAATCTCTCCCTCTTCTACCCTGTAATGGACTCGCCGACTCGGCTATTAAATCGTTGTGGGGTTTGACGTAGGAACAGTGTTTATACTTACTATTCATGATGGTTTGGGCTGATGGAATTTGGTAAACATGAAGAAAAGTTAATTTTAGCTTCTGATTTTTTTTGTATTAAATAGCTTTGTTATGTCACAAGCTTTCCTACCTGTCTAAACATTTTCAATGGATCACTGCGTGTGTTTGTTTATATTGCAGGCGTTTTATCTTCTCTCTCTCTCTCTCTCTCTTCTGGGGGGGGGGGGGATACAATGCATGTTGGTTTTTAACTTTTTATAAATAAGTTTTTTAGTTGTTTTTATCTTTATTTTGGGTTTAAATCAAGTAGTTGTTTTCTTGTCCCATCATTCGATGGAAGGCACATGAACCGGAGTACAACAAAAAATGATTTCTTTTTGGATCTCAACAAAATTTAAATGTGAGTTCAATAGGAATGAGGCAATTTATTTATTATTATTGTTACCGTTGTTATTATTATTATTATGTTGCTCAAGATGATATAAGATTCCTTCTTTTATTCACAAAATAAAGACAGGAATGTGACTTATTGCCATCCTTACTAGTGAGTAGTTTTTGTCTTAGAAGAGATATATATTTAGAAACTTATTCTAATTATTTAGATATTGTTCTTTACTAACAATGAATTACATGGTATTTTTTTAAATGCAATTACTAAAATGCCTCTTCTGTAAGCAGTAAACTATATGATCTGAGCATCTTGTGTTTTATCTAAAAAAAATCTGTCATGGGAATAACATTAGCGTTAAAATATTTCGATGGCCAGGTCTAATCTGTTGATTTAGTTATATGGTTTATTGATTCTTCATCTCCACTATGACATATTATGCTCAAGCACAATATCAAAATAAGATCTAGCTATTTGAGTCCAAACCTGGCTATAAGGATAACTATAAATGATTTACAGGCTTGAGGGTCACAGGTACTGAATTTCCATGCATTGCATTTGAATAATGATGATATTATAGCCATTTTTCCAGTAAATGGAATTAATACTTGCTGATAATAATGCTGATTAGAAGATATCATATGTTGTAGCATAATGTCATATGGAGTGGAAAAATGCTTAAAAATTATACTTCTGTCATTAAGTAAGTAAACAGGCCTGTCGTTGCTTCCATGTGATGCTTCTTGTTCATACATACTTTAAATTGAGGTAAGCTACATTTGGAAACACTCCTTGAATTGTAAAATCATTTTCTTCACTGAAAATAGGTGCAATATCCTTGGTTAGAGCAGCAGATGAAATTTGACACAAGAACAATGTATTTCCTATCGAAAACTATTGCATGGGTATGCTCTGACTCTTGACAGCTCTTACTTAATGAAAGATATCAAAGAATTTATGCTGTACGTAATTATTACTTGGATGTTTCTATACGTCTAGAATGATGGTCATTATGCAATGCCGATTGTTGATAGCAAAGAGGATGAGAAGAAAACACGCACATTTGGGAACCAAAAGGAAATCTACTATTGTAACATGATCAGAGAGCTCAGTCATCTCAATGTGATAATCTAAAGATTCATTATTGATCAATCAACTATAACCAGTGTTCAAGTGACAATAACATTTTAGGCTATGAATTTAGACTCAGACTAGAATATTCTCTAGTATGGATATGAGTGGAGATGGTTTGATGGCACCAAAGATAAGAATAGATTAATGGAATATCTAGGTTCTCATAGCTGTTAAATCAAGCTCAATATAGAACCGAAAAAAGAGTCTCACCTGCTAACACTTGTGACTTTTAAGAAAATAATGGCTTCTAATGTTAATGCTGATATTGTATGGAAAATATCAACTGATACATTAGATAGTGGCACAAATCATTTAATGATAAATTGGTCACCTTAGAAAAGTATGCAGTGCCATTAATTGAGTAGTAGTAGTAGCAATAATAATAAAAGAAATATGATAGAAACTTGGACTTCCTTAAGAAAATATGGAGATTAACTCCTTACAGCAGAGGTTCACTCAAAGACTAAACAAAAAAAAGAGAACAGAAATATAAAGGAAAAGATAGGTAGACACTCCAGAATTTTGAGGGTCTCTTTCCTCCCTGCCCAAAGGCCCCAATTCTTCACTCAATAACTGGTTGCCTTCTACTATACCTTTTCCTCTTTTATATATTTGCTCCTCACATTTTCTCCTTCCTTCCCAACCACTTCCTTATTTACTCCCTCCACTAACTGCCACATAATTGTTGCAGCCCATTAACATACTAAATATCCCATGACCTCTCTTCTTCCACTAACTACCACGTAAATGCTGCACCTCCTCTTCCACTCAGCTCCCCATTAATATTCACCTTCTGGTGGTGATATGTTAGGGCCTAGTCCAATTAGGAAATAAGGAGAATTGTAATGGTTAGTTAGTTGAAGGGTTAGCTAGTTGAATAAATAGGGAGAGAATTGTATGAGGGAGGGAGGTTAGCCATTTTATGTTAAGAATGTGACCTTGAGCAGTAACTCGATGAGAGTGAACTTGGAGTAGTAGCCCGGTTGTAAGGGGATATCCTTCTCCTAGTTTGAATAACAATTTTTTTCTCTTTCTTTCTCTTAATCTTCTTCCTTTCTCTTTCTATATTATGTATTCTAGTTTAGGACCCTAACATATTGGTCTGACCTGTCGGATCCACATGGGGGTGGAAAGCAACATGGAGGTGCGATTGGAGGGTTTGGAGAAATCAATGGAAGTGTTGCGAATGGTAACCAACGAACAAGCAAAGTCTTTGCACAAGGTGACAGAGGAACACAAAGCTCAATTGGCTTCAACGGAGAGGAGCCTCGCTGGGATTGAGGACCTCAAACAAATGTTGGGACAATGGATGCGGCAACAGGGCATCACGGTGGAATTTGAGGGAGGGAGCGAGCATGAAGTGGGTGAGAATGACACGATTCTTGGAGCCAATGCAGCTCTGTTTGGATTCAGGACATTGAAGTAGGCGGCGAAAGAAGGCAAAATTCCAGGAGGCAGTGCTACTCTGTTTGGGTCCAAGAAATCAACTCGAGTGGCGAAAGAAGGCACAATTCTTGGAGTCGGCCCTGCTCTGTTTGGGTCTAAGAAACCAAACCGAGGAGAGGAAGGAGATGGGTTTGAGGATAGCGGTGACGAGGGTCGTTCTTGGGGAATAAGGGCAGAGCTTCCAAGTTTTGAAGGGGGAGACCTGCTTGGGAGGATAACGAAGGCTAAGAAATTTTTTGAAATCCATAGGGTGCGGCCAGGAGAGAAGATGCAGTTAAGGTGGCTGCAAATTGGTTTTGCTTCTTAAGGAAGAAGAAACCAGACTTGTCAGGGGAAAAGTTCATAGTGGTGTTGTCGCAATGTTTTGAAGGGAAAAGGGGTTGGAAACGTGTTCGAAAGGCTCGCCGCGTTACGCTAAACTTGTTTTGTGGAAGTCTTTAATAAGTGTTTAGTGCGGACTTGTGACCCTTGGGACGTGACTTAAGCTTTGAGATTGGCCGGATCCGTGGAAGAAGAATTACAGTTACTCCTTGGCTGGGAAGGTGCACAGTCCAACATAAGGAGGCCGAGTTTAGATCTAACTATAGTAATACGACAGTCTTTGGCGTTAATTGCTCTAATGGGGTGCAAGGAGGTCAGCAAAGGGAGTCGACAGTAGGGAGCTCGTTGGTAAGTGAACAAACCAAAAGTGGGGCTTGAAAGGACAAGAATTACGGCAGAATAACAGGCATTTCATAGAGGCAGGGGTACCAAACATTTGCCTTATTAGGAATATCTACGAAAGGCGGAAGGCAAATGTATACAATGTGAGCTTCCTTTTAACCCAGCCCATAAATGCCAAGAGTTTAGGGTTGACTATTTTGGCCGAAGATGGATGCATGGGATAAGAAGAGGACAAAGGTATAATAGGAGGAGGAGAAAGGGCTGAAGTACGTTTTCTGCTGTCATCAGTTCCCTACCTCTAACCTTGAGGGCAAGGTTGTTATAGAGGAGGCTAGTATCATTAGAGCCGAAATAAGGAGAATTGTAATGGTTAGTTAGTTAGTTAGTTGAAGGGTTAGCTAGTCGAATATATAGGGAGTAAATTGCTTCAGGGAGGGAGGTTAGCCATTTTGTGTTGAGAGTGTGACCTTGACTAGTAGCTCGGTGAGAGTGAACCTAGAGCAGTAGCCCAATTGTAAGGGGGGTAAATCTTGGGGAGATCCTTCTCCTAGTTTGAATAACAATCTTTCTCTCTATTCTTCCTCATTTTTCTCTCTATATCCTGTATTCTAGTTTAGGACCCTAATATGATACCACATCGTCTATTCCTAATTATTTTTTTGCCATTAATAATCTTTTCATTATCGTTATTTCTATTTGTCCTTACTTATTCTTGAATGTTATGGGTCTATCACTACTCCACCCCCACCCCCCCACAAAACATTCACGTGTCCTGTCCTCAAGGTGAATAGCTTGGTGCCTGAATGTCTTCCTTTTGAACATTTTTTTCATCAACATCACATGGAACCGCTTGTTCTTACAGACATGGTTAGGACTGTATTTTTCATCACATCTAAAACATAATCCTTTCTCGATCTTCTCCTTCAACTTTGCATCTCTGAGCCCCTTTTGATTCCTCTGCCTCTATTCCGGTATGTGCCATTTGGTTTGTTATTTGGAGGTTCCAACATTGTACGTCCCCCTGATGCACTATTGTGTGAATTTGCTGGCCAGCCGATGGTACATGCCATTTCTAACACCCCCATGCATTGGTCTCTGATCTCACGTCATAGGTGATAGTTCTAGAGGATGGCTGACTATTGTGAGGCACTCCCAATTTCCCTCCCGAGTTTATTTCTCCTCTGCCTGGTTCTTCTCGTCAATCAATTGGGCATAATCATCATCGCAGGCAGAGATGTTAGATGATGTAATTTCAATTCAGCCCTCCCCACTTTCTTCAACCTATTCCTGAAAATTCCTCGTAGATACCCTGGGTCTGTGCAATGCGAGGGTCCAGCATAGAGCTCAAATTGCTCACTATAGTCTTCGATTGACATTATTTGTTTCAAAGCCAAAAGCGTCTCATATGGATTTTGCATCATCGATGACTGGGATCTTTGAATCACTGTGTCTCGGAAACCTGTCCAAGATGGTCTCTGCAAGCAAGACTCCCACCATTGAACCACGATAGTGCTCACCCTTCCATAGCCACCATCACCGCTTGCACCCTTTCCCTATCTACCACTCCCTTGTGCTCCAAATAGCGTTCGACCCTATTGACTGATCCGTATGCGTCTTCTCCGGAGAATAGGGGAATCTTCAATTTCCACCATCATTCTTCTCCCCACTATGTTCTTGCTCCTCATTCCCCCTCTTTTTTCTATTCGACTATCTCTAGGTGAGTTTGTCGGGATCTCCTCGCCATTGGACCGTCGTGACAACCCCTCAAGAATTTCCTCTAACCTCTGAAAAACTTAATTTTTGCATTCCACGGTCTCTTCTAACTTGCTGTCTATCTTCCTCTAATTGCTTCATCAATGTCTCGAAACCCCTCCGAAAATTCCAAACGTGCCTCCATTCTTGTGTGAACCATGATTACTCTCAGGATTGGGAACTCTGATAATTTTGATAGTCAACTTGGAAGTCAACTTGGATAAGTTCAGAATATAAAACCATTATGGACCAAATTATAATTTACTCTCAATAGAAGAAATAGATTGGTATAATAGATAAAAAATCATCAATACTAAAAGAATCTTTAGTTGGGTTTGAGCTCCTTGGCAGACGATAGGGATAAAATTATTATCGATTGCACATACAGGGACCAATTAAATTTTTTTTTTGAGGTGTAGGGACCAAATCAAAAATTTATGTCACATATAAGAACTAATTTGCTAACGTTTGCACATGTAAGGATCGAATTTGCTAACGTTTACACATGTATGGACTCACTTCCAAATTTTTTACGTATAGTGACTAAATGAAGAATCTGTGTCACGTATAGGGACCAAATTAGTACTTTAACCTTTAAATTATTAAATTACAAAAGTTTCCTTTAGTATAGCTTCAATTTAAATAATAAATGACAATAGTTTCCTTCATCCAAGTAGTTCAAACTAAGTGCTTAATATTAAATGACTACACATATTCAGGACTGTATTCTCTGAAAATTTTCAGTTTTATTAAAAAGACCCCAGCTACTACTGGAGTGCGGTATATTTGGCTGGAGCACAATTCCAGAATATTTATCCTTATACTGGATTGTTATTTTGAGCTGATGCATTTTCTCTTTTCTTTCTTTCCTCTATAGCATCCTTCGTAGCTTTAGGAAGATAGTTCCTCCTGTTTTGTACTCATTTCTTAATAAATGCTTCATGGAAAGGAAAAAGACAAAAAGTATAAGAAAAACATAGTGAATAATTTATTTATTTTTTAAAATGAAAAGATTTCATTCATTCAATGTCTAATTGCTGGTTGAAGTTGAAGTTTTTGCTGTCTCTTCTTTCTCTTTTTGATTTTTTATACAAGTAGTACCAATGTCATCAACTCTTTAGCTGCTGTTGTTTCTTTACTTTACCACTGCTTCCTATGGTTGCAGTTACACCCACAATACAGGCTGGAATGGCTGGCATCTGCGTTTGCTGAGTCCATGTCTTCAGAACTTGGTCAGTAATAATGCCTAGTAAATATGCCTGACTGTTACTCTGTCCAAAACGTATTCTATCACTGTTTTTGACTTTGTTACGTTTTCCTTATCCGAGGGAGTGCACATCCATAATAGACATAGAGAAATTATTGTGTCATCAAAAGTCTTGGTTTCAGAAGATGAAATGTCTAATATTTTTTCACCCAGAGAACTAATTGGATTGTTCCGAGCTGAATGAAGCGAATGTATGACATTAGGATATATTAGAATTAGATCAATGCCTGGAAGGTGTTCTAGTAAATCATTTTTTAGAAATAGGAAATATGGTGTGGTGTAGATGGATGTGAGTGATATCCATTTTATAATTAATCTAAATACATATTTAAACATACTATCATCCCTGTTTTGGATGGTATAACTTTATGATAAATGAATGAAGCTAAGCATTCAGGTCATGGTTTGTTTAAAGGACTACTTGTGATATTCAACGCGAGCAGGACAAGGTTAATATATTTTGTTTAGATGGGCAATCTCCTGTAGGATTTTACTTGTTGCTTTAGTTTTTTTTTTTTTTTCTTGTTCTGAGTGTTGTTATTATTCTTTTCTGTCATTATTATTATTTTCCCTATATCAGTTCTTCTTTCTGTACCAAACCCTGCCCCAAAAAAGAAGCTAACTGTACTGTTTTTTCCCAATCATTTTTTCTCTCCAAAAACGAAGAGGGGTGAGTTGTGATTTTTTATTTTTGAGTTTTGTATTGTGGTAAATCCAGGCTATTTAATAAAGGAGAAAATTATGATTTATTTTTTAGCATAGTTTCTTGTGTAGAATTGTAGATCACTCATTACTGTGATCACACATTCACACTGACCTCTTAATTATTCCACAATAGTGATTCAAAAGAATGTATATATATTGTGGAGACGGGGGAGTATTTTTATTGGTGTTCTATAAAGTTATGTAATTACTACTTCATTTATAGCATTAATCAGACATTTTTGTGTATCAGCTTTGCCCATACTGTCTAGGAGTAGAGCCACCATAAATTTGCACAATATGTTTCATGTTGCAGTCGTTGGTTATTGTTTAGTATTTAAAGTAAGGTGCATTTAAAGTAAGGTGCACATAAGGATTGATAGTCTAGAAATCTTTTGATCCAGCTAAACACATTCTGTCATTTGTTTGTTTGTTTGTTTCTGAGTCATTATTCGAGATGACTGACTGAACGAAATATACTTGCCTGACTACTCCCTGCAGATTTTGTTCAGGAGGGAAGGAATTCTGAGAGGGCAGCCAAAAACTTCCGCAACAATAAAATGGTCAGGGTTCCTCATGTATTCTGGGTATGATAATTGAGATCATTCTCATTCCTATGAACTATATATTTAGTACTTATTATACTACTTACCAACTTCCCATCATATTAATGTGTGCAGGAGTTGACAACAAGACAAGTTCTAACCATGCAATTTTATACCGGACACAAGGTATGAATCAAATCAAAACAACGAGAACTTCTTTTATTGCTAATAGGAGGAGATACATGAGTATGTTTGGCCAATACACAAATATCACACTGAAACATAGAAATATCTAGGCTTTGAAACAAATGAGGAAAAATGACTTTTAAAACACTAAAAAATGGATGACCTAGGTGTAGGTGATACAGCTAGATGACATCTTTATTCAACAATTTGAGAAAAGACGAAGACAGATTTTCCCAAGGTTTTGAGATGATTCAAGGTGGTAAAGACCATTTCTTTCGTTAGCAAGTCCAATCCTCCTCCCCAAACCCTGCTCCTAGAAAACACAAGGGCGGCCCGATGCATGAGGATCCCACCTGGTGGGGTCTGGGAAGGGTAGATGTACGCAACCCTACCCCAGCAAGCTGAGAGATTGTTTCCAGGATTTGAACCTGTTAGAATATTTGATAATATCTTAAGAGTATCGTATATTATCTCCTAATTATAGGTAATTAGGATTATTAGGATTATCAGATATCGTTTTTTTTAATTAGTCATTATTATCATGATTGTATTTTGATTTACTCATAGTCTATGTAATAGAGGCTCCGTTGTGTAGTTGAAACATACGGGTTATACCACCGATAGTCTCTTGTTTTTCTCTCATCTCAACATGGTATCTAGAGCCTAACAAGAGGCAACCCTAATCCGTGTCCGCCTGGTGTCTCATCTCTATCCAGTCTGCCACCATCAGCCGTTGTCTGTCGTTGACGGCCGGCATCCACCGCTGCCGTCGTCCGCCGCCGCCCTTTTCCAGCCGACGACCACATCATCAGAGTCGTTGTCCTCTGATCTGTCCAGTCGTCCAATAACCTCTGCCATTCGCTATCTTACGCGGCTTCACGCGCCGCAACCGTGGCAGCGCATCCGGCCACCTCTGTAGCCGCCGCTTCCTGCGTGACTATCGCCGTTCTCTGTTCTCTCTGGATCTGTCATCACCTTTCTCAAAGGCCCTCTGTTTTGAAAAGCCCCCTTGTGTAGGACTGTTCAGCTCTCTATCCATAATATACTAACCTTCACTGTTTGTCCCAGATGGTCTGGCCTCAACTTTGATTTCCCAGATGCACTGGCCCCGTCTTCGTCCCTGATGAACAGGCCTTGCTATTGGTCTCAGATGCTCTGGCATCAGCTTTGATTTCCTAGATGCACTGGCCTCATCTTCGTCCCTGATGCATTGGCCTTGGTATTGGTCCCAGATGCTTTGGTCTCAGCTTTGTTTTCCTAGATGCACTGGCCTCGTCTTCTTCCCTGATGCATTGGCCTTGCTATTTGTCCCAGTTGCTCTGGCATTGTTTTTGTCCAGAAGCAGTTGCCAGCTTAGTTTCAATTTAAATATTTTGGTTCTCAAAAATTGTTGTTTGAAGCTTCCAAATGCGTTTTTTCGAGAAGTTCGGACTTTGTTTTGCTTGATTGCTTGCCAGCAACTATCTTCGTCTTCTCCAGCATCCCTGAGTTGCCTTCCCAACCATTATTTTCTTAGAGATCAGTGTTTTTTTTATTTGGGGGGGAATTCATCGTTTCTGTGTAACAAGCTTAAAGCTTAGTAAGCTTTAGCTTGAGGGGGAGTGTTAGAATATTTGATAATATCTTAAGAGTATCGTATATTATCTCCTAATTATAGGTAATTAGGATTATTAGGATTACCAGATATCGTGTGTTTTAATTAGTCATTATTATCATGATTGTATTTTGATTTACTCATAGTCTATATAATAGAGGCTCCGCTGTGTAGTTGGAACACGCGGGTTATACCAATAGTCTCTTGTTTTTCTCTCATCTCAACAGAACCCATGACCTCCAGGTCACAAGGCAATAACCTTACCGTTGCGTCAAGGCTCACCATCTTCCTAGAAAATACAATACGAAGGAAAAAAGGTTGCATAACATTTAAGATCATGAGTAAGTTTATGGAAACAAGGTTTGCATATAACTTTGGTACATGAAGGACATTTTTTAGGGCAAAGATAGGTGATATATATATATCTCCAACCCTTGCAACAATAGCTAAAGAGCCTTTGGCCACTACAATTTTCCTGTTACTCGAGCAAGGGTTGTAGGTGTGGAAAAATTGGGATGTGGGGGTCATATGATCTGTGGCACCTGAGTCTATTATCCAAGAGTTGGTATAAGATGCATCTGAGGCATTCATGCAAAAAGAAAATGAAGGTTTACCTGAAAAAGCTAAAGAACAGCCTCCAAAAGGCTTCTCAAGAGACTCCAACAAGTTTCTTAACTTATCGATTTCTTCATTGTTGACCACCCCCCTTTTACAGAGTGTTCTTCAGTCTCAGGTTGCTCTACCATATGGACTTGATGCCTCTCCCCCCCTTTCCTCCGTTCTCTACTTGAGATTTTACCATTCAGTTTCCAACACCTTTCTTTGTGTGGCTCAGTTTATTGCAGTAGGAGCACTGGAGATTGTCCCTGTTCCCTTTCCACTGGTTCTCCCGGCTTGGTTGTTTAGGTATATCATTCTTCTCTCTTCCTTGCTGACCTGTTTTGGTTACTAGGGCTGACCCGTCCATGGTTTGCAGTTCAGGCATAACACTTCTTCTTTCATCTCCTGGACGAAATTGTCTCTTCTAGAGATGGCGTGTCCTCCTTACCAAGGATTCGAACCCTAACCTGATCAAATTCAGGATTCAATCCAACTAAAAAATCATATACCCGGTCTTTTTCAATTAAGCTCTTCAGAGCGGTGCATCCTCGTCGTTTCATCTTGAAAACTCAATAATGATTGAGTTGCGGCCACAGGTGCTGCAGCAGATTGGCATCCTCTGACAGATTTATCTCCTTGCTTAGTGGTTGCCGTCTTGACTTTGATCTCATACACTTAGGCAGCATCAAGTGCCTTTGAATATGTGCTATGAATGAAGTCCCAAATGTCCTTTGGTGTATCCAAAAACATACAAATGTCGCCAATCATGGGATCCATAGAATCCAATAACCAGGACATTATCACGGAGTCCTCTTCATCCCATGCTTCAAATGTCAGGTCACCTTTTTTCGGTCCTTTTCCAATAAGGTGGTTTAGCCGCCCTTTGCCCTTGAGGTATGTGCGGATGAATTGGACCACTTGAGGTAGTTATTCCCACTGAGTCTATAGTAGACTCGAATATTCTGCAGATCTCCAATCTTTTGAGAAGTATTGAGTTCTTCAGGTGGATTAGGATTGCTGGAGATGGTGGTTTCAGTTTCAGAGGCTGACATAGTGACAGAAAGAAAACTTTGTAGCGTGAAGGGATACCAGCAATGAAGGCTGGATCACGCAGGGGTGAAAACCCAGAGAAAATCAAACACGCAGCAATGAAGGCTGCTCGTGGATGAGGTAGAGACCCTAGGAACGAACCTAGAGCTCTGATGCCTTGTGAGAAAATATGAAATGAGAAGAAGATTGAATATTTTTCTTATTGACGAATTGATAATATACCGTATTATATAGAGGATTACATTGAGAAAAAGTAGGAAACTAAGTCAGTCCCATATCAGGAAACAATCTAAACAAATCCGTCGAACTAAATCTCTTTATTTCAGGGATTCAATCTGATTCTTCTACTTATTTACAGATTATCTACACTGTGGTAGGTATAAGTATAAGAATGAGCCAAAACCATTAATTTGTAAAAATATTACTTAATAAAGTCAATTTTGCATGATCAATTTTATCTTGTGTTACTCCAGCATGCTTGTAGTAATGCTATTCTAGCTGTGCTATGCCTTGGATTTCCGTATATTACATTCTATTACTAGAAAGCTTACTAAATTTCAGATTGATGACTTGGACTTTCTGAATCAGATTGGGGTTGATCCAGAAAAGGTTGGCACATCACAACTAGGGTGAACTCATATAAATGTGTTTTTATCCTCTTTACGTTGGATGTATTAGTCTCTCATTATGGTATAAGTAACAAACATTGGTATTTGGTTGATGATTGCTGTACCCTATCAGATAAATATTGACTCTGAAAATCTCATTTTGTCGTATTTTTGTAGTGCTAAGTGCTTTCATGCTTTAACTGATGTATTTTAAACCTGGTACTGAAGGTAGCAAAATCACTTATTGAACTGTTTGCTGAAATGATATTTGTGCATGGTTACATACATGGTGATCCACACCCTGGTAATATATTAGTTTCTCCTGAAGGTTGCAATGGCTTCTCTCTGGGTACATACTTCTGTAATTAAGATCTTTTTTCTCTAATTGGATTCTAATTGAAACTTAGAAGATTGGAAGAATGGAACTTTGACCTTTTCTCCCCTTTTGGAATGATTATGCAGTTCTTCTAGACCATGCAGTCTACAGGGAATTGGATGAAGAATTTAGAAAAGACTTTTGTCAGTTATGGGAAGCTTTGATTCTCAAAGACTCAAAAAAAACAATGCGGCTGGGTGAGCGATTTGGTGCTGGGAAATTTTCTAGATACTTACCTGTTATTTTCACTGGAACAACTATTGAAAGGTATTTGTCATGTGGAAAATTAAACTTTGAAGACAACCAAAGAGAAGCACATTGAGCATGCTTTTTTTTTTTTTGGGTGGGGGTGGGGTGGGGGGGGGGGAGGGTAACAATATGGGAATATATTTATGGAAAAGAGGGTGGCAATTTGCTATCTATACCTTGGTGATCTTTTTTGGAGCAGAACTCTTGGATATAAGCAATATCCACATATTTGTTATGGTATATGATTGGATATTGGGCCTTTCTTTGGTTCCTAGGTTATGGTTTATTTCAGGGGACTTCGACTGATATATGCTGCAAGTTGAAAGAACTGTGCCTTGTTAATGAGCTTGTTTTGTCTCTGCTGTCTTTTGTTTTTAGGCTGTTTTTTTGGAAGCATATCATATTCTCTTCTTTTTTTGTAGTCTTTCCTCCTAATATTTTTTTGTCTTGCATGAAAAACAAATATGATGGAACATTTTCATGTGAGTTGCAGCAAATATGCTTTTGGAACATCAATTGAGGAAAAAGAGACTATGAAAAACGAGTTGAAGTCTCTCTTATTTGAGGACCTATCTTCATTTATGGAGTCTGTCCCCCCGGATTTTATTGTTATAATGCGTGCAGAGTAAGAAACAGAGTTCATGCTTGCTTCATTGCATGCTGAAATATTGTTACTTGATGTGCTTAATATATCTTCTTTTTCATTCTAGCGGGCTGTTAAGGTCTATCATTAGAAAGATGGATGTCTCCCGGGTCACCAGGTTGCTAACTTATACCAAATATGCTGTGTATGGTCGTCTCTGTACAAAATTGGATGGTGATTCGTGCAAAATGGCCAGAACAAACTTTTGTAAGTTCCCTTGCAATTTCTTTAAGTCTACGTGAAAGCTTGTCTTGATTGTCAACTACACAGTGAACTGCTGCTAAATATATGGTATAGAGAAAAGAAAGTAAGAGCTTGCAGAATGAATTTTACCTCTTATTTGCTTTTCATGCTTCCAGATTTTGCTGTGAAAGCTGCTTTTTTCAGTTTCATATCAACGTTAAAATATCTTCTTATCCTAATAAAGGTCTCTATCGGTGAGAATGCTTTTTACTTATTATAAATTGATTTATAAACATCACCTGAAGTTTGAACTATTAACTTCTCCTTTATTACTTGTTAGGGGCCATTAACGGTATCCCTTGGAGGCAGAAGGTGAAGAATACCCTGAATTACTTGTCTACCAAGATCAGTAGTGACTTTTGGGGCCTCATGGTGCATTCTATTTTTCTTCTTTTATGGATCCGTCCTTATGCATTATTTTAAATATTGAATTCTCTGTCTGAAGTGAGGGGTCATTAAGACGGTATACTATCCTTAAACTATAGAGTCAAGGAGACCCATCCAGATCTAGATCGCAATCAGCAAATTGCCTGAAATAGTTTTGCGGACCGCTAACAATTCTTATAGGTTTTCAAAGTTCCAACGATAGTTTATTACTTTGTAAATAGAGTGAAGTCTTCAATTGGTCCTTAAAAAATTTCGGGGACTTATTTTTAGTCTCTGAAAAAATAAATTAACTATTTAGTCCTTCAAATTTACAAACGCGGGATATTTTAATCTCTTAGTTAAGTTCAGTTTTAATTTCTGTTTATTTGTCTATGTGTCATTAATCATCCTATCTAACTCATTAGTGGTTCTATGTGATTTATGATGAATTTTCTGTGTGAAAAAAGAATAAAAAGTGAAAAAAAAAAAACATGTATAATTTTAAAGGGTTTAATGAAGTTTTTGGCCTTTGAAAATATAGGATTGTTTGGTTTTAATCCTTGTTTTTTATTTGTTTTGTTTTTTTGTCTGTAATTTTTAAATTTTGTTTTCTATCCCTTTCGTCAATTTCAAACTTTAATTGTTGATATAACAGGTTGAAGTCAACATCATATGACAAATTAATTATTTTTTAAAATTGATTTCATTGGACACATTTTAAAACAAAAACCTTCAAGAATCCCAA
The DNA here is from genome assembly GCA_039655645.1 of Ammopiptanthus mongolicus. Taxonomy (NCBI): domain Eukaryota; kingdom Viridiplantae; phylum Streptophyta; class Magnoliopsida; order Fabales; family Fabaceae; genus Ammopiptanthus; species Ammopiptanthus mongolicus. Next base: position 10,007,006 of record CM077348.1, on the reverse strand, counting down.
AAATCACTTTCACCGAAAGTAAAGGACGTTTTGGTTGCCAAAAATCTTAACTAACCAAGCATTTGTAGATGGACGATTGGTAATCATGTTAAATTGAATGATTACTTTTGGCATTTTTTATTTCTTTTCAAAATTGTCGTTTAAACTTCTAAATCCGCATGAGAGGTTTGTTTTGTTTTGCAGTGTAATATATTATTTGTTCATTTAAAAATGTAAAATATGAAAAGAAAACCATGCAAAGAATTTCTTAGAACCTCTTCTGGAAGTTAGTTGAAAAAGTGTATAATTTGAAAAATCATGAATTAGAATGTGAGGGTACCCGGTACGCTAAACTTGACTTGTGCTCACATTTTGTCATGGGATGGACAGGAGACTTTCGTTCACTTCTTCAATGGAGGAAAAATGAGCAAAAAAAAAAAATGTAAAGTAAAAAATTAAGAGTATATTTAATTTTGATTAGTTAAATTACATTGAGATTTCAATCCATTTTAAATAGTTAATGGTGAATATATATTTTCTTTTTCACTTTTTACTTTTCCTCACGTTAAGGAGGTCTAATCCTTTAACCCAAAAAAAAAAAAAAAGTTCTAATCCTTCAATAAAGTCTACTTTTCTAATTAGGAGAAGGAAAACAGCCGTGCAGACCTCAATTCTTTTTCTTTTTTTTTTATATAGGAAAAAGTAGATGAAATTCTTTAATAAAAGCATAATATATATCCCACATTTTAATCACAATATTAACGAATAGTAAAAAGTTAATATATAACTATATTTCTATTAGTATATACTATTTTACTTAGTTTTATAGGTAAACAGTGCATTAGTGAAATTATTTCTCGGCCAGATTGGATGAATATTTCTCTATATTACAATTTATATTATCATTATATTATTAAATATACTTTCAATGGGGCTGGTAGGAGGGGTTTCCAAAATGGAGAAATCCCAAAATACCTCAAATTAAAAAGATAAAGGGTTGATGGACATGCAAACGATGTCTCACGCGAATTCCCACCCACAATTTTTAGGTTTATTTTTTGTTTTGTACTAATGCCTTCTGCAATACTGACAGAGATGACATCTGACTTCATAAAGCTGGAAAAGTTTGATGGTGACAATTTTCTGCGATCACAAAAAAAGATGCACTTCCTTGTTATAACATTGAAGGTGGTTTACGTTCTAAACACAACGAACTCAGAAGAGAAGAAAGATGAAACTTTTATGGAGACTCGTGAAAGATATAAGTGGGACAATGATGATTACAAGTGCACCGGACATATTTCTAAACGGAATGTCGAATGGATTATTCGATGACTATTAAAGCATGAGTTTAAAAGGAACTAAGGAAGAAATCAACATTTTACAATATTTTATTCATCTAAAAACTGTTGTTTCTTCATTCAAGTTCATGGAGAATCATACATTCTCTTTTACAAATTAGGTACAAAAATGAAGTTCTAGATCTTGGTATTAATGTGTTTATAATAATTTATTCATGCATAAACTAAACATTGCATACATGTGATATCAGAATCGTAGTATAAGAACTCATGCTCTCTCTTCCCCTCTAAGAGAATAACAAGTTCCATCTCTAATAACCTTCCAACTCAAGTGTTGGTCCGGGATCTGGATTCTCTCCGGCCGCGGTACAATGCAGCCAATGGTTGAGATAAATATGTATGAGGAGTCTCAATACATCTAATGGTTGAGATAAATCATTGGAAGTATCTAATGGTTGAAGTTTTGCGGAAGAGAAACTTGCAGGAGAGGATCCATACTCACCAGTTTGACATGTTACTTACAATTATAAATTAATAATTGTGCATTAATTCTTTTTTCTTTTGAAACGCATCCATGCAATAACCACAATTAATAGTCCCATTAAGAAAACGAATTCATAATTAAATTGAAATTCTATCTTACAAAAGAGGTTATGGACTTTTTTTATTTTTTATTAATATTTTTTTGGTGCTAGAATACAAAAACTTTACACGATATGCAACATCTTTTAGTTTAGGGAAATACTTATTGGTATGAATTACTATTCGTAAAAATTGTACGAAGTGACAAATTTTACTTTCTCTCCGACTCTCAACCTCAGTTTCTTCTCAACTTTCGTTGTTTTCATTTTACTTCTTTCTTCGTCACCCTACCATCAATTTGTTGTGGACCTTCCAGAGCCACCGCTCCTCCCACCGAAAGCATGCCACCACCTGCTACGCCCTTTGTGCCACTGCTCACCATTCCTTCCTCATTGTCTGTCCGCTCTTTCTGCACCACTGCAAACCACTCCCTCACCCCTTCACCAGCCCTTACCGTGCCATCAACCGCTCCTCCGTCACCACCACCTCTGTGTAGTGGCCGTAACCTTCCTTCGAGTCCAGCGTCTCAGAGCTCACGATCTCCGTCCAGCTTGCACCCCCCTTCCACCTCGAATCAAACATCATTGTCATCATCGGCAACCAAGCATTTGAGGCAATTCCAAAAGTAGTATTGTTGCAGGTTGTGGGAGAGAGGGAGAAAAGGGTTTTGCTTGTCAAACCAATATTCCTTTTTTAGAAAAGAAATTAATAATTAGATGTTTAGTTTACTTATTCAGTTTTAATTAGTGGTCTATGTTCTCTTTACCTATATAAACTAGCAACAAATGGCACCCACATTTTTTTTGTCTAATTAAGTTTAGATTAGAAGAAGACCTGTCCCTTACAAGATCAATGAATACCACTAACATTGGTAAGGATTTATGGTGGAATTTACATATATTGTCTACCAATAAGAAAAATTTGAGAATCAAACCCAAGTCACTTTATCCAAGTTGAGTTTGATTTATTTTAAACTTAAAACATTGAAAATTTGTGTTAAATCTATATTAACATGCACAACTTAGTTAAGAGTCTTACTCACTAATGTCTTAATGATCACGTACTTAAAAGTTTTTATTTAAAATTAGTATAGTTAATATAGGATTTAATTGATATACACTGTTAGTGTAAAGATTTTTTACACAGTCAGCCAATCAAAAATTATCACATAAGCTAAAATGTTTGACTCTTATTCTAAGTAGCTTACACGTCCCTCATATTATGATTTCTGATTATTTGTCGGTTGACAATATAAAAACTTTAGAACGACGGTGACGGATAATAGGTAACAATTAAACTCTTTTAATATATTAAAAATTCAAAAAATATAATATAATGAAGAAAATTATATTATATTTTTGATTAGCTAGGAAGAATGGCGAAATCCACGCCGAATCCAACTGGTCACGTGAAGTATGAAAAGTATAAACAGTGTGCGGGAAAGAAACGCCAAGTATTTCCTAAACAGTGTGCACTATTTAAGTCCCTTCATTCCTCTCCTGATCAGTGATCACCACCACACCAAACTCATTTCTCTCTCTCGCCACCGTCATGGTCCTCTCCAAAACCGCCTCCCACAGTGACGTCTCCGTCCACTCAACCTTCGCCTCACGCTATGTCCGCACTTCCCTTCCCAGGTTGGTGTAGTGTTAGTGTATATACCACCATATATATATACATGGATCTAGCTCTCTTTCGATCTCGATCTCTCTTATACATACATGGTGTGCATGGTGGTACGTGGTGCAGGTTCAGGATGGCGGAGGAGTCAATCCCGAAGGAAGCAGCGTACCAGATCATAAACGATGAACTGATGCTGGATGGGAACCCGAGGCTGAATCTAGCGTCGTTTGTGACAACATGGATGGAGCCTGAGTGCGACAAACTCATCATGGCAGCCATTAACAAGAACTACGTCGACATGGACGAGTATCCCGTCACCACTGAGCTCCAGGTAATTAATTAATAACTCCCATCCACCCAAACTTAACAATATTACTTTTCTTGTACCTACCTTCTTCTTTTTTTAAATTAAACAAAATGTTACATGAAAAGGTAAATATTATTAATTTGGTTTAATTAAGAAAAAGACGTAAGTTCATATTATTTTTTATTAGTAAATGCTAACTATAATTCTTAGAATACTATTATTAAGGAAACTGTAGATAAAATATATGGTGAATGAATGGAACATGGAATATTCATAGCTTGCTTTGGTGAGAGGAGAGTTTCGTAGGAATAGTTATAAATAATCCACTTGTTCAATTGGTTCTAGCTTCTATATGGTCTTCCCTTTAATCTAGGCTACGTTTTGTTTGACTGATGGAATGCTAAATGTAAAATACAATTATAGTATTCTTTTATTCCTGCGGTGGCTACAGTGAGACTTTTTCTTTTCTTTCTATATATATATATATGTAGTCTGTAAAATTAGACTTTTTTGTTAAATAAAATAAATACTCATATTTTTTGGGATATAATTATATGTTTTATTATATTTTAAAATAACGTGGATTATACGTGAACTTTCAATATGCAAATTTATCATTTCTTTATAAACATATAATTAATGTAATTAATACCCATTACCAGAAGATACATTTTATATAATTTCATATAAATACGTATTCAAATTCAAATAAAATTTTCAATTTTATACAATTTATTAAATAATTTAAATAATTTTCTTAATAAAATTATTATGAGTTTAATTGCTATGCACTGTCAGTGTAAAGTTTTTTTACACTAACAACCAATCAGAAATTATGATGTGTGTCACTTTTGAGATAATTCGGATAAGAATCAAACACTTTAACTTATTTGGCAATATCTGATTGGTTGTCCGTGTAAAATATCTTTACACTGACAATGTATATCAATTAAATCCAATTATTATTTAAGTAAGTACAAATTTTCCATAAAAATACAACTTCTATTATAAATCTTACATTTAGGAACGTTTGGAAAAACTGAGCTTATGAGAATAGTTTATAACAATTAACTTAAACCAATAATTTATGAAAATAGTTTCTGATATTTCTATAAGCTCTTCTTAGTTTATTTCAATAAACTTGTAAAATAAGTTTATAAAAATAAGTTAATTTTAATTTATTTGAAAAAATATTTATTGAATAAGTGTTTAATTAAATGGCTTATCACATCGGTATGCAACCCAAAACTAAAATAATACAAATGATGGCTCCTTCAAAAGATGATAATGACAAAGGAATGGCCATCAAGATAATGGCTCTTCTTTCAAAACAAAACAAAAAAATTCATAACCTTTTAATAAACGCGTGATTACTGATTAGCACAGTGATGACCAGCAACTTGTTTTCTTTCCTTCCTTTTCTTTACCTCCTTCTATCTAAAGTCATGAACCATGATAAGAATCATTCCTCAAGCACATATGTATTTGAGACAATGAGCTCTTGTTTTCTAGCACTATGTATTGATCTGATATATAAAACCATTATGACTTGTATGCACGCACGCGCGCATGCAGAATCGGTGTGTTAACATGATAGCTCATCTTTTCAATGCACCATTAGAAGAGTCAGAGCCTGCAGTTGGTGTTGGCACGGTTGGCTCATCCGAGGCCATAATGTTGGCTGGGTTGGCATTCAAAAGGAAGTGGCAGAACAGAAGAAAACAAGAAGGGAAACCTTATGACAATCCCAACATTGTCACTGGTGCCAATGTTCAGGTACAGATCAACATTTTTAGTTCTTCCATTTTACATGAGCTAGCATCACTGAAACTTTGGCCTTGTTAATTGATAATTGTTTCTTGAAATTCTAGCACTAATATTAATAATACCCGCGTCATTAACCAAGTTTAATTCTACTCGATCGTGTGAAGGTCTGCTGGGAGAAATTTGCGAGGTACTTTGAGGTAGAGTTGAAAGAGGTCAAGCTGCGCGATGGGTACTATGTAATGGATCCTGTAAAAGCCGTGGAAATGGTGGATGAGAACACCATTTGTGTCGCTGCTATTCTTGGTTCCACACTAAACGGAGAATTCGAAGATGTCAAGCACTTAAACGATCTCCTAACCGAAAAGAATAAGGAAACCGGGTATATATATATATACATCTCTAGCAAGTTAGCTTTTAGTATAAGTCACTTTCTATTGTTCTATATATAAGCCACACTGTTACTTTATTGGACACACTTTTTCATCATTCGGTTAAAATTTCATTTTGAGATTTATTTCTCAGTACTACCATGTTTTCCGATACTATGTATGGAGGCTTAACTGCTTATTTTGTATACCAAGTTTTCAAGTTTAGACTTGAATTGACATGTGAATTTTCTTGGGTAGATGGGACACTCCAATTCATGTGGATGCAGCCAGTGGTGGATTCATTGCTCCGTTTCTTTATCCAGAGCTTGAGTGGGACTTCCGATTACCACTAGTGAAGAGCATCAACGTTAGTGGACACAAATATGGTCTAGTCTATGCTGGAATTGGTTGGGTCATTTGGAGAAGCAAGGAAGACCTTCCAGACGAACTCATCTTCCACATTAACTATCTTGGAGCTGATCAACCCACTTTCACCCTCAACTTCTCCAAAGGTAACATACAATTGACACACCCAATTGGTCTAACCCCTAATTAGCTAGAACAGACCTGAATTACTGTCACTTACTTTGTACCATTTTATTAGTTATTATACTGATTAATTTCATAAAATTATATGCAATGCAGGTTCTAGCCAAGTTATTGCTCAATACTACCAACTAATTCGTTTGGGTTATGAGGTAAATTAAGACATCCATTTATAATCGATTTGGTGTTACTCTATAGTCTACATATACTTTTAATTCACACACTTTAAACTTTTTTTCTAAGTTACTGAATGACAGAAATTCTTGAATGAAAAAACATAAAGCATTACGTGCATCACATCATTAATTAATTAATAACTGTTTTAATTAGTTATTATAATGTACATAATAATGTGATTGGCTTAAAGCACCCAACTCGTTCCATGTTTATGCATGAATTTCTGGTATTTACATGAACCTACTTAATAAATTACATTATTTGGTACCAACTGGCCGGGTTTGCAGGGGTATAAAAATGTAATGGAAAACTGCAGAGACAACATGATGGTACTTAAGGAGGGACTGGAGAAAACAGGTCGGTTTGACATTGTATCCAAAGATGATGGTGTGCCATTGGTGGCGTTCACTTTGAAGGACCACAGCCACTTTGATGAATTCCAAGTCTCTGATTTGCTGAGGCGCTTTGGTTGGATAGTGCCAGCATACACGATGCCCCCAGATGCACAACATGTGACTGTGCTTCGTGTTGTTATCAGGGAGGACTTTTCACGTACCTTTGCAGAGCGTCTAGTAATTGATATCCAGAGAGTGTTGCATGAGCTTGATTTGCTTCCTTCAAAGCTAATCAGCAGTAAGACCACCATGACAGTTACTGGAGAAGAAGGTATAAACGATGTGGTGGTTGTTAAGAAGAGTGATCTGGAGATCCAAAGAGAAATCACTTCAGCTTGGAAGAAACTTGTGATGGACAGGAAGAAGAAGAAGAAGAATGAGAAGACAAAAGGTGTTTGTTAGAGCCTTTAACTTCAGACAATGTTATATATATATATATATATATATATATATATATATATATATATATAAACGCACATAAAATTTTCAGTATCATTTATTTTATTTTCTCAAGCGCAACTGTGCAAGTTATTCTTATCTCCACCAGAATTTGTTTAAATTTTCTCAATCTCAAATTATTCCTACACTTTTGTTTAAGTTATACTCATCTTTCTCAATCTCGAGTTATTGTTGTTATTATTATTATTATTATTATTATTATTTACATACACTTTTAGTGTACTATAAGGATACTAGTGTAGAGAATATAGTTGCCTCTCCTTGCAGTGGCGGTGGCTTGTGTGAAGAAGACAATGGGACAAAATACATCAAGCCAGACCTTCCTTTTCCACTTAAGCGTATACAACTACCTATACACTTTCTGATGTCTCGATCATTACATAAATTCCGAGGATTTCTCACACATTATGCATTGATTTTCACCATTTGTCATACAAAAAGACATAGGTTTATAGAATTCGAAAAAGAGGCTGAGTAAGTTTGTAAAAATAAACATATATATATCAACCTTCAGATATTTAGTGGGTTAAGATCCTTATGTATTTTATTAAATCAATGATAGATATCCTTACTTGCTCACTATAAGAACAAAATCACTTTAGAGGAGCATTTTCCGTGCAATATCACCCAACTTGAGACTTCAAGACCAGCTGTCAATAATACCTAAAGAAAAAGATCGAAGTAGTAAATAAGAAACAACTAAATGATTTGCAGCTTATTGAAGATTGAGATGATTTGTTTAATCACAGCATGTAAAAATGTGTAGAATAAAGTTCAAATGGCACCATTAAAATGCTATCAACAGGCACACACATAAAAAGAAGCATATGGGATGATTATCAAAAGCTAAACCACCAAGGGCAGTTGTTTCTGAAGGAGAATGGGAATTCTAAACTACACATTATCAAAACTAGGAAATTACAATCAATCTACAGAAACTGGCCAGTAATACACTAAACACTCCCCGCTCATGATCACCTCAACCATAATGAATTACCAAGGGAAGTCCACTAAATACTCACAAGAAGTCATCTACTCAATAATTGCCTTTCCTTAGGAGGCAAGAAAACTAAGATGAGGAAAGAAAGTGATCACATAGAAGAAAAATATTTTGTTGAGATTAAAATTAAATTATGGTTCCTAACTCTAGCTTGTCTCGTGTAGCAGCAGGAGTTCAGATGTGACTTATTAGTTGAAAAAAGAGGAAAGATCAGGAGAAAGATGACTCATGCAACAGAAATTACCTGGGCTAGGAACTAGGAGTCTAGGACTACAAAAGGTTCACACAGCAGGTGTAAGCAGCACCTACCATTTCTATCATTTTCCTGCACTTGTAAGTAATAATCAACTATGCAAGGCATCAGTCACATTGGGGCAAAGACTCCTATAACTGCCTTCTTATCAGTAACCAAGGCAAGACCAAAGAGATATAAATTTGTTAACTAAAATTTTTATCATCATACTCCTGTATACCAGAGAAAAAACACAGAATAATCTCACTATAATTTTCCTATTTTTTAAGAAAAAAGGAATATGTACAAAAGAATATAGATTGAACTTTGCTTGAAGAACAAATATGAAGGATTTTATCTGAAAAAAATAGGATATATAAATTAGTAGATAAGATGAAGGGAAGATGCATTGGTGAAACTTTCCAGAAGTTCAAGTTGTCCACCTTAAGAAAATGGACAAGGTCCGGAAAAAAAAAAAAACTGTTGAACTAGAAGTTTTTATTACAGTGAATGCTAACAGCTAAGTGCCCTCCATACATCAAGAAAATTAAGAACCAGCACCATATATATACAAGACCACTATCCATTAATATCCTAATCACAAATTCTAAACCTAAGGAGTGAGAATGTGGAGAAATGATACCCTTTCCAACTTGATATATAATTTGTCAGCAGGGAGTAAAGAAGTACAAGTCATTAGAAGATTTTCATTGCAGGACCAAAGAAAAATCAATCTTTATTTATAGCAGCCATTACATGTAAAAAACCTGAATTTTTAAAATTTTGGGGTAGCTTTAGCTACTAGGCACCTCAAGTATGTGCTGCCCTCCATGTGTCATACTCATAGGCATTCAGACATTGCCAATCTTTGTAGACAACTAAAAAAATTGCCTTTAAATAAATACCATTCGTTCCATAAAATTCTAAAAATGCTTTTTAGTAAATTAGCGAAATGATACTAAAAATATTATAGTGCCACGATAGTATACTAGAAACTAGCACTGATATGTATTATACAAAACAGGAGAAAGAATATATATATATGTGTGTGTGTGTGTGGAGAGGGCAAAGGAGAAGGCTTCAGAGAAATTTCAATCTTTATTATACCATGGTAACTTAATCAAATTGTCCAGAGCTGGTTTAGCATCAATTACTTAATTCCAACTTGCCCTACAACTGGGCATCGAATGGAACTAGAACAATGATGTATGTAAAGTTTCCATAACCATAACCTTCCCAAGATTGCCTGTAACATTCCACACCAACATCTTGCGATGCCCCGCAGCATGAGATGAACCACTCCAATTAATTTGTGCAAAAAAGTGGACACCAGCACTCTGCCATGAATTATGAGTACTAGAGGTAGAATTGCATAAACCCAAAAATTTCTTTCTTCAAGGCCCTCAAACCTCAATTGCATGTTACAGTCATTTACATACATGAACAAATGAATACATATCTCTCTCTATTTACACTATGAGTCAATAATTAAAAATGGCCTTGTCCCAGCCAAAGATTTTCATCATACTATATCTCCACCATTGAAGTTGTTCTCTGATGAGGAGGTAGATATGGTGATTATACCATCACAGTCAGATACACTATCTTGCAAGCTCAGTAAGAGGTGGGAGTGTGAGGTACTAAAACCCGTAGATGGTTTGGTTCTTGGGACAATAGGCACTTCAGCCTCACCCACCAGCATCTGAACCACACTCCTCATAGTGGGTCTAGCCAATGGGTCAGGGTGGGAGCAAGCTAGCCCAACCAAAAGTAACATCCTCATCTCCCCCTCATCAAACTCTCCCTCAAGCCTTTGATCAGCTGCCATTAGCAACCTGTCTTCACAATGCAAACTCCAAACCCATTCTACTAAATTGCTGCTAACCCCAACTTTACCAACCCCAGCAGTATCCTTCTCTATAGGTCTTCTCCCACTGGCCACCTCAAGAACCACAGCACCATAACTGAACACATCAGTTTTCTCTGTAGCTTTACCTGTATGGAGATATTCCGGTGCCAGGTACCCCATTGTTCCGGCAGCCACCGTGGCATCCGGAGACTTGTCATGCTCGGTTTGCCTCGCCAAACCAAAATCGCCCAACTTAGCATTGAACCCTTCATCTAACATTATATTACTAGTCTTAATGTCCCTGTGAATTACTTGATTCTCACATTCCTGATGCAAGTAGGCCAACGCAGAGGCAACGCCTAACAAAATCTTTCGCCTGTGAGGCCAAGGCAGAGGTGTTCTGGCCTCAAACAAAGCCTTATCTAAACTTCCATTAGGCATCAAGTCATACACCAATAAAATTTCGCCTTTCTCATGGCACCAACCTTGAAGGCGAACAAGATTCCGATGTCTAAGGGTCCCAATTATGGATAATTCAGACAAAAACTCATTTTTACCCTGACCACTATGGCTACATCTCTTCACCGCAACAATGTCCCCATTGTCAGGAAAAATGCCTTTATACACAGTCCCAAATGCACCATGACCAATTATCCTATTAGCATTGAAGCACTTAGTAGCTTCTTTGAGCTCCTTATAGCTAAACTGTTTAGGCATTTTGATGATTTCTGATCCTAGTGAATCCAACTTCTTCACATGCTTGAACTTTTTAGAATAAACCCAAACCAATGCAACAGCAAAAAGAGCTAAAACAAAAGCCCCAGCAGTAACAACCCCAGCAACTGCACCTAAACCTTGCTTGCATAATCCATTGTGACAAGAAGACTTACTCTCTTTTTGTTGAGCACTGGATGAAGCAGAAGGAGCCAAAGAAGGTGGCGGCGACTTAATTGAATTGGCAGTCGGGTTCATCAAAGTAACTGCCGGAGGGGGCGGTGGCGCCGCCGCAGCCGCCGCCGAGTCAAAAGAAGAGCTAAAGCTCCACCACTCAACACTGTGAGTTTCTGTGCTTCCTTGGGTAGAACCAGAGAACCCCACATACATAAAGTCATTGAAAAACCGATCCACATCGAGATTCAACGTCAAAATCGGTTCTTTCGGTTTCAGATTCGAGTACGAAACCCACACGCTGAACCCTTCGGTGGCTCCATCGAACTCGATCCACGCGTTCACCGTGTCCCCACTCTTGAGATCGATTTCAATGTTGCCCAAGTCACAAACTTGCGTTGAAACCATGCTGTTGAGGTTCACCCCAACGTGGTTTCCATTAATGTCTTTGAACTCCACGTCCATGAGGGTGTCAAACTCCACGGCGACGAAACTTCCGGCGCCGCCACCAGCTAGGCCGATGGAGCCGCCGGCGTCACCGAGAGACTCGTCGTCCGGCGAGAGGAGGAAGGCGAGGCCGCCGCCGATGGAGGAGGGGTTGAGGTTGATGACGGAGAAGGAGAAGAAGGTTTTGAAGCTCGCCGGAGAATTGATTCCGGGTTGTCGGAATCTGACCGGACGGGAATATAGGGCTCTGCCGGCGCCGGAGTTAGGGACGGCGAGGTCTCGGGTGAGGCTGACGGTGCCATTGTTCAAGTGGGCATCGCCGAGGAGCTTGAGGCTGCTTAAGGTTAAGGTTCCAAAGTCGAATTCGGTGGTGGCGGTTATGGTTATAGCATCGATGATGATGAAGAAGAAGAAGAAGAGTGTGATAGGGAGAATGGTGAAGGAAAGTAGCGACATTGGGGAATTGTGGGAAAAGGGTGTTGAGAAAAAATCGCGTTATTTTAGGAGATTCAATTGGTGATTGGTTTTGTTTTTATTTTAGTTTTGTGTCTGTCCCGAAAACAGAAGTGAAAGTGAAAGTGAAAGAGGAGGAGGGAAGTTTCACGGGTAGAGAAAGAGAGTATTGCGTTGTTGCTTTGTGTTATGTGTTGTTTTTGGTTTCAGAAGTGAGGTTAAGCGAACAAGACAACAAGCGATGGCTTGAAGTGCCAGAGAATCCGAAGGGAGACTGAAGAAGACATGTGGGTCGACGAAATGACACGTGTCCACTGTCTCCCAACGGTTATTTGTTTCGTGATAACAGGGAAGCAAAATACTTTTATAATAATAATAATATAAAAATAAATATTTTATTTGTTTTTTATTAATTTTTTTAGAGTCATGTGCATTAATTATTTTTGTAAGTTTATATTGAATTCAGTGATATTATATAATTGTACATAATATTTGAAGAAAGGGAAGAAAAATTATTCCACTCCAGGATGGTGATATATTTCAAGCCTGCCAAAACTTATAATCCAGGTTGTGGTTCTATCTTATGATTAAATTTTTGATAAGTAATCTTAAAGGGAGAGTCTTGAACTTTAGTAAACCAAATGAAAAGTGTGAGTATTAAGTTTTGTTAAGTATTTTTAAGAAAGCTTAGCATGATTAAGCTGTAAATTTATAATTGATACTCTCATTAATATTAATATTCATATCTAGATCACTAGATGGCTGCGAGTCTACGACTGCTACGTTTCGATCACTCTAAACTGTTCGAGTGACTTCTAGGTAAGATGGTTAATTTTGTTTAATCATTATAGAATAAATAAATCTTATATATTTAAGAAAGCTTAGCGCACGACTAATTAAGCTATATATAAATTAAAAGTGTGACTTTGCGTATAAATGCGTTCAACTGCAGACAAACACTCCTACATGGCTCAGGACATGGACTCTACTCACGGACATGTGCACTGACCAACGAATCTACCCTTTTCTGCGTCTTATCTCTTTGTATATACTCGCTTGCCAGTTAACTATTTTAACTATGAGAAATGGTTTTTAACATCTAAATAGGACTTATGTAAAAAAAGAAAAGCATCTAATAAATAGGACATCATATAGTATCTTGTTTTTATTTATTTATTTTTGAAATACATATATACAAAAAAAAAAGATAAAAAATAAGTGATATATATATATACACGGTGTTTAAAATTTGATATTCAAATACCAAAACTCTTTAACTATAAACTAAAGGTGAGGGAATAACAGATGCTGGTTAAGCCCTTTGGGATAGTATTGGCACTATGTTTTGTCATTTATTTTAAAAAATATTCACCTAAATGGATTTATTTTAAAACTATTTGTCCAAAATGGAGGATTTTCTTATATTTGACATGGCAATCTACCTTTATATTATAAATGAGAGTACTCTTTTTAATAATTTAATTATAATATTTTATTAATTCAAATTTTTTTTACATTATTAATCAATTATATATATTGACACATCATTAAAAATAATTAACTCTTATAATAATTTTTTTAAAAGTCATGCATGAGTTGATGCATGATTGGTTGATAATGAAAAAAAATTTATATTGACATTGTATCAAAATTAAACTCAAATTTAAATTGTACACCCAAAAAAATAAGTACATAAAAAAAAGCTCAAATTTAAATTATTTTCTCTCTCATGTAACCACCTCATATATGTATTATATATAATTGCCACGTGTTCTTACTTAAGCATTCTTTTCACATTTTGCTAATATGATATTCTTTTCCTTAGCTTCACCTTAATTATCTTGTCAAAATTATCTCCTCAATCAATCAAGTTTTTTTTCTTGGTTATCGTTTTTGGTCCTCGAGAGTTGCTTTTTATAAACTTTTTCGATGTGGAAGATGCAATGTGAAACATCAACGGGTTAACGTGCCATATAGACATAATCATTAATTCAAAAAAATCTTAGATGATGGAAAAATTAACCTGTGCCGTGGTTGTAATTTTGAGAAATTAATTTGATTAACTTTTTTTTAGGGATCAAATTGAGTCATGTGATTTTTTTTAGGATCAAAATGAGTCTTTACTCTTTTTTAAAATTTACCTCAGGCGAATAAACTTCAAACAAGATTCATAAAATACTATTAATCAAATTAGCCTAATTTGTTATAGCTTTAAAAAATAAAAAATATCATTTACAAAGAAAATATGAGAAATCGGCAAACTGCCTTTAGAATAATAAGATGGTTTCATTATTTTTGACTCAACACTTAGGACATAATTGGAGACAACTTTTTCTTACATAAGACAAAGAGGTACGGGGAAATAAGATCCCTCATCTCAAGCCTCTAGTAGGGGCAAAATCAGGCAATTTATTTTATTCCACAAGAAAGCGAGATTATTATATATACGACAAGTATATATCACAAATACAAAAAATGAATCCGTAATAATTGTTGTTGAGTTGAAATATGACTCACATACAATGCAAGTGAACACTAGGGTGAGAGACCCTATCATGTCTCTCACCATGAGCAACGCCTCTTTTGTAAAAAAAAATTTATTTTGAAATTCTTAAACTTTTCAGCTTTAAAAAATTCACCACTCCTTCTCTCACTACCTCTCTATCCTCCTCTCTCAAGCAGGTCTGACAACACCACTGCCCAAGCATAGAATGTGCGGTGGCCGCTAGGCTGACGCGGTGGCTGCGCACGGAGGAAGAAGCGGCATGGTAGCTCGTTCCTCATGGTTCGTGCGCGATGGGATGCTTTTCAGCTTCTTGTGGTACTATGATGACAGTGATGGACAGTGATTGCGTGTGGAGGAGGCGGATGTGTGTGGCGGAACGAAATCGACAACGAAGGTGATGACAAGCATTTCTCCTGCCACTCCGACCTCCCCTCCCACTTCCACCATCACCCACTCTGGTCATCTTCTCCGGCAAGATCTTCTCTGCGAGTGACATTTTCTCTGTTGTGCCGTCTCTTCACTGTGTCGCGCTCATTGGCGGTCATTCCTTCCCCAACTCCGTTGAGTTTGTCAACAATTGTGGTGAAGACCGGGTATGAGAGGTTGTAGACATAATAACAAATTAACGATTATAAATTGACTCGATTACAAATTGAATTGATTACAACAAGAGCCCAACAAAGATTAGAACTGATTACTAGAGTAGAATGATTACAACAAGAGGATCATGAAAATAAGAATAGATTACAAAATTAGAACCGAATACTAGAGTAGAATTGATAATGTCTTTATTTCTCTGGTGGCCACAAAGCACAACACTCTGGGCTCTTTATGATTCCAAAGCACCTTGGTACCTACATCCTCTGGCTTGGGCATGGACAGGGGCTGCAGTAACTGGGGTTAGTTCAATACTCATTTTTTCCTTATGATTATTCTTTGCTGGTTCCTCCAGATCCTTCTCACTCCAGTCTCTTAACAACTCTTTTCCCCTGAAATGTTTTGGCAAACTTTTTTTTGTTAATTTTTTCAATCCTCTTTCCTTCTTTGTCATACAGTCCTTTGCTATAGACCACGGTTGCGCTCACAAATCATTTTCAAAGAACAATTTGGTAGAAGACATTGTTGGAACTTTGGCCTTCTTGCCACTGATTTATCCATATGAGCATTGCGATTTAAGCATGACAACCATCATGCAAAAACAAATATGTTCAGGTGGGGAGTGTGTGATGCATGTTGGGGGAGTGGGAAGGGTGACCACATAGACTTGATAAAATGATTGCATTTTTTTTTTTTTTGTTGAAAAGAGAAGTATTACTGCATATAAGAGACAGTAGACATTAGTCATTATAGAGTTTGTGAACATAATTAATGATATAGAAAGCATAAACTCTGTTAGATACAAAATTTTGTTGTAGTTAAATACATGTTTTTTATCATGTTTTCCTGTAATATGTGTTGATGTTAGAGTAAACACCCAATTTAGTCCTTGAAATTGTAGGGTCGTATCAACTTAGTCCTCCACATTATCAATATTCCAAAATGATCCTTGAAATTGCAGAAAATTAATCAGATTCGTCCTTTCGTTGATATTTGCATGGACTATAATGATATTAAGTTGGTAATGTTATGGATGCATTTGAAATTATGTGAATAATGTCAAGGATGTATTTGCTATATTTTGGAATTCTAAGGATCATTTTGGAATATTGATAATGTGGGGACTAAGTTGATACGACCCTACAATTTCAGGAACCAAATTGAGTGTTTACTCGTTGATGTTATATACATGGATGTGGTGAAAGCGCATGAGGAAGAATATGGTGGCGGCA
Organism: Ammopiptanthus mongolicus; assembly: GCA_039655645.1. NCBI lineage: Eukaryota > Viridiplantae > Streptophyta > Magnoliopsida > Fabales > Fabaceae > Ammopiptanthus > Ammopiptanthus mongolicus. The sequence continues at coordinate 9,990,298 of CM077348.1, read as the reverse complement.
ACAACGCTGCATATTGGACGATGAGGGGGAGAATGGGGTCAATTGAGGTGGAGGTGGAATTTAATCGACTGGCTGAGTATTTAACTTGGTTTATTCTAGAAAATGAGAAGAAAATAAGGAAGAAGAAATGGACACGTGTGAAGGAGAAAGGGGGAGAGAGAGAGAGGGAGAGAAAAGAAGATAGTCAATTTTGTAAATTTAAAAATATTAATAATTTAAAATTAATTACAAACTTGCTTAGATACCCTTCTTTTTGGTCTCTCACCGTTGAAAACATGATAAAGATATATGATTTGTATCTCAAGACTAGGTTCCTTGCATATTGTACATCACTCCACCCTTGCGGTTTGCACTCCCATGAATATTTCAATAAAGAACATTGCATGAGTTAAAATCCATCATCAATAAAACTTCAAAATAAGAGAAAACAGAACCCTCAAAGGCTCAAAGCGAGGAATTTCTACGGATAGAAATTTATTGTCCCAAAAAAAATGTCTTGATATCCCCTACCAATCAAATATTGGAAATGAGCATAAATATTAATGAGTTATGTTCTTAAATGTCAAATTTTGATTGATAGGGGACAGAGACTGTGACAACAAATTGGGACAACAGATCTCCATCCAATTTCTACCGTAAATGTGAGGAACTTATTGTAAAAAATAAGGTTTTGTTAATTTTTGCCCTTATGAGTTAAGGAATAAAAAATAAATTTTTATTAGGATATTAAATAAATTATTCTTGAATTTATTACACACAATATTTTTTAATAAAAAAATTACTTTTTATTCCTTAATCATTGCACTTACCAAAACTGTTGTAAATACTTTTTTAATGATATATGATATATACGGTGTATTATTTATTTAAAATTTATTCATAAAAATGATTAAATATGAATTAAAAAAATAAATTAAAGAATCTTGTCAATAAGCATCATAATACATTAATTAAAGAATCAAAAAACGAAAATTATCATTGTTTAGTACATCAAACACATTATTTTCTCATTAAATCTTATGTTTTTACGTGCTTAAAAATATTGGTTAACATTTAATTATAATGAAACATCTTTAAAAATACCTAATACTGCAATGAAAGAAATCTTTTTTACAAACAGACAAAAAGAGATATTTTTTATTTACAAAAAGTGCGTGAATTTTGTTACCAAAAATAAAAGTGCGTGAATTTATGATAAAAATAAACCTTGCATCCGTCAAAGAGATATGCGGCTCAAGAAAGTCGAAAGTTTCATTCTTCAGAAAGTTATGTTTTTTTTTTTTTTGACTAATTCAGAAAGTATGTTATGTTTGAGTAAAAAAAAAAAGTACTTCATGTATTTCATTTACTTAGCATAAATGGCATTAGGGGAGAAAAAGTTATCTTTCAATATCTTTTTTTTTTTTTTTTTTTTTTTATAACCATCATATAGGTACAAAGTATTCACCATTATTAGTAGTGACTAATCTTCATAGGGGAACCTATTGGACATACAAGATGGATTCTCCCCCCCCAACTAGGTTTTCTCCATATACAAGAATTAGGATTCGAACCCCTAACTACTTGCTAAAGGTGTCTGAATCTCTTACCATTCAGACCAATCACATATTGGTATCTTTCAATATTTTAACATATTACCAGGCTAAGATAGTGAAAAATATTATTTATAAAATACTATGAACAAAAAATGAAAAAAAAAATCATCAAAATGAATCATTTCTAAAGTGAAAAAAGAATTTATTAAAAATGTATTATAATCTCAATATACTAAAAATTAATGATGGATGCATTATTATTTGCTAGAATCATGACTTTTGTGTATGGAGATCCTATTAGGAGAAGAAAATCTACTTTGTGTGTCCCAAAGGTTCCCGACGGAAATTAATCACCCATAAAATGCATTTAATTCCTTCCAACTAGTGCTCCGATCCTAGTTTTTTGGGTGAAGGCTCATTTCCTAACTTAATTGTCCCTTGAACTTTTCAAAGAAATATTGCTTTTATTTTTTTTTTTGTTTCTTAAGGTATCCCTTGTGCGGAGACTAATCCCCGAGTTACTGTACGACATTGAAGGGTTTGACCTTTCCCAAGTAGGTTCTCTCGGTACACAAGAGTCAGGGATCGAACCCTTGACCACTTGCTTAAGGGGTCTGATGTCGTTATCACTCGGACCAATTACATGTTGGTAAAGAATAATTGCTTTAAATAAGTGATTATATTAAACTAAATTCATTTTTTTAAAATAAGTTCATTTAATTTATTAGTTTTTAATTAGAAAAAATTTTCCTCGAAGATTTTTAATAAATATCAAATGCATCTATTTCCTACCAACAAGTGGTCACATCCTAATTTATTTATTTTTTCGGTGAAGGTTCATATCCTAATTTAATTGTCTTTTTAAGTTTTAACTATTCAGCGGATATTGCTTAGAATATGTTATTGTATTAAATTAAATTCTTTAAAGGTTTAAAAATAATGCATTTACTTTATTAATTTTCTTAATTAGAATAAAATTACCTTTAAAATGTGGATTTTATTACCAAAGGCAAATGTATTTAAATCTTGCCGACTAGTGCTCAAATCATAATTTTTTCCCGGTCAAGGCTCATATCCTAATTTATTTGTCCCTTAAACTTTTCAAAAAAAATATTGCTTTAAATAAGTGATTATATTAAATAATAAACTAAATACACATTTGTTAAAAAATAATGCATTTAATATAATTAGCTTTTATTTTTTGGTGTGTACAAAGGTGTTCTTTGGTCGATAGCAGGAGACTAATCTCTTTCGATGAATAGAGATTACCGAATTAGGTTTTGTATCTCTTAACAAAACATTTTTCATACACACGACAGTAATCTAATCTCTGACAACGTGGTTAAGGAACTCAATTATCTACCAACTGTATTAGATCTTGTTGGTAATTAGAACGAATTTACATTAAAAGTATTTTATCAAAATCAAATGCATTTAATTCTTGCCAACTAGTGTTCATATCCTAATTTATTTATTTTTCGGTAGAAGGATCAGATCCTAATTTAATTGTCCTTGTAACAATTCAGAGAGATATTGCATTGAATAAGTTATTATATTAAATGAAATTCATTAAAGGTTTAAAAAAGAACGCATTTACTTTATTAGTTTTCTTAATTAGAATGAATTTACGTTTAAAATATGGTTTTTATTACCAAAGGCAAATGCATTTAATTCTTGCCAACTAGCTGGTGCTGGGATCCTAATTTTATTTTGAGGTTAAAGTAATAATTTGGTCCCTATATGTGACACAGATTCTTCATTTAGTCCTTATACGTCAAAAATTTGAAAATGAGTCCCTACATGTGTAAACGTTAGCATATTCGATCCCTACGCGTGTAAACGTTGGCAAATTAGTCCCCGCTGTCGGCAAATTAGTCCTTATACGTGACACAAATTTTTGATTTGGTCCTTAAATAGGAAAAAAAATTAAATTGGTCCCTAAATGTGCAATCGATAATAATTTTGTCCTTATCGTCTATCAAGGAGCTCGGACCCAACTAAAGATTCTTTTTATATTGATTATTTTTTATATATTATATCAATCTATTTATTCTATTGAGAGTCAATAACTTTCAGAATATAAAATCATTTACGGACCAAATTATACAATTTTTACTCTCAATAGAAGAAATAGATTGATATAATATATAGAAAATATTCAATACGAAAAAAATCTTTAATTGGATTCGAGTTCCTTAGTAGACGGCAGAGATAAAATTACTATCGATTATATATATAAGGACCGACTTAATTTTTTTTCTAGGTTTAGGGATCAAATAAAAAATTTGTGCCACGTATAAGGATCAATTTGCTGACGGCAGGGACAAATTTGCTAACCTTTGCACCTATAGAGACCAAATTTGCTAACGTTTACATATTTACGGACTCATTTCCAAATTTTTTACTTATAGAGACTAAATGAAGAATCTATGTCACGTATAGGAACTAAATTATTACTTTAACTTTATTTTTACTATTATTATTTTTATTTTATTATTATTATTGAGCGAAGGTCCAGAATTTAATTTTTTTGGGTAACCATGTTATAGGTACGGAATATCCACCACCATCAGCAGTGCTTAATCTCCGTCTGGAAACCTATTGGCCACACAAGACGGGTTCTCCCCTCCCAACCATGTTTTCTCCATACACAAGAGGTAGAATTCAAATCCCTGACCTCTTGCTTAAAGTTGTCCGAATCCCTTACCACTCGGACAAACTACATGTTGATGTCCAGAACTTAATTTATTTGTCTTTTTTAACTATTCAGAGAAATATTGTTTTAAATAAATGATCATATCAAATTAAATTCATCAATGGTTTAAAATTTAATGCAATTAATTAAATATCAATAAAAAAAATAATTTCCTAAAATATTATAATGATATCATATCATGACTTTAAATATTGGAACTACACAAAAAAAACAGGATCATGACTTTAAATGCTTGAATTGAATGGTTGCTTGCATGAATCCACTCTAATTTGGTGCTTCAATGCTCACATAACTTCCATATAAATTCAGCTCTAGTTTTCAAATTTTCATGTATAAATTAACAGCTTCTCATCTTCATTGAGAAGAAAGTGTTGAATCTTTTGACAACCACCATAAACCTTTTGGGTTTTCAATCACCATTGCATGAAAATGCTATGCTGAATGGAGATCTTGTGCGATTCTTTCTTCCCAAATATAGGTTTCTGGCCCATTGCATATTATACATGGACTATAGCTAATACAGTGTTACCCTTTTGCCACTGATTTCTTTCCGTGTTCAATTGCCTTATTGCAAATGGGTCGAAAACAGATATTTGGTATTCCAAAATTTGCCAAACTTTGACGCGAGATCAATACATAGGTTGGATTTTTGTCTCTGATGTGGAATCATTTACTTTGATTTTCCCTACTAATCTGATTTCAACTTGTTTTCATTAGCTTGTATTTATAACTTTTCGAACATAAAATAACATTCAACAACTCTTTAATTACTTTGAGATATAAACGTTTCAATTTATTGTATTCATATTGTATGGACAACAGATAATGTTTATGAATTATTGTAGTTAAATTTTCTCTAATTAAATAATATAAATATTTGTTTGTTATTTTTGAGGCACATCATTTTAATATGCTTTAGATTTGAGCGCAATGATTCATCTTTGATAGGTTCTGTATGATAGATTAATCATAAACTAAAACCACGCAAAAATCAAAACAATCAGATTTAATTTATCCGCATTTGCTTTTCATATCCTATCACGATAAGAAAACTCACTTATACCGATGACCTTTTATCGAAGGCCCTGAAGCCATTGGTAACTTCCTCATTTCCGATGGGTCAGGCCGTCGGTATCAAGTTAATAAATATCTAACCACCTTATCGACGACCTAGGTTGTCGATAACTTTATCTAAGAGCCGTCGGTAAGTCCTTCACTAATTTTTGCACAAATAGACGCCTAAATATTCTCGCTGCGTTTCCAACGGTCAGGGCCGTCGGTAATGGTACCGACAACTTTTTGTGATTATTGACGGACGTCCGTAATGAGTTATTTTCTTGTAGAGTATTATTTACTATTCTTATCACATCCCCATTTTTTCCCAATTAAATCCCATAAATACCATTATGACCTTCCCACCCCCTGTACTAACCCATTTTTTCACAATTAATTTTCCTACCTCATCAAACTCCTCCCTATCCCCTACATTTCTTCCTTTCCTTCTCCTCACTCCCTATATTTTCTTCTCTTAGTCACAACCCAACCTCACCCAACCCCATTTGTAACCTCCGGCGAGGTGTAGAGGGGAGCACAACGGCGGCCAGAAAGCGGTAGCGAGCACCGTGGTGGTAAGGTGAGTCTTTTTGATTTTTTTCGTATGATTTATATCTTAGATGCAAAGCATTCAAATTTATAATACCTTAGTTTCCGTAAGGTATTCTAAATTTGAATACCCTACGAAAACTATAGTTTCTGTAATGCATCCAAATTTGAGTACATAGTTTCCATAAGGTATTCTAAATTTGAATGCCCTACAGAAACTATAGTTTCCATAATTTACTCAAATTTGGGTGCATTACGGAAACTATAGTTTCCATAAGGTATTCAAATTTAGAATACCTTACGGAAACTTTCCTGTAGTCATTGCCGTTTTCCCATAATTTTACGTAAATCGCTTTGAGATAAATAGTCTTTTCGGTGCAATTCCAAATGTGAAGTAAGTCTTCGTATCTTATTAGTAAAATTGAAAATTATAGTTTCCGTAGGGTATTTTAAATTTGAATCTAAAATCAGGAAAAAAAACTTGTTATATTATTAATACTAATTATCATTAATTACGATGAATAAACTTAATTTTAATATAATAAATTTTTTGTGACTTTGATATCTTAACTTTTTTAATACATTATGGAAACTTAGTTTAGTGGTGTTTTCTGAGTTTGTGACATGGAAGATTATGTAAGCAAAGTGTCTAATGAAATAGATACATTACGAAAACTATAGTTTCCGTAAGATAAAAAATTGAATACATTAAGGAAACTATAATTTTCATAATGTATTAAAAATTGAATATATTACGAAAATTATAGTTTCTGTACTGTAAAAAAATTGAATACACGATAAAAATTATAGTTTCCGTAATGTATTAAGAATTCAATACATTACGGAAACTATAATTTTCGTAAAGTATAAAAAAATGAATACATTACGGAATGAGATTTAATTAAAGAAAAATGGGAGAAGGGGGTAAGAAAAGCAAATGCCTAATTTATTTATCAGTTGTATGAGAGTATACTCTAATTTAGTATATATTTATAGATTATAATTGAAATATGATAGCAATTATAATTTGAATTTTTTAAAAAGTAGCAATGATGAATTTGATAAAATCAGTGAATAAAAAAACAATGCAATTAATTGGCACATGTGATTGTAGAATCTGATAAAATTCATTGAATAAAAAATAAATGGTACATTGTTAAAAAAATGATACACTTAATTAGTGAACAAGATTGTGGATTGTAAAATAATCATTTGAGAGTAAAGATTATTGTAATTGAGATGTGATAGTGAATCTAATTTAAAGTTTTAAAAATAGGAATGAATTTAATAAAATGAATGAATAAAAAAAATATAAAATTAATTGACATATGCGATTGTGAAATCTGCTAAAAATTAGTGAGTAAAAATATAATAATGCAATTAATTGGTGGGTACGATTGTGGAATACACAATTAATTATCAGTAATAATATTTGAGAATAATCTAAATATATAAAAATATTTAATAATTGGTCGTTGCAATGTTGATAAAATTGGATTGGGTAGTAGATTAGTGATACTTTTTTTTTATGCTTGTAGATTAATCAGTGGTACTTTTTTTTGGGTGCTTAATTAGTGATACTTTATGATTGATGTTTAACTGTTTAAATTAATTAATTGAATTTGATGATATCGTAAAAAATAATATACATCCAATATATAGTATTTATAAAATATAAAAATATTAATTCCTTTTTAAAAAATTAATAACTTTCTAATTTACATTTCTTCCTCACAGACCTCAGATTGTGCTTCCTTGCAGTCGGGAAACGCTGCATTCATGCAGGCAATGTATTGGTAGTTGTCTGATCAAAATCAGACTGTATAGAGTTCAATAAAATCGGTATTTTCAAATTTAAAAATAATTAAAATATGCATGTTTTATGCGCCGTCCGATCAAAATTGGACACCGAGATCATCCGACTGTTGGATCTTCTACTACAGGGTATCCAGATATCCCAAAGACCTCAGCCCTCATTCATCGTGGTTTAATCTATAGAGGAGAAATGTCTGTGTGTAACAAGCATCTCCGAGAATTCAATTGATGAGGTGTTCTTTCTGCAGAATTTTCTTCTTTGGATTTTGCAATTATGGGTACTCGGTCTTTTTTTTTAAGGATTTAATTGGTATGTATTTTTATAAAATTTTTTATATTGTTAATCAATCATAAATCATGTTATGTATACCAAATAAATTATAAATTATCACATAAATAAAAATATTTGACTCTTATTATAATTTATAAATACTTTAAAAGTTAAGAGTCATACATAAAATTATTAATGATTAATTGAAATTGTAAAAAACCTTACAATGAAAATATATTAAAATTAAACTCTTTTTTTATGTCGCCATTCTGGGTTATAAATTTGTGATGTTGTATATTATATGACTTGTGTATCGAACGTTAAAAATATGAGGAAGTCAATTATTAAATTTGTGTTTTAAGAGGTTATTTGTCCAAAATTTTGCTTCTTATAACCTTATTTTAATATACAAAATTACAATTGAACTATTCAAGTGTCGTTATATCTTTAATATAACTTTAAAATACAAAATATATCTTTAGGTATCTCGTTTAAATTCTTTATTTCTGTTCTATGTGGGGGAAATTTATACATTAATATTATATTCGATTGGCAGCTTTTACTGCAGCTTTAGTATAGCTTGCACTTGAAATGTTGCCCAGATTCTTATTACCAAATACCATCCGAGTAGAAAGGAATATATAAAGGGGAAAAAAGACTTCATCTTTTATGCTTTTCAATAATATTTCTAAATCTTCCTACAACATCGATCCTCTTATTAATTCTCCCACTTATTATATAAGGATGTATTAAATACATTTTATATTTCAAAGACATTTGATGTATTTATCTTTTCATCTGATACTTTTTTTAATATTAGAAGAATCTTGTGGAGGAAACACATGCGTAACTCAAATAAGTTTTGAACATAACAGCCTACCGAAAAAGAGGCGCTGGTTTGAGATGGTGGACAATGGAAACATGCATAAATGCTGCATTGAGAATTGATGTACACGCAACGTTGTTTCAAACAGTTTCATGATAACATGAGACAAATGATCCGTTATAATAAGTCGTATTAGAATAGTCGTGTGGCTAATTTTCAATACTAATATCATTGTTTATGTTATTATATAGATAAGATGCTCCCACCACAACAACTTAGAAAGGTATATGTACATGGAGCCAACCTTTCGGTCCTCATACTTTACCAAGCTTCTACTCAAACTCTATGCCTTTTTGACAATCAGGTTACTTCTTTTGAAAGCCCACCTACCTATCCACAAAGCAAAACAATCTGATCAGAGAGAGAAACAAAAGACCGAGACTCAGTTCCATTTCTGATTTTCATTTTCTCCAACCACCATGAGATGACATCCTGCAAAAATTGTCTACAAGCACTATTCCATGATTTTTGATTTGAAACATCACATACTTAATCGAATAAATCCCAAAAATTATATCCTTCTCAGTCCCTTAATTGCATACATAAACAACTATCCTACAAAAAATTTGTCTTTTAGTGACAGACAAAATCTGTCACTCTGTGCTTAAAATCCATAAGTATATATGTAAAACTTACGTTCACATATGGTCAGTCCAACCGTCCATTATGAACGACGAATAACAACGGGGAATGATTGTCACTATAAGTTTTACTTACAATCCACATACATTTACCTACGGTTGTATTTGACTGTCAATAGGTTTTACCTACGATTCATCTATCTTTACCTACGATTTGACTGACATTAATACTTATACCAACAGTTTTAATAACTATCACTAAAAGTATCTGTAGGTATATAACAAATTTATTGTAGTAATCCATGTATATACATAAACAGGAGAAATCTTAGTCTCTCTAAGCTCGAACCTAGACTCTTAGCCTTCAAGTCTTTTCCTTCTGCTTTTGTCCAACCTCCGCTTCTTGGTGTACCCCTTCTTTTATAGATCCTCTTTTGGGATGCGAGAGGCGAGATTCTTTTATACTCTCGAGGCCAAGGTGTTGCAGCATTAGGCAAAGATACGTATCCTCCCTAGTATCATGCTCCGCGGGTGTGCATGACATGATCTTTTAGAAGATTCTGCCCCTAGTTCACACACGACGCTCTACTCAAGCCTAATTGTTCGGCCATCATATAGTAGAGACCGGGTTAAGCAACTCGGGCGTGTGATGTCTGAGTTCACTATTCTTCGAAGGTGATCAGCGAGACCTCCTTTTAATGGGTCGTCTTTTGGTGTTGGACCTCCTACCAAATATGGTAGAAAACAATATATATATACAATGAGATCAAATACAAATGAGATACACCGTATATGAATTTTTTTTTTTTTTTTGTATTTGCCCCGGGATATATGCACATATATACTCCCGAGTTAAAGAGGATATTTTCTCATTACATTATTCACAATTAATAGCCAAATTAGTTGTCTTATGGCTAAAAGCCAAAAGGATTCTTACTTTTATGGAAGCACGTGATCGCGATTGAAACAATAAGCATGTAGAAATTATTCTCCTTATACCTCTTGTTTTGTTTTGTTTTTTTGCCGTTGGAGTTTATCCTAATGAAATGATGAGTGGTGTGGAATGTAGTATAGGGTATGGTAGCAGTAGCATGGATGGTTTTCGCTGGCATTGGCGAAATTGCGATGCCAATGCCACCCACAGCCACAGTTCAGAAGAGTCCCAAGTAATTTGGTGGAACTAGCTAGCTAGCTAGGAAGTGTTCAAACTTAAATCATCATTTTCTGCAAATTATTTCGTGTAGATGGTTCAAGTGGACACGGGCACCTATATATTTGCCAGCTTTACTGCATTTCACTTATCATAAGTATTTTCAATTTGCTCCTCTTTTAAGGTTGTATGATGAAATTCAACGTTTTATAAGAAAGTTATTAAAGGATATAAGTGTTTAGTGATCCAAACTACTGATCCCAACACTTACATAGTGTAAGTCCCAAAATAAATTTATTAGTTAAGAAAGAAAATTACTTCTATTGGTTGGATAAATAGTGAAGTTTAACATTTTCGGTTTAATTAACTTTTAAGTCGTGATAACTAAGATAACACCACCAGACATCCAGCCTCATGCTTGCCTCATGCTTTAATATTATTAAGGTTAAAGTAATATTTTGGTCCCTATACGTGATATCGATTCTTCATTTAGTCCCTATACGCAAAAAGTTATTAAAAAGGTCCTCATACGTGCAAATATTATCCATTTGGTCCCTCCCGTTATGTTGTCGTTTTTAATGATCCGTGAACTACTACGTATAGGGACTAAATGAAGAATTTGTGCCACGTATAGGGACCCAATAATTTAGGTTAAAGTAATAATCTGGTCCCTATACATGGCACAAATTCTTCATTTAGTTCCTATACGTGACACAAATTCTTCATTTAGTCCCTATACGTAGTAGTTCACGGATCATTAAAAACGACAACATAACGGGAGGGACCAAATGGATAATATTTGCACGTATGAGGACCTTTTTAATAACTTTTTACGTATAGGGACTAAATGAAGAATCGGTGTCACGTATAGGGACCAAAATATTACTTTAACCTATTATTAATATACACCAATGATGGCTTCAATCACTTTGTTTAATCGAAAATTTTGTGTTTTGAGATCTCCCTCAACCATGATTAATTAATTCATGTAATGGAGCCAAATGATCGGGATAAAGATCTCCTGTCCTATTTTGGTGTACCACATCATGTCCCAATCAATTATATCTTGCCATGTATTTTACTTTTTCAATATCAAATAAAATTTTAACTTACATGACAAGATATTATTAATTGGGACATGATATGGTACACAAAAATGGGACAGAAGATCCACATCCAAATGATCGATGCTTGCACTTTTGATTCTCAAGTGCACTTCTGATTGCATGCTTAAGTCTCTTTCAAAACAACATGGATTTTCTCCAGCCTCTCCATCCTCTGCAGCAAGAAAATAAGAGTGGAAAGAGAGAGAAAAGGGGGAGAAAATTGAAAAATGATGAAAAGAGAGAAAAAAATAAGAGAGGGATAGAAAGGGATAGAAAGGATGGAAAGGGGATGGATGGAGAGAATCCAAATCCCTTTCAAAAGACACAACAATAATGGTCTTTAAAATATTAGCTTTGACCACGTTTCTTGTTGCTTTAGGTCAACTAAGGAAGTTTCTTCAATAATGAAAGATCGAGGTGGACCATATATGGGCTTTGTCTGTTGAATGTAGTGAATAAATTGATGAGGAAATTTTTAACAAACTATTAGCAAATAGTGGAATTTTGGTAAGGGTGTTATTTTTTACACCACAATTTTTTCTTATATATCACAAATTTTTTAAAAATATTTGAATATCCCTAAAATATCCTCCTATATACACCACTCACCCTATAATACACTCCTATCTTAATACATCTCATAACTTATATACACCACTCCCCTCCCCTCTTCTTCCTATTTTCCTCTTCTCCCTCCTCACCCTCACCCTTTATTTTTCTCACCTCATAATCAAATTCAATATATAATTATCATGTTCCATTCATGTTTCCTCCTAGTCCTAATTATATGACTCTCAACGGTACCCTTGAATTCAACTATGTTTTCGTTGAAGATTCTCTGGCCTTGGAGTTGGAGGCTTTTCTTTGAAACAAGAACCCCCCATTTAGCCAAACCGGTTGGCACTTGTAGTGGCAGCAAGAACAACAAAAACAAGAAGATGAACTGGGTTTACTATTTTATGGGACCGTGTTCTATCACGCTGTGGTTATCTGAGGTGTTTGTTTGTTCGCCCTTTTAGGCTAATCTTTTATGCGGTGTTCGATATTTCATGTGCGTTTGGCATAATAATATCAGAGCATAGAAGAAACTAATGACTTCCAACTAACTGATGCATCCTAACAACATCTTAACCATCTGCTAACTAACTGATATAAGTCAGTAACTAACTAATTGATTTAACCAAAACCAACAAATTATCGAACTAAGAATTCTCCAATACGTAAGGGAGTTTTTTTTAATTTCGTATCAAATAAGTTAGGTGTTAGTGATTTTTTTCATATCAGTTTTTAATAATGACAGTATTATATGTAGTACTTCTTTAGTGATCAATACTCTCGATTCAATTATTATTCAGTTAGCTGTTCATGTAATTATGCTGACATGAGAGCGTCTACTCTAGCAAATGCAATCATAAATTTGGCCTGGGCAGTCGGAAAGTTTTGAAATCTCACATTAGTCGTTTTGAGTCATTTGCTTTTTGCTCCCTTCGCAATTCTCACTTTTCTACGCAACGAACAACTCTTATTTTTTGCTCCCTTTGCATCTTCGTGACTGAACAACCATTTTTAATTTCATAATTTATTTTTAGGCAAATTGCTACAATGACACTCGCCACATAAAGTAGCAAATGCAATCTCGCTAAACAATAATTCCATAATTTTGGGATTATAAAAAATTAAAATATAACTACATTTGGATGGGACAGAATATTAATTTGCAACTTAGTCTCCCATGTTGTTGTTTTTTAATAGTACCAAGAGTAATAATCCGTAGATTAATAATACCAAGAGGGTGAGGAGGGAGAAGAGGGGAGGAGAGTGGTGTATTTCTGAAATATAGGTTATGAGATGTAAAAGATAGTTGGGAGTATTTTAGGAATATTTAAATATTTTTAAAAAAAAATTAGTGTATAAGAAAAAAATGTGGTGTAAAAAGCAACACCCTTTTGGTAATGATATTATATTTAATAGGGCTAGGGCAAGGCCCGACGAGTTTTGGTTAAGGGATCTAAATTTTGTAACAAATTTTTATAATTTAATTTTTTTTAATTAAATATCTATACTTTTTAAAAAATTTTAAATAGGTTTCTTTTAGTATTAAATGTTAGAGACTAAATTATAAAAAAAATTATAATTAGCGGGTATTTAATGAAAAAATTATTTAAATATAATGATTTATTTTAAAAAATTCAAAACTATAAGGACTTACTTAAAAAAAATTATATTATAAGGATCTATTTAAAAAAATAGTAAAATTATAGTAACAGAAATATAATTTAACCTTTTATAAAAATGAAGGTTCACTTTACCAAGACATTAATACTTAGAAAGGAGACTTCAGTCCTGTAAAAAAGAAAGAAAGAAGAAGAAATGAGACTTTGGTCTTCGATGTGTGTAATTGGCATTCACGTAGGTCATCTTTATGATTTCACCACCTTGATTGTTGACAAGAGAATGGCCACTTAGAACAGCTTATAAGAATTAAGAATAAATGATGGTATCTTTTGGTTAAAACTAGCTAGATTCCTATAGAACTTGCAATTTGTGAATCAAAATATTTGTTGGAATTTCGACAAACATAAGTGAGAATGTTCTGAACAACTCAAACTTTTGGAACAATTCCATAAAATCACATTCGCAAGAACCAAAACGCCCTTAAAAATAGAGGTGGTTTAGACAAAGGAAGAGAAGAGGAAAATTCAGTGGGTTTTCACTTCGGTTGAAAATGGGTCTAGGTAATTAACGGAGTATGATCTCTTTGTAGAGAAGGTTGGAAAATGGGTTTTCACTTCGGCTGAAAATGGGCTTTCGTTTACGTCTAGGCCAAACCTTATTAGTTGCCATTGTTGCTGAATTAAGTTTGGGTGTTGTTTTTACACCACAATTTTCTCTCATACACCATAAATTTTTTAAAAACATTTGAATATCCCTAAAATACTCTCAACTATCTTAATACACCCTCATAACCTATATTCATAAATACATCACTCCTCTCCACTCTTCTTCTTTTTTTCCTTTTCTCCCTCCTATCCACGAATCCTTAATTGTAATAGTGGTAAGAAATAGTGTCAATTGTGGAACCTAAAAGATGCAAAGAATTCCCATTATGTTACTTTAGTACGCTGGTGTTCGGTGTATTAAAGCTCTGGCATCCCCTTTGCTTTATGTCCAACTAATTTTCGCCTCAACCACTACTTGACAGCTCTTCCTTCACCCTATGCTCAAAACCAATCTCCCTCTCTATGCGTTTCTACGTTGACACTTGTGGGCTGAGTATGAAGAACGAAAATCAATGTTTATCTCATGTATGCGTTCTACTCTCAGTACGACTCTTTCTATCTGTGTTCGTCTTCTGTTCGTATGGGTGTCCCGCAATTGATGTTTTTGCACAGACAACAAAATCACGAGAATGGGGGCCGGCGATGCCCCTCCGTCGGGATCGGCTCGGAGGTCGGCTAGTTGGGGATCGAGCTGTCGGCGGTCGGCGGTCAGCAGCTGGTTGTATGGTTGCTGCCTAATGCATCAGTCAGATCCGTATTTTGTGCTTCAGTATATACCTTCTGCTACCTTAGACGAAATGAAAATGAAGTAGACTCCGTTTGACTCCCACCCCACCTAGACATGTCAAAGTCAACACCATATATATCTTTCGCATTGTGATCGGATGGTTCTCATAGTTCCACGAGAGAAGAAATCTTGTTAACAGATGACCCATCTCAGGCCTTTATTGGTCAGCTAACTCTGCTACCGTGTGAATGCTAGCAAGTGTTTCCTTGTTGAGCTTGATTGTGGGATAAATGGCGGTCATTCATCGGTCGTTGAGCAATCGACGATCGGCCATCGAGCGTTTGACGGTCAGGCGTCAGACAGTCGACGATCGGCGATTTAGGGTTTAGCACCGGTCAACCGTCGGACAGTCGGCCGTTGGTGGGTTAGGGTTCAGGACTGGCCAGCCGATCGTCGGTCGGGATAGTAAATGATCCACTTCAATTTTTAATTTTGGAATAAATAATAAATGATCCACTTCTTTTTTGTAGTTTGGTCCCATGGATTAAAAATAAATTATATGGATCATTAACCATCTATTAATAATAAAAAAATCCAACCTACCCAATTCATTTAGTATTTTTTGTTATAATTGGATGGATTGAGTGAATTTTGTTATGGATGGATAATTGGTCCGCGGATCCTTTTGGTAGGCCTACATTTACCTTAAGAAAACCAAAGTACACAAAAGATAGACCCAATCAATTAGAGAGCAACAATTCCAGTATAGAATGGATAGAAAATTAAAATCACAACTTCTATAAAGGAGGCCTTATGTACACACCAATCAAAATAATAAGGATTGAATGTGTTGCCAGTATCAAGCCACAACACTACACCGATTAAAATAATAGAGGTTTAACAAGCAGGCCTTGGTTAGGTTGCTTATTTATCATCATATTCCTAAGGGGAAAACACAACAAAATCACTATGTATGGTTGCTACCTAATGCATCAGTCAAATCCTTATTTTCTACTTCAATATATACTTTCTGTTACCTAGGACAAAATGAAAATGAAGTAGACTCCGTTTGACTCCCACCCACCTAGACATGTCAAAGTCAACACCATATATATCTTTTGCATTGTGATTGGATGGCACTTTTTAGTTCCACGAGAGAAGAAAGCCCGTTAATAGCATGACCTATCTCATGCCTTTGACATGGCTCCCTTTCACAACATTGGCCAGCTAACTTCGCTACGGTGTGAATACTAGCAAGTGTTTCCACGTTGAGCTTGATTGTGGGATCAATGGCGATCAGCCGTCAACCGTTGGGCGGTTGGCGATTAGACGACGGTTGGTGGACTATTTAGGGTTTAGGACAGATCGGCCGGTCTACCGGTCTGCGATTTACGGTTTAGTATCGGCGGTCGGCGATCGGCTAGTCGGCGATCAGGCTGTCGTGGGTCAGTGGCCAGCAGTTGGTTGTATGGTTGCTACCTAATGCATCAGTCAGATCCTTGTTTTGTGCTTCAGTATATACCTTTTTTGCTACCTTAGACGAAATGAAAATGAAGTAGACTCCGTTTGAATCCCACCCCACCGAGACATGTCAAAGTCAACACCATGTACATCTTCCGCATTGTGATCGGATGGTTCCCATAGTTCCACGAGTGAAGAAAGCTTGTTAACAGCATGACCCATCTCAGGACTTTGACATGGCTCCCTTGAACAACATTGGTCAGCTAACTCCGCTACCGTGTGAATGCTAGCAAGTGTTTCCTCATTGAGCTTGATTGTGGGATCAATGGCGGTCAGCCATCGACCGTTGAGCAGTCGACGATCGGCCATCTGGCGTTTGACGATCAGGCATTGGGCGATCAACGATTGACGATTTAGGGTTTAGCACAGGTCAGCGGTCGAGCAGTCAGTGGTCAGGCGATCGTCGGTCGGGATAGTAAGTGATCCACTTCTATTTTTAATTATAGAATGGATTATAAATGATCCACTTTCTTTTTTTAGTTTGGTCCCATGGATTAAAATAAATTATTGGATGTATGATTAACCATCCATCAATAAAAAAAATAATCCAACCCATCCAATCCATTTAGTATTTTTTGTTATTATTGAATGGATTGAATGGATTTTGTTATGGATGGACTGGATGAATAATTGGTCCGCGGTTCCTTTTGGCAAGCCTACATTTACCTACAGAAAATCAAAGTACACAAAAGATAGACCCAATCAATCAGAGAGCAACAATTCCAGTATGGAATGGATAGAAAAATAAAACCACAACTTCTATAAAGGAGGCCATATGTACACACCAATCAAAATAATAAGGATTGAATGTGTTGCCACTATCAAGCCACAATACTACACTAATTAAAATAATAAAGGTTTAACAAGCAAATCTTGGTTAAGTTGCTTATTTATCATCATATTCCTAAGAGGAAAACACAACAAAATAACGATGAGGAATACTGTGGTTTCAAATGATGGTTTACTGTGTTGCTCTCGTATTAGCACGTGTGTCTCATTCACTCAACAGAAGCAGCAGCTGGATATACGGTTGCTACCTAATGCATCAGTCAAATCCCTATTTTTTGCTTCCATATATACTTTCTGATACCTTGTACGAAATGAAAATGAAGTAGACTCCGTTTGACTCCCGCCCACCTTGACACGTCAAAGTCAACACCATGTATATCTTCCGCATTATGATCGGATGCTTCTCATAGTTCCACGAGAGAAGAAAACCTATTAACAGCATGAACCATCTCATGCCTTTGACATGGCTCCCTTGCACAGCATTGGTCAGCTGCTACCGCGTGAATACTAGCAAGTGTTTCCTCGATAAGCTTGATTGTGGGATCAATGGAGGTCAGCCGTCGACCATTGGGCGGTCAACGAACGATCGTCGAGCGGTCGATGGTTTATGGTTTAGGATCGGCGATTGTCAGTCGACTAATCGGCAATCGGGCTGTCATTGGTCGACAGTCAGCAGCTGGTTTTATGGTTGCTACCTAATGCATCAATCAGATCCCTGTTTTCTGCTTCAGTATATACCTTCTGCTACCTTAAACGAAATGAAAATGAAGTAGACTCTATTTGACTCCCACCCCACCTAGACATGTCAAAGTCAACACCACGTATATCTTCCACATTGTGATCGGATGGTTCGCATAGTTCCACGAGAGAAGAAAGCCTGTTAACAGCATGACCCATCTCATGCCTTTGATATGCCTCCCTTGCATAGCTTTGGTCAGCTAACTTCGCCACCGTGTGAATACTAGCAAGTGTTTCCTCGTTGTGCTTGATAGTGGGATCAATGGCGGCCAGCCATCGGTTGTTGGACGGTCGGCGATTTAGGGTTTAGGACTGATCGGCCGGTCTATCGGTCGACGATTTACGATTTAGGGTCTACGGTCATCGGTCGGCTAGTTTGCGATTGGGCTGTCGTAGGTCGACAGTTAGCAGCTGGTTGTTTGGTTTCCACCTAATGCATGAATTAGATCCTTGTTTTGTGCTTTAGTACAAACCTTCTGCTAATTTAGATGAAATGAAAATGAAGTAGACTCCGTTTAGCTCCCACCCCACCTAGACATGTCAACGTCAACACCATGTACGTCTTCCGCATTGCGATCGGATGGTTGCCATTGTTCCACGAGATAAGAAAACCTGTTAACAACATGACTCATCTCAGGCCTTTGACATGGCTCCCTTGCACAACATTGGCTAGCTAACT
The DNA here is from genome assembly GCA_039655645.1 of Ammopiptanthus mongolicus. Lineage (NCBI taxonomy): Eukaryota > Viridiplantae > Streptophyta > Magnoliopsida > Fabales > Fabaceae > Ammopiptanthus > Ammopiptanthus mongolicus. The sequence goes on along the minus strand of CM077348.1, from coordinate 9,971,402 downwards.
TTGCTATAGTGTGAATGCTGGCAAGTGTGTCCTTGGTGAGCTTGATTGTGCGATCAATGGCGGTCAGTCGTCGGCCGTCGAGCAGTCGGCGATCAGCCATCGAGGGTTTAATTGTCGGGCGTCGGGCGGTCGACAATCGACGATTTAAGGTTTAGCACCGGTCGGCTGTCGGACAGTCTGCCGTCAGCGGTTTATGGTTTAGGACTGGTCAGCGGTCGGGCGGTCGTCGGGGATCCACTTCTATTTTTAATTTTGGAATAAATAATAAATGATCCACTTCGTTTTTTTAGTTTGGTCCCATGGATTACAATAAATTATTGAATGGATCATTAACCATCCATTACTAAAAAAAATCTAACCCACTCAACCCATTTAGTATTTTTTGTTATAATAAGATGGATTGAATGGATTTTGTTATGGATAGATTGGATGGTTAATTGGTCCGCGGATCCTTTTGGCTAGCCAACATTTACCTACAGAAAATCAAAGTACACAAAAGATAGACACAATCAATCAGAGATCGACAATTCCAGTATCGAATGGGTAGAAAATGAAAACCACAACTTCTGCAAAGGACGTCTTATGTACACACCAATTAAAATAACAAAGGTTTAACAAGCAGGTCTTGGTTGTGTTGCTTATTTATCATCATATTCCAAAGGGGAAAACACAACAAAATCACGATGAGAGATACTGTGGTTTCAAATGATGATTTACTGTGTTGCTCTCATATTGTGTTAACACGTGTGTCTCATTAACCCAACAGAAGTAGTAGCTAGATGTATGGTTGCTACCTAATGCATCAGTCAAATCCCTATTTTCTTGCTTCTATATATACTTTCTGATACCTTGGACGAAATGAAAATGAAGTAGACCCCGTCTTGACATGTCAAAGTCAACACCATGTATATCTTCCGTATTGTGATCGGATGGTTCTCATAGTTCCACGAGAGAAGAAAACTTATTAACAGCATGACCCATCTCATGCCTTTGACATGGCTCCCTTGCACGGTATTAGTCTGCTAACTCCGCTACCGTGTGAATACTGGCAAGTGTTTTCTCGTTAAGCTCGATTGTGGGATCAATGACGGTCAGCCGGCGGCCGTTGGGCGGTTAGAGATCGATTATTGGGCGATCGATGATTTATGGTTTAGGATCGGCTCGTTCAGCTAGTCGGCGATCAGGCTGTCGTAGGTCGACGATCAGCAGCTGATTGTATGGTTGCTACCTAATGCATCAGTCAGATCCCTATTTTGTGCTTCAGTATATACCTTATGCTACCTTATACGAAATGAAAATAAAGTAGGCTCCGTTTGACTCCCACCCCACATAGACTTGTCAAAATCAACACCATGTATATCTTCTGGATTGTGATCGGATGGTTCGCATAGTTCCACAAGAGAAGAAAGCTTGTTAACAGCATGACCTATCTCATGCCTTTGACATAACTCCCTTGCACAACATTGGCCAGCTAACTCCGCTACCGTGTGAATGCTTGCAAGTGTTTCCTCATTGAGCTTGATTGTGGGATCAATGGCGGTTAGCCGTCGGCCGTCGTGCAGTCGGCGATCGACCATTAGGCGTTTGTTGGTCGGGCGTCGGGCGATCGATAATCAACGGTTTAGGGTTTAGCACAGGTCGGTCCCGGGTTAGGGTTTAGGACTCATCGACGGTCGGGCGATCAACGATCAAGCGGTCGTCGATCGGGATAGTAAATGATCCATTTCTATTTTTAATTTTGGAATGGATAATAAATGGTCCACTTCCTTTTTTTAGTTTGGTCCCATGGATTAAAATAAATTATTGGATGGATTATTAACCGTCCATTAATAAAAAAAAATCCAACCCATCCAATCCATTTATTATTTTTTGTTAGGATGGATTGAGTGAATTTTGTTATGGATGGCTAATTGGTCCGCGGATCCTTTTGGCAGGCCTACATTTACCTTAAGAAAACCAAAGTACACAAAAGATAGACCCAATCAATTAGAGAGCAACAATTCCATTATAGAATGGATAGAAAATTAAAAGCACAACTTCTATAAAGGAGGCCTTATTTACACACCAATCAAAATAATAAGGATTGAATGTGTTGCCAGTATCAAGCCACAACACTACACCAATTAAAATAATAAAGGTTTAACAAGCAGGTCTTGGTTAAGTTGCTTATTTATCATCGTATTCCTAAGGGGAACACACAACAAAATCATGGTGAGGAATATTGTGGTTTCAAATGATGGTTTACTATGTTGCTCTCATATTGTGTTAACACGTGTGTCTCATTCACCCAACAGAAGCAGCAGCTGGATGTATGGTTGTTACCTAATGCATTAGTCAGATCCTTTTTTCTGCTTCGGTATATACCTTTTGCTACCTTGGATGGAATGAAAATGAAGTAGACTCCATTTGACTCCCACCCCACCTAGACATGTCATATTCAACACCAAGCATTTATCTTCTGCATTTTGATCAGATGATTCCCATAGTTCCACGAGAGAAGAAAGCATGTTAACAGCATGACCCATCTCAGGCCTTTGACATGGCTCCCTTGCACAGCATTGGTCAGCTAACTCCACTACGGTGTGAATAATAGCAAGTGTTTCCTGGTTGAGCTTGGCTGTGTGATCAATGGCGGTCAGCCGTCGACTATCGGGCGGTCGACGATCGATCGTCCGGCGGTTGCACTCGGTCGGCGGGTGGTCAACGATTTATGGTTTAGTACTGGTCGGCAATTTACGATTTAGGATCAGCGGTTGGAGATTTAGGTTTAGGACTAGTCGGTAGTCAACCATTGGAGATCGGGCGTTCGGTTGGTTAGCGGGTTAGAGTTTAGGGTTCAGGACTAGTCGGCGGTCGGTCGGTCGCCAGTCGGCATAGTAAGTTATTCTTTTCTACCTATTAACGATTTACGATTTAGGATCGGCGGTGGTCGGTCAACTAGTCGGCGATCGGTCTGTCTTAGGTCAACAGTCAGCAGCTGGTTGTATGGTTGCTACCTAATGCATCATTCAGATCCCTATTTTGTACTTCAGTATATACCTTCTGCTACCTTAGACGAAATGAAAATGAAGCAGACTCCGTTTGACTCCCACCCACCTAGACATGTCAAAGCCAACACCATGTATATCTTCCGCATTGTAATTAGATTTCCCATAGTTCCACGGGAGAAGAAAGCCTGTTAACAGCATGACCCATCTAAGGCCTTTGACATGGCTCCCTTGCACAACATTTGTCAGCTAACTCCGCTACCATGTGAGTGCTAGCAAGTGTTTCCTTGTTGAGCTTGATTGTGGGATCAATGGCGGTCAGTCGTCGGTCGTCGAGCATTCGACGATCGACCATCGGGCATCGGATGGTCGTCGATCGGTGGTTTAGGGTTTAGCACCGGTCGACTGTCTACCGGTCGGCCATCAGACAGTCGACCGTTGGCATGTTAGGGTTCTGGACTGGTTGCCAGTCGGGTGGTCAGCGGTCAGGCAATCCTCGGTCAGGATAGTAAATGACCCACTTCTATTTTTAATTTTGGAATGGATTATAAATGATCCACTTCCTTTTTTTAGTTTAGTTCCATGGATTAAAATAAATTATTGGATGGATCATTAACCATCCGTTAATAGAAAATAAACATAAAAACCCAACCCTTCCAATCCATTTAGTATTTTTTGTTATAATCCATTTAGTATTTTTTATTATAATCCAACTCCGCTACCGTGTGAATGCTAGCAAATGTTTCCTCATTGAGCTTGATTGTGGGATCAATGGCGGTCAGCAGTCAGCCGTCAGCGTTGAACGATCGTCGATTTAGGGTTTAGGATCGACGATCGTCGGTCGGCGGTCAGCGATCGGTGGACGATGATTTAGGGTTTAGGATCGATCAGCCGTTGGCGTTTGGGCATTCGACCGGTCGGCGTGTTAGGGTTTAGGGTTCAGGACTGGTCGGTGGTCGACCAGTTGGGCTGTCGACCGGCAGAAAGCCTGTTAACAGCATGACCCGTCTTAGGCGTTTGGCATGGCTCTCTTGCACAGCATTGGTCAGCTAACTCCGCTACCGTGTGAATGCTAGCAAGTGTTACCTCATTGAGCTTAGTTGTGGGATAACTGGCGGTCGGCCGGCAGGTGATCGTCGGTCGGCTGTCGACCGTCAGGGGGTCGGCGGTCGACGGTCGACGATTTAGGAATTAGGACCGGTCGGCTGTCGGCGGGTTAGGGTTTAGGGTTCAAGACGTGTCATCGATCGGCCGGTTGTCAGTCGGGATAGTAAATGATCAACTTCTATTTTAAATTTTGGAATGGATAATAAATGATTCACTTCCTGTTTTTAGTTTTGTCCAATAGATTAAAATAAATTATTGGATGAATCATTAAGTAGCCATTAATAAAAAAAAAAAGCCAATCCACTTAGTATTTTTGTTATAATTCGATGGATTGAATGGATTTTGTTATGGGTGGACTGTATGGATAATTGGTCCGCAGATCATTTTGCCAGGCATAAATTTACCTAAGAAAACCAAAGTACAGATAGGCCCAATCAATCAGAGAGCAACAATTGCAGTACAAAATGGATAGAAAATTAAAAGCACAACTTCTATAAAGGAGGCTTTATGTACATACCAATCAAAATAATAAGGATTGAATGTGTTTTCAGTATCAATCCACAGACTACACAAATTAAAATAATAAAGGTTTAACAAGCAGGTCTTGGTTAAGTTGCCTATTTATCATCGTATTCTTAAAGGGAAAACATAACAAAATCACGATGAGAAATATTGTGGTTTCAAATGATGGTTTACTGTGTTGCTCTCATATTATGTTAGCACGTGTGTCTCATTCACCCGATAGAAGCAGCGGCCAGATGTATGGTTGCTACCTAATACATTAGTCAGATCCCTTTTTTCTGCTTCAGTATATACTTTCTGCTACCTTGGATGAAATGAAAATGAAGTAGACTCCATTTGACTCCCACCCCACCTAGACATGTCAAATTCAACACCATGTATATCTTTCGCATTGTGATCGGATGGTTCCCATAGTTCCATGAGAGAAGAAAGCTTGTTAACAACATGAACTATCTCAGGCCTTTGACATGGCTTCCTTGCACAACATTGGTCGCCTAACTCCGCTATCGTGTGAATGCTAGCAAGTGTTTCCTCGTTGAGCTTGATTGTGGGATCAATGGTGGTCAATCGTTGGCCGTTGGGCGATTGACGGTTTAGGGTTTAGGACCTGTCGGTCGGTCAACGATTTAGGGTTTAGGACCGGAGTCGACGGTTTAGGATTTAGGACCGATCGACAGTCGGGATACTAAGCGATCTACTTCTATTTTTAATTTTGGAATGGATAATAAATGATCCACTTCTATTTTTTAGTTTGGTCCAATGGATTAAAATAAATTATTGGATGGATCATTAATCATCTATTATTAAAAAAAGTCCAACTCATCCAATCCATTTAGTATTTTTTGATATAATTGGAAGGATTGAATTGATTTTGTTATGGATAGACCGGATGGATAATTGGTTTGCGAATCCTTTTGTGAGGCCTAACTTAAACGCATCTAACATATTAGTGAATTTGGGATTTATGTGAACCCAAATCCGTTAAACGATGGTGATGATTTGTGACTATGTCAGTCGATAGTATCATATATTTTCAAACTATTCATTATAATCCTTTTAATATTAAATAAAAAAATTTAAATAAAAATGTAGATGTACTTAATAACTGAAAAATATAAAAAAAAAAATTGATAATCTCTTTATTTAATAATTAGAGATTTAAAAAAAATAAAATAAAAGAGGATATAACATTTATCTTAAGAGTTTAATTTCTATCTAATCACCAATCATGATCATGATATGAATGACTTTTAAAGTGGTTAGGATAAGAGTCAAACAAACGTACTGACGTGACACTTGATGATTGGATGTCTGTGTAAAAATACTTTACATTATCAGTGTACATAAATTAAACTCTTATCTTCATCCAAAAGATTTGATTCAATTCAATCCCAATCCAATCCAACAGTTTATTTAATATTAATACGACACATAGGTGGGAGATGTAATAATCTCAGAGACAGTGATGCTTACTAATAGTCTAATACTGCTTAAATTTAAAAAAAAAGGCAATTATTGAAGCCAAAGCATTTCAAAGGGCACAGTAGTTTCATTACAGCTATGATTCATTTCCCTGTCCAGGTGCACCTTTTAATCAAACTTCTGGATTTTATTCATATAGACGCAACTAATTAAGCACCATCAGATCAACCCCAGATCAATGCCTGATATTGGAAGATTGGTTTCCCTTAACCACTGTGACGGGGCAAGAAGCATTTGTCACCACATGATTGCTTACACTCCCCAACAACACCCTGAAAGAAAGAAAAAAAAGTCACTTGTTTAAATTATCTCTTTGAATCAAATATTAAGCTAATACATTACTTAAATTTCAATCAACCTGGTAAAGTTAAACTGTAAGAAAAGTGTTTGTTACCTTTTAAGGGAACCTAAACCTCTGCTTCCAACAACCAAAGAGTCCAGGTGAAGATCTTCCACAGCACTGCACAACTTATCCCTTGGATCTCCCCAGTAGACCTTTGCCACTACTTTTGCCTGTTTCAAAGACCAGAAAACACAAACATTGATTTACCATATTTATTATAATAATTTCACCATGTTTTTTTTCCTCCATATTAATTATACAATAATTACATGTAACTGCAGAAGAAAAGAAAGAAGGGTAATTAAGAAACAGTATAAATTATACCCCTTTGGTCTTTGAGACAGTGTCAAGGATGTCAATGACTTCGGGATCCCTAGCAATACCATATTGCTTTGTAAAGTTCAACTCCCTCAATTCCTCCAGTGGCACCAAAGCTGCAAAACAATTAACCAAACACAAAGTGTCATGCACAACTTATCATATCCAAAAAAACAAACCTATATAATATAATATATATTAATTAACATATATATATATATATATATATATATATATATATATATATATATATATATATATATATATATATGAAGAAAGGAAAAGGGGGGGGGGGCACGAACGTGAACCAGTGTCCTCAAAAAGCTCTTTCCTGGTGTGATCAGCTTTGGAAGGCTGAACGTTGATCAAGATGATTTGATCACCTCCGTTGATGAGATTATCAACGGCCCATCGAAGGGCTAATTTGCTGGTAGCAGAGAAGTCCATGGCTACTCCAATCTTGCGTGCCTTTGCCATCTTTGATTGATAAGAACTGAAGGGTGTGTGTTCCTTTTTATAGTTGGTGTTGGGTTCTAGGAGTTGTGTGGCGGCACCTCTGCTGGTTTTAGAAATGTAAAGGAGGAGAAGAATGTTCGTGAAAGAGCTAGAAGGATATACTGACACGAAAGGAAGGTATTAGATGGAAACAGCTTTATTCCTTGAAGATAAGTCTCTTGTTTGAAAGAAGGGAAATGGTGACAAAGGTGTGAGTGGATTGGAATGTAGCGTAAAGATGACACGGACAGAGACAAAGACAGACAGTGAACCTCCCTTTTCCAACGGAGGAACCCAGAGAAAATTCAGCTGTATGCCATCCGCTGCCAATTCACTAGTCTTTTTATGGTTAACTTCTTATTGCTTTTCTTTTTTGGGTTTTTCAGACTATCCTTCTACTTGATAGATGAGAGACTAATCTCTCCAAATATGGTCATGCATCTAAACGGGGGGACCTCTCCCAATAGTATTTATTCCATACACACAAATTTAGGGATCGAATCCAGGACCACATGCTTAAAAGATCTAAATCTCTTTCACTTGAACCAACATTATTGGTAACTTCATATTGCTTTCTTTGATGTGACTCGTACTAGTTAACAAAAACACACGGCCAGAAAAGAAACAATAATGATTATTCTTAAATCACTACTGTTTTTAGAAAATAAATAATAATAATCATTCTTAAATCACTATTGTTTTTACTTTTTATAGCAATGTTCCAACATACAAATACACGTATCATATCATCGACTCACATTTTGTTTTGGTTTAAAACTCTCACAAGTAGACCATGTACATTGAATTATAATAGGGAAAATATCAGTAATACATTTTTTAATATGTCTTCTTCAACATATTTTTTTATTTATTATTAAATATATTTCATGTGATATTCATTAAGTCATATTAGCTTACTCTCTATTAAATGAGTCTCACATAAAATTTATCTAAAAATATTAAAATAAAGAGTGTTGTTAGTATTGCTCTATAATAACAGTATTCCTTATGGTTTAACCCAAAAAATTGATATACTTAAAACGGTTTTTCTATCATGTGTAAAGTTACACTTGAAAAATATTGCATTTTCAATATATGATTTTTCATAAAAGTTTTTATATATTGATTCCTTAATATGTATAAGTTTGCATATGATAGAAAAACATTTTTTCTATTATCAAATGTTAATGTATATTTTTTCTACACATATTGTTCTGTTCTGTCGTCCAACTAAAATCTGAGGCCAACCTCAACCGGTGCTTGGAGTGGTGGCTCAGTCTCCTAGATTCTTGACCTTGCTTTATAGTAAAGCGTTGTAACCGTCCTCTGGTCCATTGCTGTGGTAGAGCTGAGATTCCCGAAGTGTATGTAAAGGCCGAAAGGCGCTAATTAATTACCGTGACGGTTGAGTCATCTTGCTGAGTTGTCTTACGTTGTTGAAGAGTTTGAAGGTCTTGGACCTAATGGACTTCGGCCTCGTAAAAGATAAGTTGACCCGTTCAAGTTTGAGTCCGACCTTGTTTTCGTTTGGACTTTGGAGGGTCGGCTCCGTCCATGTAGTAACACATAATATAAATATTTTTTTCTGCACAAACTGTAAATGTATAAATATTTTACAACTATGGACAAACTAAGCGAATGATCCAAAGTCCAAACGCCATGCTAAAAGGAGTTAGACAATCTGTACAACTTCAGGGATTTGATGGTTGGGCGGTGGCTGTGCAATGGATTTGGCGAGAGGAAGATGCGCGAGAGAGAGGGGGTGATGGGGCACGTGATTTTTTATTTATTTATTTATTTATTTAGTGTTATAATCTCAACCTTTAATTTCATCTAATGGTTCATGTTTAATACTGTCATCTCTCACATAAAACACCACTCTCATACGAGTTGCCCCCATCTCCCCAAATGCAATGTTTCAAATGTCATTGGGAAGTTTCCACCAACACTGACTTGCGCATTACTCGTGTAACTAAGGACATTCAAAAAATAAGTGACACATTCTCCACCACATAGCCACAAAGGTAGCACCCCTTAATATTGTACTTCTGATATCGAGCCACATTGGAATTCATATTTTGCTTAACAATGATGGTGATTCGTAGGAATGTTAAATTCGTATCTATTGTGCAAATGACCTTTCAACTGTGCTATCTATATATAGGATGAAAGTGTTTTGTCTTATTTTCCTGTCATATTTTCTGTCTTTCATCAATGATAATTTATCACTTAATAAAATAAAATCATAATTCATTAACATCTATACACATCTTCAGTCTTTGATTGATGGGGAACATCAAGACACCATTTTTTGGGACAACAGAATTTTGTTCCTATATATAGGCCCTCTTTCCGTAATTTTCTCCCGTCTCTTGTGTTTTTATACTCTTCTAGTTATAAGCTATAATAATTCGTGAAGTGTTGTATAGCACAGTTATTTGCTTAATACGATTGGCCGATACAATTGTGTGTCCTATTCACATAAAGCTTCTTGACTATCATGAGACCAAAAGAGTGTGTTATTATGAAAACCATGTGCAGGACGGATATTTAAAATTCTCTTCACATAATCTCGATTGAACAGATTAGGCCCTAAAGCTGCATTCCGTTTCTTGGGTTGATCTTGATCAATAGTTATATCATGAATGTATGAGAAATCTAAAAATTTGGAGCATATGAAAGCTAGAACCTACGATAAGTACCACACACATGTCCGAAGTGTTCATCAGGCTCTTCCTTTTAAATGAAGGATTGCGATAATATCTTAGAATCGCGGTTTCTATTTGCAGAGAAGCATCCAATTTGTTCACATTTTTCCTATAATGACATATGAAGGTTGCATGGGTTGCTCTATCTATGGTATAGGATTTTGATGGATTGAAGGGTTGATCAAAGTTAAAATTGGTTCCGCAAAAGTTAAAGCATTGGTAGATACAAATAACAGCCGTCAATTTTTCTCAAATGTTCTTGTTATGAAATTAAGCATCTGCCAAAAAAAAGTACTCAAATCTATATGTTAAAAAAGATTAACTCAAATTTGAATGATAATAGTGGATAAAAAAACATTTAATTAATATGTTAATTGTGCAACATTAATAAAAGTTGATCAGATTTTTGGTCTGATTGCATTGAGATGTGATAGAAAGTATAAAAGAAAGAAACGTAAAACATAGATTTTTACTTATTCAATACCCTCCATCTATATATATTTCCTCTGTTATCTAGATATTCAAGTAATAAATATCTAATAAGTGCATGTTTGGATTCACTTTTGTAAGAACCAATAGTGATTCTAGAGACACAAAATTGATTTTGACATGTTTGGGTGTTCTCGAGTAGAATTGATTTTACATCTACAATGGATTCTAACTTGAAATTAGGATTTGGAGCTTGCCCCCAAACGTGATTTTTAAAATCAAATTTATTGTTCGACTCATTTTTACGTGAATGTATCTAAACATAAATCACTTTACTTTAAAGTCAATTTTAGTGAAATTACTTCAATCTAAAATTACGTTTATCAAATGTTGATCCAAACACACACTTCGAAGGATTGAGGTGGTATGTAGTTTCGATTTTAAAACGAGAATGTAAGTTCAAATTGTAGAAACCAGCTCTTGTAAGAAGACTAACAACTAATAGACGTAACCTAATATCTCATGGTCTAAAAAAGTTGAAATAATAAACAAACTATACTAACAACTGATAAAAGGATAAACTAAACTAACAAATTTTGAGTTACTGCTATGAGTGCTATCTCACCGTTATCGATCTGGCATGTATTGATAATCTAATCAAGTTTACAATAAGAACAAACTAATTAGTCTTATTTATAACATATAGTTATCCACCAAGCAATTTCTCATGAAGGTAAGATAGTCACCTACTACATGACAAATAGATATGTTTATATATACACATTGTGGGTGTAAAGTTTTTTATACTGTCAATCAATCACAAATCATTATATTGTGTGACTTTCAAGATAGTTAATCCTTATATATTTACTGAAAAGTGAACTTTAAATAATCTATTCTGTTTGGTTGTGTAAAAATACCAATTTTATATAGTAATTACAAAAAGGTGTATGAAATTGTTTGTTTAAATTATAATATTTGTTTGTTAGTTAGTTCTGCTGGGATAAAATGAGCAAAATGTAATTAGTTTCGGAATAATCAAACAATTCTTATTATGTGTTTGGATAATTAACTAATAAAAAATAGATTATTTCAATCATCGATTATATGTATATTTAATTATTGTTATCATCAATTATAATAAAATCAATTTTATGTTGATATATTTTTACTGAAATGCTATTTATAGATATTCTATTTTTTAGCTGGGTAAAAAAATCACTTTTATATAATAATTACAAAAAATTGTATGAAATTATTTATTGAAATTGAAATTAATAATATTTCTTTAGTTGTTAGTTTTGAAAGGATGAAATGAAAAAAATATAATTAGTTTCAAGATAATCAAACTATTTTTTCTAGATAAGTTTGAAACTTCTCCAAACTAGATTTTTTCTGTTTTAAATTTTAATCTATCTTCTCTTTTAACTAATTTATCATCCTTTTTAATTTCAAATTTCTCTTTTAATATACCTTTTTAAAAATAAATTTTAGCTGAATATGTACTGACTAGTATATATGAATTTTAAACATCAACGATTAACTAGCATAAAGAGAGGGGTTTCCCGCTATGTTACACCTCAACAACTTGTTTTCTGACTGCCCTGCCTCCTTGGAATTGGTGATTGGAGCCACTCTTTCAGATATGGTTACAGTAGAGTTCTGGTTTCCATCTAATACATCTACTGGGTACCTTGAAGATGCTTTTGGTAGCAAGGGTACACAGTGCAAGGAACAAAAGTTATCATCCTCCTCTCCGGACCAACAGGTTATATTATATACAGGCTTTTATGTTCTTTACATTTGCCTATTTGTTATTCCCAACCCCGAATTTAAGTCATCAAATACCATATTTTAAGGAGAATGTTAACGAGTGTACTTAGGACACTTGTTAAGGAAGCAAGAAAAGAAATTTTTCATTGAAAATTGATGTATTTAATATTTGAAGAGGTGATATATTTAGTTTCCAATGCAAAATTGCTTTTTTTGATTTCCTTAAAAAATGTCCTTAGGACACTCGTTAACATGATCCTACTTTAATTAAGACTCAAAACTCATTATTTGGATGATCAGATAGATCAATTTCCAAGATATCATTCCACAAAAGCCCAACCCCTTCATGGTAAGCCTTGATATCTAGTTAAATATGTAATGATTTTGTTTAATAACTCCATTGTTAATGTTCATGTTCATTAATTTGATCCAATTTTTCTCATCTATTCCTTTAATTTTTTTACCAAAACTGTTTGGCTGCAGATTCTGTGGCCTTAAAAGGTTTATAAATCTTGGTATTGGAGTATAAGATTATCTTATCAAGTCATAGTAATTGAATCAAACCCACCACAGCACTTACACTGTTATTTTGGCACTATGACTGATATATCCCCTCACCATCTTTGTAGATTATTGCTTTACATGCCGTAAAAAGATCATCACTATTCACAAGGAACCTATCATCATCACAGAGTGATAAACATGCAGCTGCATTCAAACGAGATCGTGCTCAGAGGAGCTGTGCATCTAGTAAGTCGAATGAAAATGATGCTTTTGTTTTAAGAAACTTTCATTGAAGCACAAAAGGAGCTTTCCTTGGATTTATCATTCCATACCTCTTTCTTCATTATTCCACAGCTTAATTCTTTATATTTCTTCCTTAAGTAATGGTTCACTTATAGCGTCCTTTTGTTCATTTTCTTATGGTGTTATCCAGAGGGACATTGGAAGAAAATTGTTTACCCATTTGAGTGGGTGAAGCCTGGAGGAGTTGAAGGGGAAACAACACTCAAAGATATAAATCACCATATTCTCATGATCTCAAAAGCATCAAAGCCAATTCCACACCCTGTGGAACATTCTGTGACTCATCCACGCATATCAGCACGAGGTTTTAGTGTGTCAGGAAAAGCAGTGGTATCTGTTACAAGGACTCATACCCAGGTTGGAGGTTCAATTACCATAATCAGGACCAAGGATTGAAGTGAACTCTCATTCATATATGTCAGAGGTTTTTTTTTGTATAAAATTAAACTCCTAGTGATATCTTCATTCTTAGTTATACCAAATATGCAATAATGCAATGAGAAAAAGATCAAAGGTGTTGCAAAAAAGCTCCACTCGCTATGACTGTATTGAACTAGAAGCTTTTAGGAGTTTTAACAGGCAAGAAAAACAGATCACATCATTTAATTTATCTCTGCCAAACATGGAAAACTCCAGCAATCATATCCATGGTGGCATGCTAATGAAATAGGGGAGCTAGTGAAATAATACGATAGTATTTTGTTGCTAACATTGTTGTATTAAAAAGTGTGTTACTAATATTATGGTATCCTATTTCGTATGATATAGCACTATTGTTTATTGTATTAAAAAAAGACACTATTTTGAATTCGTCAAAAGCTACCAAATCCAATTTCGTATGATAAGCACTGCTGTTTAGTATTATCGATATATATGTTTGATTGCAATCGATATATGTACTACATTTTTAGCTCACAAGTCATTGTCACGAAACAACCGAGGACTGTTTTTTATGTCACAAATCACTATTGGTTACCATGAAGAACATTATAGTTGCTAAAATATCATGGGATGTGGGACGGTTGCAAAAACTGGCAATGGCACATTGTGTCAACTTGTGGTTCGATTTTTATTTGGGTCTTCTATTGGTAACAAAAGCTCATTAAACCATGAGACTTGTCCTGACTTTGAAATTGAGGAGTCACCCTTGACACTAAATTTTCTCCTGCCAAACAAAATATCATGGAAAAGGCAACATTGTAGGACTGTGATGTGGGTGAGAGGTGCAAGGGGCAGTGACAGTCTTGTGTGAGGGTAAAGATCCTCTTCATTTCTCATGAGAAATGAAGAGCTCTATTATTATGATTTTGGGATGTATATCATGTTTATACCCCTAAAACTATAGTAATTGAAAGGAAAAATGGAAAGGAGAAATAGAGAACCGTTGTGTGGAAGTGCTTTGTGCTAGTCATGTAGCTGCAACAACGGAATTTTTTGGTGAAGAGAGTCATGTGAGCCTCACATGCCACTCATTTGTTATCTATAACAGATACGATAATGTTAGCAACACACTTTTTAATATAACGTTTCACTAAAAACTGAAGTTCAGGGGAACTAATGAAATAAAAAAAGTTTAAGAGGATTGAAAAGCAACGCTTGAAAACAAATGGGAATAAAGTGTAATTTATGAAAAATATTGTTTATCACGTGATGTGTATTAGTTGTATAATAAAACTATAATATATTTGAAAATAGAGCTCAACCTATTTAACACGACCTATCATTCGGTGCTTGTTTGTTTAAGATTTTGACTCCCCAAAATCACATTTGTTTTTTAAAATTTGTTTAGATAAAAACATGACAGATAAAAATGTGTTTAAATTTTGAGTTTGTTTTCCAAACGGAAAATGTTTTTTTACTCTACTACCCTCATTAATTGAAGTCAATGAGAAAAAAGGTAGGAAAGGTAATACACACTCATGTCTTTTTTAGTAATTTTAACCCACTAAATGATTCTACTTTATTCTATGCAAACAAACAAAAAATCTTCTAAATCCACTTTTAAAATATTATTATCAAGTACAAATCAATTTTTTTAATCCAGTTCTTTAAAAATTAATTTTGATCTAAACTAAACCAACCCTCAGACAACTTCAAAATAAGTTCTAAGCCACGTTTGACTCATTACGAAGCAACAATTTTTTTTAAAGAAAATCGATCATGTACTATTTCTTTTACTCTCCTTAGTCCTGATCTTCTTCCATTTGTTTTACTTTATATTTTTCATTTTTAAATAAGTATACAATAGGGGTAGCAAATAGATGGATTAGATAAATTTTTATTCGGATTATAATGGATGGATTAAAAACAATCCATTAATCCATTATGATCCATTAAAATTTCATTAAAAAATCAAATCCATCCATGATCCATTTAAAAAGATCCATTCAATCCATCCTTTACCAATTTTTTTACGGATGGATATCCAATCCATCTATGAAAAATATTTTATAAAATTATATAATTTTTATGACTATTTCCAAATAATATCTCTCATCTATCCATAAAAAAAAATCCAAAATAATTTGTTTGCCTATTTTTTTTTTTTTTTGTAATCAACAATTCATCACAAATTCACCTATACAAGGAATGAAAATCGTGGTAGCAAAACACTAAAAAATTTATTGTTTTGCTTATAATAGCAGCAAATTGATTTAATTTTTGAAGTTATGATTTTTTATCATTTATTTTTTTATTTTATTTTTATTCAATAGATTTTTTTTTTATGAAGTGGTCTAATGGATTTTAGAATAATGGTGGATGAATCACAACCATCCATAAAATAAAATAATCCAATTCATCCCGTCCTTTGTTTTTTTTTTTTTTTGCAATGGATGAATTGAATGAATTTTTATTTGGATGGACCGGATGGATGGTGAACAATTGAATTTTTTTGCTACTCCTAATATAGTGTAATACTGTATACCATAGAATGAAGAGATGGGGATAGAGAAGGGATCTAGAAGGGGAAAATTGACCATGCCCCCAAATATGAAGCCGAGCCACCTCGTTTGACAAAGTCGGTCCATTTCCAACGAAAAAAAAGGTTGGTCCATGCCCAACAAGGCAACAAGCAAGCAGACTTATATTATAGAATTGGCTATGAGTATTGACCTAGATAGAAGATCAAAGGCGTGCAATCAGAAATTGTTGGGTAGAAAGCTTTTATTTTAAGTATCTAAATCAAGTTGTGTTTAGCATAACAAGATTAATTTATGAGTTTAAGTTTGATATATGGCAAGTATAATTTTTTTTTTTTTACTATCAACCGATTGTACATTATCTTATACATGGCTTTTAAAATAATTATCATAAAAGTCAAATACTTTTAATAATATGATAATGTATTATTGGTATATACTGTATAAATATTTACATTAAGAGGAGTGTTAGCAACACACTCTCTAACACTATCTTTCCAACACACACCCTCCTATTGGTTAAAATTCATATGGGTTCCACTAATTCATGTGGGTCACACTTGAATTTTGTAGGACTTACATGAATTTCAACCAACAAGAGAGTGTGTGTTAGAAATAAAGTGTTAAAGAGTGGGTTGCTAACATTTTTCTTACACTAATAATACATCACAATTAAATCTTAAACTTATATGCTTAAGATGAAAATTGTTTTCCTAAAACTTATGATCGTGCAGTTTATTCGATGACCTTCAATTCAAAACTTCAAAGACTGCTCTTCATTGTCTTATAGAAAAAAGGGAATATACAAAAGTATGAAAACTTCATAGTTTAATCTACATTCCAAATCAAGGTGTATTACTGTTTTTTTCTATTAAAATTTCTTCCTTTTCATTTTATCTATCTTATATTGTGTATGTGGGGTGTGAAGTATATAAAACTGTTTTTGTTATATCTCAAATACACTACTCACATCCCAAGCGCTTGTTTGTCAAAGTAGCAAGGAATTTGATTCCCCTTAGATGGAGACTTATATTTGATTCTTGTAAATGGAGAAAAAAATAAATATCAAGAAAGTTTTACCCGCTTAAATGAATCTTTTCAACTCAACTCAAATTAGTCGCAATTCAAAGTAATTTTTAAATATGAAAAGTCTCGTGCAAAAAAAAAAAAAGATACATTACTCACCTTAGACATTATATTGAATATGAGTGTGGTTATATATGGAAATAGATGCACCATAAAAAAAAATGAGCTAAGATGCCATCTTATTGTTGTATAGTCAAAGAATATAACTCTACCAACAAGACCCAATATAATTGTAGATACCTGGGTTTCTTAGCCTCCATTTGATTTAGATACTTTTTAACGCCATTTGACGTTTAGATCCGCATTTGCAGAATGCTCCAAAATGGAGCTTTGGAAAAAATCGAGCTTTGGTGCATTAGGACGAGCAATTTTAGCGTTTGCGTTAAAAAATATTTAAACCAAACATACACTTAATTAGCATGCTGTCAGAAATTTGACTTCTGTCGTGTGTATGGAAAACAATTTAGGGCATGTTTGGTTTACCGTTGTTAACGTACGTTTGGATCCAAAAGCACATTTGTCCTAAAGGAACTCTATAGATATTTTGCCTCAAACGTACGTTTGGAATTTCCCAACGGAAAACCAAACATGCACTTATTGGGAGAGGTTGTATCCACTTTTGTAATCTGTCCACCTCAACGCGGATTAATTTTCAGGTGTCGGCCGGAGGACACCCTTCGTTTATACAAAAAAAAATATATATATAACTCTACTCTCCATAAATTCAAAATTCATAGTCAATGCAATATTGCCAAACTCCACTTATTCATAGGGCAAAAGAGTACCAAACATTTTACTTTGAAAAATAGAAAACTAATTGAATTTTTCATTGAAGGGAATTATTACAAGATTTTAATTTTACTGCACTATTAGTATAATTTTGTAGATTATTATTTAATTTGTTATTGATAATTTATTTAAATCATTTAACTATGTTAATAACTATATATAAATGTTAAATTTGTTAATTGATGTACTAGGCTACAGCATATCATTCAATGCATGTATAAAATTTGTTTAATGATGTGCGAAAATTAAATTCTTAACAATACTCATATTTTCTTTACTTATAAGTTGTTGAATATTGATTAGTTATGATTATACTAGAGAAATTAGCAATCCTTTTCATTATGAAAATAACAGTTAATTAATGTTTGATAATTTAATGAAGTTGGAATAAGAAAAAATGGAATAGCACCTTCATTTGACCGAAAGGATTCGTGTGTAGATAAAGTCGTGAATTGAATCGTGATTTTCACCAAAACAAAAAGAGAAAAACGATCTTGTCCTGTGATCATAATAAATCGAAGGGGGAAATACTGGTAGAGAGGAAATGACAAAAGTGGAGGGACATAACATAGCAAAAGCGAGAGAGTCCATGGCACGATACATATATACATGTCAATGTCAATGTCATGTCATGCTGCATTTGTTTGTTTATGTTAGGCACGTACTTGTCATCATTCACATTCACGAACACGATTCATTTTCAACTCCTAATTACCAAAACAACTATCATCGTTCATTACCATTACCATTACCATAGATATATATAAAATGTGCGTGAAGGAAGCAACGTGGAACCGTGGAAGTTCCTTCTTCTTCTTTCCCACTCTCATGCACTTATTTGGCTTATGAGTGTCGTCGGAAGAAGCCATTGCATTGCATTGCAGAGTATCCCTCTTCTGTTTCGTTCTCTAATTGTGTGTGTCTTTGCATTTATGGGAAAGTCAACGGCATGTTTGGGTGGTGCCATTGTGATCCTGTGCTGCTGCATAAGCCATGTCATATCTGATGCATCAGATCATCGTTATAAAGAAGGAGATTCCGTCCCCTTTTATGCCAACAAGGTGGGACCCTTTCACAATCCCAGGTAATCTCTCTCACTCTCTCACTTCCACCAATTCATTTATGTTTGAAAACGTTTCAATCCAAATCCTCATGAAACAAAGAAAATGATTGATGGGTTTGCTATTCAAGAATGAGATTTCCTTTGGAAATTTCTTTTCTCTGGAATTTGGGTTTCATGCCTCTTTCATGCCCAAGTGTTGTTCTGGATTTATATGTAATGGAGATTCAATTCCCTCTCCTTCTTATGGGGTACCTATCAAAGCAATGGATTGAATTCTGGTTCTCTTTGATCAGTGAAAACTAGATGGATTCTGATAGGTAGATGAAGAGAAAATGAATGTGACATGGAAGCTGTGATATTAATTAACAATACTTTCAATTTCACTGTATAATTCAAAACTGGAGATATTAGTTTTCTTTGCTTAAATGAATTAGGAAATTGGAGGAGGCCGTGTTCACTTGAAATTTAGGAAGAATCCAAGTGATCGCTAATCAGGCAGAGTTGACATTTACACTGTTTTAGCATGTGTTTGTTTTAGCTTCTAGGAATCACGTTCAAAGTGGCACTATCGTAAATTTTTAACGATAAACGTGAAAGCTACTTTGAGCAACTTTCACATCGCGTCCAACTTGATGCAGAAACAAACACATGCTTAATGGGACTTATCTTGACAATCAAGTAATGTTTTAAAGTATCCTTTGTGAGTTTTTACCTCTACCATTTGAAGGCAGACCATTTTATTAAATTCCTTTTATTAAAATTTTATTTTTATTATGGCCAAGAAAAAAGTGCATATCTTTTCTGCTGAAAAACTACTGAATTCATGAATTTTGTTTTAGATAATTACCTAAATGCCTATAATACACAAATGGAAACTGAAATAATCTAATGAACATATAAATTTCTAAAGCATTCAGCTATCATGAATTTCTTCCTCACAATAGGCTGACTTTGTTAACTCTTTGTGCTTTCTCTAATTTTCTTCTTTTCATGCTACAGTGAGACATACAGATATTTTGATCTTCCCTTTTGCTCACCAGGTTACTTTGCTGGAACCATTCTTTTTTTTTCTGCCCATTTTCTACAATTGTTTTTGTTTCCCCCATCCCTTGTAATTCCAAAATCTGTTGGTTGCAGCTAACGTGGAAGAAAAGAAAGAAGATCTTGGTGAAGTTTTGAATGGAGATCGATTAGTTGTTGCTCCTTACAAACTGGACTTCCAAAGTGATAGAGAACCTGAGAGTATCTGCAGAAAAAGGCTGACAAGAAAAGAGGTTGCTCAATTCCGAGCTGCTGTGTTGAAGGACTACTTTTTCACAATGTACTATGATGACTTGCCCATTTGGGGTTTCCTTGGAAAATTTGACAGTGAAGACCATGATGAGACAACTGGGGCCAAAGTCTACCTTTTTAATCATCTCCATTTTGAGATCCTTTACAATAAGGATCGTATCATTGATGTTTTCATTCGAAACGATCCCAATGGAGTTGTGGACTTAACAGAAGATAGAGAAGTAGATGTGGACTTCACATATTCTGTCAAATGGACTCCAACAGATATTCCATTTGAGAAGAGGCTGGAGAAATACTCACAGACATCCTTACTTTTAAATCACTTGGAAATCCATTGGTTTTCTATTTTTAACTCCTGTGTTATTGTTCTCCTCTTGACTGGATTCCTTGCCACAATTCTCATGCGCGTACTTAAGAATGATTTTGTCAAGTAAGAATCATTCTCATTTACTGATCTCATCTCAGTATTGTATAAACCATTTAATTCATGGAACTTATTGTATCCACAATTTCAAACATGACAGGTTTACTCATGATGAGGAGGCAGTGGATGACCAGGAGGAGAGTGGATGGAAGTATATCCATGGTGATGTGTTCAGATACCCAAGATACAAGTCTTTGTTTGCAGCAGCACTTGGAACAGGCTCCCAACTATTTACACTGTGAGTGAGTTACTCTCTCAAGTTCTCATTTTCTAGAACACTTTCCTGTCTTGATCTTGCATTGTTCAGCTCTTCTATGACCATGTGTGTTTGCTGTTGTTTTCAGTGCAATCTTTATCTTTATGCTTGCTCTAGTTGGTGTTTTCTATCCATACAACAGGGGAGCTCTGTTTACTGCACTGGTGACAATATACGCGCTAACATCTGGAGTTGCAGGTTACTCTGCAGCTTCCTTCTATTACATGATTGAAGGGAAAAACTGGGTATATTCCCATTTCTTAGACCATTTACCATTGGTTCTCCACTCTGATACTAGTTTTTATTACTTGTATTTGTGATTCGTTGCTTGTGAGCAACTCATGAATTTGATTGATTTGAAGTTCTTGCTAAAATTCCCTCCTGATAGTACTTCACTGGTTTTGAAACTTCATAACTCTCCACATGGACCAAACAAATTCTTGATTATAAACCAAAAGGATGCTGTCTCTTTTTATTTGCTAATCAATATTCTGAATAAGTAGACTTATCATTAAATAATAATGTTAAATTACTGTACCATAGTGTCTTCTCCTGGTTGTCTTTGCCTTAAAACAATTGAAATTATGCTGCAGAAAGCACAAACCTAAATCAAGTATACTTATGAAGTTTCGGTTTGTTTGCTTGACAGGTGAGAATTTTGGTATTAACTGGAAGTCTGTTCTCTGGACCTTTGTTTTTCACATTCTGCTTTCTTAATACTGTTGCACTTGCCTATAACTCCACTGCTGCACTGCCATTTGGGACAATTGTGGTTATTTTCCTCATATGGACTCTTGTAACCTCACCTTTACTAGTATTGGGTGGGATTGCTGGTAAGAATAGCCGATCAGAGTTTCAAGCTCCTTGTCGCGCCACAAAGTATCCTAGGGAGATCCCTCAACTACCTTGGTACCGTAGAACTCTTGCTCAAATGGCTATGGCAGGTTTTTTGCCATTCAGTGCCATTTACATTGAACTCTACTACATATTTGCTAGTGTTTGGGGTCACCAGATTTACACCGTATACAGCATTCTGTTCATTGTCTTCATCATTCTCTTGATTGTCACTGCTTTTATCACTGTGGCATTGACATACTTTCAGCTTGCTGCTGAGGACCATGAATGGTGGTGGAGGTATGTTTACTGTTATTTATCAGAGGAATTCTTATGTAAACTTTGTCTATACAAGTTGTGCAGACTAAACCAATCAACTAATGATACATCCCCATTTTAATAAATAATTGGATAAATCTTTATGCCACACAATTATTTTATATTTAAAGTGATGATGTGTCAGATATTGATTAATTTAGTCTGCATAACTTGCATAGAAAAGGTCTACCCAAGTCTCTCTCATAATATTGAGTTCTCTCACTGTTTTCCTTGTTTATCCATCAGAACTTAAGCTACAGATTTAGGTAATTCATGTCTCTTGGATTCTCTAATCCCTACATTTTTTGTTATAATATTAGGTCCTTCCTTTGTGGCGGATCAACTGGGTTGTTCATATATGGGTACTGCATGTATTACTATCATGCAAGATCAGATATGTCTGGTTTCATGCAAACCTCTTTCTTTTTTGGCTACATGGCTTGCATTTGCTATGGTTTCTTTCTCATGCTTGGAACTGTGGGTTTCCGTGCTGCTTTAATCTTTGTCCGTCACATATATCGTTCTATCAAGTGTGAATAAACAGAAGCTCATTGGCACCAACCAGAGGCTTTATTTTAACTTTGTTGTAGTTATACAGAAATTTTCTTCCCTTATGTCCTCAGTTCTCTCGTTGCTAATGGCTAACAAAGAATAGCAGGGAAGAAATTGTAATGGCTTGAGGTGAATTGCTGAACCCCAGATTTCAATCAGTGCTTCAGATAGTATAGAACATATATGACATTCGTGTAACACAATTCTTTTCTTGGAAATATAGAAGAAAAGCTTTTTGCTTTACTTTTGAGCTTCAGAGAGCTGTAGCCTGTAGGGTATTAGGCTTCCAGCATTGTATGATTTGCACCCTAATTGATGAAAGGGTTCTTTCGGGATTCAATTCTACACAATATAAAAAATAATATCCCCTTACCTCCACTCCTTATAATTTATCCTTTGTTTTTGGGTACAAACTTATCCTTTTATTCATTCATTCATTCATTCATCGTCTGTGTTTCGATTTTATTTTGGGGAAGGTAAATCTTTCAGTACGAGACCAAAATTAAGCCAAAATAGGAAGATAACTTTTTTAAACCCTCTTATATGTATTTGATAATGATATATACTATTCTAAAAGTTACAGAAAAGACTAAAATCTAAGCCGAAGGGTATAAAAAGCAAGCGACATGCTAAATCATGTAAGATTAGACTATTCTACGCCTATTTATCCGGATTTAATAATGTAATTAAAAAATAAACCACTAAAGTCTTTCAAGATATTATTACACATTAAATTTGCGCCACAATAACATCAACAACTTTTTTTATCAATGGCATTTTGGTAGCAATTGCCCAAGAGTGAGCATATTATAATCGCATCAGAATTTGTCATCCATCTTTAACCTCCAAAAGGCATTGCAAAATACAGACATTAACCTTAAATTTTGAGGCTGAACGGAGACGAAAGCATGGGAGTCAGGAACTCCATAGAATCATCTTGAGTCTAAAATTTGAAGTTACAAAGCATGAAATTCAATGCAAAAGGAACAAATTTTAGTTTACATTATCTATATATGCTGATACAGGCAGCATTCATCAATCTATAAATTCTGTCAACTAAGACAAAGACAATAAAATAAAAGGGCAAGATCCAATATGCTTTTATCTTCGAAACAGGTATCCAACGTCTGCTGCAAGCATTCCAAGAAATCTCTCAATACTTCCAAGTAGAACCACCAAGTCTGATAACCTCTTCGCCTCCATTATCCCTTCTAGGAATTCTTTCCATGTCCGCATCTCCTTTATTATCACCTAAATCACCATAGATATCTTTAAGTTTAGCTAGATTACTGGATGCAGAAGTCTTCTTACTTCCATCTCTCTGTGGACTTGAACGTGATTCAATCCGTGCAGTGCCAGCTTGCAGGCTCTGACTTCTACTCCTGCTCCTACTTCTACTCCTACTGCGATAGTGCCTACTACCATTGCCATCATAATCCCGGCTGCTTTCTCTCTCTGTGTACTTAGACCTCCTATCATAATCAAAACTCCGCTCTCTCTCTCTTTCCCGCTCCTTATCCCTCCTGATTCTGTCCCTTTCCTGATCTCTATCGCGGTCCCAATCCCTGTATCTTTCACGCTCTCGCTCCCGGTCCAAGTCCCTGTCTCTGTCCCTATCTCGGTCATGATATCTGTCCCTCTCACGGTCATTACACCTGTCCCTCTCACGGTCATGATATCTGTCCCTCTCACGGTCCCGATCCCTGTCCCTGGACTGTGACCGATCTCGATCCCTGCCCCTATCAGGGTATTCACGGCTCTGGCTGCGGCGACTACTTGGAGATTTTCTTATGTCATCACTGCCATTTCTTTCAGGAGGAGGAGGAGGTAAAGTACGACGGATAGGTGAAGAGTCCCTTGTAGAGGCACGATGTGGAGCCCGCTGACCAAAAGAGACTGAAAGAGCAGCTTTCACAGAAGGTGGTCGACGGGCAGTATCATCAGAACCATGACGGGTGGTTTCCCCTGTTGTACCAGAATGTGTAGTAGGGAGCTTCAACTTTTCAAGATTAGACACAACCTGCCGCAAAACAGGAACGGGGATGCGAGGAAAGAGCGTGTCAAAGTAATACTGCAACAGAAGAACAGACTCATCAATGTGCTTCCTTAAAGTTAAATTATTTGGAATCAAAGGAGTAAGATAAAATTTGGGAATTGCAGCATTCAAGTCTGTCATTGATGAAGCCATATTTTGTATCAAGCACAAAGTACTGAAAACATCAACAAATAGCTCCCAAAACTGACAACTACCAACAAGAGGTAGTAACTTTTAAACCCAAAGAAACAGTAAGCATATGATATAAATACTAAATATTAATGAAAATAAATTGAATAGGAAGAACAAGATTGTGCTCATGTGCTGTTATCAGAATTAGGTTTGGGACAACAGAAAAGTCTGAACCATATCAAGAGAAGGACAAAAAAGTAAGCAAGCAATTATAAATCCAATCCATACATATGATAACCAACAATATAACAAGCATGGATGCAGAAATCGCTTTAAAATTACCATTAATTAGGGAAGCGAAGAGGGCAGCAAATTAGAAGCATTGAAATTCTCTCCAGAAACCTTCCATGCATTAATAAAATAAGCAAATATCTTTTAGGGCAAAACTTTGGTGCTTGTAGTGCTCTTTTCCAATGAGAAGCAGACATGTATATTCTCATTGGAAAAAAACATCACAAACACCTCTAGAATAGTACCTAAGTTTTGTCCATCTTTTATTGTACTAGTTCCTTCTTTATTTTGAACCAAAAATATCCATAAGTTTGAATCATTCAATTTCAAATCCTCAAGATATATCACATAATTCATTGGTACAGCAGTAGTGCCTCACAGCATAAAGTCAAGCTCATAACAAAAAACTAGATTCAAGCTCAGGCTTGAGAATGTTTCAGTCAAGCTAGAATGTCAGATATATCATGTATTTCAAATAAATACTAAATTCACATCATATAGAATTATTTTACACATATAAAAATACATATTACATATTACATATTAATATACATTTATTAGCACAAATATCAAAATGCAAATGAACGTAAGAAATAAAACAGCTCAGAATCCGACAAGCCATCCCTTAGAGAGAAACTCAGACTAGCTCGCTCATTATGTAGAAGTACATCATCATTTGCAATCAATCTACTGGTATATAAATTTTGCAGGTGAAACAAAAATGCAGAGTTAATGATATGAAGAACAAATATCAGCTCAACTCAGAAAGAAAAGGTGAGGCAGAGATGGGAAAAATCACATTTTAGTCCGTGAAAGATATGCCAGCTATCAATTTGCTCCCTCATAGTGCAAAACGCCTATATATGAGTCCCTCCATCTAAATAATGAAGGTGAATGATATCTGAACCAGACTTGATGCACTTTGAGAGATTAAATTAATCTGTGATGAACTAAATTGATAGATCTGTATCTTTCAGAGACTAAAATAGGGTTTCACACTTTCACTCTTAAAGCAACTGCTTCAAAAAAAATATTTAATTTCTTACTGGAAGCCTCAAGCCCAAGAGTATAGTGAATTAGTGATTTAGAAAAAGAGAAGACAGCCTTCATGTACATGCAATAAATAAAAAGATGTTGTGAAAGGAAAAATGAAGACTCTTTTGAACTAGTTCTTATCAGCAATTACTGGTAGGTATAAAAGTTTTACATCCAAAGATACTGAAAGCACCTCATACTGTTTCTCCAAATTATGGGATGATGAGGAACAAATCTGCATTAGCAATCTTGCGATGCATCTGGATTCTGGTAGAAGAGCTCTGAAGAGAGAATTCTCAATTTAACTAGTCAATACTTGAGTCAAATGAATTTTTTCCCCTTGCCATTGTATGACATTACATTAAAAAAATCTCAAAATCATGGGGTCAGGCTATAATTTGCCAATTATCATGAAATGCATTTGATTGTCTACAAGCAAAACAAAAGCATGAGTCCAACGAGGTTAAACCAATAAGCACACTCTCATGTAGAATACAGGCTGATAGATTTAATGATTACGAACCTGTCCAAGGAGCAAATCACGGATGTATACACCCATTGTGGTATTTCGACCATTAGATCCAGGAGAAAATTCCTGAAATATAGCATCGTTATTTAACATGATTAATAATTTGCACAATAGTTAAGGGGCAATTTTAAATAGTATCACGAGAATAATAGATGATTCAAGACAACTGAAACCCAAACAGGTAACTATCTTCCAAGGAAAAGGAACATATGGGCACAAAATATACAATAGAAGCCAAAGTCTTGACAGATTTGTTCAAAAGCAGGTCATATGAGAAAACTTGGTGCACAAACATTTTGATAAGACATACTATTTGCATAGATCCCACATCCATATCTAGCAATGGTATATACAATCAGTCCTTAAACAGGTGGAAATAGCATATTACAAAAAATAAAACACATGATATCCAGGCTCCAGCATATTGATCAAATCTCTTGCAGATAAAATCCAATTTGAGGCATGTGGAAAGTACACATAAATGAAAGAAGGCAAAAATATTAATTTTAAGTAAAAATATTAAAAAAAAAAAAAAAAGGGTTATCAGCATATAGTAATAAATGCCACAACACAATAGAATTTAAAGCTACAAAGATCATTATCAAGTCCTCAGACTCATACCTCTTCATCTTTTACATATGGCTCATACCAGTTCCACAGAGTCTTTGGATCAGCAACATATCTCAGATAGAGAAATCCAACCTATAAACAATGTAAGGAATCAACACCTAGTATAAGATAAACAGAGAGGGGGCAAAACACTACGAAGAATGTTACCATAACCTAAAACTTCAAAAATGAAAAAAAAAAAGTGGATCATTTGTGAGCAACAGAACACAGCGTCTTTACTTTGATGCCAAGAGAAATGACATACAAGATGCAAGTTAGTGCAGTCCTAACATCATGACAAGTAGAAGCATAGTTACCAGATTCTCGTGATAACCCTGAAAACCACACACTAGTTCTCACATATCGTGTACCAATTCATAGTAGTTCACAATGTCAAGAAAGCATTATAATTATATGGTAAGAAGTGACGAACCACGTGCGCACACTAGAGAGTATCCCCAAACCTGGTAACTATGACTAGAAGTAAAAAGGCAAAGACAATTGATTTATTACATGAAATCTTTTGCTCTTTCGAATTAAATTACATAAACCTTCACAAAGGTAATTTACATGCTCATCATGATAATATGTATCACATTTCTAATAGCAACTTAACAAATGAAATATGTACTACGTAATTTGTGAAACAAAATAGGTTTTTTAGCAGATGATAGTTTACTACAACCACAAATATAGAGAGCAAAGAGACAGACAGAGAAAATAAATGTAAATATTAATTAAAAACAAAGACGACTCAAACTAAAAAAAAAATTGTGCATAATTCTCAAGTAATGCAATTAAAAGGTAACAAGTGTAGTATGTGCAAAGATCGTGTTGTTTCACTGATAATACAGATACGTAAGCAAAGATTTTCCCTTTTGCACAACAAACATGGATTACAGGCCATTAAACCAATAATAGAGTTTGCGTTAATCCATCATGAATTCCATTCAACATGATGCAGAGCAGAAACAGCTCCTATTACACTAATTACTAACAACTGAATCAGATACGCTATCAGTTTACAGAACAGAGCAGATATTTTTCATACTTTTGACATGCAATAAAAGGAAAAAGGATACATGATCCCCCCTGAAAAAATGTATTACCAGTTTCTAAGAACATGTCATTTCAATATTTTTTCTACATAGGTTTCAAATAGAACTTTTCACAATAAGTAGTAACACTCATACGGTTGAGTCACACTCTCAATGAGCCGTTTGATAACAACTAGACCCCACTTAAAATTTTGTCCTGAATGACACCGAACATAGATTGGTCAAATCCCTCAAATTTGATGTGAGACAATCATTATCCTTCCAATATACGACTACAGACCTACCATCATTAAAAGAAATAACTTAAAAACATGCCAAAAAAAAAGCAGCAAACCTCAACTCAAACATTGTGTTAGTCAAGAGGATCAATTTTTCTAGCCTGTGCAGTGCTTTTGTTCTCAACTCACTTTCTTCAAATATCCATTCACGACCATATCCTTCTTAATTTGGTCATCAAATAATCCTCTTCATATATGCTACTTGGATTTCCTTACTCTTCCAAGCAGCAAGACAAGCATTTCTATGTTACAAATATCCAGCCCATCTTAAAACAATCCAAATCATCTCAACTGAAGCTACTTTCAACATGAGAACATACGTCTCTCATCCTCAATATACTTATTTCCCAAGACAGCAAAACACACAACAAAGAAGAAACCTGGTAGTTCTATATTCCAAAACAAACAACCAAACTTGGTAATCAATCCTGCAGGTTGAGGCCTAAGGGTATCATTTAGCTATACACAACTCAATGCATTTCCCATATCATACAGCATGGTGTAATTATACGATATACATACTCTACCATTTCACCACCTATTTGGCCCAAGGTTTTAACTTTTGCCCATGGTTATCGAATCGAGATTTGTATCGTGAATTGGAAAACCTATTTTCCGAATCGTGAACTGAATCATGAATCGTAAGATACATAATCAACAATTAAAAGAACCATTAAATATATTTTTGCATAAAGAAACAATAGATATTAGTATTTTAAAGTCAAATAACTCATTAAAAAATCAATAAACTAAAATTAAAACTTTAAAATAAATCAA
The DNA here is from genome assembly GCA_039655645.1 of Ammopiptanthus mongolicus. NCBI lineage: Eukaryota > Viridiplantae > Streptophyta > Magnoliopsida > Fabales > Fabaceae > Ammopiptanthus > Ammopiptanthus mongolicus. Next base: position 9,942,151 of record CM077348.1, on the reverse strand, counting down.
TATTCAAAAAATTAATTTTCATATATTTTATTTCGTTATTTCATATTTCATATATACAATAAATACATTAATTTCCTTATGTCCTATGCACTATAATTAACTTCCTTATTTCCTATGCACAATAAATCTTTTTCTTATTTTTTATGCACATTAATTGGTATATTAATTATTAGGGTTTCCCATCCTCCTTCTCTAATTTCTTTCACAGCCGCCACCCTCATCTCCTCTGCTATCCACATCTTCTTTCACAGCCGCCACCCTCTTCTCCTCTGCTCTACATCTCATATCCATAACCTAAGAGGTATGTTTCACTATCACAAATGGACCTCATCATCCTCCCGTCGGTGCCAGACTGTAAGCAAAAAAGACTCAAAAGGCTGGTTTTCCTATCCGGTCATGCAGAACCGACCCATTTTGCCCCCTCCCCGTTAATGCACCATCTTCCTGGAATCGTCTGCAACAAACCCTAAACGCAATTTGCCAACATGATTCAAGCTCGATTTCGATTCAACCCTGTTTCTGTATCGCTGGGAGGAAGAATTGTACAAAACGCGATCTGAGTCATACAATTCATGTGATTCTAACTACACTGCTCTTGCCCTTTCTAAACTAGCATTAACCATATTCAATATGGGCATTGGCAGCAAATTCTACATCCTATGTGATACTAACATGGCCACACATGAAAATACATTCTTCATCTTGGTCACGGCTACTGCATGCTTGGCAGAGATAAGATGCCATAATGAAAAAACAATCAAATGGGCATCGACGACAGGTCCTACAATGACAGAAGACCAGGAACTAAAATTTGGAAGATGTTAGTCCAAAATTCAAGAGAAATTTAAAAAAACATCAAGTAAAAAAAATCTCAGGATGCTTGAAAACAAAACAATAAGTTCATATGAAACAAATCAGAAGATTGATCAATGATTCAATGATGAAACATGATTCATGGCTGACATTTGACAATTCAACAAAAATCCAGCACCTCACTCAATTATGACAATTTAAGATATAATACACTACAAACAGGTGATGCCTGTATAATCAAATTGTCTCACACTCTGATGTGCACGCATTTTCCCTTGATATACAAAATTGCTAATTATGAGATAAGTATAAAGTTACCAGCTCCTAAACTTAATACAAAATGGAGGAAAAAGATATTCACACACAAACCAACAAAAAATGGATGCATAAACACACGCGACAACAAAATATCATCACTTTTATATAAAACAAATCAGAAATGTCCCGTATACATTGCCAGACATCTCTACATACCGCTCTTATGTAAGGAGAATCTGGGTGTTTTAATAGCCCGTGCATTTGTTTGACAGTGAGCTTCATAGTAAAAAACTTGTATAGAAGACAGAAAGCAGTTGAAGGACCACGGCAATTTCCTGTCATCCATGGTTCCACGTGATCAACTTGATTGTAAATCTCATCAATAACTTCGTGGTATGTTTTTAGCCGATAGAGCTCCTTGAAGTAATCAGATGAGAGAATGTTCATGCAAAGGACTTTCTCTAGCAAGGAATCAATTGGCTTGCCACAAGTCTGTATCTCCATGATGGGTCACCAAATATACTACTGCTCCCACAATTAAAATTTCAAAATGCCAACTCCCCGCACAGATATTAAGTCACAATCCCATTCCTAACATAGCAAAGGAGCAAACAGAAGTTCAAAAATTCAATAATAATGATAGTAATGATAATAATAGTGATAATAATGAAAATAATAAAAGATTAGAAAAAATTTCACTGGCCTCCCTTGGGGTTTGACTCAATTGCACCTGGCACCCTCTGGTGTTTCAAAAGTTACACTCACCTCCTTTTTAGGGGAGATCTGTGTAAGTTTAATATAACTATTCAGGGGAGGGAGGTAAACGTAAAGAAACATGTAATTTTTTTAAACAAGAGGGATATTGAATGTAATTAACGGGAGAGGCCAATGTAATTTCCCCTGATAACAATAATATTAATAATAGAATAACATGATAGTAAGGAATTAGTAAAAAAGAAAAAGTTTAGTCTCATTTCAAGCACAAATACAACTATTAAAGCGGGACAGAAGTACCTATTTGAAAAGCAGAAACCTCATCTGCTGCAAAAATAACAAATACGGGGGAAGTGGAAGGACTTGAAAAACGAATTACACATAAAAGAGGACTTTTTTGGGGGGTTCAAGATTTCACAAGATTACAATCTTCTTGCAGCTCAAATCCGCTCAGAGAGACCAAAGTTTAGTACTTTAAGCAAAAATTCCGTTAATGACTTACTATGATAAAAAAAAATCAGCTGGTTAATTGAAACTATCGCCAACACATGAATGGAAGTTAATAAGAAAGGTGCATGGACAGAGGTACGCGAAGAGCCCTAGAACCGAAAAAAGAAAATAAAATAGGAGGGGGGAAACCCTTTACCGATAATTCGAAATTGGGTCAAAATTGAAATTTGGGATTTTCGAAGCCCCATCTGATGCAGAGGAGAAAAGGAACGCGTAAAGTAACAAAGCAAACACATAAAATGGAGTTAAAAAATGGAAGAATACGCACCAATTGATAAGAGCGGTATGTGGAAGAGAGAAAGAAGAAGCTTGGAGCGCGGTGATGAACCCTAGCTTGTGAGCCTCAATAATTGGTAATGGATGGAATGCAACGAGACGAGAGGAACCGTGAAAGAAAGAGGGCAAGGGAATTAAAAGGCGCCTTGCCTCACTTACCTTTATGTACAAACCGAACCGGTCATATCCGGACCGGACCGGTTCACTGACTAATTACTATTACTATTACTATGGAATAAAAAAAAGTGGACTAAAGATTCAAATTGGTCATCGACAAAAACACACAGTGACATTTTGGTCTGTGGGAAATGAAAATATCAATTTGTCTTCAAGAATGTAAAATGCGGGTCAAATTGATCCTTTTTTCGGATAATTGGGACATTTTACTTCTTGTCAGGGATTATTTTGACCCACGTTTTATATTCTTGATGATCAAATTGGTATTTTTCATTTCTCAGGAACCAAAATGTCATCATAATTTTTTGTTGAGGATCAATTTAGGTCTTCACTCCAAAGTAATATGCTTGTTCATCCAAAAACTTGGGGCTTGGGTGGGGGAGAAACTTTTATAAGTTAAAACAAAAAACAAATGTCTAAACAACATTACTTAGGAGTAAGGGTCCTCTCAAGACGGTTTGACTTAATTTAAACTTAATACAAATAAAAAACATATTAAAACCAACTAAATTTAATTGCCTTTTTCGACGTACCGAGACTCCTTAATGCATCTTTGGAATCATATACAAGTGGGTCAGAATCACGTCTTAAGTGTCAAGAGCTACGCAGAGCACCTTCAACCAAACATACGTTTGAGGGGTTTGGATGCAGTTCTAAACACATCATTATTTCTCAACGAGCCTAATTTCATAGGCAACAAGAAAAGGCGATCAAATTGAACAAGCTAGATTCCCCTTTTGGAGATGGTTCCTAAATACGACACAATTTTTAGTGGTGTGACTCCAAGAATTGTGACACTTGCCGTTTTTCTTTTTCGTTACTTCTTCAGCTGGTGAAAGGACATGATCATTTTCAAGTTTCAATTGTTCACCCTTCAATATTATATCAAAGATATCATTCGTTTTTTGAATGTTGAATGAGTTCGATAGGACCATGATAACTCGAAGTCTAGGAAGGTTAATAGGTGAGGAAGATCCATCAAGTAAGAAATTAGCCATAAAAGACCTTTTTGTGTGTGCTTATGCTCCTCTGAACTCGACTCTTAGAGTGACTTAAGTAGATGGGAAGCCTTTCACCTTTGTATTTATTCGCCAAATCTTATTCAGTTCTATCCAAGTTCGATTTTGTCTCAATCTTCGTGGAAGAAGTTAAAAAAAACTTATTTTTATAAACTGTTGTAATAAACTTATTAAAATAAAATAAAAATAATTGTTATAAAATATTTTCATAAACTTATTTTTATAAATTATTCTTATAAAGTACACAACCCATTTTGAAAAAAAATCTCAACAAGTTGTGAAAAGCCAAAATGCAACAACGACAACAAACTATTTTCTGGAAGCTAGAAACGCATGCACGATATCCACCAAGACAAAGATCAACAAAGCTATTTTCCCTAGTACTAAAATTTAGAGTGCATTTGTTTAAAATTATTTGATGATAAAATTCATTTTTTTAAGTAAAAAATCATTTGTAGTCGTTTTAATTGTGTTTTTTAATATTTTTTAGGAAATCATTTTTAAAAAAAATCATTTTTCTGATTTTATAAATGAGAGAAAAAATATGTTTACTACAACCTACAAATTATGAAAAAATGATTTTCATATAATCTTTAAATTATTTTGTATAAAAATCATTTTTTTATAATCTATAACTAACGGACCCTTATTATGTTTGACATTTAGCTTAAAATTTTAAATTTTTTTTTTAAAAAAAGTTGTTTTAAAAGCACTTCCAGCCAAGGATGATTGGATTTAGGTATGCAAATTTTATCCGTACACGTGGATACCTGCAGATAATATCCGCAAAGAGTAGAAAATGAATACCTTAATGGGTACTCGTGGGTAATTAAACGGATATTTTCTCTACCCGTTTATTAGTGAGGCAGGGTGGGTAGTATAGTATCCATACCCGCAGGTACCCGTTAAGGGGGCTATAATATTTACATTTAAAAATATTAGGTCAATATATTGAAGTGATCTGTATGAATGGATTAATTTAGACACACTTATGGATTAGTTTTACTATTTACTATTTTAAATTTTAATTTAATGACATATATGATTATAATGTTTAAATATATGATTATAATGTTTAAATATCATATTGTTTATTATATTTACTATAATACTTTTCAAGCACAATAACTTCTCGTACCAGTAAGAAACTCAAATGCAGAATTAGTTTGAATTTCATGTGTCAATAAAAAATTTTGTGAGGTGTTGAATATCCATTGATACCGACAAGTATTGATAAATTTGTTTAAAACAAGCAAGATTAGTACCCGTACGGATACAGGACGGGAACAGATACGAAATTCATCCAACGTGATGGATAGTGGGGGGCTACTACCTGTACCCACCCCTACCCCATTTACAACCCTAGTTGGATTCTTTTGATAAGATTATTTTCTAATCTCAAAACTTCTTTCCCTGTAGACCCCCAACGCTTTAGTGTGTGTTTGGTTCCACTTTTGGACACACCAGAAGTGTTTTTGCTATTTTCAAACGTGACTTTGGTAAAAATAGAGGTGTTTTGTTACTGTCTGACAAAATTGATTTTGCCTTCAAACGTAATTCTAGTAGAAAGCTACAATATGTAGCTTTTGCGTTGAATTGAAAAATTTATACCAAGTTTTACTTCAAACTTGCTTTCAAAATAAAAAATTCAAACATAAATCACTTCACTTCTAACTCAATTATATTGAAATCAATTCTACATAATCAATTCTATCCAAAATCACGTTGATCAAACGCTCATCCAAACATACACTTTTACTCTTTTCGATGACATAAGTCCTCTGAAAGAGTGTAACACTTTGAACGAGACAATAAAAAGAACAATTGTATTATTTGAACATCAGAATTTAGACATCGTATGTGACATCGCATCTTTTTATTTTTATCTCTCATTTATTTTTTATCTTATTTATATATATGCATTTCAAATATATATTAAAAAACAAATGAACATCTAATAATTTTGTCTCTATTTAGATGTTCAAAAATCATTTCGGCACAAGACAATATGCATTGAAAGTGCACCGAGAACAATATGCATGAACGCTTTGAACCAGACAATAAAAAAACATAAATTGGCAATGCAAGAAAATTTATCTGGTAACTTCTCCTTATTTTTTATCTCTTTTTAAATTTTATTATTGATAATTATATGGTTTCTGACTATCATATTTTTTTTATTAGCATTTATTTACCACTCAGGTTTTAATGTTAAAAAAAAACATCAAATATTGTTAATTTAAAAAAAAATTTGACTCTTCTAAAATGAGAAGCTCTTTAAAGTGAAAAAGTAAAGATGTATCTACCCTTGAATTATTTTTAGTGGGTTAAGATCTCTATGTATTTATTAAATCAATGGTGGATGCATCCTTACTTTCTCATTTTAGAGAGTTTCTCACTTTAGAGGAGCAAAATCCTATAAAAAAAATATTTCATATTTTTTCGTAAAATCGCTTTTCAGTGAACAGACTGAAACAAAAACAGATTCTGATTATAATTGATTATCATAACAATAGATTATACAAATACTCAACTATTGATTTAATCTATTTTTTTCAGCTTTCCCAAACACATTTTTAAATGGAAAGATTGATTTTTTTTTTAATTGTTATGAACTAAATTAAGAACTAGCTGGTAGACCCGCAATGTTTTTTTTAATTAAAAGCTTTAAAAAATTATTTATAAAAATGACACGTGAATAACCCTTGTGAAAAATGAATTATATTATAATATAAGTAATCTAATTCTTTAATATAAATTTTAACTAAATTTATCGTTATATTTAATTACATCATATATTGTTTAATTTTATATTATATTTTTATTTAATTTTTTAATGTCATTGTAAATTTTTTTTACAAAGACAACAAATCATAATTTGTCACATCATTAAAAATATTTGACTCTTGTCATAACTACCTTAAAATTCATATACATGATTATTATTTGTAATTGATTAATAATATTAAAGACTTTACATTGACAATGTATCAAAATTAAATTCGAAATTTATATAATATATATTGTTTAAAAATTCTTCCTATTCTCATTTTTTTTTGGCCAATTGCTTGATCGGGTTAAACTTTATTCTCGCCCAATCAACTTTCAATTTGAGATATACAAACCATGGTTTTAGCTAGGTAACAAAACATGATTTTAGGAGTAACACTAAATTCTTTCCAAGAAAATTTTCCCAATGTTTTTGGTACGGATGAAAAAGAAACAAAAAAGCCAAAACAAATTAACGATGAAAAACTAAGCCAAAATCATCACTCAGAAGCAAGGGGCTTGTGGACGGAGGAGCTTCCTCCAAAACTTCCACCCATTGCAGTTCCTAGCATCATACTTAGTCGAGAAATCCGCACAATAATTGACTTCACGATAGACATGAACGATTGACACATACCAAGCCTGATGCAAGCTCCATGATACGAAAAACAGTGAAAGCAAACTCTTGAAATTTGTGGCCATTCTTCCAATGCAGCAGTTGAACCACCTCGAGGCAATCATTCTCACAAACCACATACCTAAACCCCAACGATCAAGCCAGAGAAAGAATGTGCTAGACCGTAAAGAGCTAGACATGCATAGCCTCACTCGAACCATCATAGCTAGAGAAACCCGCCAGCCACTCATTTGTCTCGGATCGAATTAGCCCCCGGAGTCCATACTTAGATTTGACTCCACCCAACGACCATTAACATTGATCTTGACACAGCGAACAAACATCGATTAACTTAATTATTTTAAAGATAAATTTAAGAATTAAATTAGTCTCTGTCAAAGATATTTTAATTACTATTTTAAAATTTTAAAAGTTAAATTGAGATATTTTATTTTTAAATTAAATTATGAAACACATTTTTTAATGAAAAATTTGAGTATTTACACTCAATTTTAGTGTTCTTTATGCTTTATATTATCACTCTGTTTGGGAAAACTAGATTATCCAAGTTTCAGCTGTTTTTTTGAAAAAAAGCTATATTATAAAAAATCTAATTTGTTTGGATAGGTAACTTAATTTTTAAAAAAGCTTTTATTTTGTAAAAAAAGCTGTTTTTGTTAAGCTGAGTAGTTGGACTGGTAGATTATATTTTTTCTGATTGTGATTAATGAATCAAGTCCTTTCTCAATTATAGCCTCCAACGGCTCTCACCAACCTCAGTTACTCGGGCATCTTCCTTCATCAATATTCATCAATGTTACACACTCTTCACCGAAGTCCACCTCACATTTTCTTCTCCCCCGAAAGCTACAATGGTCTCCCTCGCCCTTGGTTTGTGATTGCGGCTTGCCTGTCGTCGGTCCGTCGTGCTTGCCGTCTCCGCCTCCGATCCGCCGCAACTGCCGTTGTCATCGCCGATTTCAACCAGGTTCGTCAGTCCCTGTTGTGGTTGCTTCCTTGTTTTGCTTTCCCTATTTTAGTTATTGTGGATCGGTTCTCTTCTTTCTTCTTCTCTTGTTTTCTTTTTTTCCTTCTTCCCCTTCATGCGTAGATCTGTAAAAAAGTGGGAGTCCCTGAGCGTTGCTTCCCTTCCATAACATTTGTTGGTCACCATCCTATTACTTTGGAGACTTGAAAATTTGATGATGTCCGTATGAATCACTGATTTGAGTATGAATTGATATGTTGCTTATTTATGATCTATTACTGTTATTACAGCTAAAAGGGGGTGGACTTGAAATTGGGTCAGTAATTTGGAAAAAATCTCTGGGAGAGATCGAGAGAAAATCTCTGGGTCAGTAATTTGAATTTGACTGTAGTTGCTGTGTTCAGCAACACCCTCTCGATAGAGCCTCTGATGTTATATTGTTGCTAAGTATAGGTTTTGCTTGTACCCATAAACCTTAATAAAGATGGGCCATTGATAATTGCTTCTCACTGTTATTACAGCTGAATGTAATGTAAGGGATGGGTTTTACTAATATGAATGAATAAATAAAGTTGATATATGATGTTAATTGTTAGCAATATTGACAAGTTGGCTGATTTTTCACGCATTTGATATTCTGGATATATTGCTTTTGTTGTTTGCTTGACTTCAATTAATTAATCATCTATGATCTATTCCTTCTGTGTTTGATTCAATGCATTGGGGGAGGTGCAGTTGTATGTTGATTCAATCATCTATCAATCATCTAGAAGAAGAAATGTAAGTTGATGAACAAAATCCTCTACTGTAGGTGCAGTTGTATTAGATGCCTTCAAACAAACACTCAAAATGATGCAGACTATTTTGTTTGTAACCATGGTTGATGCTTTACCTTGCTTGGAATATTGAATGCAATTCAATCTTAATTGTTATGTGCTTGAAGGAATTTGAATGGTATATGGGTTAATTTGTGATGCTAAGTTAAAGATGATACTAGTGTGATGTGCTTGAGCAACTTGTGGTGACACTTCTGTTAATTTTATGTTCTCTGCTTGCTTTCCTTTTTTGTTGTATCTCATAGACCATTTCTTTTTTGCTGTATGCATTTTCTATTGAGATAGGATGAAAAATATGCAAGGGAAAAACAAGTCTATGATGGGTGGCCTGTCTAATGAAGAAGAAAAAAAATCAAGAAGATGGGAGGATAGTACTATTGAGGTTTTAATTGATTGTGCTTTGGAGCAAGCAAATCAAGGGGAACACACTGGGAGTGGTTTGACTAAACAGGGGTGGAGGAATGCTAAGGCAAAATTCAGGAGTATCACTGGCTTGAATTATGATGAGCTTCAAATTAAGAACAAGTGGGATGCTATAAAAAAGAAATGGCAAATCTGGTATAGAATCTTTGGAAAGGAAACTGGACTTGGTTGGAGTCACGAGAAAAATAACTTCGAAGCATCAGCTGATTGGTGGGAAAAAAAAATCTTGGTAGGTTTTAATAAAAGAGAGTTTAGAAATGTGATTACTAATAATTTTTTGGTGCTAACCTTAGTTATTGTGTGCTTGGTATTGTAGGAAGATCCCGAAGCAGCACAATTCAGAAAGAATGGTTTAAAATTTGTTGGTAAACTGACTTCCCTATTTGCTCCTGGTACAGCAACTGGTGAACATGCATGGGCACCATCCTCAGGAGTGTTACCCGAGGATGTTGACAAATTGGACACAACTGAGGGTTCAGGGGATAGTGAAGACCCGGATATTGGTGGAGGTACTGGGGGAGCTAGTGGCGGTACTAGTGTTGGGGGTAGCTTTGGTTTTGGAAAATTCACATTGAACAACTCGGCTGGTAGTTCTTTAAGTGGAAAGAAAAGAAAACATGTTGGGTCAATGTTATCTAAAGGGGGTAAGCCAACACAACGTAAAAAACTAAACAATTACATTGAAAGACTACTTGGAGCAGTTGAGTCCCGCACTACCACTACTGATAATGCTAGCAATGCTGAGTTGAGTGATCCATATGCTATTAGTAGTGTCATGAAAGAGGTTAAGAAGTTGCCAGGCATGGAACCTGGTTCCCCTTTGCTTGCTCAGTGTAGCCTCATCTTGAAAGACCCAATGTCAAGAGAAATGTTTGTGGCTCTTGAAGATGTAGATTCAAGGCTTAGTTATCTGCTGGCAGAAATTGAGAAGGCTTAATTAGGTTGTAGTTAAGGTTTAGAGTTTAAGGGCAAAGTTTGTGATATATAACTCACTTTTTGGATGGTGTTTGGATCTGTTAGGGTGATATGTAAACCACTTTTTGGATGACATTTGGATCTATTATGAGTAGTTAAGGTTTAGTGAATGTTGGAACATGATTTTAAAGTTTGTTTGCTGATGTATAAATCACTATTATCTGTTATGATGTATTTGCTTATGTTTAAAATCACTATTAGCTTGGTCATGTCTTGTTCTGATGCATTGTTCTGAGAATTGTTCTGATGCACTATAATCACTATTATCATTCATTTCAAGCCTCTGTTTATAATGCAAAAATGCTGCAGTCATAAAGGAAGAGATGTAAAAATATAAGGCTAAACATGCTGCAAAAATAAGGTTGAAAATGCTGCAAAAATATGGCTTAATGTCTTTGTTACATGTTTTAAGTGCTGATACAGGGTTAAAAATCTTTGTATTGTTTATCTGTTTACTTTGGTATCTGATATTTGATATCTTCATATCTTTATAATTTATAATGCATATTTGTACTTTGCAGGACAAGCTCATTTTCCATTCTTAAAATGGTTATTATAAGCTCATCACATTATGATAACAACTGGAATGGAGAAGATATTGAGAAGTCTAAAGATGATGTTGTACTTATACTAACATCAGCGGCTATGTTGCTTATTGATTATGGTTATAAATACATGTGCAAAGAACCGTGTCGAACTAGTCCATTTACAGGCCATAATTGGGTTCAAGATGTATTATGTGGTAATGATATTCGTTGTCACGAAATGTTTAGGATGGAGAAACATGTTTTTTACGCTTTTTGTGACAATTTAGTTGAGCATGGATTGAAGCATACTAAACATATAGGGGTGTTAGAGATGGTGGCCATGTTTTTGAATGTTGTTGGACATGGTGTAGGCAATAAAATGATCCAAGAAAGATTCCAACATTCAGGTGAAACCATTAGTAGATGTTTTCACAAAGTTTTAGCGGCATGTTTGAAGTTGTCAATGAAATTAATCAAGCCGCAGGATCCCTCTTTCCAAAATTCAATATGATGAAAGATATTGGCCATTTTTTAAAGATTGCATAGGTGTAATTGATGGAGTCCATGTTCCTTGTGTAGTGTCTCAAAGTGAGCATGCAAAATATATAGGGAGAAAGGGATATACTAGCCAAAATGTCATGGCCGTATGTGATTGGGATATGTGTTTTATATTTGCATTGACAGGCTGGGAAGATAGAGCACATGATGCTAGAATTTTTCATGAAGCACTACGTAATGCAAACTTCAAATTTCCACATCCTCCTACAGGTTTGATATTCTAACTAGTGCTTTATATATGACTTGCATATTTCAATATATCTTTGCCTTCACATTTTTTTTAACTACTACCCAGGCAAATATTATTTGGTTGATGCTGGTTATCCAACCCCCATTGGCTACTTAGGGCCATATAAAAATGAGCGATATCATCTTCCAGATTTCAAGCGAACTACCGGATTTAATAGTCACAATGAAGTGTTCAACTATTTTCATTCTAGCTTAAGGAGCACCATAGAAAGGACATTTGGTGTATGGAAGAATCGATTTGCAATTCTAAATCACATGCCCAAATTTAAATATTCCACTCAAGTTCAGATTGTTATTACTACAATGGCCGTACACAACTTTATTAGACAAAATAGCATCACGGATGTTGAGTTTAATAACATTGTTAGTGATGAGAATTTACCAAATGATGATGATGATGCTACCAATGATGGCAACGACCTACCTGAACGCATGGATAATATTGAGTACATGGATTGTATTCGAGATTCGATTAGAGATGATATTGTTAAAGCTTTAGTGCAAAACTAGGAGTTTGTGACATTGTTGTTATTTATTTGTGTATTGTCTAATATCAAGTTGACTATGTAAGATGATATTGGATAATATTATGTCTTATGAGTACATGGATTCTCTTTATTGAAATATATATTATTTTTATTTAACTATTGTAAAAAAGTATTATATTTTTACATGTTTTCCATAGTCATGAAAAAATTTATTTGGTAACTAAGGTATTATTTTTTATTAAATTTTTTATAAATAGAAAAACAATTGATGACAAGATATCTAAAAAAATAAATAATTTCTAATGTAAAAAATACATCAAATATTATTCAATTTCCATCACATATTATAAACAAATAACCTCATATCCTTTTTAGTAATTTATTATGTAAAAAACGATTTTTTTAGATTATCCAAACGAAAAAGATTATCTTAAAATCGCTTTTCAACAAACAGACCCAAACAAAAATAGATTCTGATTATAATCGATTATCACAATAATCGATTATTCATAAATCGATTATCAGCATAATCTTTTTTTTTCAGCTTTTCCAAACACACCCTATATACATAAAAGTAGAAAAGACGCATTTGTCCCCTTGTACATCCAGAACGTTCTAGACTATGCAGGGTGTTTCTGTAGTGTGTGCCTATCTCCTTCAGTCCTTCTTCTTCTTCAAACCCTTTGCAAGTTTCTTGCATCACTAGCTTTGGCACACAGAAGCACAGCGTCACAGAGCAGAACATAGAAAATAAAAAACAAAGAGCTGAAAGTGAAATAGAAAGAGTCAACAACCATGTTCGGAGTGGTTTTCCCGAACCGCAGCTTCCCCATGGACATCTCCACCTTCGCTCAAATCGACACCTTCCACTGGATCCTCGACATGAACACGTTCGTTGGTAATTCATTTCATTCATTTCAATTAAACATCACTACCTCCCTCCCCCCCCCGGCGCACATTAGCGTCCTCCCCTCTAAAACCACTAACATTCACCGCTTTCTTCTAACGTGCGCAGGTGAAGCGTATGACCAGGTTCGCGAAATCTGTATCTTCCTCCTCAACAGCTTCACCCTCCCGCCGGATAAAGCGCTCGCCGTTTACATCCAGTCGCCGGGATCACCGTTCGTCTTCGTCGGCGCCGTCACGATCGCCCGACCATCCGCTGTCCTCGCTTTGCCGTGGCCTGAACCCGGCGGTTCGGCCGGTGACGGGCAGCTGCAGCTGACGGCAGACGCGCAGCCGCTGTCGGCGAAAATCGGCGTATCGGTGGAGGACCTGGCGTCGCTGCCTTCGCTTGACGTGGCGGCGGAGAAGCGGATCGAACGGTTGGCGATGAAGGTTGGTGAGAATTTGTTTAATTTCATGCAATCTTTCTGTGGTGTGGATGGGTCCAAGTTGATTGTGCCAATGGATATATTGGACCGGTGGTTCAAGAAGTTTCAGGAGCGGGCTAAGCGCGACCCTGAGTACTTGAAGGGTTTCGTATTGTAGGTCTTTAACCTTTTTTTTTTTTTTTTTTTGTTTAACCGCTTTTTGTATGTTTGAAAATGATTGAGAATAGGAAGGGTGTTCTTCACTCTTGTCCTGTGATGATTCTAAATTTATAATGTAGATGTGTCTTTATGGAAAACCATGCTTCAATTCATGGTGTTGTGTTCTGTACTCAAAATAACAAATGTGGAAGATGTCAAGTTAGGATTGGTGGGGTGCTTCAATTTTTTGTTTTGAATTTGAATTTGAAGGTTGTTGTGTGAGTGACCATGCTAGAGAGGCAGAGACTGTTCCAAACTTCCAATATGAATTAAGGACAGGGAAATATGATCCATGATTGAAGTGTCTGACAATATTTTAAGTTGATGGGTAATCTGAAGTTTAATACATGTTGGTGGTATGCTACTAAATTATGTTTCAAAAACTATTTTTGGGAGTAGCACTGAAAGATGAAGAAATGCTAGTAATATAATCTTTTTTTCATTTTTTTTATTGAGCCGCATCCGATACTCCTATTTCTAAACCATACTTTTAAAGATAATGGGAGATGTGACTCAATAACAGTGTGTTCAAAAAAATTGTATGAAAGAGTATATTGTTAGTATTTCTTTTTGAACATATGATGCAAGGGTCAGTTAAACACTTGGGATTTCTCGTGACGGGTGCTAGATTTTGTCTGTTTTTTGAAAGCATCTTGATTTGATTGGTGAAAGCCAAAAAAAAAAAAAAAAAAAAAAAACCAAGTATGCTGTTTTAATCAGGTTAAAGAGTTGGCTGAATCAAGAACCGAATGTTTGCCTCATTGTTGTGAGGGTGTTGCAGGATTGGTTAGAGACTGCAACAATCTGCAGTCTGAGGAGGCATATGAGAAGGAGAGCATCCTAGTTGTGAAGAGGTTTAGTCAAAACATGTAGGACTAGTTTTTGTCGAGAATTTGGTAGAAATAATGTAAGAATCATCTCAAAAGCCCCGAAACACTAATATTTAGTCTCTCATGTTTGTTTTATAGGTTCGTGGATCCTCTCCATCCTCTCTTTAGTCATATGTTAGCCATTAGATTAATCTAAAGGTCAGGGAGAGTGATCTTTCAGTCGTTACATTTATTCAACGATTGACATTTGACTGAAGAAAGGATGAAGAAAGATTTTGGATAGAGAAGATCCATTTTGCATTGTGCATATGGCCGAGTTCAATTGAAGTTAATAAATCCCATAACTAAAATTTTCTTCAATGTCACATCTGTGTCATGCCTATGATCCCTTTTCTAAGTGATATTCAGCTGTCTTCTTGAAGCATGATAACCACTGGAGGTTACTCATCTTCCCAGACCACTTGTCTACTTGCTCATTCCAGCTGCATTATGAAGGAGCGTAATCGTTCCCGAAGTATAATAATGTAAGCTTGAAGAAATTTTTAGTTATGGTATTTTTAATAGTTCTTTTTGACACTTTGATTAATGATGATTTCTTTATGGTTTACTTTAAATTTTCTAAATCTTAGCATAAAATAATAGTAGTTAAAGAAAAAATTATTGGGATGAAGTATCTCTTGGTTGATGGGGAAAGATCTTTATTTGGTATACAGGTAATATTTTCTTAGGGTGTTTCTATCATGAGTGATTCGTGAAGCTTGTGATTGATAATATTTTGCATGATTACTTTTGCAAATCTCACTCATTTCACTTTCTCTTTTAGTTTCATGGCCTTAGGGCCGTACTTGAAAAGAGGTTAACTTGCATGTTTAGTTGCCACCCTTGAATGTGTCCTTATTTGAGGAAATAGCAGAAAATTGCTAGCCCTATTGCAATTCAATACCCATGTTTCCCACTGCAGTTCAGCTCTTGGGTGACATTTCCGTAATTGAATCATGTAATTATGCAAACAGATTTGGACTGTCCGACCTTCCGTGGAGGAGGTTCTTTTTGCTGAGAACTAGTACTTCATTGTGTTTCTTTGTTGTAGACAAAATTTCAAGTTGGAAAATGGAGTCTTCTTAATATTAGCAAATGCAACTATAAAGTAAAAGAATACTGATCCAGAGTCTTTTTTTTGGGGGGGAGGGCATAGCTTTCGGCCAAAAAGTGGACTGTCCTCCTTTTACCTCAAGTTTGTGTATTGAATAAATAACGATTTGCACGATTTTATATCGTTACTTTGTCCCATATTTGTGGGAATTGGTAGTGTACAAAGAGTTGTGAGACAGAAGATATGCAATAGCAGGTCCAGATACTTAGCCATTTGGGCCCAGCCGTGGTACTAGAGAAGCCTATAGGTTCAGATAGCAGGTCCATTGGCTGATTCTATGTTGTGCCAAACAAATTGTGCCCTAGTCGAAAAAATTTTGGTATTTGCTTTTAACAGCTCACTATTTATTATTCTTACCACCCATCCTCATTTTTTCCCATTTAAATTCCAAAAATACCCTCTTGGCATTCCCACCTCTATACTAAATTTGAATACCCTAATATAGTTTCCGTAGTGTGCTCAAATTTCAGTATATGTATTTTATTTAGAATATCTTACGGAAACTATAGTTTCCGTAGTGTACTCAAATTTCATTATGGTATTCTAAATAAAATACCTTAGTTTACTTACTTACGAAAACTATATTAGAATACCTTATGGAAACTATGTACCGAAATTACTTACGGAAACTAATGTATTCTAATAACTTATATCTTATATTGAAATTTGAGTATACTACGGAATAGTTTCCGCAAGGTATTCTATATTTTTCGTAAGGTATTTTATTTAGAATACCATGCGGAAACTATAGTTTCCGTAATGTAAGAATACATATAGTTTCCGTAATATACTAAAATTTGAATGCACTACAGAAAATGAGTATTTTGGAAATTATAGTTTCAGTTGTGTACTCAAATTTCAGTATATTTTCCGCGCACGCTGCTTACGCCGGAGTGACAATGGGATTGGGTGGGATTGGTAACAAAAGGGGAGGGGAAGCAAAAGGAAGAAGGAGAGAGTGAGAGGGTTTTTCGAGAATAACCAGAGAGAATGAAGGAATGGGGTGGGTACTGTTTGTAAAGAAAAGGAAGAAATGAGGGTCAGGTACGATTTGGGAAGAAATTAGGGGTAAAAGGGGTTTGAGAGAGGTAGGAAAAGTAATTGTGAGAGAATGAAAAGAATTTTTGTATAGGGATAAAAAAGGGATAAGAGTATTAATTTATGGGATTTAATTGGTAAAAATTGGGGAAGTGGGGTAAGAAAAGAAAATAATAGGGAATTAAAAGCAAAAGCCAAAATTTTTCTATCAAGAGAGTCCAAGTCAAGGTACGTCCATAAAGATATTGGGTTGACCGGTCCATTCTAGATTTTTATTTAACGCCTATAGGCACCATTAAAACTTCACATAGCCCACAGTTGATAGGTACGAAAATAGTTGAAGCCCAAGAAACACAGGGTTTTTATTTTTTTGGTTTTTCAGATATTTTGGGAGGTATTGGACAACATTTAAGGGCTGATCTTTTCCAATCAGGCTTTTTCCGTTCACAAGTGTCAGGGATCGAACCCCTGATCACTTGTTTAAGGGGGCCGAACTCGTTACCAAATTAATAATAGATGAAAATGAAAATCTGTTTATCAATTTTATTTTTGTTACCGTTATTTGAATTAGATTAGTTGATTACAATTAGTTAGGTGGTTAGATACAATCAGTCTAGTATGTAAGTTTCATTTCACTTTCATGAAATTAGTATTACGTTTTCAAATTTGCTCTTAGTTCTTTCTTCCCTTTCGCTCTTGTCATGTTTTTTAACATTAGTATTACTTTTTGATTCCTTAACCAATATCGTTAGGACAATCAGTGTGGGGACACCGATTAAGGAGTTAAAAAAGATAAAATTTTATTGAAAAACTAAAAGTTCAACTACTCAATATATTGACTACATTATTTTCCTCATAAAATTTAATCTTTTTACTTTGTTACTGACTTTTTCCAATCGTAGTACGACTGCAATTGTCATCCCATATCCCCAATTATCATCCCAAATCCCCAATCATAATTTAAAATCATGTTTCTCACTTTCTCTTTCTTCTCGATTTTAGTTATCATCACCTAGCTGATTAGTATATCTCTTGGCTAAATCAGGGTAAAAGGCTAATTAGAAAACGGTGGCTTTCATGGTATACCAAACTTAGTGGGGCGTATAAAACACCCCCAGGTAACAAGTAAAATATCACTTTTATTATATTTATAAATTAATTAATTTGACACTTAAGTTTTTAAAATTAAAAAAAAATATATCACCTTCAACTCCTACCCAACCTCAGCAGATCACACTGTCGCTGTGAATGCCATCGCGAGCCACCACAACCCTTCTCTTACGGTGAGTTGGCCACCGCACCTCTGTTCTCCCACCACTGTCCAAATCCAATGCCGTCATTCTCTCGAACAACATGTGACAAAATGGGGAAGAGGGAGTAACAAGTGTTGCATTTCAGCAATGGGAGCTCGATGTTCTAAATTATGTCTATGTTGGTGGCCTTCCAATGACAAATCAAGTCTTCACAACTTGCCTGTGATAATGGTGAGCTTATTTGTCTTTTTTTCATTATTTGGGCCTAATATGTTTTACTTCAAAATTGTATTTGATATTCAAGTTTTGTTTTTTAACATGAATTTGTTTTTGGCGCCTCCATTTCTTTATGCGAAATTGTGGCACTGGAGATGAGGAGGTGGGTGCGGCGATGGGCGGCCGTCGATAGGGGTGGAGTACCGACACTGTTGATGAAGGTGGGAGAAATGGGCTTATTTTCAAATATTCACTTTTAAAAAAAAAAAGGATCAACCGGTTATAGGTTATTAAACTATGAAAAGTCATCCAATCCAATGGCTAGGGATGGCAAAGTGGGTTGTGACCCGTGGGTCAATCCGCCAACCCGTCAGAATTTGGCGAGGTGGGTTGGGGTTCTCTCACTTTGACCCGCCCCACTTAACCCACCCGAAAACCGGCTAGTGGCGGGACGGGTTGATCCGCCAACCCGTCATATTAAAAAATAATTTTTTATTAATTTATTAATTATTTAATATTATTTAATTTAATTTAATTGTTACTTGGAATTATTTCATACTACAAAAATAATGTCTTTACTTTTGTAACACAAATTATATGTTATAAGATAAGATTATTCCAATTTTTTAATAATAATTTAAGAAAGGATATGAAGATTGTCCAAAAGAAGAAATATTATATGATTTTTTGTTAATTTTTTTATTTTTATAGTGAGTCAACCCACCAACCCAAATTATGTTTTTATGTGTTTTACGGGCCAACCCGCCAACCCACCATTAGCCGGGATGAGTTGGGGGGTTCGACTCATATGTCTAAAACGGGTTGGCCCTTTCCGTCTCATTTCGGATGGGTAAATGATGGGATAGGTTGACCCACTTTGTGTGTATTTGGTTTCACTTCTGGAGATATCAGAAGTGCTTCTGTCATTGTCAAACGTGACTTTGTAGGAAGGGGTCAATGTGTTTCATGATAAGATGCATAATATTTTTAGCAATCAAAGAAACATGCACAAAAATTTTAATTTATTTAAAAGTAATTAAAACACTAATGTTTAAATATTTAATTGGTATATATTGTCAGTGTAAAGATTTTTTACACCATCTATCAATCAAAAATTATCACATAAATTAAAATATTTAATTCTTATTTTAACCATCTTAAAAATCATATATACCATAATTTTTAATTAATTAATAGTATAAAATTTGATTGTGTATAACAATTAAGTGTGTGTTTGATTTCACTTCTGGAGATATCAGAAGTGCTTCTGTCCCTGTCAAACGTGATTTTGGTAAAAACAGAGGTGTTTGGTTACTGTCTTATAAAATTGATTTTCCCTTCAAACGTGATTCTAGTAGAAGTTATAATTTATAGCATCTGCGTTGAATTGAAATATTTACACTAAATTTTACATCAAACTTACTTTCAAAATAAAAACATCCAAACATAAATCACTTCACTTCAAACTCAATTATATTGAAATCAATTCTGTATAATCAATTCTATCCAAAATCACATTTATCAAACGCTCATTTAAACACATATTTTATCATCCCTATCGATGGCTATCGTTGAAGGAGCATGATGCACCCATTTTGGGCGGTGCATTTAGACGTCAGCTTCGAAAACCCACCAATCTATCCTTCCATCTTTAGCAGCAGAGTACAACTACAAAGTGTACTGCACTAAACAAACAAGTCAAGGGAGCCAGCCAGTGCACGCTCTGCATACTTGATCATATAGTCATCATAACCTCATAATTAATATTTTTCTTCTTTGATCACTTTTCTTGATATTATGTCAGAGTTGAAAAGTGAAAGTTAAAATAAAGAGTTTTTTCAAAAAGGACTTTCTTTTTCGTCCACTTTCTCCCTCTTTACTGTCAAACCCATACTTTTTCAAAGTTCATCAATCATAAAGCAATCTATTACAAAAATCATTTTCTCACCTCTCACTCACATCAGGACCCCTTTTCCGTTACTGTTTCCTTCTGCCCCTTTGTATTTAGATTTATGTTAAAAAACCAAAAATAATAATTTTATATTAAAAAATTAAATATATCATTTATTTTAATATTAAATATATCAAATTTTAATAAAAAAAATACTTTTTCGTGTTTTTTTAACAATTATTCTAAGAATACTAGTACTAATTAGCATTCTAATTATATTTACACTACAATATCTTTTCGATGAACAGGCCATAGTTAGGCTTATCCATTACTAGTATCACACCCTCACACTTCAGCACCGCCCTTAATTACCACCTCTTCCTTTCAACCTAAATTTAATTTCATCTCGCGTAATGTTTCATAGTCAAACATTGAATTATATGGAGTACTATTTTATATTTATATGAGATGATATAACTAAAATATAATTATATAAAAATGAATAATGACCAATCATAACTAAATAATAAATAAAAATTAATATATATATATATATATATATATATATATATATATATATATATAATCATGTACGTTTAAGATCATTCTTTTTCCACTTCCTCTCACGCACAAATTTAGATAAAATAGGTAGATTGATCCTATATGTTTATTTAATTTTCACATCGGTCTCATATGTTTTTTTTTCAAATTGGTCCTATACTTTTCATTCCGTTTTTACGTTAGTCTTTTCCGTCAATTTTAACCTAACGCCGTTAGTTTTGAGCTGACGTGACATGATATTAGTGCGACACGTGTCTCTTTATTTGACGACATTAGATCGAATTTGACGAAAAGGACTAACGTGAAAATGGAATGAAACGTGTAGGACCAATTTGAAAAAAAAAACATATGTGACCGATATGAAAAATTAAATAAATATATAAGACGAATCTACATATTTTGCCCACAAATTTGTATGTCAACATCAAAGTGTACAACTTTGTTCCATGTATCAACTGTAATAATTTATGATGTCTATGACTTTCCCTTGCCAATTTGTCGATTTAGCAAATCCATCACTGCAATTCTTTATCTCTCTCTCCTTGGCGTCCTTGCCTCGCAAGCGCGTGTATATTGTTGAATTTTTCATCATACACAACTACGGAGGGTAACGGACCGAGACGGATACGGATAGCACTTCTCCCTTCCCCGCACTCATGAGGTGAAATCCGTATCCGTCTTCATCCGTTACCCGCGCTGGTATCTTGCGGGCGGGTATTCAGCGGGTTTCGCAGATATTCGCGGGTTTACGGATATCCACGGATTATTTTTTTAGAAAAAAATTATTACTTTTGCTTGAAAAATTATTGAAATATGCGTAATTTCTATTAAAATAACTATGTTCATACAAATAGATGTTACGAAACTACGAAAGCATTATCCAATTACAAAAATTACTAACAAGAGTAATCAAATATATTTGTTTTCTCTAAAAATAAAAGTTACAAAAGCTAGGATCCATTTAAAACACCCTTGGATTATGTTTTCTCCTAACTTAATAATAGCTCAACTTAATAAAATTAATATTAGTAGGTACTTATTTTTCCATTAGTATTAGCTTTAGTAAGGAAGGATGAGAAATTAGGTTTAGCAATTAGTAGATATATATAATAAAGAGTATTATAGTAATTTAAATAACGGGTGCGGATATCCGCTGGCACGGGTAGCGTGATACCCGCCCCCACCCCGTTTATAAGCAGGTATTGAAATTACCTGTTTATTTTATCCGCGAACACCCGTTTAACTACATGTCCCGTGCCCATTGCCGATTTTATCCAGGGGTATCCGCGGGTATGGATAAAATTGCCATCCTTATACACAACTCAGCTATTGTTCTGTAAATACTCGTGTTGTTTTTCATTTAATGAAAGTAAAATATGTGTAATAATTTTTATACATATTATTAAGTGGCTGTTACATATATCTCGTTCTTATTAAAAGAACACCACCACATGCATCAAAAGAATTGCACTAAGTTTTGATCTTGTTCATCAACTCCGATCCTTGCAGTTTTTTTTTCTCATTTGATATTTGCAATTTCAGTTGGACATGATATTGAGAATTACTTGCATAAAAATAGAAAAAGAACAAGCACAGATTATTAATTTATTATGAGGTTATAATTTGAATGCATAGCTGACTCCCCTTAACAAAATTTTATTTTACCTATTGTTAAAATATTTAACGCGTTATAAATACATAGCAAAGAGGCGGGGGATGAAATTCTGTGATTGAAGGGAGGGTGGTCGATTGGGTTGGGTTGGATTGGGTAGGGTAGGAGACACAGCACGGTACATTCTTTGGATGGTGGTCTTTCACCTTCAACATATTCGCTCTTGTCAACGAGGATGAAAATTGGGACCCCCCGCCCCCAGGTCCTTTTCTTCAATTCCTCACATCTCACAACAAAAGTGGATTTTGACATGTCTTTCTCATACTTTCTTTTCTATTTCTCTCTTTCTTCAAAAGTTAATAAATCAAACTACTGTTGCTGTTACATGCAAATGTATAGCACCTTCCAGGTAGGGTAAGATTACTTTTTCCCCAGTGTTTCAACGACGATGGGAATGATTTTAGAATGATATAGAACAGTTAAGAATTAAAATCCAAGAGAGGAATATCTCCCGAACTATTCTATAGCTATAGCTGCTTATAATTTATCTACATACGAACATCATTCTCGGCCCAAAAATTATTCTTGTTGGAAGCCCTACATTGTTTATCTCAATTTTTGGAGTGCGATTTTATATATTTAATTGTCCTATAATTTCACTTAATATCAATAATTTTAAGAAGGAATCTAATATGATATCAGAGTAAATATAACCTCTAAAGCAACCATTAGCGATGGCAATGGGGCGGGCTGAGTATTCTCCCACTCCCCGTCCCCCATCTTTTCCCCTATCCTCATCCCCGTTCCCCGCCACACGTAGTTTTGTACCTCATAATTATTTCCCATGGATCCTGCAGATCCTCATAGAGAGTTCGGAGACTCTGAAAATTCATAAAAAAAAAATAACAGGCAATTAACTAAAATTCAATAAAATATGAAATCACTAGAAATCTTAAATATTTAAAGTTAAAATACTTTCTAAGATATTGCAACAAGTTCAACCTTGAATAATACAAATATATTTTAAATACTTTGTTTATTTAATAAATAATATATTTTTAAAATTAATAAAATATATCTATAATATCTATATACACATATATTTATTAGGATATTTTAATAATAATTTCGGAGTTAGGGACCTCATGGGATGAGGAGCATGTTCCCCTTCCCCATCCCCAAAGTGGCTTTGGAAGGATTTTCTCTTACGTCACTGTCCCTGCAAGAGAAAATTCCCCTTCCGCGAGGCCCTATTTGGACAGTCCCTGCGGGATCCCTATGCACAGGTATAAATTGTCATTCCTAGCAACCATACTAGCTAGGCCACAAATTATGTAGAACTATCAGTGTTTGACTTCACAAATCATGATTTGCACACGGCATTGATAATTATGGTTCCTATTCTAACGTTAATAAAATCACTAGTTAATTCAAAAAAAGAAAAAAAAATCACTAGTTCTTCTGTTTTTTTACCTGTTTTTTAAAATTATTGTAAAATATTTTAGAATATAAATAATGTTATCGATAATAAATAAAATAATTATATTCCACTAAATTATATTTTATTTAAATATTCAAATATTACAATCGTGACATCAACTTTTTAATTTACTTATTAATACCATTAGTTAGTTAAAAAATACTTAAAATTTTATTATATTGTAAAACCATATATATATATATATATATATATATATATATATATATATATATATATATAAATTTCTGAAAAGACGAATGAAAAATAACAAAAAGAGTAGTATATGAGCATGTTTGGTAAAACTAGCGGTTGAACTAGTTGAAAAATATAAAATGACATCTTCATTAATGATTTTACATAAAAGAGAGAAGAGGATAAAAGTAGAATTAAATTAAGATAATAAAGATAAAAATGAGGGGGGGAAATTAGCTATAAATTATAAGTTCAAACGCTACTTAAAGTAACGTCCGGAAAAAACGCTATAAGCTCGTGAAAAAACGTTATATGCTTGTGACAGAGGCGCTTACCAAACGGACTACTTTCTCATTCACTATAAACTATTCGTTATAAGCTCGTAGAAAAAGCGTGCCAAACACTCTCCCTTAATTTTCATTTCAAGCCATAATAATTGGACCTTGGCATCTGTTCTTTTGTCCAAAATCTACCGGATGCAAGTGAAAAAAAACCCAGGGAATACTGGGAATAGCCAAATCCATACTGTGATCGTAAGATAATTTCATTAATTTGCCATGTGAAATAAATAAAAATGTCACTGGTTTTACAGACATCCCTGCCCCCGTCCTTACATTAGTATTTTCAAAGATATTCTTCGAAATGTGTACAAAAAATGAGAGTTAATTCCTCGTGGTCCAACGGAATTGCTCGCTAGCAGCACAATCAAATACGAATGGGAGAGAAGCCAAATCTCAATCAATGCATTAAAAACATTTGCAAACAAGGTCAAGGAGTCAAGAACCATGAGGACACTAATTAAAAATTGGATCTTTAATGTCCTAAGGGTATTGACTAAGAAATCAATAAAAAAAAAGTTTGTATTGAAAAACTAAGTTTAACACTTTTCAAAATAGTAAATACATTATTTTTTTATATAAAATTTTCTTTTTTGATTTCTTAAATAATGTCCTAAAGCCATTCGATCGTTAGCATTCTTCTTAAAATTAAGAAGTTATTAAAATACAAATATTTAATATCTTAAGAGATTTTAAAAAGACTTTAATTTTTTTAAAAGTAATTAGAATGATTTAATAAAAAATTGCAAGACCAAAAAAAATTAAAATAGCATCGACCTTTTGAATCGCACAACTTCCTCTATAAAGAAAATTTCCTTTCTTTATCTTGCCACTTTCATAATATATATATATATATATATATATATATATATATATATATATATATATATATTATCCTTGTTAATTTGATATTAAATGGGTAAAATATATCAGTGAAATTTGATCAATTAAAAAGGCGGATTGTTGGTGGGTTGTCTCTCTTCCTCTCTCCATCACAGCTTTCTATTTCTTTTACTAATAAGGCCTAACACAATTGATAGATGGCTAAATTCTTTAAGCACGTTGTTAGGAGTTCGATTCTTGCCTATGTATAGAAAAGATTTTGTTGGGAGAGCCAAAACCCACTTTGGTGATCTTTACGTCTCGAAAGGGATTAGTCTCTGAGTATCGATCAGAGGATACCCTTGATACACACAAAAAACACTATTTGATTTCCTTTCCCTTCTTCATGTGATACCAAATCATTGATTAAGCGCATCCCTTATATCATATTTCCTTTATTTTTCCTATACTTTTTATACCAAACAAAGCATTAAAGTTTTGAACCAATTCCCGCTTTAAAGTATGGTGTCGTCTAAGGTGCATAGGCGATAAATTAGTACACCGATGGATAATATTTTTTAACCATTAGATATATTAATAAAATAATTGAATGACTCAGATTGAAACAAGGTAATGGTGTAACAGGTAACCAAAAAATTAAAGTGACAACATTGCCCCTATCTCTTTCACCTCATCCCACCCCACACCATCCATGGGAAAACACGGCCAGTTCCCAAATGAACTCCACTTCATCGTCCCCTTCTCCTTTCTTCCGCCTCGGCATGCAGCGCTAGCTGATGAGACAGTGGTTGGAGCTTCAAGTTCCAGGTCTTTCGTGTTTTGGGTCTTGGTCGGATCTTGCATGATGGTATCTTTATTTTATGGGTGTTGATTAGGTTTGTAGCATTATTTTATGCACTTGGTTTTATCCGGTCATGGGTTTTGCTGAAACGGACATTCTTTTTCTCCTTTCTTTCTTCGTCGGTGCACCCAACATCCCCGCCATATATGAACTCCACTTCGTCATCCCCTTCACCGGTACCATCCTCAACACCATCAACACCCGCCTCGACCCCTGCACCGTCTCCATCATCCCCTGCCACTTGTCTCCATCGACATCGCCTCACGTGATCTTGTACATTGAAATCTCTGATCTGATTTTCAAAATCCGACGAATGTTCAAAACTCACATATCTGGTTTTGGCCATTAGTTGCTGATTTGAGTGGATATGGCACAGAGACAGATCACCGATGAAGGGAGGAAGAGTGTAAGGGTTTGCCTTTGCTAAGAAGGCACTGATGACGAGGGATTTGAGGGTGGATCTGCCGCTTCACCGCCTGTCCAATATCGACACCAACAATGGTGATAGATGGGGTGGTGGTGGCGGATGACGTCTGAGGGTAAGGGATGAGGAAAAGGATATATAATTTAAAAAATAAGAAAATATTAAAAAATAAATTATTTTACCAGAAAACTAGTAGTGTACTGGTGCACCACTCTCTTGCTTATACACCATAGAAGCCACCTTAAAGTATATAGAAAAAAAATATTTTTGGGGTATAAGTTGAATTGGTTAAATAATGGAACTTTTTGCTTCAAAAAAAAATAATGGAACTTTTTTTTTTTTTTATCCTCCTTTTAACTTTTCGTGCATGCTAGTGAATAGCCCAAACTAGCAAGGTACCTTCTGAAAATGATCTGCTTCGCGAGAACCTATATTTCTTCGATCTCATTAATTAGTGGTTCTTCTTCAAAGTTTTAGGAAGCCAAAACCTTATTTCTTTTAGAAAAATGTCAAGGCAAAGGACCTACCAAAAAAAAGTCAAGGCAAATGCTAATAGCCTAACATCGCCTTAAAGAGTATCAGTTTTTTTTTTTTGACAGAATAAAGAGTATCAGTTAAGGAATGAAAAAAAATCAAATATTTATAAACCAAAAAACAAAATTAATCAAATATTTATTGTAAAATGATGTATTTAATATCTTAAAAAGTAATGTGTTTCCTTTTGAAAAATATATTTTAAAGTGAATTTGTATTTAAAGTGGGTAAATAAGAGTACTCCACTTTAAATCATTTTAGTGGGTTAAGATCTATACACCTTATATCAAATAAAGAATGAATACATTCTTGTTTATTTTAGAGACAATCACACTTTAGGAGAATCTTTTCCTTTAGATTTACAATAAAAGTTTACTTTTTTATATTTTTTATTCAGTATTCTTAGGTTACTCGTTAGCAAGATCGGTGCATGTCATTCCTACTCACACTTTTGCCATATTTATTTATGTGATAGAATCATAGATAAGCCAATTTAATTATAATTAAATGGTGAAATTGTAGATATATATAATTAACATAATGTATGTATAATTGTATATGAGTAGTATTTTTATTTTAATTCTTAAACGCTTGTAAGATCACCGAGATGCTCTCCTTAAGCTGATAAAAAAAATGCTCTCCTTAAGGTAAGGAAACATGTGAAGTCAGAAACACAGGTCCAATCCAAGTTTTGTTACATATAGCTAGAAGCCTAGAAAATAGAAACACAAAGATAATTATAAAATCGGAATGTTTTTTGGACATCAAAATATGGATAATAATATGATGTCCTTTGTTTTTTTGATGTATTTTTGAAATCATGTATACAAAGAAAATAAAAAGTAAGTGAGAGATAGAGACAAAGAGATATGATATCACATACAGTGTCTAAAATCTGATGTTCAAATAATATAACTGTTATAAAATACTGTTTTACTCCAAAAATCGCAAATCCGTCACGTGATCAAGTCAATGACTTAGTTTTCAATTTGCCAAATTTATACCATAATTAAGCCTACGCATCAGCTACAGCTCGCTAATTAAATTATTTAGTTATTAATTTGTGTGATACACATAGGCATATATAGCTAATTTGGAATTTAGATATAAGTGCTGTATAGCTTTCCCACCTGATGTTTTTTTTAGTTTACCAAAAGATCTTTTTTTTGGAATAATAACAGGACCTAAGCCCAAAGAAAAAAATTACACCGAAATTAGACGGGGTAAAAACTCCCACTACATCAGAAATCAACACCTTAGCTAACTGCCAGGGGAGGGGGGGTGGGGGGGTGCTCATACAATATAACACGAGATCCATCTCCACATCCTAAGTTTGCTAACATATCAACATTAAGATTTGCTTCATGATACACATGACAAACAAGAGCTTAGAAGTTTAGATTAGAAAAAAACATATCCTCTTGAAAAGTTACAAAAGATTAACATCCTCAGTAAGGATTTAAAGTAAAATTTACATAATGTTTATCATGATGTGAAATCTGAAAATCGAATCTAAGTTACAACGAGTATGAACGAAATACTCACCCAGAACCCCAATTGGCTTTCCCACATGATATTGTACATTAATTTCTAATACCAAATTACCAATAAACTTTTTCTTATGCTTAGACTTACGTGCGCACAGATAAATTGTTCTATTGTGAGAATGAGATTAACGACAGTTAAAGGAAAATGCTTCCAAAGCTGTAGAACAAATTACTTAGTTTAATTGATTAATGTAGTGTGTAACTAAAAGAATGTCATGACATAGTGGAATTACATAGGCTCGTTAACTAAAAATAGAAGAAAAACATGAAATGAAATGAATATGCATATGTATATGTTTATAACTTAAGGAAAAAGATAGAAAAGAATGAAACGTATTTTTTTTGGTGAAGATGAAACGTTTTTTATTCAAGAGACAATAAGCTCGATTTGTGAATAAAAAAATAAAGTCTAATTTTCTAATAAAATAATCCGAACACTTATGCTAGTTTGGAATTGAAATAGTCGAAAGGTATGGCTCCGGCAGAATCATCGGAGACTTTCATTCCCCGATATATTCCCCCTTACTCTACTCTACATAGCTTTGAGAAGGAATGTACACACACACGTGACACCCCCAGCAACATATATATAAGAATTAAAAAGAAGCAATTGTAAGCTTATGATAATATTAAATTATTAAGTGCCCGTTTAGTTTAGATTATTTTCGATATAAACGTAAAAATAACTCTTCTCGAAACAATTATTTTGAAAGCTATATGAAAAAAGCTTTTTCTCAACATGATTTTCAAACGTGATTTTACCTTTGCAGAATCTAAAACAAACAGACACGTGTGGATGTTTTATATCTATCATTTTTATGCATTTACACACGTACCCTCTGAATTTTATGCCAATGATTGTTAATGCAACCACATCTTAATTTAGTTTTTCGTTTCTTTCTCTTGCAAACACATGACATCTGGGAGTCTAGCTTCTTATCAATTTTAAAAGGAAAATCTATATGGGTATGAAGAATGAAGATTTGTGGAGTTCTTGCTGTTATATGCTGAATATATATTGACGGTTTTGGTCAAATACATGATGATTGGCTGGTGAACTATATAACTATTTTGATTTTGATTGGCCCTGCTACATCGATTTTTCTACTGCTACAGAGGTCTGATTGAAAGCTATTGTGGTGGTGATCAAAGTTTCTTGTCTGTGTTTGGGTAATGACGAAGCGTTAGTTCTTTAACATAAAACGGGATATATATGTATGGCTTTTAGCTTTATTTTTTAAGGCTCAGTGAGGCTGTCTCTATTTTTTGTTTAGTGGCTTGGAGGAGAGACTTATGTAACATTTTATACTGTAATTTGATAGAGTAGTATGTTATTTTACATAGTGGCTTCTCTTTTTGTCATTCTTTATATATATGGATTAGAGTATCTTTTGTATTCTTCTACACTGACGGAGCTTTAAGGAGACCGACATGTTTCGGGCTTCTGCCAAAACGAGGGGATGAGGGATGAGGGATGAGGGATCAACTTATTGTTAGATTTAAACTCAATAATCATATACAAGACATGCTATCATAAACTTTATTGTGGAAACATAATAATCATGTATAGCATGTATCTCTATTATCAAGAACAACTAAAACTTGATATCCTTAGGATCTACAACATGCTGATTTATCAAAGATATTAGAAATACCTGAATCTATTGTATATGTTCCTGACCCTAAGCGTTCTTCAAAGGGGTGAACTTGATCACCAACCTTCACTGGCAATCTATCACGAACAAAGGGTTGATCGTCTTCTTGTGCGGAATACCTTTGACAATCAACACATGATGATAACAAATATGATTAGTGGTGGCTTTATGGTTCTTCCTCAACCTGGACTCCTTATGCCTTAGTCGCTCTTCAGA
The DNA here is from genome assembly GCA_039655645.1 of Ammopiptanthus mongolicus. Taxonomy (NCBI): domain Eukaryota; kingdom Viridiplantae; phylum Streptophyta; class Magnoliopsida; order Fabales; family Fabaceae; genus Ammopiptanthus; species Ammopiptanthus mongolicus. The sequence continues at coordinate 9,911,799 of CM077348.1, read as the reverse complement.
TGGGGAGAAGAGGCAGTATGCGTTATTGTCCGGTGTATTGGGGACCATAGCCTATATATAGGGTGATGGCCAATTAGGGTTCCCATTATTCCGAAATGGGCCATCAATGACATCCACTCATATTTAGTCCATATCAATTAACTAATTTATTTTCAAATTAGAAATTTAATTAGTCTTATCACTTAATTTGATCACATATCAATTAAGACTCCTAATTGATAAATAGCTAATATAATTAATTGACGATATCTGCCCACATTATGACATTGGAATATAATTAAATACACAATATTCCAACATTTATTCTTAACGTAGGGATACCAATACATACTGCTTATATGGATAATATATGTGCTCTGGTAAACAAATTCCATCATATGGATTTTAGTGAGCAAGAGAAGACTAATTTCATATTTCAACTTCAACACTTTATTTAAGAAGCTGTTAGTCATCCAGATTTTAATAACTTGTTAACTATGTGTGAATTGTGTAAAGTTTTGGCAAAAATAGAGAAGGCTAATTCGCCTTATCTTAACTTTTCCGGTCAGTTTCTACCTTTACTACAGAAAGATCATTTTCAGCAATGAAGATAATTAAGACAAGATTGCGTAATAAGATGGGGGATAAATTTCTTGCAGACAATATGGTGATTCATATTGGAAAAAAAATAGCTGAAAGCTTTAGCTCTGATTCAATTATTGATGATTTCAAGTCTTTAAAAGAACAACAAGCAACACTTTAGATGTAGTTATATCTTTCCTTTTTTATATATTTTATTGTTGTTTTGTGTTGATGTTATTTTGAATCGTTGATAAAATTTTGAATCGTTGCTATGGTTATGCAGGTTTTTGGGAGTGGGAGATTGTTTTTTCGCTATATATCGACCAGTTTGGCATTAGGAGTTTAGTTTGAAATGAAAATTTCAATTTGATAGTTACTGCAGGTCACATTTTTTTGGGGGACTTCATTGTAAATGGTTTATGATATATTCAATACCATTATTATTAATATACATATTTGGTTTATAAAAAAAAATTATTTATAATATTCTAATCAGTAGCGGCTCTCCTTAAAATTTTAGGCAAGCTCCGCCACAACTCTTCTATCAATATATTTTAATTTGTTTATCAAAATCCTGCTCCTTTGATTACGATTCCATGTATTTTTTTTTAAAAAAAAAAGATATTGTTATTGAGTATAGACTTTACTGCAAAATCTTGCAAACTTAAAATTAAGTAATTAACAGATGGTGAAGTTTATATGCCGCATAAGTGGTGAAAAGGAAAAACATCAATCAATATTTACTACTTACGGAATCATCTGCTATTGTTAAGCACTTTTGAAAAGAAATATAACAATACAAACTAATTAAACCGCAATGAGAATTTTGTCCTCCCAGCTATTATCTTAGACTCACATAATTCATTCGAACAAAAAAATTTTGTCCTAAAAAATGTTATCTCGGTGTGATACATCAATCAACTCAAAAAAGAAAAAAGAAAGATTGGGGCTGAGTAGAGATATTAATGAGTTATCATCTTGTTTTTTTAAGTGACAAATTATCATTAATAAACCACAGCAAAATGAAACAAATGACTCTTCACCCTAAATTTTCTATCACCAAAAAAAAAAAAGGAAACAAAAGATCTTTGTCTAATTCCTGTCCCCAACAAATATAAATCTTTATTCCTCCCTCTAATCAAATCCCATCCCAACAGTTCTTGTTTTTCATCTTTCTCTTTTGACTTTTATTTCTATCATGCTTCAATTATTGCTAGGAAGTTCTAAATACCCTCAGTAAAGGACAACTTGGCAGGTGGATGTTGTTCATCTTTCCTCTCCCTATTAAACACACAGTGATCAGCCGGCATTCGTGTTCTATTTCTGCCTTTCTTTTGTTCCGTTTAGTACCCTTTATTTCCCTTTACATAATGATTCTGTAGGCACTTTCTTATAGAGTTATTTTTCATCTGTGGCTTCAAACAATTCATGATAAAAGAAGTAATCCTCTCTTTGATTTGGACTATTGTGTTTCTCATGCGTTTCTTTCTTTCACCGTCAGTGCCTCGTATGATGGGACCAATATTAAAATTGGGTTGTTTTTATTTCTCTTTTGTTCATGTTCCTCAAAATGTGCGTCTCTGTATAATAATTTCTGTGATAGAGAAATTAAATCCTTTATGCCATCAATATGTATGGTTTCATTCAATCAACAGTTGCTTTCCATCAGTAGTAGTCGGTACCTTCTTCATAAATGAGAAAATATATAGTCCGTTATAGCATTGAGAAATACAAGTAAAACTCGCTTTGATAGTAACTTTGAAGGTACTATATAAGTGGACAAGAATGGAGGGTGCTCATAGGATGCTCTCTTACTACAGTAGATATACTAATTAATTTTTATCAATTTTGTTGTACAAAAAACTGATGAAAATCTCTCAAACTGTTCTGCAAGGTTCATATCCAATTAAATTTCTCACATTGAAAGCACCAAATAAATAAATAAATAAATAAACTATATGGATTCGTCTATACATTAAAAAGAAAAAAGTTATCTTTAGCGTGTAGTTACTACAAGAAATTTTTCGTATACCTACGGACATTTTTAGTGACAGTCGTTAAAATCGTAGATATAAGTATTTGTGTCAGTCAAATCGTAGGTAAAGGTAGATGAACCGTAGGTAAAGCCTATTGACGGTTAAATATAACTGTAGGTAAATGTATGTGGACCGTAGGTAAAATCTATAGTGACAGTCATTTCCCGTTGGTATTCATCGCTCATAATGGACAGGTGGACCGGTCGTAGGTGAATGTACGTTTTACATATACCTACAGATTTTAAATATATAGTGACAAATTTTATTTGTCACTGAAAGGCAAATTTCTTTTAGTGAAAATGACGTTTAGAATGGCAATGTTGTAATCTTTTTAACAATAAGCGTGAAAGCTGCTTTGAGAAGCTTGGCGTCCATCGTCACCAACCATTATTGGGTCATATATATATATATATATATATATATATATATATGCTCCTCCCTAGTTAAGTATCTGTCATGAGATCCCCCACCATATGTACCTCAAGGGACAAGTGGGAATAAGCTGAAGGCTCAAGATGAGGGGCCATGCGATTTGTTTTGTTATCTCAACTTCCAACCATGCATGTACGTAACCCTTAACTACTTAAGTTTTGGGAATTGGTATAAATTATGGATTTAATTGGTATGCATTGTCAGTGTAAAGATTTTTTACACTGTCAACCAATTAGAAATTATTACATAAGCTTAAATGTTTGACTCTTATCCTAATTACTTTAAAAGTCACCCATATCATGATTTCTAATTAGTTGACAGTATAAAAAATTTTAAACTGACAATACATAACAATTAAACTCATAAATTATAGAAAAGAGGCATATATGATTGATATATGCATGATGACAATAACAGTATTAATTGGAAACAAATATAAATTTATTAGATAGATCACTTGGACTTTATCTTACTCGCAGCAAAAATGAATTATCACTCGGTAAATTTTATCTATAATATTTGGAGTTTAAATTTGAATTTACCATTTTGATCGTATAGTTTTGTCTGATCGTGACCTTTGCTTTACATTTACCGACTGCTTTGGTATGTTTCCATTGATCAAGCCCCTTGTGTTTCTGTAATTGATTATTTGACTCGAAGGGCCTTGTTGCCGACTTATATCGATCATATTTCTGACCACCATATATCCAATGATCTTACAATCAAATGAATCCTCTTAAACTTCTTTTTTTAAAAAGTGGCTATTTTGAGTGCCAACAACGTAGAGCATCGTCATAGATGTTGGGGGCAGTTTGACTCTTAAAAATAGAAATCCATGTTTCTCTTATATTTGAAAGCTCCCTTTGACAATAAGAATTTTTTTTACTATATAGAATTTTGGGTACTAATATCAGTATAAAGATTTTTTTATTCTGTCAATCAATCAGAAATTATCACATAAGTTAAAATATTAGACTCTTATCCTAACTAACTTAAAAGTCATTCATATTATGATTTCTGATTGATTGATGTGTAAAAAAACTTCATTTAACGGTGAATAACAATTCAATTTATTTAAGTTTTCATGATACTATTATATGACTGCATTGTACGAAGAAAAGGTAACATATTCCCTTCTAATAAATTTTCACCCTCCACTCCTATTGAAATATCAATCATGTCATTAGGATCTGAATCTCCTACATTCATAAATTTCACGCATTCATGCATTCACTCTAATCTACGGTCAGGATCTCATACATCATTTTTATATTAATTTGATTATCCTATACAAAATTTAATCAATAGTTCAGATCTCCCTACAGTCAAAAAGATAACCGCAGGGGATCCATTTCCCATATCATTGACCTGAGAGTATCAATTTTAAATGTTGGAGATAAGATACTAAATTTAGGAATAATGATTATGATATTATACTTGTTGATGACAAAATGATGATTAAAAACTCAATAATTTGATTTAGTTAATTACCACAGAAATCAATATTTGATTTATAAGACAGGTTATTTTTCTGACTCATACTTATGCCATTTCATTAAAAATTAGAGAAGCAATACAATTGGGGACATGATAAAAATCATGGGGACAAGGATAAGATAGGGACATCTATTGAGTCAGAAATTGTGAGTAATGAATTTCATTGATTACTCTGTAAACCCAGTGGGTGTATATATACATGTTAAAGTTAGGATAATGAACTAATTCTAACCAATAACTGATTACAAAAGTCATAACTGATTGGCAGTTATGCAGTAACTAACTAACAGAATACCTACTCTAATAGGCCCCCTCAAGTTGAAGCAAAGATATCAAGTGCTCCTAACTTGGGAATGAGAGATAGGAATTGAGTGGAAGACACAGCCTTTGTCAATAAGTTAGCAACCTGATGCTGAGTTCTCACATGAACCAACTTTAAGAAACCAAAGTTGACATGTTCCCGTATAAAGTGGCAATCAATCTTCACATGCTTCGATCTTTCATGAAAGGAGGGATTAAAAGCCAAGTGGATCGCTGCTTGATTATCACAAAAAACCATTGCCGCTGGAACAGGAATCTCAAACTGAAGCAGTAAAGCTCTAAGCCACAGTAATTCACTAGCAACACAAGATAGGGCACGATACTCAGCTTCTGCTGAGGATCGAGAAACCGTATGCTGCTTTTTGGATTTCCAGCTAATCAATGAATCACCTAGGAATATGCAAAAACCGGTCGTGGATCGGCGAGTATCAGGGCAGCTGCCCCAATCGGCATCAGCATAAGCCGTGAGGGTTAAGGAAGAGTTGTGAGGAAAAAGATACCCTGGACAGGGGCCTTTTTAATGTACTTCAGTAGGTGATGAACTGCTTGGAGATGAGTGGAACGAGGAGCTTGCATGAATTGGCTGAGCTTAGGCACAACAAAGGTAATGTCTGGTCTCGAGATGGTTAGGTACATGAGTCTGCCAATAAGTCTTCTATCACTACAAGAAAAACAGAGATTAGCGATGGCCAAAAGCCCATGCTACAAGCAAAAAGCCGACGCTAATTGACACTTTAGCGTCGGCTTTGCGACGATGTCGTGGCCTACGCTTTTTTGTTCGTCGATACGTTTAGCGGAGGGCCTTAAGGGCCGACGCTCTAAACCGACGCAAATTGGCAGCTAGAACACACAGGAAAAGGCCGACGCTAAATCCATGCTAAACCAACGCTATGGCATAACTAGTTAGCGAAGGCTAAGCCAACGCTGAACTTAGCGAAGGCCTGGCCGACGCTAAACATACCGAAGGCCTGGCCGACGCTAAACGCAGCGAAGGCCTGGCTAGACCAATGCAAAACGTAGCGAAGGCTAGGCCGACGCTAACCTTTTTTTTTTTTTTTTGGGTACAGATTAGTAAATTTGTAGCTGTTGAATTACAAAACCTGGAAATGTAACATAAAAATATAAACCTCAACACAGACATTAAATACCAAATCAACATAAAATTTAACTTTAATAATAGTATTTCAGAGAAAAGTACACATCAAAGTAAATTGTGCTTTACACAAAGTACATAAAAGTACATATCAAAGTCAATACTAAGGGAAAACAAAATCAACGACGTCGACCATGTGACGACTCATCATCCACCGAATGGTCGTCAAGATCATCATCATAATCGGGATGTGGACGGTGCTGGTGACCACTACCGCGCTCCAAACCTGCTAGGCGTTCCATCACAATCCGAAAGTGGCCCTCAATATTGGCGCTGTGCTCCCTAGGTCTGGCGGCCTCGTCTGTTGCTCTCGCAGCCTCCTCCGTAGCTTTGACAGCCGCCTCCGTGGCTCTGGCAGCCTCCTCCCTGGCTCTGATGACCTCGTCGTTATGAGACTCGCTAATGCGACTAGATGGTGCCCGAGACTCCTGAGTCAATGAAGATATACCACGACGAACGTTCAAAGACAAGTCTGCAATGCCATAACATCGGCCTCGGGTCCTGCCACCAGCAATCTCCCGCCACAAGTCAAGGTTCTTCTCCCCATCCACATCTTGAGTCCCACCCGCTGAGCCCTCACCAACCTGCGTTTGTATCTGGCTGAGACGTTCGCGATACTCCTCCTAGTAAAAAAAAAAAAACATAACCTACTCAGATACATATTTTGTTTGATAACCAAGTTATATAAAAATAATGTATTACCAACAACTTACATATGCTCTTTGAGAGCGGCTATCGACCCATTCGACAGTCTTTTTCTGGTGGGTGATCTTGAAGAACTCAGCAGGATCCACGGACCCCTTATGTGATTCAGCTTACCCAAACAGCCAACGCATATTTATAAAGAGCACACAATATATGATAATGGACTGGAGAATGTCGAGTGAATACATACTATGTCTAGCGCCACCTCATGGTGAGGTCTGCGGCCTGTTGTGTGGACTGCTCCACCTCTGGTAGAAGCCCGGTTGGTCTTATTTTATGTTGAGATCTTTTGGAAGTCAGGACTCCCCTAATAGTCCAGAAGACCAGCCCATGCCTCGTCCCCCATCCAACTGGGCTTCTTCCCCTCCTTCCTCGCCTTCGAGAGGATATCGGAAAGACGTTTTGCACATTTCTGTGTAAATGTCTTATAGATAGTGTCATGATGACAAGGATCCCATGAAACCTTTTCCTGCATTTAATCAAAATAGTGAGTCAGATATAGCTTTACTTTATGAGTTAATTAGGAACATATGAGCAAGACAGGACCCTTAATTGGAAGAAGGCATGTAAAAATTAGAGTTTCACACCAAATTAATGCACCATAACAAGTTGACATATAAAGTTATATAAACATAACATAACAAAGGGTATAGTAATTGCAGCAAGAAAACCAGATTCATTATACTCATAATCAATAAACGAGAACACTCTTCAATGTATTGATATATACAATAGGTACGAAAAAAACAGAGAACATGTTTTGATGACAAAGCTAAATCAGTAAGATTTTCCAATTACCTTGTGTTTGTTGTACAAATGAGTGAGATGTTTAAGGTTTGAACCGGACCACCAAGGATTGCTTCAATAGGAAGGTGAATCGGGAGATGCTCCATTGAATCAAAGAAACCCGGTGGAAAAATCCCTTCCAACTTGCATATGATGATGGGAATATTTTGCTCTAATCTAACTAGGTCGTCCATCCTCAATGTATTACAACATAGATCTTTGAAGAATTGACTTAATTCAGTCAGTGGCTTCCATACACATTCTAGCAAGGAACGAAAGGCAATTGGGAGTAAACACTCCATGAATACATGATAGTCATGGCTTTTCATCCCCTATATCTTACCCGTGGATACATCGGCACACCTAGCAAGGTTTGAAGCATAGCCATCCGGCATTTTCAGTTCCATAATCCATTTACACACTAACTTTGCATCTTCTGGTGACAAAGTGTAGTTTGCCTTTGGCTTTCCCATCTTTCCGTTAGGTAAGATTTGCATCTCCAAGTCCCTGCGTGCACAGAACACAGATATATCCATTCTTGCCTTTTCATTGTCCTTTGTTTTACCTTTAACATTCATGACAGTGTTAAACACATTATCAAAGAAATTCTTCTCTATATGCATCATATCAAGGTTGTGCCTTAACAAGTTGTCCTTCCAGTATGACAGATCCCAAAATATACTTTGTTTGGTCCAATTATGAAACTCACCATGCCCTTGCAATTTGCCCCAATCAACCTCTATCACTTTTGGAAAATCACGAACAAATTCCCAGATTTGTTGCCCTGTTAACATGTAAGGTGGACCATCCTTCTCATCCATGTTTCTTTTAAAACCCCTTTTACTTCTTCTGAAAGAATGATCTGCTGGTAGGAATCGACGATGACAATCAAACCAAGAATTTTTTCCACCATATTTCAGGGTGAAAGCCTTTGTGTCTTCCATGCAATAAGGACATGCCAATTTACCCTGTGTTCCCCATCCAGATAACATACCGTAGACCGAAAAATCATTGATTGTCCACATTAAGCATGCTCTCATGACAAAGTTTTGTTTCGTGGAGATATCGTAAGTCAAAACGCCATAACTCCACAATTTTTGCAAATCATCAATCAAGGGCTGCAAGTAAACATCTATCTTTGATTTCGGGTTAGATGGTCCAGGTATGATACAAGTCAAAAACATGTATGGTTTGGTCATGCACATTTCAGGGGGAAGATTGTAAGGCGTAACTACTACCGGCCAACATGAGTATGGAGAAGTAGACGCTTGGATGTAAGGTGTAAACCCATCAGCACATAGATCCAGTCTTACATTTCTTGGCTCACTGGTAAAATATGGATAAACATCATCAAAGTGTTTCCGTGCCTTCCCATCAGATGGATGGCGCAAGACGTTCGAATTCTTCCTATTCTCATGATGCCATCTCATTTGAGCAGCAGATTCCATTGATGCATATAATCTTTGTAACCTGGGAATGATAGGCAAATACAACATTCTTTTCACCGAAACATCATTGTATTTCCCCATCTCGTCCTTTCGAGGAACATATCTCGCAGCATGACAAAAATTGCATTCTCTTGATTTGTTACCTTCTGTATATAACATGCAACCATTCACACAACAATCAATCTTCTCAGCCTTCAACCCTAATTTAGACACCAACTTTGTTGCTTGGCAATAGTTTCCGGATAAATATTGTTTTGTTGGAGCTACATCAACAAGCATTTGTGCAAAATAATCTATATACTTTTCAGGAACATGGTAGTTAGATCTAGCTGCCAAAAGTTTAACAGATATTGATAACTTAGATTTGGTAGCTCCTTCGTAAATGGGCCGATTTGCAGAGATTAGCATATCATAAAATCGTTGAGCCTCCTCATTGGGTGTTTGTTCCTCAATTAATGTCTCGTTTTTTATGTTAGCATTGACATGCGGGACATCGGGAAATGGCCTAAAAGCATCATACACCATCTGATGCATTGACACAAAGTGGTCTTCATTATCCATATGTCCACTACTTCTCGAATGACCCCCTTCATCAATATCTGGCTCCACTTCTCCATGAATAGTCTAGATCCAATAATTTGGTTTAAACCCAAGCTTGTACAAGTGAACCTTCACCTCGCTTGGAGTCAATATCTTCATGCACTTACACTTTGCACAAGGACACCTGATCCCTCCTTCAGACAAAAAGTAGGGTTGTTCCTTAGCCTTCTCGACAAACTCGTCAACTCCACTAACAAAATCATCTTTCAAACCTCTCCTATCAGGATTGACCCTATCATACATCCAGCTACGATCCATTTTCTATGTGGCAAACATATAATTATCAACCATTTAGTATAAATAACAGTATATATAAGATCAAATAAAATTGGATATATGATAAAAATAACATTATATTAACAACTTATCCTATTGAGCTCTGCTCTCCACTAGGAAACAACAATTCATTCAGACAAACACATGCATAGTTTCTAAATTACCAGCACACAATCCGGTATCCAACATCTCAGACATAATCACACTTATTGAGCTTTACGCTCCACTAACAAACAACATATCAATTCATATAACACATTACATAAACATAGCTAAATAAAAAAACTTGGCATACACACCTCAAACTCCTAATGTAATCTCCAAGTGTCACGAACAGTCCTGCCAAAATAAAATTAGAAGCACATAAGTTACCTACATGTTTGACGTCTTCTTCTACCATAATGATACTATCAATTTAGCATTATCAACTTGTCACATAAACCTCAATATTGCAGCACAAAAAATGTAACATAAAAATAAAGAAAGGGAATGATCAGCTTTCTATTTTTGGATGAGGAAGCCAGTTTTAAGCTGTTTCTCATATCAATGGAGGCAGATGTTTAATAAAATTAAACACATGGTTATGAAGTATATATTCCAAAAAGATAAAAAAAAAATTAGTAAGTAGGCTTTCCAAAATTTAATTCATGTTCCCTGAGGGCATTAGTAACCATGACATCATTCTCAAATCCAAGAAACTAATCAAAGAGGTCCAACATAACACAACAGGTGGCACCAAACAACCATCAGGTCATAGTTAGTGCACTGTAACTTAAGCTCCACAACAAAATCAACTACGCAACAACCAGCCAAGAGGCATCATAAAATATGGCTGATACCAAAGCTTTAAGATAAGACTTTACCTACTCGTGAAATGCAAAGAAAGTATGAGCTAGTAGCTACCATTTGGCAACCATTCATTACAAATTAAATTTCCTCTACTAGCCCCACATATAAAATTATTTGTACTCATCTTATTTTTTTTCCTTTGTCCTTATTGCATGGTACAAGCTACAAATTAAAATTTACAAGATTCAACTTTTCAATTCCCAAGTGTTGAAGGGTTATCGAAAGAATCTAAATAAAAGTGTGTCAATTAATCTGCAGGTTCATTACCAAATATTTTGTTCTAATAATCATAGTGTGCCCTTGTTGCTTTAGGCCATGTCTATTCTTGTTTGAGCTCAAACTACAAGTCAGAATAGTGCACTCTCGTAGGAAATTTTATTTTTTTACACTATTATCACTTAAACAAAATATAACACTAATTAGAGCATAAAATATAATTGGTAGTTCTGCAATTGACTCATATATTCTTACCAAACTAAAGGGAAACATATCTTTCAAGAATCAGGAACACATGACCTGAAAATATACAATGCCTACTGCATTCTAATTGAGCCTTCAAATCAGTTGAGAATCATACTTTATGCACATTTTGCAAGAGCTAAACTACTACAGCCTAGGTTCAATAGTCATGCACATTAAGCAATATCTGAAAACCCAAGGAAAGAAAGAGCCCACTTTCTTCTAGTAATAAATAATTACATGAAAATAACATCTCCCTCGAATTTCTGGTATTCATTTCACACATTTAAAAGAAACATTTTATCAAATGCAATTCATTGGTTAGAGTTTCTCAATTCCTTAGCTTGAGGATTGTCTGAATAATTCATTTGTGAAATTGAGTGCAGGTGAAACTATGGACATTAGTTCTTGGCACTATATAGGCATTTTTTAGTTATCCTCACATCCACACCATGTTAATGACATATACCAGCAGATTGAGAAGTTGGCATTAATGTATTAGCAGATGAATCTTGTATTATTACTTCAACCACATGTGCAGTCGCAAACCATGCTATCCTTTCCAATGTTAAAGATTGGAAAATTCCTTTAGTATTTCCAAAGACGACCAAAAAAGCAACACAGTGTCTGAATGAGGTAGTAGCCTAGTAATCTAGTATGCACACAAAAGCACATGACAATAGACTCATTTCATTTGCCAATACATAGTAATAATAATGAGCCCTAAGTATTTCCCTTTTAATTTTCACAACCAACTAAACATGGTATGGATCAAATCATGGGTCCATGAAGTCTAAGTACTCATGTTAATTCTTCCAGTGGCTGCACTTCATAACCATATCATCATCTTTAGCTAGTTCATTTACTTAGTAGCAGAGGGGAGGAGGGGGGAGGGGGGAGTACCTCAACACAGGAAGCGTCTTTCCATATCCGTATTAGGCTACTAGAGGAACCAAGAAGCTTTCCTTTCTCATCAAACAAACCTGTATTAACAGTAAAAGGACCAAATCAATTATATACCAGTTTGGCACACCTATATATATTGCCAGCAGCACAACATCAAAGATTGTAAAAGAGAGAGTAATTTTAAAAATAAATATTGAAGGTAGCATCAGGGAAAAATATAGAATCTAAGCAAGAAGATAACATATGGACTTGGATTAAATTTAAAATATGCAAAGGTGATTTAAATATCATAATAAATTGCATATGCAGCAAACAGAGCACCAGGCGTGCATTTGAAAATGCAGATGATGTGAAAATGTAAAGCATCAAATACGTTAGAATAATGAAACTGAAACAAGGACACAGAATAATGAAATTAAATGTTAGGGTTTTATTGATAGTGAAAGGATTAAGACAGAGAATAAGAGGAAAGGAGACGGCGAAGGAGGTGACATACCTATGGAGGTGGAGGTGGCGGTGACTGCACGCAGGGAAAGGAGACCCTGGCCGTGATGGTTCGTGGAGCGACTCGCACGAAAAGGAGAGCAAGGCGGCGATGCGACGCGATGTTGGAGCGGTGTGGCGGGAGCAAGGCGGCGGTGCAACGACAACGAGCGGTGGTGCGATGGTGGCAAGGTGGTGCGACGCAGCAAGGAAGAAAATGGATCAAGGTTCTGGAGAATGGATTCGCAAACAGAAAAGGAAGAGAAGACAAAGCAAAATATTTGTCTGACCATTAGCGTCAGCTAGCCGACGCTATTCTTAATTAATTCAAATTAGCGTCTAACTTTGCGTCGGCCAGGAAAAGAACTATAGCGTCGGCTGGGCCCACTCAAAATTATTTAAAAAATAAAAAAACAATATTAGCATACTAGCGACGGCTTAGCGTCCACATGACCGACGCTAAGTCCCAAAATTAGTGTCGAAGTCGTGGCCGACGCTAAAAGTTGGCAGCTAAATGCCACTTTTCTTGTAGTGTATAAAGAGAAGCATCAGGAAGCAAGTCACCATCTGATAATGAAAGTTTGAGATTAGGATCCATGGGAAGAGGGACTGGTTTCCCAGCCAAGAAACCAGTGTCTTCGAGAAGCTCGAGGGCATATTTCCTTTGGGAGAGGCATATAAATTTGGCAGACTTAGCTATTTCTAAGCCAAGAAAATACTTCAAATCTCCCAGAACCTGGAGTTTGAAGTGTTGTTGCAGTAGGCTTGAGCTTTGGCAAGTCGAGTGGGATCAGGTCCAGCCAAGATGATATCATCCACATAGACTAGGAGGGTGACCAAAGTAGAACCAGAGCCCATGGTGAATAATGAATAGTCACTTTTAGATTGAGTGAAACCAAGTTGGATAAAGACAGTGGAAAATTTGTGAAACCACTGTCGTGATGCTTGTCTCAAACCATAAATGGATTTGTGAAGTTTACAAGCCAATCATTTACCCTAAATGGAATAGCCGAGAGGGATATCCATGTATACTTCTTCAAACAAATCGCCATTCAAGAACGCATTTTTAACATCTAGTTGGAGCATGGACCAACTCATGACTGCAGCAATGGATAGCAAAACTTTCACTGTCGTTAGCTTAGCAACAGGTGAGAAGGTATCCATGAAGTCAACTCCTGCTTGTTGTGTGTAGCCTTTGGCTACTAAGCGGGCCTTGTACCTGTCTAAGGTTCCATCAGAGTTGTACTTGACTTTGTAGACCCATCTACACCCAATGGTGTGTTGATTAGAAGGGAGGGGAACTACTGACCAAGTGTGATTGGCCTCCATGGCACTGAGTTCAGTAGCCATGGCTTTTCTCCATTCAGGTGATTTGACTGCCTGGTGGTAGAATTGTGGCTCAAAGATGGCTGAAACTTGCATGATGTAGTGGCGATAGGATGGGGATAGGTAGGTGTAAGTAACATGATTTTGAATGGGATAAGTGGCAGGTGTATGAGATAAGGAACAAGCATAGTCTTGGAGGTAAGAGGGTTGTCTAATGGTTATATAGGACCTTCTAAAGGCAAGAGTAGGTGCAGGAACAATAGCAGGGACAGGGTCAGGGAGGGTTGGATTATCAGTGGGAGGGATATCAGGAATAACATCTGGGACAACTGGTTGGGGGTTAGGTGTCTCAGGCATAGCTGGTTGATGGTCAGAAATATCTGGTTGAGAAAGAGGGACAACCAAGTCAGGGAAAGGGTTAATGGGGGTGTCAGGATGGGTAATGTGCTGGAAGGGAAAGGTGGTTTCATGAAAAATCACATCCCTTGATATAAAGAATTTTCGGTTCTGAATATCATATAGTTTGTAACCCTTGTAGCCTAAGGGATAGCCAGCAAAGATAGCAGGGATGGCTCTCGGGTCAAGTTTGGTTCGATGGGGAGGCAAAGAAACAGCAAAGCACAGGCAGCCAAATACCTTTAAGCCATCATAGGAAGGATCTTTGTTGTATAGCAACTCATATGGAGTCTTATTCTGCAGAATTGGGGATGGGACCCGGTTGATGAGGAATGTAGCTGTCTGTACACAATCTCCCCAGAAAGTGAGCGGAACCTTGGATTGAAAGAGTAGTGATCTGGTAACATTTAACAAATGTTGGTTCTTCCTTTCTACAACAGAATTTTGTTGTGGCCGGTATATGCAAGAAAACTGATGGAGGGTTCCTTGTTGTTGAAGAAAATCGGAAAGAATAAGCTCCTTAGCATTGTCTAACCGAAATTGTTTAATGACTATGTGAAATTGAGTCTGATCAATCTGAAAAAACTCATGACACAACTAGCAGCCTCTCCCTTGTTTGATAACAAGTATATCCAAGTAAACCGTGTGCAATCATCAACCAATGTTAAAAAATACCTCTTACCATCATATGTGGGTTGATGATAAGGGCCCTAAATATCACAATGGACAAGATCAAAAGGGGTGGGGGACAAGTGATTATTGGAAATGAAAGACAGTCGTTTAAACTTGGCCAAAGGGCATATATCACACTCATGAGTAGAAAAGGTAGGTGTGTATTGAAAATGCAGTTTATTACAAAGAATCTTGAGAACGTTATCAGAAGGTGGCCTAACCTAGCATGATGTATAAGAGGAGAAAAAATGTGATTGACATGCAATATGAGATGTTGCTCCTGAATCTAGAATCCAAGAAACAGATTGTGGTATAAAAGAATTTAAAGTAGCTGATAAAACCATACCAGCCGACACAGGATTAGGATCAGTGGACTCCACTGGTGGACAGATAATATGTGATACTTGAGTCTGTAGGAGAGTTAACAATTGGTGATACTGCTGTGAGGTAAGTTGCAGAGTGGTGTCAGAGTCTTGAATAGTGTCTAAAACCTGATGCACCGATGTGGAAGGACCTGAGGATGTGCCTTTCTTGTAATGAGGGGGGTAACCATGCAACTTGTAACATTTCTCTTTAGTATGACCCAAGATTCCACAGTGAGCACAAAGAGGTCTATCTTTCTTACCAGTCTTGAATCTTGAATCAGAGGAATGCTGAGTAGCATGTTGTACAGCAAAGGCCACTTGAGGATCTGAATGAACAGTCAGAGAAGAAATATCCCTTTGTTTTTCTTCCTGAACAATGAGGGAGAATACTTTGTTCATTGGAGGGGTAGGGTCCATGAGTAGAACTTGACCACGAATTTGGGAAAAAGAGTCATTAAGACCCATTAAGAAACACATGACCTGATCAGTGTGATTGTGTGCTACCACAGCTTGAAGTCCACCACAAGTGCAATTATTGAGGGGACGATACTCACCGAGTTCCTCCAAAATACCTTTCAATTTGGTGTAGTACTGATTGACGGTAAGAGAACCCTGGGTGAGGCTCATCAATTCCTTTTTTAATTGAAATATGCGCGGGCCATTTTGCTGTTGAAATCGATCACGAAGATCGCTCTAAATGGCTGAGGCTGAGGTGGAGTAGATGACACTGGCAACAATTTCTTTGGAAATGGAATTCAAAATCCAAGAACTCACAATGTTGTACCATGAAGAGAACAAGGGAAGATTGGCTTCATCAGGAGGGAGAATTGACCCATCCACAAAGCCATACTTGTTCTTGCCCAAAAGAGCCATTCTCATAGCACGACTCCAGGAGTTATAGTTTTCTCCAGTGAGCAGCTGAGAGACGAGGAGGAGGCCAGGATGATCTGACGGATGAAGATAGAAGGGATTTGCAACTGCATCATCCATGGTGAAAACGGAAGGAGCAGGGAGCAACAGAGAGATGCGGAAAGGAAGAAACAAGCTTCGAGAACTTGTTCAAAGAATAAAAACTTCTGATACCATATTGAGTCAGAAATTGTGAGTAATGAATTTCTTTGGTTACTCTGTAAACCCAGAGGGTGTATATATACATGTTAAAGTTAGGATAATGAACTAATTCTAACCAATAACTGATTACAAATGTCATAACTGATTGGCAGTTATGCAGTAACTAACTAACAGAATACCTACTCTAATAACATCTTAGCTAAGCTATCAACAAGCCTATTGGTTTGTCTCCTAACAAACTCAATTTTAAATTGGTTATAGCTAATGTAGAAAATTGTCTATTCAATTTGATGTTAATATTAAATCTAAATGATTGTGATGTTTAAGTTTAATGAACCAAGTAGAAGTATTGTTGAATCCCACAACAAAGAGTTGTGCAGATTCTAGGAAAAGGAAGATTACTACTTGTCAATTAAATACTTTACTTTTTGCCATGTTAGGCTTAAGCATAATTATAAAAAAAATTTACACTATTAACCAATCATAAATCTCTTATTATTTGTCTTTTAAGGTGATTATTGTAAAAGTTGAACAATTTTAATGATGTGATAATTTATGATTGGTGGGCAGTATAAAAAATATTTAAACTGACAGTTCAATTAAAGTATGTAAGATTTTATAGGATATATTTGACTTTATTTATCTGAAGTTATATGTATCAGTATGTAAGATTTGGTAAGTTCCGTATTCAAAAATGAATCGATCTACCTACTATTAGCCTGTTTGGGTTAGCGGTGACATCCGAATTGCATCCACTCAACCCAGACGTGGAAGCTGCAATATTGTGCAGCTTTCACGTTTTTTAAAAAATATTACAAAAGTGTCATCATCACTGTGATTTCACTTCCATCGCGGTGTTTTTGACTGTCAATTCAAACACATATTATTTATTTGCTACAGAATAATTATAGAGATAAACTGAGAAACAACTCTTTACAACAAAAATATCTTTTATTTTAAAATCAAATATATTTGGGTAAATGGTATATAATTTGTTGCACAAAAAAAAAATGACATTTCAATAAGTTCCAATTTTGGGCATAACAATATAGCTGAAATAGATTATTTCAACATATTTCAAAAGCTTGGTATAAAAATACCATTTTACCCTTAACCAAATAATTTTTTCAGTTATGCTATGTCTCTTTTGGTCATTTAATACATAAAAGTATTTTTTTATATCATCCAAACAAAATAGATTATGTTAAAATCATTTTTCAACAAACATATATAATAAAATTAATTTTATTATAATCGATCATTAAAATAATTTTTTTGGTACATAAAATAATTTATTTTTTAAAACTAAGTCAAACACATAGTCTAGGGAGAATTAAGAAGGAAATTTTTCTTTGGTGCTTTAATGCATGACGACTTGGTCTGAATGCAAGATGTTCTTCAAAGGATGGCATCAGAATGACAGGAAAAATGGGGAGTGTACCTGCAAAAGACATTCTGATACATAAGTCAATACATTGGATTTGGAGAATTTAAGTGGAAGAAATAGCTTAAGATATCATATATCATTCTTTGTGATGTGGGTATTTATAGACCAGTGAAGGAGTGACCTTATGGGGGCCTTATACATAGCTAATTGTGCCAAAGTTTGGCCTGATTACATTGGTCGACCCAATGGGCCGCTTGAATCAGGATGAGTCCGTTTATTTTAAACTTTGATAAAAATTAACTTTGAAAGAATTGATGTTAAGAGAATTGAATTTTAAAAAGTTTGAGGTTAAAAAAATTGATTTGTGTTTGGTAATAGTATTTCAAAAGTGAGTTTAGAAGAATTGATTTTATTTGAACGATAAATTAAAATCACTTTTGAGATGTAAGTATAAATAATTGTGTAGGTCTCATATCTAAAACTAATTCTACTCAACGGAAAAGATAGAAATTTTTGTTTCTCTTAAATTAATTCTATCCACCCCAAAGTTGATTTTACTGGACACACTTTTAAAAACAAACACTATCAATTACTATAGCAACTGGACTTTGGGGTCAGAAAGCTTGTCAAATGCGCGTTCGGCTTGTATCCAAAGTGGCACATAGTCTTTCTGAAAATTCCTGAGTGTAGAGATGAAAAAAGTCTGATTCAAAGTCTTATGTAACTCCTAGGCTTTGAAAAATTGGTTACTATGTTTGCTTTGTTTGTTTTAAATCATTTTGAACGCAAGCCAACATTCCAGGAGCGTTCGAAGAAAACTCCAAAATGGAGCTTCGCAAAAAAGTACATTGGGACGTCCAATTTTAACGTTTGCATCCAAAAAAATTTAAACGAAACGGACTGTTAATATTTGCCATTATACGATGTAAAATTTGAATGAAGTATTTAACTAATTTACTGTACATGTCGGGGTAAAGACCATTTCTTACCACTACGCGTCAAAAATGCTAATTACATAACTTTTTTTACAAATATATATCCTTTTAAGATTTTTTTGTCTAAGGGGAGGCTCACAAGCGGTCTTACATGGAGGAACGAGAGAGAAGAGAAGGGAATGAGAAATGAGCGAAGCAGATTACGAAGATTTGAATCCATGCTCATGATTCACGTCTTACAATTTAACCAACTAAGCTAACTCAATGGGGCAGTCATATTTGTTTGAATTACAAAATTAAAATGTGTAATTGTATAAAAAAAATGCTAACAATGTAAAGATATTTGCTAAGAAATTAAAGATAAATTGTTTTATTAAAATGTAATGCATTCAATACATTAAAAATTGTAAAGTTGTATTTTTGAGTAAAAGCTTTCTATTTCTTAATTTCTTGACTAGTATCCTAGCAAACCAAAAAAATGATATAAGTCTCATCTTAATTAGACAATAGAAATTTATATAAATATGGGGTAGTTTATATGAATTTAATTTTGATACTTTGTCAATGTAAAGTTTTTTTACATTATCAATCAATCATAAATCATCTTATGTGTGACTCTTTAGGTAGTAAAGATAAGAGAACATTTTTAATATGTGATAACTTATGATTAATTGATAGTATAAAAAACTTTTAGGAGAATGCTAATGAGTATACTAAGGACACTGGTTAAGGAAGCAAGAAAAGAAACTTTTGATTTGAACTTGATGTATTTAACATGTGAAGAAGTGATATACTTAGATTTTCAATGAAAATTTGTTTTTCTTGGATTCCTTAACCATTATTTTTAGGATACTTGTTAGTATGACCCAATAACTTTTAAATTGAAAGTGTATAATCCAATTTATGTACTCCCTCCGGTCAATATCATAAGCAAAAAAATCTCAAATTTTTTGGTTAAATATATAAGCAAAAGACAACTACTTCCCTCCCATTTAATGACATTATTCCTAAAATACATTTTTCATTTATTACCGATTTTATTTTTCAATAACTCATTTTATTCCAAGTCTTCAAGTCCCAAGTCTATTATGAAGGATGTTTTAGATAATAGACTTAATTTTTTAACAACATTAAATAAGATTAATCAACTTTTTTAATATATATGTTCCATTATATTTTTACTTATAATAATGATGGAGGGGAGTACTTCATAAATGTTTTGTGAATAACATTGTTCAGAATTTTAAGTATCAAATGTCATTCATTCACTTTACCCTCTTTCTGCATTTAATGAAAGCCCCAAACAGTGCCTTAGAAGGAAAACGGAAAACCTTTACCCATTTTCTACATTTATTGAAACCCCCAAACAGTGCCTCAAAATTAGTGTTTGCCTTCGGTAACATTGTAGTTGGTAGTACTTGTTGGTAGCACTGGCACACAAACTATAACTTTCATTAATTAACTGCTCGATAAAAAAGTCGATTCTCCAAGCAAAAAAAAAAAAAAAAAAAGCTAGAGGATAGTCTGTCATCTACTGTGTCAGCAATTAAAGAAAGGGGTTAGTTGCCATGGTTAAGAAATTAAAAAAAAAAAGTTTTTAATGAAAATTATTACATCCATTTCTATTATAAGCAAAACTTAAATAAAAGATACATATTAAAAAAAGTTGATTAATCATATTTAATGTTGTTAAAAAATTAAGGGTATTACCTAAAATAATCTTCATAGAAAACTTTAATTTTTATTAAATGCATCCCATATTGAATTATTGAAAAACAAAATTGATATTAAATGAAGGGTATTTTAGGAATAATGTCATTAAATAGGATAGAAGTAATTAAATTTTACTTATATATTTGACCAAAAATTTTAAAATTTTTTTGCTTAAAATAAGAACCGAAAGGAGTATATTTTTTAAATTCTTAACCACTGTAGGAAGGGTAATTGCAGCAAAATTGTATTGTTTATACTTCTAAATTACGATTATCTTCGATTTAGCTTAGGGTTTTGAAGATCCTAGCACACCTTGAACTGTGGTTCAATCATTGCAATAGAAAATGCGGTCATAAATTTTAAGTGTCAAAACCCAGAATTAATTATTATTAGTTTCATTTTTAAGAAAGACAACGTCACAAGGCAGAATATATTTTATCAATCTATCATGAATTAATATATTATTAAAAATATTTGATTCTTAAAAAGCACATACAAAACAATTTGTGATTTGTGAAGACTGTAATTTTCTTTTATATTTATATACACACAAACAAATGGAGAAGCAAACAAGAAACCCTTTCTATGGGTCTCTCGCTATCGGTTAATTCAATCGGTTGTTAATTGCGTGTGTTTTTTGTTCTTTTAATTTTAGTGCATAGAACATTATAAGAATCCAATATTCCCTTATAATTTGAAAATCGTAACAAAAAAAAAGGTTTTCTCCCATAGCTTAATTAGCATATTTCCATTTAAGCAAGAAACTGAGACACCATTGATTTATTTATGAAGAATGCATAAGTGTCTTAAGGAAGTAAGAAAAGAAATTTTTTATTAAAAATTATTGTACTTAATATTTGAAAAAGTGATATACTTGATTTTCAAATGTAATATTATTTTTTTTATTTCCTTAAAAAATATTTTTAGGACACTCGTTAGCATGACCCTTTATTTATTTATTTTAGAGTATATATTTTTATGATATATATTTATGCAATATATTTAAACAACAACTTTTATATTTTGATTATTTTTTTACTTCTATCTCTAAACGAGTGTGCCTTAAAGAAAGAAGAACTATGTTATTTAAACATCAAATTTTCTTTTGATATTATATGTGTTTATCTTTATTTCTTACTTATTTTTTATTTTCTTTACATACATATATCATAAAAATACATCACAAAAATAATGAAATATCATATGATATCCCTATTGTGATCTTCAAAAAAATGTTTCTCACGAAAGAAAGTAAGAAAGAAAGTGATATAGTAATAGGTAGCCAAAAGATTGGGGGAAAAGGATGACACATGACATGAGGGTGTCTTTCTCCGTCTAAGTAATATGTTTTTATCCCGTGGACTCCGCGGAAGGGAAAAATCAAAAGTGACCCTATTTGTGGGTTTTGACTAGGGAGAGGGAGAGAGAGACCTTGTGCCGTGTGCCGTGTGCCTCTTCTTCCAGTGTCATTTTCCCAGATATACTGTCGATCGAGGAAAACAAAACCCAATTCCACCTGTTTTCCTTCCCTTCCCTTCCCTTCCTGCTATTCTTTAATTAATTTCCTCTTCAAAATTTAATTCCTTCTACCTCACTGCTTAACAACACTCCCCTCTCCCTCTCTCTCTCTTACCTCTCATCACATTCACAATCTCTTGAGCGTGTCTGTTTTTGTTTGGTAAAGAGATTGATAAGTGCTCATTTGCTTCCTACCTTTCTCTTTCTCCAACCCTCCTCTTTAAGTTCTCATTAGCTCAAGGTTGTTCTTCTCTTAGGTTTTCACCAGATAGGTTGTTCTTCATATCTTGAAGGAGTTGAACAAAACAAAAGAATCATATATTACACAGTCTAGTCCCCTCAGCTTGTGAAAATATTGCACATTAATTACTTTGTCTCTCCTTAGCTAGCATCAAAATCTTGTTATAATATAAAGGAAAAAGAAGCACTCTCATATTATATATATATTTTGTAACCATATATCAAGCCTGCAGCCCCCTAAAGAAGATGCCCTTGGAGGGGATTTTCATTGAGCCCACTAATTCAACAACAGCTCCTGATCTTTCCCTTCACATAAGCCTTCCGACCACCTCCTCTTCTAATTTGATTTGCAATAACACCACTACCACTACTCTACCTGCAGCAGCTGGTGGCACCAATTATGAATCCCACAATAATTCAGCCACTAATTACCCTTCCAACAGAACTGTGTCTCAAACCCACACAGACCTCTCTCTAGGAAGGAATTTCACAGCTACACCTATAGAGGAAACACCACACAACCCTTATTATCATCAAACCCAAACTCAGTTCCCTCTTCTTCACCACAACTCCAACAACAGTGATAGTAGTAATAATACTCCTATGACATGTCCTACTACTATCGGTACTAACACTACTCCCTTGAATCACATAAACCATGATGTATCGTCATCAGACGGCTTGCGACCAATAAAGGGGATTCCGGTGTATCACAACCGTTCCTTCCCTTTGTTGCCCATGGACCACGCTAGAGACAAGGATGATGAACAAGATCATCATCGTCATCATCACAATATGTGCTTATATCATCACATGCCTTCTTATTCTTCTTTGTCCTCTTCTTGTTCTTCCTACTTCGCGGCGGGTTTGGATCCCATGTCCCTCTTGAACACGCGGGGGGCGTGTAAAGCAGCCACTGCCACAAGGTTGAATGGGATTTGTGGTGATGCTTTCGTGAAATCTCTTCCATTGCACCATCATCACTCACAGTTTGGGGTTGGCCCTTCAGATCAGCCTTGCTCTTCTGGGTTGATGAGATCAAGGTTTTTGCCTAAGCTTCCCACCAAGAGGAGCATGAGAGCACCCAGAATGAGGTGGACAAGCACCCTCCATGCTCGATTTGTTCATGCTGTTGAGCTTCTTGGTGGCCATGAAAGTAAACTTCTTTTTCCTCCTTTTTCTACTATATATTAATTTCTTCAACCCATTTCTCTATTTTTTTTTAATTAAAAGATTATTTAACCTGAATTTATTTTCATTAATTTGCTATATATATATATATATATATCTTCTTCATCTTTTTTTTTTATGAAGGAGTTAGAGTGTGTATTAGGTGTTTTTTTTTCTCTATTAGGCCTCTGGCTAATGTCTTTAGATGGTGAACTTTAGGAGCTACTCCAAAGTCAGTTCTTGAGCTCATGGATGTGAAGGATCTCACATTAGCTCATGTCAAAAGCCATTTGCAGGTATAGTTTTTATTTGAATGTCCCATTTTTCCTCTCTCTCTCTCTCTCATTCATTCATGTGTATGCTCATGTGGGGCGGTGTTGGTCTATCCTACTGGCACGGTAACCGATGAAGAAAGCAGTAAATGAGGGAGTGGATGAATTTAAGACTGTAGTGAGTCTAAGTAGGAAGCAGCCTTTAACGTCTGAGATGATCAGACAGAAACAAAACAACTTCTGCTTTGAAAGAAAGAGAACAGTCAAATGTCATCATTTTCCAATAATTCACCTCTCATTACAACCTTATCTAATATCAACCTCGTGATTAATGAGGTAACATATAATAGAGTGGGTGGGGGTGGGCAAAGGGATCTAAACGGGATTTGGTTTTATATGTTTAATTTTGATTTGTTATAAAAAATGGTTTTTTATATACACACGCTAATGGTTTTCTTCCAAGATCCAAGCATGGAAAAACTTTGTAAAATGTCTTATTTTATATATGACTTCTTCCCAGATGTATCGAACTGTTAAGACCACTGACAAGCCTGCTGCTTCTTCAGGTAATTCGTATTGCTTATTCTTCAAACATTTCTTTCCTTTTTTTAACACCCTTATCTTGTTCTTAACCACACAAATACACGTACACACAGATATAACTTAATAAAGGCAAAATGTCACTTACCTCCTTCTAAATTACTAATAATAGCTGGACTGCTTAAGTATATTATCGGTGATTCCATTCATATCGTGTGTATGGAATAAATTTTGTTGGGTGAAATAAAATTCACTCTGATTATCTTTACATTTGGAAAGAGATTAATTAACCTCCAACTATTGTTAGGAGGATGATACTTTATACACACCAAGAAAGACTACATTTTTTACTAGTACTTTTAATTTTACCGCAACCATTCCTCTCTTTCTCGTCTATATATTACCTTTACAGAACCGCAAACCCTTTTAATTAAGTATTTAATTGGTATGTATTGTTAGTGGAAAGATTTTTTACACAGTCGATCAATTAGAAATTGTCACATAAGCTAAAATATTTGACTCTTATAATAACTATCTTAAAAGTCAGTCATATCATGATTTCTGATTGATTGATAGTGTAAAAAATTTTATACTGACAATGCATAATAATTAAACTCTATAATTAAAGGCTTTAATTTCACTGAGATATCAGATATCCAACAAGATTCCATATTACTCCAAAACAAATTATACACACATTATGAAGATGCATGCATCCACATATGTACATATAATATGACACATAAAAGTGAATGCATGCCTTATATATGAACTTATGAATTAAAGTGTTAAACATCATGGAATTTCGTATTGGGCTCATGGCTTTGGCTTGCGGGCCATTCAGATGGATCTGGAGAGGATGACATGTCTCCAATTGGCAGCAGTGGCAGTCTGCATTATCCCGACCACAAAGACCGGCTGGATCAGCTAGTGCAACAGGATATGGACTACTCTTCTACCACCGCTACTCTGTGGAGTAACTCTTCAAGGTAGTACAATATTACATTATCAATTCCTCTTTCTCTTATTAGAGAGTAGAGACCATATATTAATTCAAGTTTTTTTATGTGTCTGCAGCCTAGCCTATATGTATAGACGTACATGGTTATGGTTATTGTGGGATATTGCAGTGCTTGATTTGCTTTTTCTTTTGCATGGTATCTCTTTGAAATCAACGCAAACTCACGCCCACCACATTCTTTTTTATGAAGAATAAAAAGGGTTCTTGTCACAGCTTTTGCTTTACTTGTGTTTGCTGTTTATTTTTTTTATATACCCCAGCGAATTTTTCACCTGAGATATGCAACTTTGATGGATGTATTTATAAAGGAAAGCTACGAGACATAATCAAACCTTAATTAGGATATATAAAAAGCAAAGCACCCGCGCGTATAGATGCATCCACTTTTTTCCTTTTCCCTTTATATAGTGTTTGGTTGGAGGGGAGGGAAGGGGAGAGATTTTTTTTATACACATGTTGTTTGGTTTATTTTTTAGGAGGAAAGGAGAGGAGAATGGAGGGGAGCAAAATCTCTTCTCACCCAAATTTGGCTCCCCTCCATTTTTGGAGGGAAGATGATAGGTTTTAAAACATTTTGAATGGAATGACTAAAATAACCCTACTTATGTATTTTAAAATCTAAATTATAAAGGTATCAAAAGTAAGTTAGTTTAAAAATCTCTCTCCTCCCATTGTGAACCAAACACAAATAGTGTTACTTTCCCTTCCCTCCATTAAAATTCCCCCCTTCCCTTCTCTCAACCAAACACAACAGTTAATTAAAATCCCTCCACTTCGCCCCCCTCATGTGAACCAAACAGACCCTTAGAATTTTATATATATATATATATATATATATATATATATATATATATATATATATGCTTACTATGTCCTATTATACTAGCTATTTTTAGTGCTTATATATAATCATACATAATTATGGAATTTTATTAAAAAAAAAATGGTTCTTATTCTCTCCACCAGTAGATTGAATAAAAGTTATAAAACCCAAATGAAAAGTTCCTTGTTATCGAATATCGAGTGCCATCTTCCTTTAAATATTCTTATTAACAATGTATGTTGAAAACATATCATATAGTATTGCCGTAATGGGGGAAATGGGCATATTCTAATTCTGATGTTTTTAGCTTAATTAAATTATGTTTATATGTTTTCATTCTTTTTGACTAAATATGTTTTCATTCTTGAAGATATGTTATAAACGAAAAAACTCGATATATTCTCGTGGACATCCTCCACGAATCATAATATTAGAGTAAGAGAAATATTTTTTGAACTTAAAAAATTTGACAACAAAAATAGACAACATTTCACATGATTAATACAGTTAAAAAACGTAATTAATGAAGTGTTGTGTTTGATGAATTAAAGGATATACAAGATGTTGTAACTCATTAACTATCCGCTGAACTTCATTAATCACGATTTTGAACGTTATTAACCACGTTTCAGGTATTGAAATATACATGTGAAGTTCAAAATTTTGAGCACCTGAAAATCACGGTTAATAACGTTCAAAATCGTGGTTAATGAAGTTCAGCGAATGGTGAATGAAGTTTGTATATCCATTAACCAAATTCAACACTTCATTAATCACATTTTTAAACTGTATTAACCATGTAAAATGTTGTCGATTTTTGTTGTTCCAATAACAGCACTCTTAGAGTAATTAGGTGAAATTCCATAATTTTTTTTAGATTAAAACTTGAGTAGTCGATTCATAATAACAGAATAAATAAAGAAGTACTATACATGTAGATGTATATATATAAAATACATTTATGTTTATAAAAAAACAGGAATGATTTTTGATCGACACCGTATACCTCGACACCGTACTAAGGCTATGTTTTACATAATAAAATTAGAGATGAGAGAGAAATAAAAGATAAAAGTGTGGGTCATGTACTTTTGTATTTAGAGTAAACATAAAAGCTAGAGAATTTCCTTTTAAAGTAAATAAATTAGTATTCAACAAGCTAGGCCATGCATGGTGCCATCCAAGTCATGACCTCAATATATTGCCTAATTCTAGCATAAAAGTTAGGTTGAATAAATTTTTTGTTTTTTTAAAGGCTAGAAACACCAAAAAAGCACAGCCTATAGCTTTTTCAAGCAATGTGGTAGTCACGTAGTGTCTGCGTTAGGAATGTCATGTCATCCATAAATTTTTTAAACTTAAATAATAATATAATAATATATACTAGCTTAAACTAGAACAAAAAGACTTGATAGTAGCTGCTAAAGTAGGCAGCGCCTCCCAGGCTTATTTTCCATATATTCTATCTGAAAGATATCGAAGATAGATCATCTTTTCAAACTCAGCATTGAATAGAATTAAGATGTCTATTATACTGTTATCTTAGTTATTAGCAGGAAACATTTAACAAGTTGAATTGTTATTTAAGGAATGGGAATATATACAGTCTCTTAAAACCAATTTTCCTCCACTTGATACTCCACTTCTTTTGGTTTAAATAGTTTACATTTGTATTGGTTTGATGCATCATATATGTTGGTGTGGAATTTTTTTATATATTAGGTGTTTTTAGCTTTGGTTGGTTTTTTCAGTTTTCATAGGTTCATATATATGGGTTTGGACACCCCTTACACTCTCATTAATATATTTCTTTGCTTATAAAAAAAATGGCTCAACCGCTCGAGTGTACTGATTTTGCTCTCTAATGTGATGTGCTTGCTAAAAGTGGAAATACAAAGGCAGAAAAGGTCTAATTCGATGTTTCACTCAACACACCGGAGGGTGGACAATGAGCCATTTAAATCCAAGTGTGGCAGTTTTCACTACTGCTGAACCAAGATTTAAATGGTAATGAGTGTAAGGACCTTACACACAAACATCTCATACAATGATTTAGATAATTTTTTTCCTCTTAAGCTGTTTTTGAAGTTAACTTACCTTAAATCCATTCTCAATTCCAATATGATATTAAAATCACAGATGTATAGTACTACAAACTGCACCCTTCAATCTGTTTTCAATTCCAATACACCCTTATATATACCAATCCAGTCCTGCAGATATTTCATATTAATTTGCAACAGTACTATACAAGCTGATAATTTGGTAAGTATAGAAAGTGATGGAACTAATGCAATTTTTTTGTGCCCTTCTTGGAATTGATCATCAGTTGTAGAGAGCCATGGCTACAAACTACTACTAACGACATAGATGGTATCAGACCACCTATCATCCAGTCACAAACAACATCAGGAGGACTCCAAATTCAGGTACTCGATCATGGATAATATATATTAGTTTTTCAAGACATTATTTTATTTCTCGTTCACAAATGATTTTTTTTTTTCCTTATATACGATTTTAGCACAATAATATCAAATAACCCAACAGGAGTGTGATTCAACCCAACGCAAGGACAGTTTGGTAGGTTCTAATTTGGAGTGCAAGAACCCAAGCTTGGAGTTCACATTAGGCAGACCAGATTGGAATGGCAAAGAACAAGCCTAATTTTGATTATTGGTTCCCTTATTGTGTTTTAATTTTTCATTTTATTTATAACCCTTGGTGACTCATCATCTTTCATGAAATGGAGAGGTGGTGTTATATATATATATATATATATATAAATGGTTTCTAGGAGATGAAAAAAAGGCCCTACATTAAGGTTTACAATTAGTTTTTTGGGAAGTGTTTTCAGTTCATTAACAGTTCTGTTTATATTTTATTTAATTTTCTTGATTTATTTATTGGTGAGGAGAAGGCGAACAAGCTGAAGTAGGGCGTAGCTGCCAGGTTTTATTAAGAAAGCTGATGCAAATGCGAACAAATGTAGAAAAACAAGGAAGAGTAAAGGGGTAGAAACGAGGAAGAAATTGAAATTTTTATTTTGTTCTAATAATTCTCATTTTCTCGCCTCTTTTTATTTCAATTTTTTTCTTTCTAATTTCTCCCACATATATATTGCTTATGTTAAAATAATAATGTTGTGTTTGTTTCAAGTTATAAATAATTGTTCCCCGAAATAAAAAGTTGGGAATGATGTATTGTTGTGTTTGTTAGAAGTTATTAAAAAAAATATTTCCTGCAATAGAATATACCTAGGGTAAATCTATTCTCACATTTAGGTGAGTGTTCATTCCCATGAAAGATGGTGGGAATGTATCATTCCCACATAGATGCCATAACTTTTGGTACCAAAATACCAACATATTACCTACCTTTTCTCTCCCTGTGCCACGATCTCCTTCAGCTATTGTTGCTGAAGAGTGAAGTCTCTCTTTTACATCCTTTTACAGACCGTTATGGCAGACCAGGAGTACATGGAGTGCAACGAGAAACAATACTGTTTGCACTTACACTTGCAGAGCGGCAACGTCAAGTAGCAAAGGTAATATATAAATAAGTGAGAGGCTAAAAATAAGTGAGAGGTTACTTATGTGGTTTAACTTCTATGAAGAAGGCTAGGTTTCCTTAAAAAAAACTCTGATAGCCTTATATTTCAATCTGCAAAAGTTGGGCGTGATGGTCTACTTTATCTTAATGCTCAGGCATATTGTGTTCCTACCATATATAGTATAACTAAAACATATTATTTATAAAATAATCTTTACAAATGCCCAAGAAATTAAAAATATTTATTTTATATTATAATTATGATAATCACCTTAATTTTTATTTTTTTATTTATTTTTTATAATTGCATTCAAAAATTAATATTTAAAAAATATTTTATATAACAAGGGTATTTTAATAATTATAACATTTGTTCTCAACAATATACATCATCGATCTTAACAAAACATGTTTTACAAATGCCAATCTAATCCTCGAAACAAATGCCACCTAAGGGTAATTGGATTCGGTGCAGTAGAAAAAGCACGCATTTGATGCATTTAGGCAAAATTTGGTAAAGAGGTGGTTTGAAGCAAGATTTATTGGATGCTGTAAAGACCAAAACACCCTTGAGACTTGCCTAATTGCACCAAATGCATGTTTTTTCAACTGCACCAAATCCAAATCCAGGATAATTATGTTTAATATGAATAAATTTTCGTATCAAAATTCATGAATGTATGATATATTTTCCAATGTACAATTTTCTTTATTTTTTAATGATGATGACTATGTATGATTGGTTATATATTAATTTGATTGGTAACAATGCAATTTGTTACTTGTACGGACCGGGAAGTCGAAGATAAAAATTGGCATGGGCTGAAGGGACGTGTGAAAGCCTTTCCAATAAGCTCTTGCACCTCTCGGAGACTTAGAGCTTGGGGGACTTATGCACCATTCGAGAATGGTGGGCCAAAAGAAGGGCCGAGTATATGCTCAGTAATTGGGCTCAGGGTAGGTGGAGGGTGTCGTCGACCCAGTGATGAGAAAGTCATTATCCGAGTAAGGCTAACATTGAAAGAGGTAAGACCAAGTCAAACTAGGGAGAGAATCATGGGAGAGTGGGGGAAGCAATTACGAGTTCGTGGGATGTAAATCCAAACGTGAGGGAAGCCGAAAACGGCTACGCAAAAGGAATGAACGGTTATATGCCTCAAGTTATATATACTAGGAGAATGTAAATGAGAACTCAAGTTATTTTTGTACCCTTGATTTGGTAGTTGAGAGAACTTCCATATACGAGAAAAGTGCATTTGAACTAAGAATGAGAGTGATAGATAGCGATATTGTTCTTCATCTATTCGATCTTTCAATCGCCGGAAATTTGCAAGAACATTACTTTTTGTACAATAATCTTTTGAAAAAAATAGCACCACTCAAATAAAAAATTATTGCATCAAATTTGGTAAAAATTATCCAACATTCAGATATTATTTCTCAAGGGAGCAAAGAAAGAGAAGTTTTTTGAGAAATATAGAGAGGGATGGGGGAGAAAAGGAAGAAGCGTCGAGGGATGGAGGAGAAAAGGAAGAAAAGGGATGGGGGAGTTACACTCAAGTCTCAAGTTATTCTTGTAGTAATTTGATCATCTCCTTGAAAATAACGTTTTATATTAATTAATTAAGTTATTTAAGGATAATGTTATTTGCATATCATTTTTTTTATATGATCATCTTATCCTACTTTTTTTTTAAAAATAAAAAAAAAATTAGTATGTATTATGTATTTATTTTTGAGTTTAATTGTTATACACTGACAGTGTAAAACATTTTTACACAGACACCAATCACTAATAATGGTGTGGATGACTTTTAAAGTAATTAGGATGAGAGTCAATTTTTTTACAGATATGATAACTTATGATTGGATGACTGTGTAAAAATATTTTACACTTTCAATGTATAGCGATTAAACTCTATACTTTTAACAAAAAGGGTCTAAAGCTCAAAAGTGAACAAACTAACAAAAAGTAATAACATCCCTGAGTATAGACACCTAGAAGAATCATATTATTAGTATAAAAAAAATTACATTGTTATCACATTATTAAAAATATTTAACTTTTATCATAATAACCTTAAATCATAATTAGTATTATTTGTTTAATTAAGTTATTTTTGTATTAAATATAATATTATTTACTTGTATTTGTATATTTATGGATGGCACGGGGCATCACATTTAGATGTAATATTGGAAACTGTGTACCACCAAATCTACTTCCTCCCTTATTATAAAAATAAATCTACCTACTCCCTGTGAACTCAATCATAAACAAAAAAAATATCTATATTTTATGAAATCAAATATAAATAAAATCTAATAAAATCAACTTTATTTAAAATCAATATTCTAAAAATACTCATGATTAATTCCCTTTTTATTTTTTTAAGACAATTAATATCAGAATAATATAATAATTATAACTCAATTTTTACATAAATCAGAATAATTAACTTACTTTCATAATAAATATGAAGTTAATTAATTCTGTTTATAACTGAATCCAAAAAGAATACTTAATAAGACTATGAAAAGATTCCTATTGCAATATTGAAAAAATGAACAGACAAATCGTAAAAACAACAGGACGAAAGTCGTTTTAACCTATTTGTTAAGTCATAATAGGATCCTACACTCCAGTTTCAGCTAAGTACACGATGTATGTTATTCATTTTACTACTATGTGATGGGTAGCTGCACTAGTATCGCATATGCATTCTTGTTCACACAAATGCAGCAATTACAAATCATTCCAAAATTAGATCATTGACCAGAGTCCTCAGAAGTGCAAGTTTATGTCTGCTACAGGTTGAACAATACCAGATAACAACGTAGGTAACAAAGAAAAGCAAGTTTTTCCAACTTAAAATTTGAAACACAATACATACAATCAGGAATTTTTATCAACACTATTGTCAGCTTATTAGTACAGAACATAATGATAGGCATCAAAACCAAACCCTGAGTAAGATCTAGGAATAAGACATCAAACAAGCCAACAAAACAAGCTTTGAGTCATTACAAAACATGCACTCATAACATAGAAATAGCGTTTAAGCTTCTATATATGATCAGCACCTATTCTGAATTTTTGTGTGGAATATTGCGGGTACCCCATGCAGCAGAGTAAGTTGAAATGGCAGAGCCTGTCACGCTCAACGACTGTTTTGCAAATCCAAGGCTCTTTCTAGTAACCAACCACAGGGTGTAAAAGAATCCAATCCATCCTGGCTCGCATCAATTTCATGTCCAGGTAACATTATAGTATTAGCCAACAGAAAAAAAGAGAAAATAAAAAAGTAACATTATAAAATATCCATCCAGGAAACGTTTAGCAGCCATAGATGTTAGTGCAGAAGGGACAAAATCTATTGCCATTTTATAGTTAGAGATGCCACAGTACCTTCTGCACATAACTAGTCTATAATTTTGTCGAGTTGAGATCCAAAGGGATGAGTCCATCAGTCAATTCAGGTCTGTAGCAACTATTTTGACTTGCAAGTGCATCAACATTCAAATGAATAGCATATAACCCATTAAATCACCCATGTCCATTAGGATTTAAGTAGAAGGTCTTTGTCAAGAAGATATGTCTGGTACAAGTACAATTACATGCAAAAATGCAAACATTCAATTTATCATGGATATGCAAGCAGTAACCACACAAAAAAAAGCTTACTGCTAGTAGATTCAAGTATCGTTCTACACTGGGTAGGAAAACAAACTAGCACAGCCATTAATCAGAAATAATGTCAGTCTTTCTATTTCAACAAAAGGATGCAGTGCAATTGAAACTCATGGTCTTAGCTTATGTTAAAATCCTATTTAGAGGAACATCTAGTTAAAAACATACGTGTCTATAGCTCTAATTTCCCAATTCACACAACCGATCAAAAATTTTATAACAATTTCATAGTGTAGTATAGGTGGCTTGACTTTTGATAGCATTTCACATGCAACGGAACAAGAACTGGTTTATTTCATGAAAAAATACCATTGTGTTGCACGTGCAAAGAGAGTATGCACAGGTGAGAAAATACTGAGGTATTTTGGGTGTATTTGGGAATTGGGTTTTGAGTCGACTGTAATCACTTTTGTATTCTCTGTCGTATTTTCTTAATGAAACAATTAGTTGTCGCCTTTGCCCGTGGACATAGGCTAAATTCCTTGTGTCATTTGTTCCTATGCTTTCGCATTATATTTGTGCTACGTTTGTTTTTTACCTTTGGACCCACCATATTACAACAAATAGCACAAGATTAATCTGAAATACAATATCTGGCAAATAGAGGAAAAACAATGAGGTGGCAAAACAGTTTGTTACCTGTAGTTATCATAATAGCCACAATTGCCCAAAATGTAGCTGTGGAAATAGCAAATATGGCTACTGATAATGCTCCAATATATATAGCTGCCACAAACGCAAAGAAAAGAGCCAAGAATCCTCCGGCTGCTGCCAAAGAAATGAGAAGCGAGATGACGATGGCATTTATAGTTGCAGCCAGTAAGAACAGCATAAAGACAAGAAGTCCTGTCGATGCAACAAGAGTAACTGTTCCAACCTGCAGCAATTTGGGATACAAATTATAAACATCCAAGTTAAAAGATAAAATACAATTTTTCACCAAAAAAAAAAACGATAAAATACAATACTCCATTTTCTTGACACAATGATTTATATAAAAGATGGAAAACTGTACTGCCTAGCATTCTCCTTTTGGAGCTGGCAGATAAAAGAGGCATTTTCTTTTGCATAGATATAGAAGATAGATCATGATAACTATTAAAATTACAAAAGCAAGAGATTACAAGACATCAAAACTGACACTCAAGCATCCCTATCTGAAATTTTCCTGCGGTCAAAAGCATGAAAAGGAAATTATCTTCCATTTAAGAAATGAACAAAGAGATACTTCACCTTAGTATCTATAAGCATTCCTCTGCGTAGCTTAGTGGCATCTACATGTTATAAACTTTTCAAGCTATTTCTTATGTCAACATCGACCAAACAACTGAAATAAACCCTGAATTTATCAACAAAGAAGACGAATAAATCCAAGACAATGCCATTTTACTTAAATCATACAATGTCAATCTCCTATAGTATGTTTTCTGCAATATGCTACAACCTTCACAACACAAACCAAGCACGAGAATTGGTGGATAATCTATTATCATATACACCTACCTAGTACCTAACCTACTCCTTGTCTTCATCAGTACATCAAAAGTACGACATCAATATAATGCATTTGTGATGCACATGGCAATAAGAAAATTCTGGTTTTTGAAATTTTACATTTACATCTACATTCTACACTTACTTCACTTATTGACAGAAACAAACAAAAATATAGACAGATTAACAATGGGCTTGTCACAGATCAGGTGATGGTTTTCAAGGTTAACTTGAGAATGAGGGTTTGAGATGACAGTGGGAGGGTTATAAAGATTTAAGGATTGAAGTATTAAGTGAAGTGAGTAACTGAACTTAGAAACAACAAATAATCTAATCATGTTGGAAGAGTCTCACAAGATCGTTACTTGGCTTTATGATTACAAAGTATAGGGTAAGACAAATTGTTGGAAGTCTCACATCGTCAGCCTCAATTCCTCAATTCCTAGGGTGCAGCTTATATCCCTGTTGGACGACTCCACTTTATATCAACTAGTTTTAGGATGGAATTTAACATAGTATCAGAGCCGGAGCTTATCTCTATTGTTTCCGTGGTTTATCGCCTGTTTTGACAGGCATCATTCGAAGGGGTGTTGAAAGTCTCGCATTTCACACGGTACAATTTATAGCGGTGTTGGGCAACTCCACTTAATGACAATTTGTTTTAGTATGGAATCTAAAACAAATGCTGATTTAGGTTGCAGAAAGTTAAGAATAGAGACGCAAATTACAAAGGCCTGTATTTCCTAAAATAAAAAATAAAGACGGAAAAGAGAAGATAAAACATGCAGAAAACTTGCCCCAACATTCAGGACTCACTAGTCACAATGCTATGCTAGCATCAAATCGAAACTCACTCAATCGCTACTAGCAGGTTAAAATATAGGATTGACATAGGTTTTACGTTCCAAATTATTTTTATAAAAATACATATGATGAAACTCAAATTAGAATTTAGATATGCTACAAAAATCTTCATAACAACAAGAGAAAAAACTAGATTGATAAAATAATGGAAGAAAAAATCAAAACCCAATTTTTGTTTGGAAAAAAAAATGGATGTTGAAATAGAAATATAGAGAGGGGAGAGAGTAAAGACTAACGGAGATGAGAAGGAGAGGTCGGAGGGGAGTGCCAGCACGAGACCAGAGAAGAATGTGGTGAGCGGTGTTTCTAGAAGCTTCCGGTATGAGAGGAACATTGCGGGCAAGGGAGGTTTTGATCCGCTGTAGCAAGGGTGCAGTGTTACCCGGTTCCGGGAACACAATCGGGGAAATGAGACGGTGAAGGAGTTCCAACAAGTTGTTCTCCTTTGTCCTCTTCATCTCTTTTTGTTGTTGCTGTTGTTCTCCGGCGACCTCCACGTATACTCCGTTCGTCTTCTCTGCCATTTCGAGTTTGAGTGAGTGAGTGAGTGATCGTTGAACATGGAATTGGAATCTGAGTCAAATAAGAGAAAGTTAACCAAAACCGAGAAACACAGACGTGTTGATTATACACAACACAGTCACGTCATATTTATACACATGTCCCATTTTAAAGGTTAAAAAATGGGCTAAAATTTAGGCTAAATAAGTACTTTTCTTCTCGTATATTAATTGTTTTGTTGAATTTAATTCCTTAACGTTTATATGTGTCAAATAATTCTCTAAACTTCTGTTATAATTATTTTCTCTCTATTCTGCCTTCATCTTTGTCCTAACCCCTAAATTTATTAGTGGCTTCCTTCAAACTTTAAGCCCACCATCAATGACTTCTTCACGTGAATGAATTAATAGGAAAAAAAAATAGAGAGAAAAAAGAAAGGAGATAAAATAAAAAAAGAGGAGAGAAGGGGAAGAAGAATAAATTGAGAGCCGTGACGATGGTTTGGCTTTAGTTGCCAGAAAAATTTGGTGGAACTTGCTAGAAAAATGGTTGAAGAAAGAGAGAAAAATGAATTTTTTTATTGGGCTGCCACGAAAGTTGTGACGATTTTTTTTTGACGGAGAGGTTGTGATGATATTAGATGCAAATTGAAAGAGAGAATAAACTTTTTTTGATAAACTTTTGCAGCGTAGAGTACTAACACAAATAAAAATAATTTAGGGACTATGTTGAACAAAATAATTAAGATAAATTGCTATAAGTTTTTTTCACTTAACCTGACTTATTTATAAAAATTTAAAAGTTTGATTTGGAATAAAAGTCAATTTTTAAAACTATATTACATAAATTTTTTTGCATATAAATAAAAATATTAAGCTTTTTTTTTTGACAAAAATAGATATAAATTTTAATAAAATTATTATATTATATATAAAATATAAATATTATATTATTAAATAATGAATAAATTTATTTATTTTAACTATGTGTATAAATATTTGATAAATACCCTAACTTCGATAATTAAAAAAAATTAGGCTTAACTTTGGTTCCTTAGTTTTATTTCAAGTTTCGATTTAGTCCCTCTTTTAATTTTTGTCTTTATTGAGTCCTTGATCTTGTCAATGTTACACTATTTTGATCCTTCCCGTCAAATTAACCTAACAGTGATAGATTTTTCGTCAGAATCTGACTACTCTCGCCGAAATCTGGGTTCTCTCATCGAATTCTGACTTTTTGAGAAAGAAACACAAGTTTAGAAAGAGAAAAGTTCAAGTTCAAAATTACAACGTTTTTTTTTTGTTATTTAATAAAGAAAGCATCACCACTCTTCTTCTAGCTCCCAACCCGTATCGCTATCTTTCTCTCATCCCAATTCTCCTTCAACTTTGAAACCCTAATCTCACTTCTCTCAAAATCAACATCAATCAACGCCACACTTCCAAAACCCTACCATATTGCAGCCCAATTGTTAGTGCATTGGACATTTTTTATTAATGTTTTGGGAATTTGAAGGAATTTCGTAAGAATTTTGTGCGCCTTTTCATTTTTGGTTGATGTTCATTCATTGTATTTAGATTATTTGCTAAACTTGATTTGTTCATTGTGTTTATCTTATATCAGTGATATGTTGACTTCAAATTTAATCCATAATATATAAATTAACATCATATATAAAAAATGGATTTAATTGATATACATTCACATTATAAATTTGTTCACATTTTTTATGGATCATAAGTTATCCGATTATTAAAAATGTTTGACTTTTGTCATTATTATTTTAAAAGTCATACATAAAATAATTTTTTATTGATTGAAAGTATATAAAATTTTATATCGATAATATATCAAAATTAAACTCATATCAAATTTATAAAAAAAATAAATTTGTCATATTTGTGAAATAAATCGGAGTTATATATAAACTAAACAGTAAATCCCTGATTAGTCGCGTGACCTTTTCTCAGCCCTGGTCCTAATCCCTCGTTTTAGTTATGGTTATTTTTTTTATTATTATACTTATTTATATATTAATGGCACATCGAAAGAGGCAGGTGCACGTGGGTCCCGTGATATGACATCTTTAATGACCACGTAGGTCCTGATGTTGTTGCGTGGCGATTCCTCTTGCACCTAGTGTGCTTCTTCAAGTCAAAGTTTAAGATTTGGCATTATTTTATCAACAAAGTTTAGGATTCGTTTATGGTCACGAAAAGGCAAGAGAGGGTATGATAGGATATTATTTCTTTTTTTAATTTGTAGTTTGATAAATCACTAAAATAGAATAAGTTTATTCTGTTAGTTTATTATATCCTATTACTTAATTATAATTCTATTTTAAGGGTGGAGCTGTATTAGAACCAACAGGATAGGATAAGAAAATGTTTTCTCTTTTATCTCTTATCCTTAATATTGTTATTATTTAATTATAGTTTCAAACTTAATTAATCAATCTTATTACTAATTAAAATATGTGATTTAATTAGCAATTTTTATAAAAAAGTGAAAAAAAAGTTAATTTTTATAATTTAAAAAATTGATTAATGTATAATTAAAAAGTCGAAAATATATATGATTAAATATTTTTTAATTTAAATGTATAAAAAAAATCACATAATATTAAAATTTATTTTTGAAAAAATAATGTAATTTTGATATAAGGGTAATTTTATCATTTATAAATATTTTATATCATATCCTATCATTATTTGATGCGCGTCAAACATCGGACATAATAAGAGTTTATCATGCTCATATCCTATCCTATCATTATCCAGCTCTCATATCCTATCCATCTTTATCATATCCTGACCACCAAACGAGCCGTTA
Source organism: Ammopiptanthus mongolicus (assembly GCA_039655645.1). Lineage (NCBI taxonomy): Eukaryota > Viridiplantae > Streptophyta > Magnoliopsida > Fabales > Fabaceae > Ammopiptanthus > Ammopiptanthus mongolicus. The sequence continues at coordinate 9,872,904 of CM077348.1, read as the reverse complement.
AAATTTAATGACTATTTTTTTAAAAATTTAATTTATGTTATTAAAGTAGTTTGATTGTGATATTGATTAGTGTTTGTGAAGTTAAGGGTGTGTTTAATTGTGTTTTTTTATTCTAATTTTTTTTTCTAAAGTAATGTTTTAAATATACTTTTTAGAGAAAAATCAATTTGATAACATCATTTTAAAAATTAGAAAACAAAAAGATATATTTGATAAATTTGTTCACAAAATGCTTTTAAAAGGGAAAAAAACTTGTTTGATTTGTAAATTTTTTTCTTTCAACTTTAGTTTATGATTTATTTAATTATGATAATTATGAACAAAATTAAGCATATAATATTTTCTTTCTAAACATGTCCCTTAAAAGCCGCTTAAAAGCATCTCACATGGAAATTGCTTAAAAAATAAGAACTGATCCTTACACTATAATATCATCTTAGTACCAATGACGTGACATTCAGCTGCAGACAGTGCTGCTTATAAAAGCATTGATGAATCATGACTAAAAGTTTTGGAGCCATTAAGGACTAGCTAAAATGATTTTCTCAAAATTTATAATTAAATATATATAATTTTATCAGAGTTTCAAAATTATATACAAAATTAATGCTTTTGAATGAATATATTTAAATATATTTAATTTTATCATGCACGCTGAATTGTTGGCCATCTACCATGGTCTCACCTTGGCTCAAGCTGCAGGTTACAATGATGTGGTTTGTGAAACTGATTCTATGGCAGCCTTGTCTTTAATCACTGAAGGAACCCATGTTTACCACCCTTATGCTTCTATTGTCAATAAGATCAAAGGCCTTTGGGTGCACTCTTGGAGATTGTCTTTCTGGCATACCCTCAGGGAAGGAAATTTTTGCGCCGACTATCTTGCTAAATTTGGAGCCAACCAGGACAACCCTCTTCTTTCTTGGCAAGTTTGCCCTCCTCAAATGGACTATCTCCTCCTTGCGGACGCCATGGGCTTTGTTAGACTTAGATAGTCTTTGTTTTTGTTTTTTGTTTTGTTTTGTTTAGCTTTCCACTTCATCAAAAATATTTAAGTTATACTATTTGGAGAATGCTAATCAATGTTCTTATGACACTGGTTAATGAATAAAAAAAGAAGATTTTATGAGAAGTTGGTGTATTTATTATATTGAAAAATGTTACACTAAATTTCTCAATACAAACTTTTCTTTTATTAATTCCTTAACCAATGCCTTAAGAGTATTGATTAACAAGATCCATATTATTTCCATCTTTATCATAAGTTTCTTCCTTTGAAAGATGCATCAATTTTGGTATGCTTAACCATCGTACCTTTTCAATATAAATGTATAATTCCTTAAGAAATTGAAATTAATTTCATAATAATATCTTGATAAAAAAAATTGCATAATATTATTTTTGAGGGTATCATTATAATATTTTTGTATTAAAAAAAGTTTGGTTAAAATATTTTTGACCCCTCGGCACCAAGGAAGCTTTGCCTTTATATAGAAGCATTTTAACTTTTTAAAGTTACACCACTACAGTATAGAGTTGCTTAGATGATATGACAATGTAGAGACTATAAAAAGAGAAATTAAGCAACTTCAATGAGTTGCACCATTAAAAATGATCTTAAGTAACTTTTAATTTCCCTCTCAATTCATTATAATTAAAAATTAACAAAATAATATTTTCCATTCAAATAACTAAAAGCAAATGTTTTAGATTCATTTAATCAAAGTTCTAAATACAAGCCTCATTGAACGTTCTATAAAGGATTTGAGACTGTAGGGTTGAAATGAAATCCAAAGGATTTCTTGGATATCCAAGTGCAAATTAAATAAGAACTTTGAGATTGTAGGGTTGAAATGAAATCCAAAGGATTTCTTGGATATCTTTTCTATAAATTAAAAAAAAAAAGTATTCGTAATTAATTTGAAAGTTGTGGATGTAAGAATATCATTCTAAAAAACAAAAACTTGGGAGAAAAGGGCTTATATATATGTATGAAAGAATCTTTGGGAGGAAATCGAATTTTATATCATCTTTTACCATATCAAATTCGGTCGTCTAATATAGGGGGAAGAAATTGGCAAATGACTTGTTGACAACTAAAACGAAAAAGTAAATTTCTCTTAATTTGTTGTTTCTATTTTTTATCCGAATTACCATTTTATATAATTTAGGCTAAATATCACTTTTGATCTCTTATCTTTATTTTATTTTTCGTTTTGGTCCCTTATTTATTATTTTTTCTAATTTGGTCCCTTATTTTGCAAAGTTATACCAATGTGGTCCCTCTTTTATTTTTTGTTTCGAAATGATCCCCTATTTTGCAAAAATTAAACCTATGTGGTCCTTTTTTTTTGTTCTGATATGGTCCATCTTTTACTTTTTTTTGTTTCGAAATGGTCCCATACTTTACAAAAGTTATATCAATGAGGTCATCTCCAAATCGCAATTTAAAAGGCAAAAACCATATTGAAACTAAAAATAAAGATAAGGGACCAAATCAAAAATAATAATAAAAGAGGGACTAAAACGAAAATTAAAAAAAGATAAGAGACTAAAAGTGGTATTTAGCCTATAATATAAGTGCATGATTGAGGGCGTGTTTAGTTCAACATTTCATACACGTGATTTTAAATGAAATTTTTTTCTAAAATTGATTTGATTACAATTGATTTTGAAGTGAAGTGATTTATGTTTGAATGTTTTTATTTTAAAAGCAAATTTGATGTAAAACTTAGTGTAAATTTTTCAACCCAACACAAAAGCTACTTTCTGTAGCTTTCACTAGAATCAAGTTTGAAGGCAATATCAATTTTGCCTGACAGTAATATTAAACACCTTTATTTTTACTAAAATCACGTTTGACAGGAGTCAAATACAATTTTGGTACTCTTCATCGTGGAACCAAACATGCATTGAATTGAAAACAGAACAAAATGGTTTTGTTGGATACATGTGTTTGGATGAAGGATTGATAAACGTGAATTTGAATGAAATTGATTTTGTAAAATTTGATTTGATTACAATTGAGTTTGAAGTAAAGTGATTTATATTTGAATGTTTTTATTTTGAAAGCAAGTTTGATATAAGACTTTTTATAAATTTTTCAACCCAATATAAAAGCTACTTTCTGTAGTTTCTACTCGAATCACATTTAAAGGCAAAATTAATATTAACTAACTATAATCAAACACCTCTATTTTTTTCTAAAATCACGTTTGAACTCAATTCTAGTACACTTCATCATCAAACCAAACATACACTTAATAAGCCCATGTGCTTTGCTATACAACCCAACAAGAAAGGGCTGCATCCTTTATAACTGGTTTTCTTTATTCATTCCCTACCTTTCGTTTCAGCTAGGTGGCTCCAACCTTCACCATCCCCTCTCTCATCTCTGTACGGTAACTTCTTCTCTATTCAATTTATGGGTTTCTTCTGACCAGAAACCCCGCGCGCAACCATCCCCCACTACGTTTTATAATGCGTTTGTAGTTTGTATTTCTAAGCTTCTTATTTGTTATTCACATAACATAATACATTCTATACATTGTTGGGTTTCAGAATATTGTAATTTTTTGTTGATTGTTGTATTTTTCGCGCGTGTTGATTATTTTACTTGCTTCTTTTCATCAATCACTTTTAAGACTGTATTACTTATCTCTTGTCTCGTCTCGTGTGTATAACTTTTTGAAATCTAATTATCTAAAAAGTCAAAATTAGTCTGTAACTTTTTTTTTTGTAAATTATAACTTTGGTAAACTTTAGTCTCCCTCATGCATGCATGCTCACGTATTTTCATTTTTCCCTTTTCAACAAGAGAATACACTAATATTTACATCACTCTGTTACGTGCTTAGGTCCATCAGACATGGCTGGTATGTTCATGGTTCATCAAACAAATGGTCGTGTTCTGTGTCGCAAATGTGGAATTCCAATGCAACCAAATGCTCCAAATATGTGTGTGAAGTGTTTGCGGTCAGTAGTTGATATCACGAAAGGACTAGTGAAGCGTTTAACGCTAGTGCATTGCCCTAAGTGTGATAGATACTTTCAGCCACCTAGATGTTGGTTTAAGCTACAATTAGAATCGAAGGAGCTCCTAATATTTTGCTTGAGAAAACTGCTGAAGAATTTATATTCCAATAAAGTAACGTTGGAGTATGCTGAATTTATTTGGACTGATCCCCACTCCAAGAGGATAAAAGTCAGGGTCATAGTTCAGAAGGAGGCTTTGAATGGAGCAATATTTGAATATCCAGTCGAGTATGTTCAACGGGACCATATGTGTGAACTTTGTTCTAGGATTGAGGCTAACCCTGATTAGTGTCAGTGCGGTTCCTCTCGCACCTAGTGTGCTTCTTCAAGTCAAAGTTCAAGATTTGGCATTATTTTATCAACAAAGTTCAATATATATATTTATAAAAAAGTAATTTATGTTTTTTTTTCTTGACTGGATAGTTTATGTTATTAAAGTAGTTTTATTGTTATATTAATTAGTATTTGAGAAGTTAAGGCCTGTGGGTTTGTTTGAGTTTTGCTTTTTTCTTTCTTTCTAAAATCTATGTTTTAAAGTAATTTTTAAAAACTATTTTTTAGAACAAGAAAAGGAAAAAAGCATCGTTTTAAAAGTATTAAAAAAAATCTACTTGGTATATTTGTTCGGAAAACATGTTTTTAAAACAATAAAAAGAAGAAAACTTGTTTGTTTTGTAATTTTTTTTTCCTTTTTTAACTTTATTTTATGATATTTAATTATGTTTACGAGTTTATATATTTTTATGAGATAATATTTTCATGAGAAAATATGAGTAAAATTAAGGATTTAATCGATATGAATCGAGAGTGTAAAGATTTTTTACACCATCAACAAATCCTAACTTGCTACATCAGCTAAAATATTTGATTCATATCCTAACTATTTTAAAAGTCAAAAAGTCACTCATATCATGATTTCTGATTGGTTGACAATGTAAAAAACTTTACACTAACAGTGCATAACAATTAAACTCAAACTAATTATGCCGATTATGAAAAAAAAAACATATCTATTAATAATACAAAAAAATCCCCTATAAAAGGAAAATTTGTGCCGTGTCCTTTGCAGCGTGTCATCACCAGCAAAAACATATTAAACCGTTTTCTTAAAAGAAAAGAAAAGCACCAAAAAAATAAATAAAAGAAAAAATATTTGACCAAGAAAGAAAACTAGAATAATTTCAAAAGATATTTGACCGCTTGTTTTAAAAAGCAAACAATGATTTTAAAAGATTGATTGCATTCATCAAATCTAATTTAAAACCGAATAACTCCAATCTTTGATTTATATGTTGTCTTCAATTTTCATTAAAACATAATAACTCCATTTATTTAAAAAATTGTTGTCTTCAAGTTGTGACAGAAAATATTGGACCAAGAGGGAAAGAAAACTAGAATAACTCCAAAAGATATTTGATTGATTTTTAAAAAACAAGCATTTTTTTAAAAAAATTGGTTGCATAATTCAAATCTGATTTAAAACAGAATAACTTCGATCTTTGATTTACTACTTTGTCTTCAATTTTCATTAAAAACATATTAACTCCATTTACTTAAAAAATAATTGTCTTCAAGTCGTGAAAGAAAATATTGGACCAAGAGGGGAAAAAACACTAGAATAACTCCAAAAGATATTCAAACGATTTTTTAAAAAACAAACCTTATCTTTAAATGATTGATTGCATTCTTCAAATCTGATTTAAAACAGAACAACTCCAATCTTTGATTTACTACGTTGTCTTCAATTTTCATTAAAACCATAATAAATCCATTTATTAAAAAAATCGTTGTTTTCAAGTCGTGAAAGAAAATATTTGATCAAGAGGAAAAGAAAATTAGAATAATTCCAAAAGATATTAGACCGATTTTTTAAAAAACAAATGCCGTCTTTAAAAGATTGATTGCATTCTTCAAATCTGATTTAAAAATTAAAACAGAATAATTTCAATCTTTGATTTTATTACGTTGTCTTCACTTTTCATTAAAATTATAATAATTCCATTTATTTAAAAAATCGTTGTCTTCAATTCATTTATTACATTTTTATAATAACTACTATCTTTTATATTTTAGATAGTTTAATTATGTTGTCTCATAATTTAAAATTACGGTTTTATATTTAATAGATTATAAAAATAAGTAATTCATCATTTACGGTGTTAACGGGATCAAACTCTATTATATCAATATTTTCTACCTAAACATGTCCCTTGAGTCCCTTCATTAACTTTTCCCCTCTTATTTCATTACAAATATTAACACACAAAAAATTTCCATTCGAATAATTAAAAGCAAATCGTTTTTTTATTCATTTAATATTTCAACGATAAATTCAAATCCAGTCAAGTTCTAAATACAAAGATTCATTGAGCCTCGTGTAACCTTAATTTTCAACCCAAATCATAATATACTTACATCAAATTGACAATACACCCCAAATTTTTAAAAAATCTGAATTTTGAACTACTTCAATTTATTGAGTTTTATCTGAAACCTCATCCATTTCAAGGGAAACCAATCTTGAAAATTGGAAGAGTCAAGCAATCTATATTATATAATACTACACCATGGATCCGTGCGATGTACGAGATAAATAATATGTGAAAAATATAATTATTTATTATTTGAAAAGATAGCTTATTTTTGTAAATTAAAAATAATAACATAATAAAAAACTAATGACATTTTAATATTTTTTTTTTATAGGAAGGGTTGAGAAAATTAACCGTTCCAGTGATATAAAGAAACATATTCAAAATTTAACTAATAAAATCAATAAATTTAAGAGTTTAATTGGTGAGAATAAATTTTAAGATAGTTAGAATAAGAGTCAAACATTTTTATTGATGTGATAACTTATGATTTGTTGATAGTGTAAAAAAACTTTAGACTGACACTGCATGCCAATTAAATCCTAAATTTAAATACAAAAGAACCCACAGAGATAAAACTTAGAATTAAGTTGAATTGGTGCAGGTTTGAGAGGGATTGTCATGTTTGCCGGATAATTTGTCATGTTTGTGCTTTGGGGAGATGAATTCAGCCATAATACTTTATTGTATGTATCCATATTGATCACAAAATCTGCAATCAATATTAAGAAATTTAATTCAAAATATCTAAACTTTTCGGATATAGTTTAAATATAATTTGGGAGGTTATTTTGAAACATAGTTTTTTTTTTTCGAAGCAATTTTGAAATTTATAAGATTCGGATATGTGTAATTTTTAGTTTGGTAAAATATTTCACTGATAAATGAAAAACTAATCTTTTAAAAAAATTGTGTAAGTGAAAATTTATCTTCTTTTTTTTTTGGAACCAAGTGAAAATTTATCTTAAATAATATTTTTATCCATTATATATGAATTCCGAAATCAGCACATGTTAAAAAAACAACCAAATAATTAATCTCAAATAAGTGATTTTATATTGGTGAATTCTCTGGTACCTCAAGTGCAACTTACCCTGCCTAGATGGTTCAATCAAATAGTGATAGTCATTTGACTTAACATGACTCATTTATTGTGGTGGCACATTCTAGTTAGACAAGATAATTTTTACCCCAAAATTATTATGGATATCGGAGAAAACACCTTTTATATTTATTACCAGGATAAATTACACATACCTTTAGTTTCGATCACATGACAATTATTATATTATAAAAATTGACACTTTTATGTAACAAAAAAAATGACACTTTTATAAAGTAGTACAAAATAAGAATAAAGAATAAAGTTAAGTGTATAGGTTTAATTAAACTAACAATCTATGTTTTTTCTCTTTTTAAAAGCCACATTAGCTTACCCCCCTTATAATCCTTACCCTTCTGCCTCTAAACACACACAAAAAGTTTCGGAAAAGGAAACAGAGAGAGTTTGAGATAAAGTGCGACGAGCTAAAGAAAGGATAAAAAGGAGAGAGAGCCTTGAAGTCTTTGCATCCCCAGGAAGAGCAAGGATCATGCATAATAGAAGAAGATAAAATCATTCTAGTCCTTCAAAAAAGTGTAATCTCATGAGATCTTACACTGGAGGACAAAAAAGTGGCAATGCATTTTTGGCTGAGGGTTTTTCAAATTGGAAAAAAAGGTTAGGCTAGAAATCGGCTCTAATAGTATTCACAATCAAGCTTAGAGAAAATGTCAAGCATTAATGAATCAAAAACAACATGTTTTAGTGGCTATTAATGAATCAAAGGGAATATATGATTCGACTGCGGCAGTTGATTGTATTCAATTTCTATTCACGAAAGAGTCGGCATTCTATGGTCATGACGAATCAACTCATTTAAAAATTAAAGGTAATTTCCTTGAGCTTCTACATTTTCTTGCCAATCATAATGAAGAGATTGATAAGATTTTGAAAAATGCTTGTGGAAATCCTAAACTAGTGACAGTTAATATTCAAAAAAATAGAACAATGTTAGTTGATCCAAGTGAAAATGGCTTGAATTTCTTAAGTATGTGATTTTGGGTTCGATCCATAGATTCATTTGTATAGAAAAACACAATTGGGAGGACTCCTTACTTAGGCATCTGATAATATCCCGAGAGATTAGTCGCTCACCTATCAGGTGATTGGATACTATGGGAAACTAAAAAAATATTCAAAAAGATATTGCAACAAGTGCTCCTTGTGAGACCAAAAAAATTACTATTGATGATCTTATAGATGACTTGTCATTTTAATTGAGGAATCTCGAGATATATATCAATTAAGGAGCAAACTTTGTTGTTTTACATTATATAGACAAAAAAAGGAAATATTGTTGAGTGGTTTCTTGGCCTTGTTCTTGTTTCAAGTACAAGTGTTGTATCTTTAAAATTAGCATTGGAGTCAAAACATAGTTTAAGCTTGTCAAGGGTGTGTGGACAAGAATATAATGTGATTAGTAATATGCAAGGTGAATTCAATGGCCACAAAAGTTTGATCTTAAAATAAAACGATTCTGCATTTTATGTTTATTGCTTTGTTCACCAAGTTTAATTGGCACTTGTGACAATCGCCAAAAGTTTCATGTAAACTTCGTATGATTCTTAAAGAAAGTTAACTCCTTAAAGTTAACGAAGCATTAAAGAGTGGAGAAATTTCTAGTGGTTGTGGCTTTAATCAATAAACTACATTGAAACATGCTGGAGTTACTAGATGGGACTCAAATTATGTTGTGTTACTTAGCTTGATCTATTTGTTTTCTTTGGTGATTGATGTGCTCAAATTTGTTAAGGAATATGATATAAGCTCAAAGCAACGAATTGAGGCATGTCATTCAAAAGAAATGGACACTTAACCATCACCTAAATGTAAGATCTTTCGCAAGAGATTAGTGAAATATTCAATAATTATGCTCAATTGTTTTCTCTGGTCATTTTATGTTAGACGTAACATTCTTTTTCCAATTAATACAATTATAATTATACACAATCATGTAATAAATCAGACAAAAAATCTCATAAAAAAAAACTCAGACAAAAAAAAAATTGTATAAAGCATGGATATGAAAGTGCAGATTAAATTTGTAGGATTGAAATGATATATCTAAAGGATTTATAGGATATATTATCTATAAATCTATAAATAATAAAAAGGTAAAGGTACCTGAAATTTGAGAGTTATGGTTACGAATATCATCCTAAAAAACAAAAAACTTGGAATAAAAGGGCCTATCATATGTATGAAAGAATCTTTGGGAGGAATTCAAATTTTATATCATCTCTTACTATCTCAAAATTGGTCTTCTTTTTTTTTTTTTTTTAAAACAAGAAAATTGGTCTTCTAATATAGGGGAAACAAATGTAATCGGTTTTCTCAACAAAAAAGAGATTGAGAAATGACATTTTGGCAACTAAAGCAAAAAAGTAAATTTCTCTTAATTTGATGTTTCTATTTTTTATCTGAGTTACCATGTTATATAAGGATTAAGATTTAAGTGCATGATTGAAAAAACAGAACAAATTAGGTTTTGTTGGGCTGAGTAAGATAAATTAATCTCTGATTTGGGTGAAAGCCCATGGGCTTGGTTATACAACCCAACAAGAAAGGGCTGTATAACTGGTTTTCTTCATCCCCGACCTTTGCTTTCAGCTAAGCGGCGCCAACCTTCACCGACTTCCCTCTCTCTCCTCTCCGTACGGTAACTTCTTCTCAATTCATCTTCTCTTCCAATTTATAGATTCAGCTGACCAGAACAGAAACCCCACAACCATCCCCTACTACTTTTTTTTTTCTTCTTGAAATCATTTTACTTTGATGTTTCTGTGAGTGAAGGTGTCGACTTTTTTTAATCATTGTCTGCTTTTTGTGAGCTCCATATTTTGAACATTTATACGGTGTTATTGTTAATTCATTACATATCAGACAAAAAATATCTTTTTATTTTTTCAAATGAGTGTGGACTTGTAGACTGATTGATAATTGATTGTATTGTATTGTATTAGTATTTCTAAGCTTCTCATTTGTTATCCACATATACATTCTATACTTGTGGGGGTTTCACAATTTTGTAATTTTTTTATTGTATTTTTCGTGTTGATTATTTTAGCTGTTTCTTTACATCAATCACTTCTAAGATCTCATGTGTGTATGACCTTTGAAATGTAATCTAGGTTGTCTAATTGCATCTGATAATCTTGGTTACGAGTGGTATTTTCAACTGCTGTATCTTTTTTATACATATAGGACATTTTGGCATGCATAGTATAGGTGGAAAAGGTTTTTTGGGATGATTTCTGTTGGGATATGTAAAGAGCAGCCTCACAATGATGAAATGTAATAGTAGATGACTGAAAACGACCCAAGGGATGAATTGCTAAGTAGAATAGTAACTCTATGATGTTACTCAGTTACATAGACAGAAAATAAGGGAATTACAGAATTCTAAGATCAGAGAGAAGAAGAGAAGTGTTCAGAGAGAAATTGATTCACGACTTGCAACATACCTTTCCTCTCCCTGCATCCCCCACTTAAATACTCACACCCTTCTTACTGCATATATCCCTTGAGCATACTGTCAGGCGTCCTGATTTTTGTGCCCCTTGTAGGATCAATTTATAAGAAATGATTCTTCCATATAAATTTTGTGCACACAATCTCACATTGGGGTATTGTATGATAGTTATCATAACCTCTGTTTTGACTTTTTGATTAATCAGCGTGTATTGATTATTACAAGAAAAGGGTACTTTGTATAATATTTCAAGCCATTCACTGTTTTCAGTCCCTTCTTCCCCCTACTTCTACTTTTTTTTATTCTAACTTTTATAAACTGTAGTCTCCCTCATGCATATGCAATTATGAATACTCACGTATTTTCATTTTTTCCCTTTTCAACAGGAGAATACAATACTATTCTTTACATCACTCTGTTGGGTTCGTAGGTCCGTCAGACATGGCAGAAGAAGCTGGTATGTTCATGGTTCATCGAACAATTGGCAGTGTTTTGTGTTGCAAATGTGGAATTCAAATGCCACCAAATGCTGCCAATATGTGTGTGAAGTGTTTGCAGTCAGAAGTTGATATCACGGAAGGACTACTGAAGCATCTAATTCTAGTGCATTGCCCTGAGTGTGATAAATACTTGCAGCCACCTAGAACATGGGTTCATCTACAATTAGAATCGAAGGAGCTCCTAACATTTTGCTTGAAAAAACTGAAGAGGAATTTAGATTCCAATAAAGTTACTCCAGTGCATGGTGAATTTATCTGGACTGAGCCCCACTCCAAGAGGATAAAAGTCAGGGTTAAAGTTGAGAAGGAGGTTTTGAATGGAGCAAAAATTCAACAGTCTTATCTTGTGGAGTATGTTCAACAGGAACATATGTGTGAATCTTGTTCTAGGGTTCAGGCTAACCCTGATCAGTGGGTTGCTGCTGTGCAACTTAGGCAACATGTTTCACATAGGCGTACTTTCTTTTATTTGGAGCAGCTGATTCTGAAGCATGGTGCTGCTGCAAGTGCTGTAAGAATAAAACAGATGGATCAAGGTATTGACTTCTTTTTCTCTAATAAAAGTCATGGTGTTAAATTTGTGGATTTTGTAGGGAAAGTTGCTCCTGTAAGGAAACGTGACGATAAGCAGCTTGTTTCCCATGATTCTAAGAGTAATAACTACAACTATAAATATACATTTTCTGTTGAGATCTGCCCCATTTGCCGCGAGGATTTGATTTGCCTGCCTCCTAGAGTTGCGGTTAGTTTGGGAAATCTTGGTCCTCTTGTGATTTGTACCAAAGTTACGAACAGCATTGCTTTACTTGATCCATTTACCTTGAGGCACTGTTTCTTAGATGCTGATCAGTACTGGAGGACATCCTTCAAGTCCCTACTTACTAGCAGGCAGCTAGTGGAATATGTTGTGCTAGATGTAGAGGTTGTTTCTTCTGAAGTTAACATTGGTGGTACAAAATATGTTTTAGCAGATGCACAAGTTGCTCGTGTGTCAGATTTTGGAAAGAATGACACAATATTTTTCATCAAGACTCATCTGGGCCATCTTCTGAATCCTGGTGATTATGCTCTTGGTTATGACCTATATGGGGCTAACAATAATGACATTGAACTAGACAAGTACAAAGGATTTGTCCTTCCAGATGTAATTTTAATAAAGAAGAGTTTTGAAGAGAAGCGCCAGAAGAGGCGTGGGAAGCCTCGTCCGTGGAAGCTCAAATCGCTTGACATGGAAGTTGATGATAAGGGTAAATTTGATCAGGACAGGATGAACTCAGAATATGAACAATTCTTGAAAGATCTGGAAGAGAACCCTGATCTGAGATTCAACATATCATTGTACCGAAATAGAGAATACCAGCCATCTGAGATGGCATCAGTGACTGATGGTGAGGAATTACCTTCTATTCCATTGGACGAATTGCTGGCTGATCTTGATTTGAATGAGGATGGAGATGAGGATGATAGCATGATGGAATGAACAGAAGCTGCTTCTATTCTGATTTGAAGTTGTATGGAATATTGGTTTTGTTATACTTGTACCCTTGAGTAATGTCAAGGGTGACTTTTCATTGATTTTGTGTTCATTTGCAATTTCCTTTGATGTTTTGCTTATTGAAAGAAAAAGTAGATAATTACGATGAATAGTAACTGGTATGTATAAATAGATTGTTAAGCGCGTTAACTTTCTGTTACAATCTTTCGAAGAACTCAGTAATGTATTTATTGTGAACTTTGCTTTGTATTTAATTGATGCAATGCAGTATTGTTGCTTGGTTGGGGGCCGAGTTCAGTGCTTGTGATCCTGTGTTGTGAGGCCCGGTCTATCTTCTGCTACTATTATGTTTGATGATTTTTTTTTCAAACTCTTTTTTTTTTTGTGGTTTTTGGGGCGGGGGGGGGGGGTTGATGATGAGTTATTTATTTGTTTGGTACATATTTTACACGTTGGAGGGACTTGGTATGGTATAACGTGCTTGCATTTATATTTTGGATTTGATTCTTCTAAAGCGAGAAGGTAAGAAGTTATTCATCATTGATTTGATTAATTATATAGAGATTCCAATTCATTAAATGATCTAAGAGTGGATAATCCTTTATTTTTTCATTTTAGAGGAGTTAAATTCTTATATTCCATGCGACACTCCACTCAAGCATACCTTAATTATTGAAGAGAATTTTGAAGTAGATGCAGGACGAGCACAAGTCCCCATCATATCAACAACTTGAGGAGGAACACCCTGAAAAAACTTACCTATCATTCCTTTTGTTTGAACAAAAGATTCTGTAAAAGAAACCGAATTTGTTTTCTGGGGGCAAAAAAGAGTAGTTAATTTCTTCTTAATGTATTTGTTAAATCTTTTCTACAAAAAATTGTGTAACACCCTACCTTGCTTATAGTTATATGTATAATACGTAGAGGTTACATTGAGAAAAATCGAAGTCACTTTTATTATTCCCTTAGTCTGGGTTGAATTACTTAGTAGTGTTTGGCCTAGCTTTATTTGACCATCTAGTGTAGTTAGCTTCTCATTCAATTCTTTGGTTTCTGGTTCCTTCTCAGTATGCTTCTGCAATACTTCTTGTAATTGCGATTCTACTTCCAGCCAGTTCCAGGATGCGAGCTTCATTTCTGCATTGGATTTCGGAGGCTTTTGATTGTAGGTCATTCAATTCAGCTAAAATGTTATTATGAGAAATCAGAAACCAGAAGATACGAGATGGAGAAAGGGAAATGAGAAATATAAAAAAAGAAGATTGTGGTGTTCCAGAAACTTGCGTGAAGAATGAGTAGCAATCTTTACCTTTTATGTTAAATAAAATCAAAGCTTTTATAAAAAAAAATTATCAAACAACTTTTAGCTTCAAAGTAGCTTTTAAGCCTTTAAAATACTGAAATTATCAAACAGTTTTAACTTTAAATTTTAAAGCTTTTATTTTTAGCTTTAGTTTTAAAGTAGCTTTTAATCCGAAAAAAAAATTAGGCCAAACGTTATCTTAGTTTAGACTTCGAATGCAAAGCAGTTTGTCTCCCCTCACGAGTTTGCTCTTATTTATACTTATTTTATCAAACATCACTAATTGAACCATTATATTAACGGATTATATTTAACTAGTTACACTTGGGGTATGTTTGGAAGAGCTTATAGAAAGCTTATGAAAATAGCTTATAATAATAAATCTAAGCAAATAGTTTATGATTTTTTCATAAGCTTTTTTTAGCTTATTTCCATAAGCTTGCCAGAAAAGCTTATGAAAATAAGCTGTTTTTAGCTTATTTAAAAAAGAACTTATTGTATAAGTGCTTAAATAAGCTGTGTATCCAAACGCATCCTTGATCAATTTAACATAAGGTACCACTTATGCAAATGAATAATCGTATAAATTATCAACCAAAGAAGTAGTTTTAAGTTACAATAATCAGAATCTAAAATGGGGATCAATGCCCTGTATAATGCTTCAATTGATAAGCAAAAGAAATTGCAATATAGAATGGTTCAGAGAGAATAAGGGAGAGAGCTTGATGAGGAGAGGCTGAGAGAGATAGAGAGGGAGTCCAAGACTGTCCAAATTCTTCAGACCCTTTTTACACTATATATATATATATATATATGTTGAGAATGACTTAAAATCACAAGGCTTTGTCAAAGGTAATTTGTGAGGCGAATCGATATTCGCGAGGCGAATGCGAGCATCGGTGTTATGAAGCTCTCGGGTTCGCGAGGCAAAAGGTGGTTCGCGGGGCGAAAAACAATGATAACAGAATTTGTGCAAGGTTGTTACAATCAGTTGGAGGTGGTTAAGTTTGTTTGAGGCTTCAAACTAACTTGGATCTTAAAGCTTCACAATGATTGGTGGTTTGAGTTTCACATGGATTGATATCTTCACATGGATTGATGACTCACCTAGTTAGTGATTGATGTATAGGTTATATATACATATCATGTAATAGGCTTTGAGGTTGAGAAGAGAGAGGTTGAGAGGCTTAATGGCTAGATGAGAGAATCATAGAGTGATTGGTAAGAGATTAAAGAAAGTGCATAGGAGTAGAAATGGCTATCTTGGGGGTATTTCTTGGAGGCATGATGTGAATCACATGAGAGTACAAGAATAGACAAGATAGGTGGAGATTTCTATTGTAAAGCTTTGTATCTCTTTGTTCATCATAGTGGAATGGTTGCTCTCTCCCATGGATGTAGGTCGCATTGACCGAACCACGTAAAACTCGGTGTTCATCTTTCTTTATTGTTTTGTTTCTTTATTTTCGATTAATCTTTGTTTTAGTTTCATTTGCGTAATTCTTTCTTGCATTGTTGTGCTTTGTGTTTCATGTGCATACAAACTTAAATGTTGCTTCGTGACCTCCATTTCACAATATATATATATATATATATATATATATATATATATATATAGAGAGAGAGAGAGAGAGAGAGAGAGAGAGAGAGAGAGAGATCAAATTACACCGGTGTAATACTTGACCATTGGTACACCATTCAATAACATCCCATCGGCTAATTATTTTTCAAAATCAACTGTTGGATTGAAAGTTATTATCATATAGATCATATCTATAAATTTTTACACAAATCTATAATCATTTGTTATTTCATTAAGATACATCAAAATTAACGTCAACGATGTAATTATATATAAAGATAATCTTGATGACATAGCAAATGATTATAGATTAATGTAAAAGTTTATAGATATGATCTATACGATAGTAACATTCAATCCAACAGTTAATTTTGAAAAATATTTATCCGATGAGATATTATTGAATGATGTAACAATGTCCAAGTATTGCACTAGTATAATTTGATCTCCCCTTATATATATATATATATATATATATATATATATATATATATATATATATATATATATATATATATACTGTTAATTCAGCCTCATTCCACCTCCAAGATGATAGCTTCAAAATATCCGTGGTAACTTGAGCTAATGTAAAATTTATTCACAACAAATAAGATCCAATAACGTCGATAAGTTTCCCTTATACTAAAAGGAGCTACATACTTATCTAATATGACGAGTTTATTGGTTAATATGATCCAGAATAGAAACAAAAGAAACAGAAACCAACAAGTTGTGAATAACTGGGTTCCTTAAATATGCTGTTAGAAGTTTGATTCTTGTTGTATGTATGAAAAAAAAATTTGTTGGAAGAAGCAAAATCCACTTCAGTGCTCTCTACAGTTCGAAAGGATTAGTCTCTGACTATCGACTGGGAATACCTTGGTACACACCAAGAAAAAAAGAAACAAAAGACACAGAAAGCATACTGGAAGTTCAATAATTATTAATTACATTAACCGAAAAACATGATTTATAACAAGCACAGAAGCTCCAAAATGGTCCTCCCAGAGCTCTTTTACAATGAGAAACATACAGGGAACAATACCAAAGCAAGGACTCCTAAGAGAAAACTGAAGAAGAAGAAAGCAAAAGGAAATCCAACAAGTATATAGTGATTAATATTTCAATCATGACTCCCTTGCCCTTGCATGCATGTCTTGCTGTACAAGAATGTCAATTAAGCAGGCAAGTCAAGGCCAGATAGATATCTATATCAAATATTCCCCTTCAAAGTTTCAATGTCAAATCTGGTGTTGAGTTCTCTATGTCTCCTGGTGGATTCACTTCAGTAAAACTCAAATCTGAACTTCCAGTCAGTATGAAATTCTGATGAGTATTACCTACTTCTGCAACCTGACGGAAACTACCAGGCCACAACAGTTCTGGCTCATCATCCTCCAAAAATATTGGAAGACCATCATATCCTTGCTCAAATCTAGCATTGCTTTTTACCTCAGCAGGCCTTATTGTTGGTGAGAAACCATGGTGCATTGAAGAGTGCGCCTTTATCCCCAAGGACCTAAAAGAACCATGCAGAGGGAGAGATGCTAGGCTGGCATACCTCTCAGAAAAGAATCCCATTCTCATAGCCCGTTTTGCTAATGTTCTTTCTCTCTTGTGTGCATTCTGGTGTCCACCAAGAGCCTGAGAGCTAAAAAACTTGCGCTGGCAGTAATTGCAAGAGAAAACTCGTGGGACTGTTGCTGCTGTAGTTTGAGAGGCAGGTTCATTGCTGCTCTCACTAGTGCTTGAGAATGAGAATCCTATTGAATCTCTTGCCCCTAACTCATTATTCTTGAAGTTGAGAGTTAAGTCAAGTGAAATAGCATCTGAATCAGGATGAATCCCTATTGGATTTGTGATGTTGGAAGAGTTAGTGAGGTTGTCACTACAAGGACCTAGAGAAGTTTCTTGAATAGATACATTGGAAGCAACCTGGCTGCTAACTTCAGATTCATATTCTGCAGAGGCCTCCACTTCAAGATCAAACTTTGGTTTCATGATCTAGCCGTGCTTATGTTGGAAGCTAATTTACAAATTAGAGTTCACCAATCAACCTTCAGAATAATCAAAGTATGATATCTTTTAGAGCTTCACTGAAAGATTTATTTTATCCTGCAATTTGGTACCCAATGAAAAGCCATCAGTTCATATTTAGCAAGCATCAAAACTAGAAATTCTTGAGTCAATGATTTACATTGGCATTTGATACTGTGAAATATTACTATACACAAATAACCTATGCTTTATCTCCTCCTCTGTGGAAGCCAATTAGTCCTGGCATAGATACACATTCATGAACCATATAGTGTGATTTAAGTGCCGTGAAAATGGACGTCCACAGTTGAAAAAGCATTACTACTAGGTGCTTGCTTGTTATACAATATGTTTGACCAGCCCAGATGTAAAAGAAACAAGCACTAAATAGTGGGGTGCTTCTAATTGAGGGCAAAATAGGTTCTACATACAGTCAAAGCTATTGATACCAATAAATGGTAGCATAGCAGAGGCCACAACCCCGCAGTGAAAAATACCAACAAAACCAATTTTTTGCTGGTATTTTTTCAGTTTTTTCCCCACCACTGCAGAAGTAGGACTAATGTCAATTTGAAATTATGAAGATTTGACTTATGATAGATTCGGTAACAAAGTGTAATGGTCAGATATTTTATTTAATTTATTTCAAAACTAAATGCAATTATCCTAGGTTTTTTATCCACATAGGAATTGTTAATGTATCATAAATTAATTACACGCTTCATAACAAGGTGTCAGATTCTTTTATTACCTGGAACACACCATCATCCCTAAACCTATTCTGTTTTTTCAGACCTGTGTAAGAAAAATTCAGCAGAAACAAGAATGCTGAATATGAAACATCTAAAGCCATCTAATTTGCAAATGTATGGTTGAATTTAAGGTCAAACTAGATATGGATGCCAATTCTGATTGGAGAATACAGTTGAACACCTTTAGTAAGAAACAATCTTGACTGAATCTTGAGCAATTCGTGTTATCTGCCCTACTCTTTTGCAAGTAAGTAAAGAAGTGGAATAAAGTAGCAAGGAGGCAAGCCATGAAGCTCATGAATATTAGTTAACCATTAATATTTAGTGTTTTTACATTTCATGAAGGCCTGAGTATTATCAATGATCTAGGAAATCAAACTCCTGCCATTTGTTTACAGTAATTAGTAACTTCTGATCTGAATTCAATCTGGAATCTTGCATGGAGATTCTTTCTGATTATATAAAACTATTCAAGTGTCCCGAGAAGTTATCCAAATCGGTTGTACTATTCATTGATTGTTAGTACAAGGTAGGGTGGAGAGACACTAAGTGGTAGAGTGAACACCATACCCGCACACAAGACAGAAAAATAAAAACGTTAACATGGAGAACTAACAACATCCACATAAGAATTGCACGCATAAAGTTACTTTGGAGCCTTGGCCAGAGAGGCAGAGTTTGGTGGTGGCAAAAATAAGACTAAACGGGGTTACTTATGAGCCACAAACCATTTTTATTCAGTGATTCTAATCTAACTTATCTGAAAACCAAGAAAGACTTAACACAAGGAAAAGTGGACAACTAAAACATAAAAACAAGCAGCAGTTCAGTACATAGATGGCAGTAAAAAAAGTATTGCATACCCTCTCATCTCAAGTTTCAAGATCAAGTGAAAGTGGCTTGCTTTTGAAACCACCTGTAGACTGCTTTGGAATTGGAGACATCTATCTTACTGTGGTGCTTTTCTTGCTATAACTGTTATGAGAACACAAAAGAGGTCCTTGCTCCTTGGGTTTTCTATGTTTCTGAAACACTAACAGAGGCTAAGGTGAGAAGTTAGATGATGTTCTAATTAAGAAATATAAATGAAAAGGAATAAAAAAGTAAAGGAGAGAGAGATAGAGACGGTAGGTATTGATGTTTAATAATGGGAAAGCTAAGGTAAGAAAGGAGTGGAGGGTTGGGGAACAGAGAAGTCAGAGGAGGAAAAGCAGGTGTCGGGATATATATAGAGAGTGAGAGGATATGTCTGAGGTAGTGTACAATTTTGTTTCCTTTTTACAATTTTGAGATTTTTCTCCACATTTTTCATATGGAAAAAGATTATTAGCATGAAGTAATTTTCATGGAAAGCTGACGAATAAATAGTAACTTTTTTTTTTTTTGTGTTAGATCAGATTTTCCCACAGGCAAGCTCTGAAATTAATTCTCCGACCGGAATAATGGTTATGTAAAGCTCTCTTCAAAATTATGACTCCAGAATTTGAACGCCCGACATTATAGATGAAGGTAGCTCGAGTCGTGATCCACTTCTAATGTGACCAACCACTATTGGATAATAAATAGTAACTTTTACATATGTATTTTTATTTTCGTTTTTACCACCCATGTTTAATCATTCAACACTTCATTCATTGGTCATAATTCATTCGTTACTTTTTATGGGTATACCTTGGTAGGAAATATCGAAATAGCATGACTCTTTTCATATTTGTTGTAACATAATCAAAATAATAAAATAATTTATATGAATAAATTCTCATTTTGGTCCTTGAAATTATAAGATCGTATCAATTTGATTCTTATTTTAATCTGGTCCCTGAAATTTGTAAGGTCGGATCAACTTGGTCTCTGATGGAGGGACTAGATTGATTAATATTTGATAACTTTAGAGTTGTTTTTGGAGTTTTGAAAATACTAACGGTCAAGTTGATACGACTTTATAATTTCATGGATCAAATTAAAAATTTATTCAAATGTATACATACAAAACTATAGATATAAGTGCGTGTTAGACATTATTCCTTTTCAAGACAGGTTACAAGTAACAACTGCTTTCCCCACATACTAAGTTCAACCTACAACTAGGTTGATCATACATCATAGTATGAGAAAGAACCAAAAACAGGCCAACATCAGTGGAGTCATATTCCCACCAAAGAATCTCTTTCTTGCCTCTCTCTCTCCCCCTCCCCCACTTCAAAAGTGTTTCGGATAAGTCCATAATGCATGGGGTCAGCTTCGGAGTTTCATATTTGGTCCTATCTATCACGTCCAGCATAACTACTCTTTACATTATTCGCACCGCAACATATATTATTCATGACATATATTGTGGTACAACATCATTTGTTTCTTAACAACTCCACTCACCATGACTAATAGATCACATGTCCTTCCCCTGCCAACAACCATTTTATTTCTACGATTTGGGAGATTCTGTGCCTTACAACGGGTGGATAAATGATTAAGGATAAACCTATTGAGTTAGTCCATAAAGTAAATAAAGATGTATCTACCTTTAAATCATTTAGTTGGTTGAAATCACGATATAGTTTATCTAATTAATGATATACTTTTATTTATTCATTTTAGAAACAAACTCAATTTAGATGAATTTTTTTCAATTATTAATTCAATTGAATAAATGGTTAATTACATTAGTTTTTAAACTAATGGGTTAAATGGTGATACATTTGCAATTCACGATATATAAATTAGGCAAAATTACTCTTTTGATCATTTATCGTAATTATTTTTTTTATTTTGGTCCCTTAACATTTTTTTGTGACAAATAAGTCTCTTATGTTTACAAACATTAACAACGTTGGTCTAAATATTAGTAAACATCGCCTCAAATGGTCATACGTGTCCGTTAAGTATCCAACATGACACTGGCATGGTGCTGGCTTGGTGTCTTGGCCTAAACGACGTCTTTTTGGCGATTTCAGATCGGTGTTTGAGTAAGGTAGATGTAAACCAAGCTTTGTAGTCATGATTGTAGGGAAGAAGATTGAGAACCATGAATTCTAGGTCACCATTTAAGGGGGAGGAAGATAACTCATACACCCCCAATAACAACAACTAGGTCACCAACTACTTAATACGTCTAGTTATGGAGTTAACGGATACGGTTAACAAAGTTGAATGAAGAGTAACACTTATGCCAATATTGTTAACGTTTGTAAACATAAGGGACTAGTTTGTTACAAAAAAAAAAATTAAGGGACCAAATTGAACAAAACAATTAACTTAAGGGACCAAAAATGTAATTTTGCCTATAAATTAGTATAGAGATTTGTAAGAGTTTCAAATATATAGAGTTTTTATAAAAGATTTAAATATCATTTTTTAATAAATTCTACACAAAAAATAATAATTTTTATATCAATCAAATCATTTCTATTTATAAATACAACTTAGAATCCTTGCCAATTTCCTTGCTGGGTATTCCCCCCGTTTTTAAGATAAAATTGTGAATAGACAGCAATTAAAGCACAGTGTGGTCACTCTTGTTTTGCATAATTTTACATTGCAAGGACTCTATTAGAGCAAGATTTGAACAATTTTACCCGGAATCCAATTGTTCCTTTGGCGAATTTACTCAAAACAACTGTCAAAGTAGAATTTGAACATGTATGATCTTTTATTCAGGGAAGAGGATGACAATTTGAACCATTACATAGGATATAGGAAGCCAAGTGGACATAAGCAACCTATCAAAGGGAAGAGATTTTAGGGTTTCCATGGCCTTCAATCCCCATCGTTAACCTGCCATTTTAGGAAGATAATGGGATGGTCCATTATTCCACGCACGAAATTATAGAAGCATCATGGCCATAGATTTGGATCTTTAATATTTGCTCCTTTCAGCCACGCGAGTTGTCATCCCATAGCTTGAGAGCACGAGCAGGAACATATGGGTCTCACAAATCCATCATTGCTAAGCTATCTAGCAATATCATCGTTCATAATCCTTTACATTTTTTTTTTTGGTGCTATTATCCTTTACATTTTTCATACAAGTAAAAGCTGCTTCAGTGATCTAATATATAAGTCCTAACCTGAATATAATTGAAATAACTAATTAACAATTTGCTTACGCATGCATTTTTTTTTTCCACCAGAAAAAACTCAGCGAAAGTGAATTTATCTTTAAAGTGTGATGTTTCCACTTTTGATTTAATAAAATAGATTAAGATTTTTATGTTCACTTTACAAGTTCACTTTAGAGGAATTTTATCCAAAATAAAAATAATTCATTAAAGTTGCAATTAATATACCCAAAAAAATTTGAGGCATGGACACTTTAACCCTTATCATTGTTAATTTAGTAAAAAAACAATTAAGGGTGAATGGAAGCTAAGAAAGACAAAGAGATAACATCTGCTATAAAGAGTGACACAATCAATGCGACAGCAAATGTTATCCTATTATTGGCTCTATTTGCAGCCTTGAAGGGGAGAATGATTTTGCAAAGGGTAAAAAACAGAGGATTGTTATACATGTATTGAAAGTTTTTATTGTCACAACTTTTCTATTTTCAATATATTGAATTCATCTTTTTCAATAGAAATGTTTCATTCGAATTTCTTAATAAGTGTCGAGTAAACATTTGCCTTAAAATTGTCACAAAAAGTTGTCATAAAAAAAGCATTTGCCTTAAAATAATTAATTTTAAAAATTATTTTTAAATTAATGATACGGTTGATCTAGCTTATAGTGCACTAACTTAAATATTCCAAGGAAGTAAAACAAGACAGAGCACCTAGGGGAACATGAAATTTTCTATGAACACAACAGTCTTCACACACTTCAATGTTTAGCAGATGTCAAGGAAGTAAAACACCTCAATTTTATTCTTAGTTTTTTGAGATTCTACTAATTTTATTATAGAAGAGATTTTGTCAAAATTTGTTCATAAGTTATATTAGGTTAAAGAATCGTACAATTTTTAGTGATTATGTGTTAGTGCAACCACGTATGAACAATTAATATATGGATTGCACTCTTTCAAGGTGGAAAAAATATATCCCCAATGGTATGTTATATATGCAACCTTCCCTGCTTTTTGTGTTGTTCATCAAAGAAAGAATTTTTTTTTTGTAATTATGATATAGGTATGAAGTATCCATTATCGTTAGCGGTGACTAATCGTTGTTGGGGAATCTGTTGGACATATAAGATGAGTTCTCTCCTCCCAACCAGATTTTTTCCATACACATGAGTCAGGATTCGAACCCCTGATCACTTGCTTAAGGTGTCTGAATCTTTTACCATTCGAACCAACCACATATTGATAAAGAGAGAATATTTTGTGCCGAAGACACTGAGAAAACTTGGCAGTAACCTCAGGCCTTGCATTTATTCAACAAGAAAACTTACGAGTAGTTTGTGGTGCTGTTATTTTTTGGTAGAATTTGGTGCTATTATTTTTAATGAGAATAGGACATATGTAATATATATTACATATATTATATTTGTATTAATAAGTTATTACTGATGTTTCTTTTTCGTATTGAAAATCAGTACCACCAAAACTTAAAAAGAATGCACTTAAGTAAGTTTGTCATTTATTTAATTGAGTCTTGCTAATCAATGTAAAAATTAGATGTAACATTTTTCAATGTAATAATTAATAGTTTCCAATAAAAACTTGTCCTTTTTGATTCCTTAACGTTTTCCTATTTAATTAAGAAGAAATTATATTAACTTCTTTGGTTTAATTACATTTAATACCTCTTTTGTTTGAAAAATACAATCACATCAGTTGAGATTTATATATCCTAATTCATTATACTTACGTCTTCTTTAGGGGAGAAGATGGTAATTATATTGACCTCTCCTATAAGTGACTAAGAGTAACTTTAAAAAAGGTGGGATGTCAGCATAATTATAAAATCTTTGGAGAAATAAGTGTAATTTTGGCTTTAATTAATGTCAGGATTATGCTTCATTGCGATCTTTAAAGCAACAGCCAACAACCAATGTATTGGAAGGAAACTCAGCAATATTATGAATGGAGAAAGAATATGAGAGAACCACTTGTCTAAAGGGCTGACAAGGCAGGGTTTATAAAGAACTATACCTATCTTACAAAAAGTGTTTTTTGAAGAATATATTAGCACAATTGTATCCTGCATCATGCTTTTAGGTTGAACTAGACAAAGTTAAACATAATATTTTAATGGGCATTAGAAAACTTAAGGACATGTTCAAAGGGGATTAGTCTTTTAACACCTGAAAAGATAAAGTAGCAGTGGGTGGAGAAAGAAAGTCTATGCTTCTCAAATCAAAGCAAATTTTCTATAGACTTTTGCACTTAAAAGAACTCCTAGCTAGGCTAGGGCAAGGGCATTACCTACTAATTAGGCCATTAAGGCTTAAGCACATGTCCAAAGCAGATATTAGTGATTTTCTCAACTAGATCGAGATCAGAGAGGGATCAAGGGAAATATTAAAAAAAATCATGACAAATGCAACCTTGCCACGTACGTCTGTTTGATCTTATTATTGCAATAACAAATTTTTCGGTAATAAGAGTCAGAAAGAATTAAACAATACAATAGAATAGAACAGTACTTTTTCTTAGGAAACTAACGGAAGTAAAAGACACTGCCAAGCCAAAACAGTTTAATAAAATCATGTCTATATCTATCGTATTCTGTTTGCAGTTATTTTATCACACGAATGGCACGTGACCAAGTGACACTCTAGCTACCTTTTGGTCATGGCAGTTATGGACAAGTCCATGTTTCCGTCGTTTAGTGCAGTTCCCAAGACGCCGCTCGTCAACACCTTAGGCTCCGTAACTGGTTCAAACTGGTCCCCCACCACATACCAAGTTCATATCTCTTATTATAAACTCTAAATGCGCGCATAACATATGATCAGTATTATAGTAGTATTGTTGTGCAGAAGATATACATAATAACCCTAGTGATAATTAAACTCTCGACTGACACAGTATAAAGCAAATTAATTCTTCCACTTGGTTGGTGACTTTTTAATATATTCTCATGCTTCATATTTCTTTACAATTGTTTCATCATAAACATGTTGTTAGTGGTGATTAGTTAGAGCCCACCAAAGACAAGGATTAGTCACATGTATACCCAATTTTGATACGTATTCATAGCTACGACTTTACCTAATACCTATGTTCAAATTACTTTCAAACACCTCTTCATGATTCCAAGTAATTGGAGAGCTTGCCTAGTAAGCTTCCATAATCTTTAAGTACTAATTTTCCCAATGAATCCCACTTAACTATCGGATTTGAATTTAGATACCAAATTAATAATATCGGTCAGACACCCATAATACTTATAGGATTGGGGGGAAATACAATCTATTGGAGTTCATGGCAAGTTTGGTAAGGATTTGGTAATAAGAGCATTTATAAAAACAGTAGTGGTTGATTGACTGCTGCTGTCTTGTGACATGTGGCTAAACAACAGCACAACACGGTGGAAGCATTGTACATACAAAGATTGTTGCGCAAATATAATGCATATATGCATTAAAAATGCATACTCACAGTAATCGAACACGTGTATTCACTTATTTTATAAGGAAAAAATTATATTATTTTATCTTAAGATTTGATTTAATTATATCCGATATTTCAGTTATTTTAAAAATTATATTAACTTCTTCAAAATTTATGTTTTCACTCTACTTAGGGTGATATTTAGTACATATTGCCATGTACTAATCTCTAATCTTCCCTAAGTGTTAATTATAATTAAGTCGAATCTGCTAGGAAATTAATTACTATAATTTTTTCCTCAAAAGTAAAAAAAGCATTAACGAGTATTTTAAAAGAATTAAAAATTTTAAATATAATATATTAAAATTCAATATATTAAATAAAAATATATAATATAAGTAATAAAAAATAAAAACATTGAATAAAGCTTATAAATGGTCTTTAACAGTTTAACTAGTTTCTTACAGTATTAATTGACAAGACCTTTTTATTTGTTTTCGGTTTCGGTTTCTTTAACAAGACCTTAAAAAACGGAGAGCATTTATTTCAATCTAAAGTCAAAGTTATGTCTACTGTCTACAGTCCATATTTATATATTCTATGTTGACATCTTAAAGTCGATTCCATGTCTCATGAGGCAAATCTCTTTTTTCCATTTCATCTTTAATTATCCTTGGTCTGTAGTGTAGTGGCTCATATGGTCCTAGGGAAAGTTTTTGGACAACTGAGAACGGGTCCTCTTTTTCTTGCTTTATGATATGATGAAAGACAAAAAATTATAAACAAATGTGTTAAAATATAAAAATATGATATTAATGTTAAAAAATAGTGTTCAAATAATAAAACTCTATAATCCAACTTGTTTTTAATATTTTTCTAAAAGAAAGAAAAGAGTGAATCAACAATGAAAGGACTAAAGGTAAGATTGCAGCCCAGTTAAAACAAGGATCGTAGAACATCAAGCCCCCCCTTGTCATGTAATGAGTGAGGAAGGACCAAGAACAACTATACCCTGTGGGCTAAGGCCCTATTAATTTCTCTCAGCTTGAAGCCACACGTCTCAAAAGGAGAAGACTTTGTTCTCAAGACTACCGCAATCAAGAATTACCTTATAGCAGCTCAATGCACGACCATAATCTACGAGGAACCCTTACTTTATTTCCTCCCTAATTGCTTCCCAAGATCAGTGCAAGTCTGGAATGGACAACATCTTCAGTATGTCCAACTTAGCAACGTACATAAAAACTTATATTTTTAACTTACAAAAAATATTATTTTTACAGAACAAACTCGCGGCTGCAACAATTTTCAGGACAGAATAATAGAAAAGAAAAGTTGGGCGTGTGTAATAATCACTAGAGTTGTTAATAGCATTAAAAAAAGTAGTTCAACTAGAAGCTCAATTGCGATTTATTTGTTTTAACATAACACAAGTATAGTAGTTTCATGAGATAAGTGAGATTCAATTGAGCCTGCGAGAGAAGTCCAAATTTAATGGTCCATGTACATATAATCATAATCAACCTTGGATGTTATGCCATGTGCTTTGTAAAGCGTAATCCACGTACCAGCTCGAAACGATTTATAAAATGCAATAATTCTCGGAGACTTTTCTCTTTGTGCTTCAACCACAGCAGTTGGGTTGGGCTAGAAAATATTACGAACTACAACAATTGGGTTTTCATGAGGAAAAATATCATATATCCACAACAGTTGGGCCACATTCTGCTTCGCCGCAGACCTTTGTTTGTCCACTTATGTAGGTAGACTTGCATTCATATGTTTGTGGGGTAATAGATTTTTGCAAACTATTTTTTTTTTTTTTTTACACTTTTCTTACTTGTTTGAGAAAAAACAAGAAAGAAATAATGTAAATTAGGAAGAATATTTCTCTTGTTTTATTACCTTAAATAAAGTGATATAAGAATAGTGCCAATAAAAATTGTATGTAAATGACATTGTTGCATTCTTTTCTGTGTAATATTTTTTCATGTTTGGAGAGTTTTGTGCTTTAAATGGGTCATCCTTGAAATAGATAGAATTCAATGTATTTTCTACATATCAGAATATCATACAAAAAAAATCCACCTCCACATTGTCATTTATGAGAAAACTCGAACCCAACTCCAAACCCAGTCAAGTCGAGTTGAGTGGGCGGGTACCATTCCAGAACATTCTTGATTATAAACTCATAATATTTTAGGAATTACAGTAATTACAGTAATAAGAAAATTTGTAAACCAAAAAACATGGACGTACGTAAATTCTTTTTTAAAATATCTGAACTTATAGATTTTGTTACCCATAATAATAATAATATTAAAAGTTAGAAAAAAGAAGGAAGATGCCAAGTTGGCCCAAATACCAGAATCACACCCACTCATGTCAGTATAGAGTCTTTATGTGTCATCAGCTATGGACATGACAGCCCGGGCTTTCAGATATGTGGTCCCCACCTGCATGTGCGCTAGCTACTCCTCTTCCACATTCCATCACTCTCTTCTCTCTTCTCTATGCACCCATCAACCTTATCACCATTTTCATCTCTTCCATACCATACCATACCATACACTACCGAAGAAGAAGAAGAAGAACATTGAACACCACCACCATGAAGCTAATCAAGTTACAATCTTTCTTCATTTTCCTATCTGGGTTTCTCTCCATCACCCTCCTCTGCGTTAACTCCCAACAAGACGCTTCCGTAATGCTAGCTCTCAAGAACACCCTCAACCCGCCCGTCTCTCTCGGATGGTCCGACCCGAATCCCTGCAAGTGGGACCACGTCACCTGCTCCGGCGACGATCGGGTAACCCGGATCCAAATCGGGCGGCAGGGACTCCAAGGAACACTCCCGAACACCCTCCAAAACCTGACCCAGTTGCAGCACCTGGAGCTCCAATACAACAACATCTCGGGTCCCATACCCACCTTAAACGGGTTGAGCTCGCTCCAAGTCTTCATGGCTAGCAACAACCGTTTCACTTCAATCCCCAACGACTTCTTCAACGGCATGTCTCAGCTTCAAACGGTGGAGATAGACAACAACCCCTTTGAGGAGTGGGAGATACATCAGAGTCTTCAAAACGCTTCTGCACTTCAGAACTTCTCAGCTAACTCTGCTAACATCAAAGGGAAGTTACCAGATTTCTTTGGCCCTGACGTGTTTCCAGGTTTGACCCATTTGCATTTAGCCTTCAACAATCTTGAAGGAGGGTTGCCTTTAAGCTTTTCTGGGTCGCAGATTGAGACCCTTTGGTTGAATGGCCAAAAGGGTGATGCCAAACTTGGTGGCACTACTGAAGTCTTGCAGAACATGACCTTTTTGACTGAGGTTTGGCTGCACTCAAATGGGTTCACGGGTCCTTTACCAGATTTTTCAGGGTTGAAAAGCTTGCAGGTTTTGAGCTTGAGGGATAACGCTTTTACTGGTCCTGTTCCAAGTTCATTGGTGAGTCTTAAATCTTTGAAAGTTGTCAACTTGACTAATAACCTGCTTCAGGGACCAATGCCAGTGTTTGGTCCTGGTGTTGAGGTTGATATGAGCAAGGATTCAAATAGCTTTTGCTTGCCGGGTCCTGGTGATTGTGATCCCAGGGTCCTGGTTTTACTTTCTGTTGTTAAACTTTTTGGTTATCCTCAAAGGTTTGCTGAGAATTGGAAGGGGAATGATCCATGTAATGATTGGTTTGGGATTACCTGTAGTGATGGGAACATTACTGTTGTCAATTTTGAGAAGATGGGGCTTACTGGTATGATATCCCCAGAGTTTGCCAAGCTCAAATCACTGCAAAGACTTATGCTTGCTGATAACAATCTCACTGGTTCAATTCCTCAGGAACTTACAACTTTGCCTGTGCTTACTCAATTGAATATTGCAAACAATCAGCTTTTTGGAAAAATCCCAAGTTTTAAAAGTAATGTCATTGTCAACACTAATGGTAACAAGGATATAGGGAAGGATAAAAGCAGTTTGTCTCCCCAGGGTCAAGTGTCTCCAACAGTTCCAAGTGCAAGGGGAGAAAATCGTGGGAGTTCCGGAAATGGTGCCAAAAAGTCTTCTTCCCATGTAGGAGTGATTGTGTTTGCTGTGGTTGGGGCTGTATTTGTGGTTTCCTTGATTGCTTTCCTAGTTTTCTGCTTGCTTAGGATGAAGCAGAAGAGGTTAAGCAGGGTCCAAAGCCCAAATACACTTGTTATACACCCTCGTCATTCTGGATCAGACAATGAAAGTGTGAAGATTACAGTTGCAGGTTCTAGTGTGAGTGTTGGTGGTATTAGTGAGACCCAAACTATGGCCGGCAGCGAGGCAGGAGATATCCAAATGGTTGAAGCTGGGAATATGGTCATTTCTATACAAGTCCTGAGAAATGTCACTAACAATTTCAGTGAGAAGAATATATTGGGGCAAGGAGGTTTTGGAACTGTTTATAAAGGTGAACTGCATGATGGTACAAGAATTGCAGTGAAAAGAATGGAGTGTGGTGCCATAATTGGGAAGGGCGCAACAGAATTTAAGTCTGAGATTGCTGTTCTGACGAAGGTTCGCCATCGGCATCTTGTTGCCCTTCTTGGCTACTGCTTGGATGGGAATGAGAAGCTTCTTGTGTATGAGTACATGCCTCAGGGAACGCTAAGTAGGCATCTTTTTTACTGGCCAGAAGAAGGGCTGGAACCATTAGAATGGAATAGAAGATTGACCATAGCCTTGGATGTAGCAAGGGGTGTTGAGTACCTCCATGGCTTGGCCCATCAAAGCTTCATTCACAGAGATTTAAAACCTTCAAACATTCTCCTGGGAGATGATATGAGAGCAAAGGTTGCAGATTTTGGTTTGGTGCGTCTTGCTCCAGAAGGAAAAGCCTCCATAGAAACAAGAATTGCAGGAACTTTTGGATATTTGGCACCGGAATATGCAGGTATCTTTTAATTCCTTTCCTCCCCACTGGTTCTTTGTGAGATAAGTTATTTTGAATTAATACTCCCAAAGAAACAAGTAGAGATAATTAGGCCATGATCAATATATTAGTTTGATTTGAATGTTAGCTATATATTTTAAGTCAATGTTTTAGTGCCTTAGTATCTCAGGGAAAAGTATACTATAAAATCTAGTTTGATCAGCATATTTATGGCAATTTGGAATCCGTAATGCTTTAAAAGCAACTGGAGACATTCAATTTTTTAGGAAGGTAGGTAATAATACATTTTTCTCTTGCATAGACTGTGTAGCCAATTGGTTTGGCTAACTTATTGATGAAGAGGTAGAGTGGAGAGCTATTTCCTGTCACCATAATAGACCAGGCTGTAAAGTTAAGTAAACTTTACACATTACAAATTCAATGTGTCACTAGAAAGCCAAGAATGTAACTTGTGCATCCAAGTTATTCATGTTCAGTTCTGAAAAATGGTTACGAGTATGCATATTACTTTTGAGACATTCATTGTTAAGTGGACTTTCGAAATGTAAAATTTCCCTTGGATTGGTCTTGTATTTAGATGACGTGATGTATTTGTATTGACTGGACATGTGCTATCTATTTTTCTCCTTGTCAGTATAAAATTTTTCAATGGTTGTGTTTATTCTTTCTTGGATGTCCATTTATTTTTGGGCCAATGTCTCTTAACACTGCCATGCATATGGCTATATAACTGCAGTTACTGGCCGTGTGACAACTAAAGTTGATGTGTTCAGCTTTGGTGTAATATTGATGGAACTGATAACCGGAAGAAGAGCACTTGATGAGTCTCAACCAGAGGATAGCATGCACCTTGTAACATGGTTCCGTCGAATGTACATAAATAAGGACTCATTCCGCAAGGCTATTGATCCGACAATCGAGATCAACGAGGAAACACTTGCTAGCATTCACATCGTAGCTGAGTTAGCTGGCCACTGCTGTGCAAGGGAGCCATATCAAAGGCCGGACATGGGTCATGCAGTTAATGTGCTTTCTTCTCTTGTAGAACTTTGGAAACCATCTGATCAGAATTCTGAAGATATATATGGTATTGACCTTGACATGTCTTTACCACAAGCACTTAAGAAGTGGCAGGCTTATGAAGGTGGAAGTCAAATGGAGTCTTCTTCATCTTCCCTTCTTCCAAGCTTGGATAACACGCAGACAAGTATACCTACACGCCCGTATGGATTTGCCGATTCTTTCACATCAGCGGATGGTAGATGATCATGTTTGGCTGTAAATAATTGTGAGGTGGTTTTTTGGTGTGTATGTTCATTCTCTTTGCTTCATGCTGGCTTTTCCATGTGAACTTGTTTATCTTTTTATCAATTTTCATGGTGTAGTCTCTTCCACGATTAATCTTATACTATTTTTAGCACTTGTTTAAGGAGCTTTGCTGACAAACTGAGAAGAGATTCTCAGAAGAGGATTTATTTTTCATCACAGGTTCATGTGTTTCCCCTTTCCGTTAATATCCAGTACATATATCAAATACCGTTATTGACCTACCCCTTAGTAGTCTGATTAGTTCATTTTCATGATAACTCTATTGAGCCAATTGGTTGCAACTTGAAAGTTGACAAATGGCGCATGCGGATCAATATACAACAACTTGCATCGTTTGAAAACCTGCAACTTGAATTTGTTTCTTCGTGTGTTAGAGAGATTTCCAAAATTCTGAGAATGAGAACTTGTTACTACAAGCCGCAAGGTAGCTATCATTTCCACCTTGCAGGGAATTTGCCGTGTATCATGGAGTTTTGGTTGAGCATGAATTTGTGAAATGGACAAAATAGACAGGTGCCAAAGTAGTTAAAGAAAGCATCAAATATTATTTGCTGCTGCTTGCCCTTCTGTGGAAAGGCGACAGTGTGGCAAAAGGCAAGTGCAAGTTATGCCAAAAGATGATGCCTCACCCTTTCCAACTGGCTTCCATAAGTCACTTTATGATATCTTATCTTTTAACATTAAAAAAAGGAAAGCATCAAGAAGTTGAAGATCCTTTTTAAATTTTAACCTTTGAAGTTGACTAAAACACTAATCCAAATTTACAATAATAAAAAATAGAGATGGAGTTGGTTAGTTTTAGAAACTTCGGAGATAATTAATGGTGTATTTTAACCTGCAAGAGACGTAAGAAGTATGACTATTAGGAGTCCATGCTTGTCTTTCAAGATGTCAATGAATGGATTTAGTAAGATGCACGTAAGCTTATCTCAATTAATTATCTGACCAGAAAAAAAATTATAAGAGTCATAATTTAGGTTAAGATAATGGACAAAATTCTGCTGTTCCAAAAAATTGTGTTTTTATATTTCCCACCAATTAAAGATTGAAGATGTGCATAGGTGTTAATGAGTTATGATTTTATTTTATTAAGTGTCAAATTATCATTGGTGGGGGACAGAGAATGTGACAGAAAAATGAGATAGAAGATTTTTATCCATAATTGTATAAATATCATTAATCTTTTTCATATGTCCCATGCTCCCATGTAATCATTACCTTCCACCTTTCTATTATTGCAATTAAGGGTGCGTTTGGGTATACAGCTTATTTAAGCGCTTATACAATAAGTTCTTTTTTAAATAAGCTAAAAATAACTTATTTTCATAAGTTTCTCTGACAAGCTTATAGAAATAAGTTAAAAACAGCTTATGGAAATATCATAAACTATTTTCATAAACTATTTGTATAAGTTTAATTCCATAAGCTATTCTCATAAGCTCTTCATAAGATCTTCCAAACGCACCCTAAGTCGTGTTCTTAGTGATAAAATTAAGCTATTTTGGGATGTAGGCTAGCATGCTTGGGAAATCAGATGGAATCATAAAACAACTTAAAACTCTTAGACATTGAAATTGCATATTAATTTTAAAAAAAAAACACAGATTTTTCTTATTACCATGTTGAGAAGATTTACCCTTCTTCTTTCACAGTTGGATCGAACCATATTTATGAAGAAAAATACTAAACAATCAAGATGACTTGATATTGTTTTTTAACTATTGATTTATCCATCTCTATAACTTATCCAACAATTATCTTAAGATGGGAGAATTCTAAATGAGTTTTGTTACGTAGCATTATTCGTTTATAAATCTGTAAAATGTGCCTTTTAATTTTTATTCTGAATAGGTCAAAATCAATTCTACGAGCAAAAATAAGGCTAATAGAATTGAAAGTTACTATTATTGTGTTTGGATAGCAAAATCGTGGTGGATAAAATTGATTCTGGAGTGGGTAGAATTGATTCTGATGGAAGCAAGAATTCCTAACTTTTGTGTTGACTGAAATCGATTCTGGAGTGTGACACCCACAAAATTCTTTATATTTACACATCAAAAGTGATTTTACTTTTATCATCCAATCGAAATCAATTATTCTGAAACCACTTTTAAAGTATTATTACCAAATACAAATCAACTTTTAAACTCAATTTTTTTAGATCAATTCTTTTAACAACAATTCTATCAAAATCTAAAATAAACGGAGTGAGATTCAATAGTATACTAAAATGGAGGTGAGGTTTTATAGACTTTGTGTATAAGAACAATAGGTTAGATACAAAAGAGATTAGAAATGAACGTGTTAGATATATATGGTGACTATGGTGGTCTGGTAGAAGTGAAAATTCAACCCAAGTATGCCAGTCTGCAGCACGAGCAACAACTAAGCAAGGATTTAGAATATATCATCATCATTTGTGCATGGCAACACTCACATGTCAAGTTGAGTTAAATTTTAGTCTAGTGTAATGAACATTCAATTATATACTCCGAGGTTCAAATCACTAGCTAGCTGTACAAGGAGTGTAAAGTAAGAAATATATAATATCGAGTGAGAGAGAAAGAATAGAAAGAGAAAGTGTGAATAATGGCTATTATCGAAAGAAAAACTATAAGAATCGTTATGTGTCTAGACCATAAGGAAATATTCTGTTAGTTGACTGTGAAGGTTGGATCTGTATGATTTGGTACTCGAAATTGTTAGTGGGCTGAGTGATGTCTTATGGACCAGGCGGAGTCTTTTATGATTAGTAAACATAGTGAATGAGGGGTTGGATTGGGCCCAACTATTCTAGTTTGGTCCAAGTTTGAATAGTAAAAATGTTTTAATAATAGCTAAATTATTCTTTTATTCCCTCGTTTGTTTTAATTTATTTAAGTTGGTCCCTCTATTTTAAAAATGTTCAAGTTGATCCTTTATTTGCCAAACGTTAATCAATTTGGTCATTTCCGTTAAGTTTCACTGTTAAGTTCTGACTAAATTACTCTTTTGGTCCCTCATTTGTTTTAATTTATTCAACTCGGTCACTATATTTTATTCAACTCAGTCCCTTATTTGTTTTAATTTATTCAACTTGATACCTCACTTATTTTAATTTATTCAACTTAACAGTGAAACTTAACGGAAAATACCAAATTGCTTAACGTTTGGCAAGTAAAAGACTAACTTGAACATTTTTAAAATAAAGGGACTAACTTGAATAAATTAAAATAAATGAAGGACTAAAAAAGTAATTTAGCCTTTCATAATTGATAATATGTGATTAAATGAGTAAAAGTTTTACAATGAATCGAAATTAAACCCACCTAAAATATCATTGAATATAGTATGATATAGTCTAAAATAATAAAATTATTTACACAATATATATTATAAGGAAGATTCTATGATATCCCTTGGACATCATACCTTATCTATGTGGTTTAATCAGATGGTGAGAATTTAATTTCATGTGACATCAACATGATTCAATTAATTAAGATAGCGCATTAAGATACTCAAATTCTCTACTTTCCGATACCATAGAAACGTCAATATTATAATTATAATTACAATTGTAAATGCCATATTGGCATGGCTACAATCTTATTTGAGTTGACTGGCTATGATGAAAAAGATAAAAGTAAGAACAGCGACCCATTTTCCCTGTGCGGCTGTAGCAAACACGCTCGTGCACACGCAGTTGGCACACGCATGCATTAGTAGACTCAATTGTCCAAATGCCTAAAATGTAAAATCTATGCAATGTAATTCATCACACCGACCAGCTGACTAAGTCCCAGTCAGCTCCTCACCCACGCCGTTCAAACCTTTCAACGTCTTATTAGTACAACAACTACTTCCACAAAATTAATTATACTTCAATCATATATATCATATGCTACTATAGTCCTTCATACCACTAAGTGAGAGCCTCATTTTCTATTTTCAACTCTTCCAAACTTTCAACGTTCAACGTTCAAACAACAACCTAGCACACACGCACACAAAACAAAACTAAAACTAAAACTAACATAGTTTTGCTATAAACTATTAATATTAATCTTCTCTCATTTTGCTTGCTTTGAAACATTCTCTACAATTTTAAACCATTCATCTTACCTATCTTTGACCCGCGTACCACACAAGCACCTCTATCCTCACATTCCCCAATCCTCACACAACATAAGTATATATAAACAAGCCACGCAACCTGGTTTCCCTCATCACAAATCCTTTACTCTCACTACATAACTATCTACCCAATTAACAACATACAAACAACAACATAAAAAACATTAGAATTATTTTGTTGTGAGCTTATACCAAAAGCAAAATGGTTTTGTCTTGGACAAGAGGAAGAGTTTTCCGCCGTGCCCGCAAAGGGAAAGAGCTTAATTCCGTTGGTGATTTGGAGGTGGAGGTTGCTATCCCTACCCATTTCCGTTGCCCGGTCACTCTGGACATGATGAAGGATCCAGTGACACTGTCCACAGGGATCACCTTTGACCGAGACAGCATAGAGAAGTGGTTCGAAGCGGGGAACAACACGTGCCCGGTTACCAAGAGGGTCCTCACAAGCTTTGACATGATTCCAAACCATGCCATAAGGAAGATGATTCAAGATTGGTGTGTAGAGCACCGTTCTTTTGGGATAGAAAGGATCCCAACTCCTAGGATACCTGTGACACGGTACGAGGTTTCAGACATATGTACGAGGATCATGTCTTGTGCCCGACATGGTGATGAAAACAAGTGTTTAGAAGTGGTGCGGAAGATCAAGGCTTGGGGGAAAGAGAGTGAGAGGAACAAGAGGTGCATAGTGAACAATGGTGCTGCTGTTGTGCTGGCTAATGCCTTTGACTCTTTCTCATCACGTGGCTCCATTGAGAACAACGTTGGTGTCTTGGAAGAGATCTTAGGTGTGTTGACATGGATGCGCCCTCTTTCAGAAGAGGGTAGATCCATTTTGGGGTCAGTGAGTTCTATGAAGTGCATGGTTTGGTTCCTAAATGATAAAGACCTCTCTTTAAGACAAAGTGCTGCTTTGTTGCTTAAAGAAATGCCCCTTGAGGCATTGGAAAAAACTGGAGGAGTTGTTGAAGGTTTGGTTAAGATGATTAGGGAGCCTATTGGGCATGCTGCCACCAAGGCATGCTTGTCAATAATTTTTAACTTGGTTTCTTCATCTGAGAATAGAGAGGTAATCACACAAAGATTTGTGGAATTGGGTTTGGTTTCACTTTTGTTGGAGGCCCTTGTTGATGGTGAAAGAGGGGTATGTGAGAAGGCTTTGGGGGTGCTTGATTGCATTTTTGACTGCAAACAAGGGAAGGAGGTAGCCAAGTCAAATGCTTTGACCTTGCCTCTCGTGATTAAGAAGCTTTTGAGGGTATCTGAGTTGAGTTCTTGTTTTGCAGTGTCTATTGTTTGGAAACTTTGTGACAAGAGGGAGGAAGGGTTGTTGATTGAGGCACTTCAAGTTGGGGTGTTTCAGAAACTACTGGTTTTGTTGCAGGTGGGTTGTGGTGAGAGCACAAAGGAGAAGGCTACCGAGTTGTTGAAATTGTTGAATGGCTACAAGAGCAGAGCGGAGTGTGTTGATTCATCATTGGATTTCAAGTACCTTAAGAAGCCCTTCTAATTGATCCATGAGGGTGAGATTTGATTTCCCTTTTTTGTATAGGTCATATGATCATAGGAACAGAATACACACTTCTGTAAAGATACACAATCATATACACCATACAAAAGATACAATTTGTATCTCTTAACATTCAATTGTAGTTTTGAAATTCATATTTGGAAATTTGAGATTTGAGACCTATGGAGATACTAGAAGCTTGTCTTCCATATTTTATGCTTATGGTAAAAAATGTTTGGGGTTAATGAAGGAATTCTTAAAATACCTAAAATGAAATTGATAAAATTATAATAATCTAAGAAATTTCATCCAAAAAAAAAAAGACATATGCTAGCTATCAGTTAGAAGAGTAAAAAAGGAATTGGAAGCAGGTTTACAATAAATACACTATTAAGAGATACAATAAATAATAACATTTTTTTTAAGAAACAGAGGATGCAGAGATTTTTGTTGTCTAATATCTATATAAAAATTTCAATACCTAGCAAAAAACCAAAAACACCCTTTGCTATATTTGTGACAAGTGTCCTTTTTGAGGTTAATTTTGTAACTTGAGTTGCCTGGGAAGGGAACTTCTTCACTGCAAATCTAGCCTTATTATCACGTCAACATCTTCCCCCTTCTCTCCCTCTCAATCTCTTGATTTCCTCTTCTTCCTTTTTCGGTCTTCTATCTCTCTACTCCCCTCAAAACATGTAGCTTCTTGACAAATTTTTTCCCCACTCAATTCACAAAAAAACTCAGTCCTTCTTTGCTTTTCTTTGTTTCTTCAAGCTTATCACATAATCTATTCTTCAAGTTTTGTTGGAAAATTTACTAGAAGCTCATCATATTTTCTTTCGTTCCTACAAAGCTTCTCTTCTTCACAAGCAGGTATGTGACTTCAAGCATCTAAATCTCGATTTTCAGCTCATCACCGACGAGAACAGCGGCTCAACATCGATGCTTGGTTCAGTTCCTGGAAAACCATGCACCGCCGCCATTCTCACCACATTCCGCCATGTCGAAAATCTCTGTAAGGTTGATTTGTCTTTTCTCTACCTCCCTCGGTATTCACTTATTTTCTCTGCATATTCGAATTTCTGGAAATTTTGATATTTTGATTTTTGTTAGCTGAGGACAAGAAAACAATCTGAGGAGAAAATGAGGACGAGAAAGAGTTGTGCGGAGGGTCCCCATCTATGGCTGTTGCGGAAAAAGGAAAATTTTAGAAGTGGGGTTTCGGGTTTTGGGGAAAGTTTGAAGTAAGGAGCAAGTTCCATTAGGTCCATATGAGTTGTATAAACCTTGCTGGTTTTATCTATGCTCTGATTTGATGGGTGTTATTCTCGATAGGTGAGAAAGAGAGTGAGGCAATCAAATGGAAGACTTTCATTGAATATGGAGCAAAATAAAAATCAAAGGTATTTTTCTTTAGTTTTTATTTTATTCATGTAAATTGAGATGATATTGCTATCACTAATTGACAATAGTTACTTCCCACGAACTATGCCCTCAACTTATAAGATTGAAAAAACAATGTGGGAATTGACAGGATGGCAACAAGAATCAAATCATGCAGAGGTTGAAGAGAATAGAAAAATGTTGGCTTTAACAGGCAACTCATGAGGTAAACAAAAAAATAACCCTTAATTAGCATTGTGGCACATTATACATTTTCTTGATGTTGTTCTGACATTGATGATTTCTTTGTGGACAAGAAGGAGTTGGGAAGAAGACTAAAAGCATGTGTTTGTGAAAATGCATATGAAACAGAGAGAATGATAAATAAGTGAAAAGTGGGTTTTTGGTACAGAGATAAGGATTGAAAATGTTGGGTTTGGTTCGTGGGGTGTTTGATGAAGAGTGATAACAGAATGTGTTTATTAGGAGAGAGGTAACAAGGCATGATGTGAGGAAGGTTAAAGTATTTATCTAAGCCCCCATTGTGCATTATGAATTTAGTATTGCTATTGTTAGCTGTTTTAGTAGATGACCATAGAATTTCTTGATTTCATAACTGTTGAGAAGATTGCATAATGTACTTGCTCATAAAATAGGTTAGCCATAAAATAGTGCACTCTGTCGGGAAAATGTGTAAGGATTTGAAGATTGAATTTGAACCTAGATATAAAATGCTGCAGGCCAAGTGTGTTAAGATGTTTGCTTCTTTTGGAGCTCTTCTGGTGTATAATCTTTTTAATTTTAATTTGATTTTGCTTCCAGGGTAACCAAAGAGCACAACAGAGCTGCAAGATTTCTTGACAATCATGCATATAGCATAGCTTGAGGAAGTTTGTCTGCAACATGGCCCGTCAGATTATGCCATCCCTCAACAAATTCTGCTTTTATCAAAACTTGGAATTGGATGTCGGGCTTTCCAATATTGTGATTTGAGAAGTTGGACAAAGGACTTTGATTTTTCAGATAAAGGATATATCTTGATCGAGCAATTTGTTGATGGATGACATTCAATTTGTCCAATAATAAAGTTTTACACTTTACATTTACACTAAACATCGTTAACATTATGGAGAAGTGGAAGGAGGTGGGAAAGGATAAAGAAAGTGAGAAGCAATGGCACGCGCATCAAACTTATGCCATCTCACACGCAGATACTCAAAAAGGCAAGTCTGGAAAACACATTGTTGCACACCAACTGCTTGAGAAAAGTTAGAAACTAGGTTTGCTTAATTTTTGTGTTCAATCCTTTTAATTTTTGTTTTTTTGGTCTGTCTTTTGTTATGACTATTAAACCAATTTTTGTTGGTGGTTTGTCGTACTACTTAGTATCAATATTAGTCTAGCAAGATGCTAAGCTTGGTTTTTTCAACCTTTATGACCATGACTTTGATAACTTACTGATATATGGTGGGAACATATATATACATGAGATGCTAATACATGGCAGTAAGTTAGAAAAGAGTTAGTTGTATGAGATCATAATCTTTGGTTCAGAGTTACTAATAAAATTCTATCTTTACTGATAGGTACATTTATAGAAGTGGGTATATATTGTTACTTCAAGTTTTTGATCCTATTCATAATTTATAGAAGCAACCATTTACATTACATTTTAGAAAGCTCACTCAAGGTGGATGTAGGAGTGGCTATATATTGTTACTTCAAGTCTTTGATTGCTTGCATAAGTTCATTGCTTCCATAAGTTTAAATAAACTTCCTTTCTTATACGGTGGTATTGCATTCACTAGCTTCAGAAGCATTATCCTATAAACTTAAGCTATAGATTAGTTCCTGTTGTTCCTGCTGTTCCTGTAGAATAAAATCTGTTGTTTTATACCTTAAGTTTCTGTAGTTCTTGGTATAGCTTAAGGTTCACAATTTTTTAGTTCGCAATTTGTTGCTATAGATTTTCACAATGTGCATACCTCCTATTTTATTCTATAAACTTAAGCTATTTGAACAAGATATACT
The DNA here is from genome assembly GCA_039655645.1 of Ammopiptanthus mongolicus. NCBI lineage: Eukaryota > Viridiplantae > Streptophyta > Magnoliopsida > Fabales > Fabaceae > Ammopiptanthus > Ammopiptanthus mongolicus. The sequence continues at coordinate 9,831,474 of CM077348.1, read as the reverse complement.
TTTTTTAATTGATATTATGCATAGAATTTTCTGTAGATAGATCTACAAGTGTAAGACAGTGTGTGTAGATAGATCTGCTCATACTGAGATTCCTAAATTGCTTTTTCACCAAAACAACAATTTCCCTTAAGAGCCAATTCAATGACCATTAATCCAACAGGATCAGATGCCAAAATTGCTATTTCACCACATAACCTGCTTGAAAGTAGAAAACATATAATTTGAATTTAACTGAGACAAATGAGCAATGAGCAGTGTATGAGCTCAAATTAAGGTCAAAATTGTCACTTTAATCCCCTCTGCCCCGTCACTTTAACACCGATTTTTCTTTCTATGTTAAACTGTTAACAACAGAAACATAGCTTTGGGATTCCAGCATGCTAACAACTCAACGATTATGCAAAAGGTCATAGAGTAAATTCATCCATATAAAATTCACATAGAGTAAAATTCACTGTCATAATAGTAAAAAAATATATAGCTTACATAGAAACTGTACAAGATTTGTGCACTGAGTAAGGTAGAATATCTTTCTGCTATTTCACCCCTGGATGATAAGGAAACTGATGTACATTTCTTTATAGATAAGAAAGATATAATAACCTTCACCCGTCTGCCATGATTTTACCTTTGTAGATAAGAAAGATATCACCCGTTTATAAGATCACCCGTCTATGATAACCCATGAAGGAACCTGTATATGATAAATCGTCTGATCAGACGGGTTATCATAGATGGGTGATCAGACGGGTTATCATATACGGGTGAGTCATGGACGCGCGAGCATAGACAGGTTCCTTTAGTTTTCCCTCACACGTCTATGCTCACACGTCTATGAAATCACCCGTCTATGACAACCTGTCTATGATCACATGTGCTCACCCGTCTATGAGATGATCAAACGTCTATGGTAACCTATCTAGGAGATGATCAAACGTCTATGACACGGGTGATCTCATACAAGTTGCATCCTATAGTGGAGTAATTGTTTAACTACTTAATCAATAATTTATGTTAATAATTTTAAACATAAATTGTTGCTTATAAACATGCATATTAGATTCAAATGACAACAAAAAGTTAGATAACCCGTCTATGATAACCCTCAGACGGGTTATCATAGACGGGTTATTATCTCATACACGGTTGATCACATAAGGGTAGTCATAGATGGGTGATCATAGACGGTTGATCACAGACGTGTGATCATAGACAGTTTACTTCAGTTGGATTGTCATAGACAGGTGAGCATAGATGGGTGATCATCTCATAAAAGGGTGAGCATAGACAGGTCCCTTCAATTTCCCCATATAACCTGTCTATGCTCACCCGTCTATGACAACCCAACTGAAGTAAACTGTCTATGATCACACGTCTGTGATCAACCGTCTATGATCACCCATCTATGATTACCTTTCTGTGATCAACCGTCTATGACATAATCACCCGTCTATGACAACCCAACTGAAGTAAACTGTCTATGATCACACGTCTATGCTCACCCTTCTGTGAGATGATCACCCGTCTATACTCACCCATCTATGATAACCCGTCTGATCAGAAGGGCATGGACGGGTGATCATAGACGTGTGATCATAGACAGTTTACTTCAGTTGGGTTGTCATAGACGAGTGATCATCTCATAGACGGGTGAGCATAGACAGGTTCCTTCAGTTTCCCCATATAACCTGTCTATGATAATCCGTCTATGTATGATAACCCGTTTGATCAGAAGGGTTATCATATACGGGTGATCTCATACACGTGTGAGCATAGACATGTGATCATAGACACTTACTTCAGTTGGGTTGTCATAGACGGGTGATCATCTCATAGAGGGGTCAGCATAGACAGGTTCCTTCAGTTTCCCTATATAACCTGTCTATTCTCACCCGTCTATTCTCACTCGTCTATGACAACCCAATTGAAGTAAACTGTCAATGACCACACGTCTGTGATCACCCGTCTATGATAACCCTTCTGATCAGATGGGTTATCATCCACGGGTGATCTCATAGATCACACGGGTTATCATAGACGGGTTGTCTTATTATGTCAGATACTTTAGTACTTATATTATCTAACTTTTTGTTGTCATTTGAATCTGATACGCATGTTTATATGCAACAGTTTATGTTTAAAATTATTAACATAAATTATTGATTAAGTAGTTAAACAATTACTACACTAAGATTTTGTTGACAGGACTTAAACTCCAATTGCATGAAATTTTATTTTTCAGTTTATGCATGCACAATTGTCACTTGAACTTCCTACTTTGGGAGAACTACTTACTGATGCAAATGGTGTTATTAAGCTTAGTCCTAATCTTTTTTCTTTGTATTTCCTTCTGATGAACAAAATGAATTTACATTTATATGTACTTTATGAAATATACAATTCAAAATGATCTATGAATTTTCTATCTTCAATATTATATAAATCAGTTTCTATGCTTTATAACAGCATGAATATTTGTATATGATTTAATATATTCAGTTTTTTTTATAGGTATAAAAAAATATATAATTACAAAATTAACTTTTAGCAAAAATGTAATAAGCAACACGGTGTGATCCATGAGAATACACGGGTATACAACTATAGCATAAAAATTTAAGTTTTGATGTTACCTTCACGCAAATTATGTGTTAATTAGTATAGTATAATTGATTTATTATTAATTTGTGTTTTATGTTCTAATTAGTAAAAAAAATTATTTTTGTATGAAAGTTCTAATTAGATTATTGAGCCTCGGTTAATCCTCGCGTGCATTGCGTATAATTGGATTTCCTCGCCTAAATGTTTTAAGAAACTCAATGTAATTAGCATTGTTTTTTATGAGTGTTCAAGATTTCCATTTTGATGATTGTTTTTGTCAGCAAGTGCAAGCATTGAGTTATAAGTTTTGAATTTTCAAAATGAAAACTCACGTAGAAGGCAAAACAGTATGGATTGTGAATTTATTTTGCTACAATCATAATGTGTGTATAACTATGGTTTATAACTATGTCAATATTGGTATATAATTTACTTTATTCACTTATTTCCTAAATAAAAAAATTGATTAATTTTCAATGTTACTTTTAAAGAAAATTGTAGTAAGTAACATAATGCGACCCGTGAGAATGCATGGATATATAGCTAGTGGTCTAGAAAACACAAGCCAAGGCAAGAGCCTGGAAATCAGTTGGCATATGCAGAAAGCACTAGGAATATTGTGTGTAGGTTTAGAAATAAAATAAAAGAGAATACCATCTAAGAAATGTTAATATTTAGTTTTATAATAAAAACTGCTTTTATCGAATTCCTTAACTGACCTCACCTAAGCACATTTCTTAGCAAAATTCACAAGATAAAAAGTCAATCTATTCATGTGCAAATGACCACCGTTGATTGTAGCCTTTATTATGGGTTCTTTTCATTTTCCTTTTCCCAAAAGAGGTTGGTTCTTTTGATTTTCTTTTCTTGTTTATTTCTTTTTTTTTTTTTTTGTGGATGTTAGATAATTGATATGGGCTAAATTGGATTAGCCCATCCTGACATAAACCATCGTAGTGTTTTTCTTCCCTGTTCTATGCACTCTTAGCCCCAAACAAAAAAACAACTTTCAACGACATTTTTTGTTTTTCCTTTCTTTGCTGAAAAATAAACTCTGTACTCATTCGCACCAAACCCTTGCCCCTTTGTCGGATCTTCATCTTCATCTTCTTCTTCTTCGTTTAAACTTTTCTTTTTCCCTCCCTATATTCTACAATGTCTCTCCGTGAGAGCATGTTCACTGCACTCTTGGTTATTCTACATGATGGTGTTTCTCATCCAATTGCACTCTCTTTTTCTCACGGGTAATTGTTTGCATGCTAATTGCTTCATAAAGTTTATATCTTTGTTTAAATTTTGTTATCAGAAAACATATCGTATCCATACGTAATAGTGATAGAATGGCATATGAGGCTTTTTTGTTGATTAAAAAAAACTGGCATATGAATGTTCAATTGTAAGAAAAAAACTGAGAAGAACAACTAAAGCATGAGCAATATTGTTTTATAAGCTAATATTCGGTGCAAACTTCCATGGATGCTAGGTATACAGTATAATCAAGAGTTTAATCTTGCAGTTGCTGATCAATTTGTTTGGCATTTAGTTGGAAATTCAGGGTCTTCTTACATGGAAAATTTATGTGTGGGGGTTCTTTGAAAATCTGTCTGTAACGGTTCATGATGGTCATTATTCAGAGACTTATATACCTATTTTTCACTTGATGCTTAACTGATAAATACTAAAATTCAGGGTATTTGTTAGTTTAAGAATGTAGTCTTTCTGTTGGCCTCCTCTGATAAGGTTGAAATTTGGTGAGAAAATCAACATAAATCCCAAGGCGATTTTGCCAATGGGTCAGATTTGGTTAGTGGTTACATGTAGATATGTCACCTTTTACCCTTGTGCTCTCTATCTTCATAAATATTTACATCAGTGAAATGGCACCTTCTAGATTTTATACTATTTTCTTAGGGAAGGAAAATAATTGCGGTCATAAAGAAGAAGAAACGCATTTCTGCTAATAACAATTTCTGTTGAATCATGGGGCAGACTAATGCCATTGCTGATCAAACACCTGTCCTGCAATCGGAAAATAAGGGGAAAAAAGTCTAACAGAAACGCCTCGCCTCGATTTCATCAGCGTAGTTTTCGCTGAATATATTTGTCTTTCTTCAGTGAGTATGTGAACTCATTCTAGATCAGAAAGCAAGTATCATATCGGAATAGTCGATTTCTAGGGTAATCCTTTCTCCCTTTTCCCCTTGCTTCTTTTCCATTAATCTGATACATGCAATTGAATTTGGAATTCTTCTTTGATCATCTCTTCATTCTGAAATATAAGCGTAATTATCCATTTCAATTTTGCAAGATGGAAATGACAAGTGCTTGTTCCTCCAACAAAGTGAACAAGGTATGTGTCCAGAAATTTTTTTCCCTGTATATTTCCCATATGTGGATTTGAGCAGAATTTAGAAAGTACTTGTTTCTCTTAGTAACCTTAGTAATTCTTTTCACATTTCCCTTTTAACAAAAAATTCTGTAAATGGAATCTTGCTATAAGATGATTTGATGGGCCCTTTCCACCCTCTTGGTAAATTCATCTCATTAAGAATTAATCAAGCACGTACTATTTTTTATGCCTGGTAAACCATAAAAAGAGGATAACAAAATCAATCTTATTTTAGTATTTTTAAAGGCTTAAAATAACTATTAGTCAAAGAAGCAGCTTAGAGTGACAAAAATATTGAAGATCTGGCTTCTTAGTTTTATATGACTCAAAATCAAGATGAATTACAAAAATGAAAAGAAACTTGGAAATGGATGTTGGAGATAACAAAACTGTAAGAGTCCTTAATTAGTGAGCAGATACAAGTTTTCAAACATTTGGTTGAAATGTAATACCAAATAACTTTTAATATCTGTTACTTATTTAACTTCGGTTAAAATTTATGTTCTCTTGCATTTGAATAAGAAATGCTCTCAAGCGTAGACAGAATTATTGCAATTAAGCATCTAGTCATATGCTACTTTTCCATATAGATTACATTGAACCTGATCTCCGTTTTCTAGTTGCTTTATGCTCTTTCTACTCATCTTTATATATTTTTACAGGTACATTTGTTCCTCTGAATAAGCTATTTCCATCATATCTTTTTATATCTTTGAAAGTCTCAAAGCTTTATGTCATTTTGGTTCAGCTTGCGATAATATCTTCTAATAGCCAAATTCTATTTGAAGCAAGAGAGCTAAGCTACTAGGTTGAAGTAACTTCTTTTGGAGCTCACCTAGGAAATGCCAGTAACATTTTTGGTTGGCCTGTAATTTAGAAGTAATAGATTACCTTTATTTGTTATTGGTTCATGTGTACTGGTTTTTGCTGCCCCAACGGTTAAAGGCTAGACTGTAATGCAGCAAAGTGGGTATGAGCACATTGATGCATCAAAGTGTAATGAAGTACTTTTCCAACCACAATATGCCAATGTTTATGCTGGATGACCGCCCTTTGGGAGGAAACAAAAATAAAAGAGAAATAAAGAATTAAAGTTAACCAAATAATAGTAGGATAAAAAATGATGACATGAGCATTGGTTTCTTTCTGATACTTTTGGTGTTAATTTTACTGACCTGGTTTACTTTGTAGGATGAGCAAGTGGACCAACATGAACTCCCCAAGTCAAGGTGGCTTGAGGCTTTTCTGAGAAAAACTTTCTTTGACTCCTGTACAACTCATCCACTTAGTAGGAATGAGTTAAATATATACTGTATAAACTGCAATCTGTCAGCATGCAAACATTGTGTATCGTCAGGTCTTCATCCCCATCACAAGATACTCAAAATCCATAGACATGTTTATACAGATGTTGTTGCACTTAGTGCTATGGAAAAGTATATGGACTGCTCAGAAATTCAGGTATGATGTGATATCTTTCCTTGACTTAAGAGTTGTGGTTAAATCTTTTAGGTGTAACATCCATGATCCAACAGTGATTCTATGCACACTTGTGTGTGCTTTTGTGAATTTGTTTGTTAATCAAATATTAGTTGCTTAAAGTCACGTGGAGAAGTTGTAATAGAGCATTATCTCTTCGTTAATTCTTGATTGTCTATCTTGAGAAATGCAACAAGAAAAACAGTCTACAAGTATAGTGGAAATTGATTTAAAATGCGTTATTAATTCTCCTTTTATGTTGTTGGATGACACCCTTTCATAGCATAACTGGACTAGGTTTAACTCAAATGACTACTATTTGTGCATAATAAACAATTTCATCCTCTTATGCCATTTGACCTTGGAAATAACTGTGAGATCAATGCTTATAATACAGTGCTGTATAATAACTAACTTTTATGCTAATTGTATGCTAGAACTTCTAGCTAATATATTCTCTTGTGGTCTCATTATTTGTCATTGTCTTGTTTTCTCCCATGGCATATCACCTAAAAGAAAACCAGATTAGTTGGTAAAAATCACAAAATAAATGTTCTAACCACATAAGTATCTGATGGAATTACTAGTGCACCATTTTGCACTCTCTGCTGTTTATGAGACAACCCAGTATTAACTCTAAGTGGTGTGTATGTCTCCAATACAACTCAACAATCCTTACTGCAGTTTTGTATCCTTAAAGAATGTTAATGGTGGGTTTAGGTAATTGAAAATTCTCAACCAAAATATTTACTATGGTTATGAAATTGATCCCTGTTTGGTTGCAGCCCTACAGATGCAACAAGCGATTGGTTGTTTCTCTGGATCCTCTGCCACACTGTGGTTCAGCGGTAAATGATGAGGAAAAGTGCAACATTTGCACTAGAAAGTTGTCTGAGCCCAGTTTATATCACTACTGTTCCATTTCTTGCAAGGTAAGGTGATGTGATAGCAGTTATTTGAAAATCAGAACCGTATGTTTCCTTCCCCCTTCTTCACACTCCATCCCTTTATAGGCAGTGTTTTCTAACTCTTTTAATCTGAACTTTCAGGTCAAAGCTGTTGAAGGAAAGGCCAATGATTCTGTTCCTCCCTTCATATATATCCAGAGTCCTCCTCAGGAAACACTGGAGGTAACTTCTAAACCCCAACAACAACAGGAGGAAACTGCTGAAAACCAACCGGAGGAAACCTCTAAACCTCAATCGCTGCGGAAAAGAAGAAGAAAGGGAACACCCCACAGAGCTCCCTTCTTCTAAGTGCCTCAAGGCGGATTTGGATTTCCTACAGTAAAAAAAAACATACATTTACGCATTCACTAAGTGTGCACCATTGGATGAATCTTAGGCTTTCTAAAACATTTTTAATGATTGATCTAACGGTGTATACTTAATGAATGCGTAAATGTGTGCTTTTTGACTGCAGGGATCCAATTCCATGCCTCAAAGTGGGTCTCGTATCCTTATATGGCTTGAACATGCAAGATTGGAAGAAATTACTTGATGGAGCTTATGTAATCAAGACGATGTTTCTATTTGTCGCACTTTCTTTTTAATGGGATGGGAAACTTGTGTTGTTGTTTTCTTTCTAAAATAACTGTTTTCTTTGAAATAAGAGTTTCAAAATTTATAATGACTTCAAAATGTTTAAAGTTTTTGTTAATGACTACTAATTTAAAAGTTATTTTCTCTGTATTTTTCAAATGAAATATAAAAATAAAATAAATCTACACTGTTATCATCAGTGAAACCAATGTAATTGAGAGCAAAAATTGAACCTAGACTTTATAAATATACTGTTTTATACTTACTAGTTAAATTAATTTTCATGTTGTAGCCTGTAAGTAAGCTTTTATTGAGACTTATGTCATGTAATGAGACATCTCCTTCCTCTAAACCTTCTTGTTAAAAATAAAAAATAAAATAAAAAATAATTTCAATTTTGATTCCAATACCATCTATCAGTTAAGGAAGTTAGTTTAGCCAAAGAGTGATTGGTCGTATTACAATGAAAGTGGATTGCCTCCTAGGTAAATCTTACTTGCAATGTTAGGAATTTGATTCCTATAATCGTTAAAAAATTATTTATTTTAAATGTATTTAAGACAAAACTAATGCCCCTGATGCTCTCTTTAAGAAAAAAAAATTTGGCTTATCGAAAATAATGTAGTTAACTAATGTAAAAATTATTAAACATGATAAATTTTGTGAAATCTATCACAAAAGAAGTGAATTCAATCTCACGCTCCCTTTTTTAACAATGAGTAAAAAATATAAAAATGGAAAAGGCCTATAAAATTTCAAAATATCGGACACATTTCACGAAAAAAAATTATTTAGTACCATTTATCTTTATCCGTAAGGTCTGTTTATTTTAACTTAAAAAAAACAATTCTTCAAAAATCATTTTGATAAAAGAGATTTATGTAAAATTAGAAGTTATTTTGCATTTGATACACGTTTGAAAAGTGACTTTAAGTTGTTTGAATGTAATATTGGAAACGTGTCTTTTCTTCTTATGAAATTACAATAAAAAATATAAAACACACTACCAACCAAGGTCGAGTGGTAAGCATTTTGACCCCATAAGGAGGAGGATGCAAGTTCGAATTCTGATGGCGACGGTTTAGTTGGGAGGTTACGAAAATCAAGGGTTAATTCGCTATTCTAAGCAGTCGATCAAGGATTAGTTCTATAGCCGGTCCAAAGAACCAAAACTTGTGGGGATATCCCGGGATGCCACTGAGAAGTCACAGATCCTAATTACGGTGGTTCATCCAAAAAAAAATATAGAACACACTTTTCAATAAATATATTTCCATAAAAAAATGTTTTTTAAACATTTAAAAATTAATAATATAATTTACAATTACTATATTCATAATATCTACTTCAAAACAATTTAACTTAATAATTTATTTAGTAAAGTTGTGAGAATATTAATGGTCATTTTGGGAACTTTGAATGGATAATTTTGTCAAAAAGTTATAAAGTGATTCTCTCTACTGTTTGAAAAAAAAAATTCGATAAGCTAGAAAATTCAACTTTCCCTAAAACCGTTTTTTTAAGGATTGATTTTTTAAGAAACCTAATCAAACAAAACTAAAACTATCATAACTGAATTTTTTAGGAAAATATGTTTATTTTTTATAAAAAAAAAACTAAACAAACGAGTTCTCAAAATTATTCCAATAAACAAAACTTAATTCATGCAAAATCAGAAGCCGAGGGTGAATTCTAAGCCCAACTTGGCTGCAGAATGCCCGAATGGATATTAAAGTCCAGTGTTGAAGGCACGAACTATGGTCAAAATAGGATCATGGTAACCAACATTTTCTCGGTCCAAATAGTAACGGGTTCAGACCCCTTAAGTAAGTGGTTAGGAATTCGACTTCTGATTATTATGTATGGAGAAAATCTGATTAGGAGGGGGCAACACTTAAATGTCCAGATCCCCTGATAGAGATTAGTTATTATTTACGATGGTGGATACTTCATACTAACAACATGATTACCTAAGAAAAATAGGATAATGGTACACATATTTATGGATGAGCTCAAGTATATGCCTAGGTAAGGGCTTGACCTGGTTTACTGGCGTGAGCCTAAGCAAATCTAACGAGTTTGGGACCTGACCCATTAGCAATTCCTTCAATATTTTTATGGAAAATGCTGGCCAACATTAGTTAAGGAATCAAAAAGAGAAAATTTTTATTGGAAATTTATGCATTTGATATTTGAAAAGTGTTAAACTTAGTTTTTCAATGAGAGTTTGTTTTTTTTTTTTTTTTGTATTCTTTAACCAATGTTCTTGGACATTGATTTGCGCGCATGACCCTGTTTTTATTTATAATAGCGAACATGTAACAACTATTATATATTACATTCTCCTTCAAAAACTAACACCACAAATATTTAGAGAATAACATCCAAGTTCTGTACAATAGCTAAATAACACTAGCCAAAATAAAGTTTATGGGTAGGAAGTTTACCATTGCAAAATAAAATCAAAGAACTGTCCATAAAACTTTGTTGACTTTATGTCATGCCCCCCTTTTAGTGCTTCCCACGAAGAATTTTATCCCCTCCCCCTCAATTCATATATTAGTTATGTGAATATAAGTATACTTCTTGATTCAGTTAAGAAAGAACTACGTCTAATCATCTTATGATTAAAAAACACGAAATTTATGGATTCAATAAAACTGTAAAAGAGAGTATGATGTGCAGTTAAAAGAAAATAGCGCGCTTTACATTCTGTACCTACAGTAAACTGACAAACAATGTATGAAATTAAAATGGACCAATAAAATGTTGATATTGACGAAAATTATGCTGGGATTCAAATCAAAGTAAGAAAACGGGGTTGCTGCCACAATGTTGGTGTGAAAGGTATGAAAAAAAGTATGTACCAAATATTATTTTTCTACAAAAAAAAAAAAAAAAAGAATGTAAAACATCAGACAGTTGAATGAAGAGATATATGGCAACGTGCTTATTTAAGTCAACCATATACGTGATGCATGTGGGTTACCGGGTCTTGAGGGAAGTTTTTCATTGGTTTGGCCATAGCTCTGGATTGCATGTTCTGTATGCAATTTGCACACCTACCATATAAAATGCTATCAAATTTCACATGTTGAGAATTGAGACTCATATTGCAAAGAATACTCCTTCTTGTCTTTAATATAAAAGATAAAAGAGTCTTTTTATTTTTGTTCAATATATAAAAAAATTGATTAATTTTTATGCTAAATTTCATTTTTATCCTTATTTATTATAAAATTTATATTAAAGAGACTCAACAATTTCTCATGCAAGTGTTTTACTCATTGATCAGATAATATGATACTTGGATTTAGAAATAAATAAGTTAGTTAAATTAGTAATAATTAAATAGGAACATTTATGGAATTTTTCTTATTCTTGATGAATTCGGATTTTACTTCTCAATATTCCCAGGAAGCTTGAAAAACCACCACCAGTGCAAACCTTCCCCACAAGGCCAAAACACAGAACATATAATCAGACCAAAAAAAAAAAACTTAAAAATTAAGTTACGAGGAAATCTTGGTCACCCCATCGTTGACTTTGTAGAAACACCACTGCCCACAAACTCACAACATTTAAACTATCACCCGTAAGGCCATAACCTTGAAAGTCAAAACTCCCCATGATCTGTCTCTTCTTACTATACAATACCAAAGTGAATTAAGGAATCCTTGACATTTGACAATATGATGATATATATGCTGAGACCAGCACATAAATAAAAATGGATAGCTTCATAGCCAAAAGATCACAATGAGACTCAAACAAAAAGAAGATCATAACCCAACAAACATACTCCCTTTCTCAATGGATTCCTCTACTAACCCTAATCCAAAGACCTTCACCACCAATCTCCTCTTCATTTCCCTCCTCCTATTCACAAACCTCCTCACATTATTTTTCTACAAAAAAAAAAAAAAAAGCATGTAAAACTTCAGACAGTTGAATGAAGAGATATATGGCAACTTGCTTATTTAAGTCAACCATATACGTGATGCATGTGGGTTACCGGGTCTTGAGGGGATTTTTTCATTGGTTTGGCCATAGCTCTCGATTGCATGTTCTGTATGCAATTTGCAAACCTACCATATAAAATGCTATCAAATTTCACATGTTGAGAATTGAGACTCTTATTGGAAAAAGAATACCCCCTCTCGTCCTTAACACAAAAGACAAAATAATCTTTTTTTTTTTTTGTTCAATATATAAGAAAAATTATTAATTTTTAAGTTAAATTCAATTTCTATCTTTAATTATTGTAAAATTTATATTAAAGAGACTCAACATTTCTTCGTACAAGTGTTTTACTCATTGGTCAAATAACATATATGATACTTGGATTTAGGAATAAATAAGTTAGTTGAATTAGTAGTAATTAATTAAATAGAAGCATTTGTGGAATAAAAATGAAAATGAATTGATTTCAATAATTTTCCTTAATGTTAGTGAATTAGGATTTTGTCTCTTATATTGAGGATGGGAAGGAATACTTCTCAATATTACTCAGAAGCTTGAAAAACCACCATCAGTGCAAACCTTCCTTAGAAGGCCAAAACACAGAACATATAACCAGACAAAAAAAAAAAACTTAAATATTAAGTTACTAGGAAATCTTGGTCACCCCATCGTTGACTTTGTAGAAACACCACTGCCCACAAACTCACAACATTTAAACTATCACCCATAAGGCCATAATCTTGCAAGTCAAAACTCCCCATGATCTGTCTCTTCTTACTATACAATACAAAAGGGAATTAAGGAATCCTTGACATTTGACAATATGATGATATATATGCTGAGACCAGCACATAAATAAAAATGGATAGCTTCATATATAGCCAAAAGATCACAATGAGACTCAAACAAAAAGAAGATCATAACCCAACAAACATACTCACTTTCTCAATGGATTATTCCTCTACTAACCCTAATCCAAAGACCTTCACTACCATTAATCTCCTCTTCATTTCACTCCTTCTATTCACAAACCTCCTCACATTGTTCCTTTCTTCCACCTACTATTCCTCCAGATGCACTCCCACTTTCTCCACCACCACCTCCACAGCCGCAACCACCGACGACGACGACAACCTCCCACCGGAATTCCTAGCTGCCACGTCACCCCAGCGGCTTCCCCTCGGCTTCAACCGCAACTTCGACTCCAACACCATCCACCCTCCCGTCGGCGGCGCGTGCACACTCTTCCCCTCCGAGCTCCGCCGCTTCATGAAGTACTCCGTCAACGGTTCCTGCCCGGACGACGAGCTCCTCTCCCAAAAACTTCTCCTAAAGGGCTGCGAGCCTCTCCCCCGCCGCCGCTGCCGCCCGGCGTCGCCGCCAAACTTCCCTCCTCCCCTCCCCTTCCCGTCGAGCCTCTGGTCCACCCCCTCCGACGACTCCGTCGTGTGGACCTCCTACACCTGCAAATCCTACACGTGCCTCATCAACCGCACGCGCTCTCCGAAATTCGACGACTGCAAAGACTGCTTCGACCTCAACGGCCGCGAGAAACATCGATGGACTCATAAAGAATCCAAAGGACTCGATTTCAGCATCGAGGATGTTCTTGCAACACGTGAACCCGGTTCGGTTCGGATAGGGTTGGACATCGGTGGTGGGGTGGCAACTTTCGCGGTGAGAATGAGGGAGAGGAACGTGACTATCGTAACGACGTCGTTGAACCTGAACGGTCCATTTAACAACTTCATAGCTTCAAGAGGGGTTGTCCCTTTGTACCTTAGCATATCTCAGAGGCTTCCGTTTTTTGATAACACATTGGACATTGTGCATTCGATGCATGTTTTGAGTAACTGGATTCCTGAGACGGTGCTTCAATTCTTGTTGTTTGATGTGTATAGGGTGTTGAGGCCTGGTGGGTTGTTTTGGTTAGATCATTTTTTCTGTGTGGGGGAGCAGTTGGAAGAGGTGTATGGACCCATGATTCGGAGTGTTGGGTTTAGGAAACTCAAGTGGGTCATTGGGAGGAAGCTTGACAAGGGACCTCATCTTAAGGAAATGTACCTCTCTGCTTTGTTGGACAAGCCCTTCAACAATTCTTGGTGATTCCATTTCCTTTTAAACATGTTTTTCTTTTCTTTTCTTTTCATGTCTGGTTCGGAGTGTACGTACGAGGATGGTCAGTGACTTTCATGTTTTCTTGTGCATTAATTCTTTCTCGAGCACTATCCATGACACTGATTTTTTTCTTTCTAATCTCTTGAGTCTTGAATGATACTCTCATCTTAAATTTTCCAGAAATGATAGTTGGTAGGAATTCAAATTTGCAGCAACAGTACCAACAGTACTTTTATGGTTAAATTCAAGTCTATATATATATATATATATATATATATATATATATATATATATATATATATATATATCCACCCTAGGATTCCCACTTCACCCACTATTTTGATGGGTTAAATTTATTTTCATATAGGCTTCGTATTATTGTTTTCGAGCCTGTAAACTTTTAAACCATAAACTTAGATGAAGTATAGTGAATAAAGTAGGGGTGTTCAATACCGTCTTGTCCCACTAACCCGTCCCAACTTGAGTATTACAAATTATGGTCTATGTGTTTTGGGGAAGGGTTTTGTGTTATTCAAGTCTTATCATTCCGGCCCACTATTCCATATGCTATAAAAAATTACACTTTTTTTATAATTAAGTTTAAATAATAAAATTTCTTGACTTAAATCAATAACTTTTACATAACATGATCATATATTTATATTCATATTATTTGTTTTGAAATATATATTGTAAAATATACTTTAATAAGTTCCATTTTAGTTTTTTACATTTTTTAAAGTTTTATGATTTAACTATTTAATCTTATACATGCCAACATATCAAATTCATCTGATTCCGTCCTAGAGATTATTAAATATGATCCATCGCATATTCGAGTTCAAGTAAATGATTCTACCAAAATATGGGTTCGGGATTGGATCAAACCATATTTGTTTTCCCTGGGATAAAATTAATTAGGTGAAAATTTGACATTATATGAATTATTCTTTAACCTATATGACCGATAATTTTAGATTTTAGGGTGCAAAAACCTTTGTTGCTCTCCATCAAATGGACGATGGAGTGTAACGAAAAAAATAAAGCATGGGGTGGTGTTCCTCAACTTCGTTGATTCTCTTTTAATTATTTTATATCTTTTCAAGTCGGATAATCAATGTCATATTAAACTCCAAATATTTTATCAAAAAATGGACACATACTACTATGATTTTAATAGAAAGTTACATTATCACTATAGGTTTTACCTACGATCCAGATACCTTTCCCTACAATTGTATTTGACTGTTAATAGGCTTTAACTACGGACTACGCGCGGTCCACCTACAGTTTAACTGACACTACTACCTATAGCTACAGTTTTAACGACTGTCATTAAACGTATTCGTAGGTATACGAATATATAGGATGTAGTATCCCAATTTCTTTAGCTGCATTATTGTTGAAAGCCGGATTACATATTGACTTTACATGTTTAGTAATACACATTCTTTAATATATATTTTTAAAGTTTAATTGGTATGCACTATTCGTATAATATTTTTTACACTATCAACCAATAACCAACCAATCACGAATTGAATAACTGAACCACACATCCAGGCCCTAAAATACATATTGTTTCTATCATATTTGGTAGGAGGCCCGTTCAAAGACATATCCCATTATGGGTAGAAAGTCAGAATCTTCTAGAAGGCCACGTAGGACGCACCTACAAGACATGACGAGGGGGGGAAAGTACCTCGCTAGCATAATGAGTTGAGAGCCTAAGAGGGGGCCCACCTGCGTAACAGAATGACACCTTCCATGCCTCTGGAAGAGCTATATGAGGAGGGTTGAGCTGAGAGAGAGGGGAGATATTTTTTCACAAGAGTTGGACTTAGAGAAGATTAGGGTATTCAATATACTCTTATTCTTCTGTTTAGTCGGAACACATATATAGACACACACATACACACACATAGAGCTGTCAAAATGCATCTGGCCTGATGGGTTGGCTCGTTTGGTCCGGTATAAAAGGTGGGTTGAGTTGTCAAAATTTGAGCTCGATCTAATTTTGGCTCAACCCAGCTCGACCCGAAAATTACCTTGCCCTGAATGGGTCGGTCCAACTCGCTGGCCCGAAATGTTTTCAGAGATTGAGCGTTTGATTATATAAGTGTATAAAATTATACGAATATAAGATGTATATAAAATTATAAACACAACTCTGGGTCAATTTTGCTTGCTAATATTACTTCACGTGTGTGCTTAATTCGATTCCACAATAGATAAACACAATCTTGATCATGTTTCTTGTGTGTCTTCGCTGTTAGGTAGTAATGACCACAGAGATACCGAAATTCTAACCTACTCCGATTATTAATTTATTATACTTGGTAGTTTTATAACAGTTCATATTTAATTAAATAATATTTTATTATTTATCAAACATATTATAAGACATATAATAGTTAAAAAAATGGAGATTCGTAGTGAGCGAAAAGTTAAATGTAATTCATAATCATATGAACGTAAATTTAGTTAAAAATGATTTTTAAAAAAATTTAAAAAGATATTAGCCCATGGGCCAGCCCCGTTTCACCCGCAGGCCATATAGGGTTGGGTTGACCTAGTAAATTAGTGGTCCAAACTAATTTTGGCCCAACCTAGCTCGACACACACACACACACATATAC
The DNA here is from genome assembly GCA_039655645.1 of Ammopiptanthus mongolicus. Taxonomy (NCBI): domain Eukaryota; kingdom Viridiplantae; phylum Streptophyta; class Magnoliopsida; order Fabales; family Fabaceae; genus Ammopiptanthus; species Ammopiptanthus mongolicus. Next base: position 9,814,744 of record CM077348.1, on the reverse strand, counting down.
ATATCACTACTAGAAATTCATGAATTACTTGCGGATTTTCCTGCGGATTTTTTCTATAGGAATTTCTTGTAAATTTTTATGCAATTTTTTAAAAATAAGGTTTTTTCTTGTAAATTCAAATTTGTAGGAAATTTTGACATTTCCTACGGATTTTCCTACGAATTTAAATTTTTCCCAAGAAAATTGTAGGAAATTTCTTGCAGAATTTAAAATTCGCAAGAAAAAAATTACCTATGAAGGTATATTACCTATGGACAAAAATTCATAGGAAAAACTGTAGGAAAGCTATTTCTTACGAATTTTTGTGTAAAATCTACAAGAAAATTCGCAGGTAATTAATCAGAAAATTTTTAGTAGTATATATATATATATATATGGTTATATATAGAGAGGCATATTAGGATGAAGTGAGAGCAATGTTTTATTGTGAGAGAGGAAACATCACGCATGAAAACCAACATAATATCTTACCACTTAAATACTCTGAAAAGCTCATGTCTTCTCTCTATAAGGAATTCATGTTTTTAGTTGGACTTGGTCTCATCGGAAATGCATTCACCAGCCAAAAGAATTTGTCATGACAACAGAGAAGCTTTCATTCTTTTCATTTAATTGGCTTCTCTTCTCTTTCTTTGAGATTCATGTTTATAGTTATATGAGATGAATTATTTAGATTATAGTTTTTGTGAACAGGAATTGTTCCAGAAGTAGATTTTAAATATTATTTTAATGTTTTATTCAAATAAAATAATAATTTAAATAAGTAAATTAATATTTGATTAAATAAAATAAATTAAATGAATATATTAATTTCTAACAAAATTTTTTTGTTATTTTTTTAAATTAAAACATTAAATTTTTGGTTAAATAAATTATTCTTTTAATAATATAAAAGTCACTTGGCATGACCGGTGTTAGTTCTTTTGCCACATGAGACAAAATTGATGGAGTTATAATGATGGGATGACGAAAGGACTAATGTTGCAACATAAGAAAAAGGGAGGACCAAAAGGATGCAAAAAAAGTTTAAGGATGAACATCACACATGAGTTATACTTAAAGGATCAAAGATATAATTAAGCCTAAAAATAATCTAGCAATATATAAAAAACTTTAGAAGGAAGATGGCGGAGGAAGAAGATACGTTAACAAAAAGGAAAACTTGGTGAAAGTGGAAGTAGAAACAGGATGAAGATGCGCGCGTGGGTTGAGAAAATTAGGAGTCATGTGAGTATTAATTAAAGGAAAAAGTGCATATAACCCGCCTAAATTTTAGCCCATTTTCAAATAAATATCTTTAACTATTTTTTCTTTTCAATTAGTCCTTAAATTTCTACTATTAGTGAAATTGATCCTTCAACTATTTTTTCGTCTCAATTAATCCTTGAATTTTCATTATTAGTAAAATCAATCCTTATATTAGCTTTTAGTATAGATACAAAAATAATTTAATAATTTTATACCACTTTATATATTTGAATTTTATGTGCATTTAGTATTTTCTTAAAATAATTGAGCTGGTTGAGGCAAACAAATGTTTGATAAACTAACAAATTCATGTTAATATATTTAATTAAGTACGAGTGTAAGGACTAATTGAGACAAAAAATAGTTAAACGGTCAATTTCACTAATAGTAGAAGTTTAAGGACTAATTTGGAAGAAAAAATTGTTAAAGATACCTATTTACAAATGAGTTAAAGTTTATGGAGATTATATGCATTTTTTCCTTAATTAAACGATGATTTAGTCTGACCCCTTGGTTTTCATTTGACCGTTATTAATGAGTTCTCTCATGTCTTACCATAAAACAACGCTCTACGCTCTCACGTGAAGAGAAATGTTCTTTTAACATCACATTGGGACACCGTATCTATCCTTGCTTTTTACAATTCTAAAATGTATGATAAGATAAAAAAGTGTGTGGAAGTAGATAAATACGGTGTTGGTGTTTGATTTAGATGTCCAAATAACATCTCTCCACGTGAAATATGGCCTATATCTAATACACATATATATAATACGCATAAGTGGGATTCATCAATTACTTTGGGAGTAAGTTTTGAACCGATATATAGGGATGGCAATGGATAGGGTATTATAGTATCAGTTTTTATATCCGCGTTTGAAAAAAATATCCGGACCCGGATCCGTACCCGCATGGGTAGCAACTTAAGTATCCTTACCCATATTCTCTGAGTACCTAAGTACCCATATCCGCATCCATTACCCGCACTTTAACTAAAAAAAATGAAAAAATAACGCAAAGAACATCAACAGCTGCTGCTAGTGCTTCTGTCAGTAAATGATTAAGTCTGAAAGGGAAAAATAGTTAAGAAAGAGTAGATTACATTAATTTTATTTTTAAAATTTGATATATTTTTATAATTATATGTATTAATATAAATAAATAAATATATATATATATATATATATATATATATATATATATATATATATATATATGCGGGTGCGGGGCGGGGTGGGTATTAGAATACCTGTACCCGCATCCATACCCTCTCTTGTTTGCGGGTACCCATACCCGCATCCGTACCCACAAAGCGGGTATTTACCCTATCCATCATGGAT